>CM062818.1:226616121-227816121 GCA_031772625.1 Pinus tabuliformis
AGACAATAACGATAATCATCAAGAAAAGGAACGCAAGGACATCATCCATTACCCGCATGAAAGTTGCAGGTGCATTGCACAACCAAATGGCATCACAAGCCCACTCAAAGAGTCCTTGTTTGGTTTTAAAGTTGTCTTCCAAAATGTCACTTTCTTCAATCTTACTTGATGATATCCACTGCGCAAGTCTAGCTTAGTGAAATATTGAGCATCTTTCAGCTAGTCTAGCAAATCATCTATCCTTGGGTGTGGTAACGATTCTTTACCGTTATTCTTGTTCAAGGCCCTGAAATCAACACACATACGCCAAGTGCCATCTTTCTTTGGAATCAATACAATCGGTGACCCACATGGCGAAGTACTTGGCCTTATGAAACCCTTGTCCAACAAGTCCTTGATTTGCTTCTTTATTTCAGCATTCTCCATAATAGACATGCGGTACATGCCTATGTTTGGAAGAGGACAATCTGGATGCAAATGGATTTCATGCTGAATCTCCCTTTAGGAGGCAAAACTGTTGGCTCCTGAAACATCTCATGATATGCATCAACTACATCATACAGATCTGATTTAAGTTTTGAATCACAATTGTCAAATGACTCATGATTCACATCAACCTTGGGCTTAATCATAAGAAGAACAAAATTCTTACTTGAATTGACAGCCTTTTTACCTGTCCTGCGTTCACCATCGCTATATTTGTCTTCTTGCAATGAGCTCTAACAAGGAACTCCTTGCCATCTTTGAACAGATGATATTTGTTTTCATGGCGATGAAAGATAGCTTTCTTGTCAAACAAGTAAGGACTTCCCAAAACAATTCCTGCTATATCAAAAGGTACCACATCAAGTTCAACTATGTCAATAAAATGTGCAGTAATTGCAAAGCGCAGTGTGCACTTTCTTGAAACTTGTAAATTTGCATCCTTGCAAATCCATCCAAGTGGATATGGCTTCGGATGTGGAACGGTCTCAAGTTTAAGCTGCTTGACCAAGTCCTCTGATATAAGGTTTGCTTGTGACCCACTATCAAAAAGTGTGTCAATTTTAGTATGTTTTGAAATCACCCTCACATGAAACAGTTCAATTCTTTCTTCCTCATTAGGAGCTTGTACATGGCAGTTTGAGGTACTAGTGTTGGCTTGAGTTTCAATTTCTTTTCCCTTCAAGTTTTTCAAACCCATGGCTGCAATTTTGGTTTCATCACCTGAATCTTCCCCTAAATCTTGTGGTGTAGATGTAGTAGCAGCAGTTTTCTGTTTCCCTTTGGATTTGTTAAATTGAGGTCTTTTTTCAGGATATAATTTCCAACAGTTTTTCTCCTCATGACTTAGTTTAGAACAGTGTTTACAGATCACTTTCTCACTCTCCTGTTTGACAGATGCATTCTTTTTGCTCTTTCCCTTGGAGGTTTTCTCTTTGTTTTTCCCGTTGGGGGGCTTGTTTCTACCCTCTTCAAATGTGTTTTTCACCTTGCCTCCAAATGGGTAGCTTGGACACAAACCTTGTCCAGGCTAGTAGGGTTAAACATCAAGATGGTGTGTCTAAGGTAGCTATGCAAGCCACTGATGTATTTCAGCAAGGTTTCTTGGGTCTGTAAATCTACCCCTAACAAGAGAGCTCTTCTCCTGAATTCTTGGGTGTAGTCTTGGACACTTTGACCCTTAAGTTGTCTAAAATTTTGCCAATTCATAATGGCTTTCTGCATGTGAGCAAGAGGATAAAATTGTTTTCTAATGGCTAACAGAAATTCAGGCCATGTTAAGGTAACCTTACCAAATTTCTTGATCTCCTCTTTAGTCTTGGCCTCCCACCAGACCAATGCTGTTCCATCCATTCTCAAAGAAGCCAACTGAATCTTTGTGGCATCATCATGCATATTTTGGATCCTCAAGTAAACTTCCAACTGCCTAATCCAGTTGTCAAGCTTTTCTGCATTCACTTCACCATTAAACATAGGTAATTCGAATTTTACATCAAGCTTCAAAAAAGGACTTTTTCTAGAGGATCTATGCTTATGAACAGAAGAAGACGAAGATGAAGATGGGGGTGGTGGATCACCATTTCCTCCATGTCCTTTCTTGGAATGATCATCATCATTCTTACCTCCTGAAGAGCCCTCTCCTTCATGTGGATGTTTGGACCCTTCTCCAGCCAATTTCTCATTTATTTCTTGGTACAATATCCTCACCATTTCAGTGAGGTCCAAGAAAGCCTTTCTGAAGACTCTTTCTTCTTCTCTTGGATCTGTCTCTGTAGGAATTTCTCCTTCATGTTCAGACATCCTTGAAGCTTCTGCTAAGACTCTTGAGGGTGAAATTGAAGGTGGAGGTGATGGCTCTATGGCCTTCCTTGACTGAGGATTCTCTCGTTCTCTAGTCAACTGTCCTTCCCTTCTTTTAAGTTTCAACTTGGTAAGCATCAATACTTTGCAAGACAGTTAGAAGATCTTTGCACAAAAACCCTGGGCTCTGATACCAACTTGATCTGAATTTGAAACTACTTGAAATTTGTTTGCAAGGTATTCAATTCAGAATTAAACATGTTTAAAATATTTCCATGTCTTGCAGAAATAAAATACATGAAATCTTCAGCTGTTCATGACCCATTTAAGCATAGTAGAGTTATTTCCTTTTACTATTTAACACATTAAAACGAATTTGTTCTGTAAAATAAATCAACCACAAATGCAAAAGAAGTTAATAAAGCAGTTCACCCCCTCCAGGGCTACGTCTGCTGGGTCCAAAGCTCCCAACCGGGCTTGTCCTTATTTTTATTAAATGCTAAAATTGAAAATACATCTGAATAGAAGCATCTACAGGAGAAAGAGATGGTAAAAATGGATTCAGAACACTTGAATCCTTCAGGATTGACTATTGGATCACCTCCAATGGATACCTGCAACCCTATCCAGTCTTCAAAAAACTGGGCCCTGGTGGCTCCTAGAACTTTCACGGCTCCAAAACCTCTAAAAATGACCTCAGATGGCTGTAAGACTTGCACCAATGGCTTCAGAAGGTCGAAAATACCAAAATAAAAAAAAAATTGTCCAAAACCGCCTTTCCTAGCCAAAGTTATGGCCATTTAAAGTTTCTCCAGTTTGCCCCTAGAAAAACTCCAGCTAACTTTAGTTAACTCCAGTTAGCTCGGCCAATTATGGCGGGTCCGCCAAATTTGGCTCTCCTACCAAAATTCCGCCAACTTAACTGCAGTTACATTTAATGTTTGGGTGGTTGCCTCAGATTTCTTGCTGGCGGAATATTCCTTTTTTAATTTTTTTTTGAAAAATTAAAATTTCTAATGTTATGGACAAATTCTTCTTTTTGCCATAACATCCTCATACGGCGACCGTTTTTCGAACCAAGATGAGCACTTTCCAGTCATTGAACTTTGAACCAGTTCTAAGCACTTTAAATTTTGAGCATTTTACGACACTTAGGACATGAGCACCTGATCAAGAACTGAGTGGTCAAAATAAGATAAAGAGGAGGAATAACTCGCATGGAAAAGAAAAAAAGTTGGCATACCCAGGGAACCCACGAATCCTAGGGAACCCACTATGGTGAAACATTATATCAATTCACACGGAGCTCATCATGCTGGTGGATAATTTGAGGCCCGTGAAATTACCAAAAGATTAAATTTGGGATGTTTTGGGGGTTGAAATTAGGTCAAATTTGTTCTTGCTTTTAGAAAATTGGGAACCTGTAATGTAATTTCGATGAAAAATAAGCGAGAAGCGAACAACGAACAATGAAACAGTGAGCAACGAACAGTGACTAGTGTGAAAGCAGGGAGTTTTTATGCAGCGAAAGTATTGAGCAACGAGCAAGCAACAACAAACGCATTCAAACATGACAAAGGAACCAGAAATTTCAGAACATGTGGAGACAAATGATTTAGGACAAGTGAAAATTGCCCATCCGCCAAAGCTGGGAAGTGGGTTTGGGTCAATGCCAAACAATATCGGGGCATTTTAAAACAAAGAATAGCTCGTCTAAAATGGGAGCAAACAAGGAAGAAACTCCTTCACAAAAAGCACCCAAACAAGTCTCCTCCACAAGCACGTGGCAACAAGAAGTCCAAAGGAAAAACCATTGATGATTTTTCCTTATATAGTCCCACATCCACACCTCTCACCTGGTCATCTGATCTTTATGTGAAAGAATTGTTAAATGAAAAACAAAGGTTGGAGGTTTTAGAAGCTAAAGGGCAAGAAAGAGATCATACAATTCATATAATAACAGCTGAGAACAAGGCGTTAGCAGAAAGCAATAAAATTTTAGAAGAACAAGTGGCATTGCTATAGAAAGCTCTCCTGATAGGGAAGACAGAATGGCAACGCATGAAGGCAGATGTATAAAATGTAAAGAAATCTATAGTGGAAAGTACAGAGGTGGTGAATGTGAAATCATCCCAGGATAAAGGGAAAATGATTGTCCAAATAAACAACCATGAAGAGAATGCAAGAAAAGAAATGAAAGAAGATTCCACCAAAGTTTCCAAAACTTGGGCTCAAGTTATTAGCAATTCTGCTAATAAGGAAGGAGAGACAAATATTCAGGTTGACAACATGCAAGATAGTGAAGGCAAGGAAAGACAAAATAGGGCAGCAAACATAATTATTAAAGGGGTGAAAGACTATGGAAAAAATGAATGTACTCTTGACCTTGCAAGAGACTTCTTCAAAGACAAGTTGCTATGGCAAAGACAAGTATGCCAAGCATGGAGGATGGGTAAGTTTAACGGGGAGAGAGCTAGGCCCATAAAGTCATTATGCCTAGCTTGCGTGATAAATATATTATTCTAAGCAAGAAGCATCTCTTGAGGGGTTCTCATTTTTTCCTAGAAGAAGATTTAACTGTAAAACAACAGGAGGAAAGAAGAGAGGAAATTTTAAAGGTTAGGGCAACAAGAGATGAAGGAAAGAGAGCATGGATTTATAAAGGCAAAGCTATGATAACGCAATTTAAACCTCCTTCCAGAACAGAGCAGCAAGATGGTAATAAAGAAGAGGCAACAAACTCTTCAACAGGAAATCAGAAAGCAAGGTCAGTATGGGAAAATAAGGACAAAGACTCAAATGTGAGTCTTGCATGTCAAAATAAATAGCAATCAAGTCATACCTAGGTTTCCTTGAGATTAGTTTGTTGGAACTGTAGAGGTTACCCATGGAGATGAGGACCTGGGTTAGGGCCTATTGCGGAAAATAGAGACATAATTTGCCTCATAGAAACACATGAGCATGAAGGGTGCAAGACACCTTTGTTTGAAGGATACTGGAAGATGGTAGTGTGGAACAAGGCAGCATGGAATGGCAAAGGGCACGGCGGTATCATGGTTTTAGTAAGGGAGAAAGAAGGTCGTCTCATTCAGTTAGAAAAAGAAGACCCAAACAAGCAATTCATTTGGTTTAAAATATCAGAAAATGGAAACCACATCAGAATTGCAGCATGCTATTTTGCGCCACAGGTCTCAAAAATCTACAAAGGTAGAGGGCTTGACCACAAAGATCCATTTGCAGCTTTAAAAGCGGATATTACAACATATTCTCAGTTAGGTGAAGTCCTTAGAGTGGGTGATTTCAATGCTAGGACTGCAAGTGAGCAAGCTAGCATTCTTTGTTGTAAAGATGATTGTGACCCTATTTGGCTTACAGAAGAAAGTAATCATCAGTGGGAAATAATTTTAGAGGACAAGGGTTGCAATCTCTTTGGTGAACAATTGCTTACTCTATGTGGGGCCTTTGATTTAGTCATTTGTAATGGCTTGACTAGATGGGCAAAGTCCGGTAATTTCACTTGCAATACTTACAATGGAGCAAGTGTGGTAGATTATGTAATTTGCTTGCATGGTTTGTGTGAGAAAATGGAAGAAGTTTTGGTTGGAGATCAGCTGTGGGATTTGAAATCAGATCACAAGCCAATTTATTTATGTTTCTCTTGGATTGGAAAGAAACAATTAGAGTAAAAAATTCAGCATGTCCAACAAAATCTCCCACAGGGCAGAATTCTTTTGACCCTAGAAAATTGTAATACCTTCAAAATGACGTTAGAGAGACTCTTTGAGAAGGAGAAAATTACAATTCACAGCCTTCATAGTCATGAATTAACACATTTAATTCAATGCGCACTTGCAAAGTGCAAAAGAACAAAAATTAAGAAGTCTGAAACAAATTGCTTTCCGGTTAATTCTTGGTTTGACGAGGAATGCAAAAAGGCAAGGAGAATGTGGAAAGAGTCAAACAAGGATAACATAAAGCTCAAATCTTACAAGCATTTATTAAGCAAGAAAAAGGCTGATTTCATGGTTTCAAGGAGGGAAGAACTAATCTTTGGGAAAAATAATCCCAAATTATTTTGGAAGGAGCTCCAACCGAAAAATATACAAATTGGAAATAATATTACAGCTTCTAAATGGTTTGACTATGCAAGACAACTCTATGAGCAGGTTCCCAAGGTTGACCCTCCCCCCTTGGTCAACACTGATACTAAACTCTTCACGGTACAAGAGGTAGAGATGGGTATCAAGAAGTTGGGTGTTGGAAAAGCAAAAGACTTAGCTGAACTCCAAGCAGAATATCTAAAGTGGGGCTCAAAGATTCTTGCACCTCACATTACAAAAATCTTCAACAACATCATACAACAAGGGCTCCCCACAGATTGGACGACTAGTCTGGTAATACCTCTTTTCAAGAGCGGCGAGATCAATAATCCCAACAATTATAGGACCATCGTGATAAACCCTTTGTTTGCAAAGCTATTTGGAAGTATGCTAGAAAACAAAATTAGCAAGTGGGCAGAAGAAAGAAATAAGCGTGCTAAAGGGCAAGCAAGTTTTAGACCTAAGCATTCTATAGTTGATCATTGCATAACGTTAAGGCACATCATTGGAAAAGTTTGGGAGAAGAAGGAAGAAGTATTTTGTTGCTTTGTTGATTTCAGAAAAGTGTTTGACTCGGTTCCTAGGGATAAACTTTGGCAAAGAATGGAGGAACTTGGGGTTCCTAAACATTTGAGAACAGTTGTGCATAGGCTGTATGAAGAGGTGAAAGTCAAAATTAGAACTTCAGCAGGCATTTTGAAAGTTTTAGAAGCGATATCGGGGTCAAGCAAGGTTGCCCACTGTCTCCTACCCTTTTTGGTTTATATATCGACAAGCTTGAGGAGTGGTTAAATTCGCAAGGGGGTGATGGTATCTATTTGTGCAAGTTTGTTATAAGGCTTCTTTTGTATGAAGATGACCTTATTCTGATTGCTAAACCGGCTCTTGGTTTGCAAGAGCACTTACTATCCCTTGAGCATTTTTGTAGAAGTGTGGGGATGCAAGTCAATATCAGCAAAATGAAAGTAGTGGTCTTCTCTAAGAAAAGAAAACATAACCAACATAAGTTCTACTTTGAAGGCAACATTCTGGAAGAAGTTGTGGATTACAAATACCTCGGAATTGACTTCAACAAAAATCTAAGCTGGAATGGTTGTAGAAAGAAAAGAACTTTTGGGGGTTGGAAAGCATTTTATGCTTTTCAAAATAGGTGTAGAGAGGCAAAGTTATGGGACTGGAAGACCACTCAAACTCTTTTTGGGCTTCTAGTGATTCTAGTGATTCTATATGGTTGTGAACTGTGGGCTAGCAGTACTTCCGACATGCAGTGGAGACAAATTGAGAAATTCAGAAGCATTTGATTACAAACAAATTTAAGATTAAAAGTGCAGTTCCTTATGATATCTTGTTAATTGAAACAGGGACTGCTCCTATTGAAGCAATTGCTATGGTGCGAGTCATAAGGTATTTAAAAAAAATTGAGCAAATGGAAGAGAGTAGATGGCCTAAGGTTGTCTTTAATGATAGATTGTGAAAGAGTAAAAAAACTTGGATGCAACAAAATAACAAATGGTTTAGTAAATGGGATATTTGCTTGAACGCGTGCCCCATAAACAACAAAGAGATAAAAGCTTTTGTTATGGAAAAGTTCCACTAACGTACTTGGGAGAAGGAGCTAGGAAGAAAGAAAAATTACTATATTGAAGTGTTTAATCCCACTCATAATCATCAACCAAAAGCATACATAGAGGCCAATATCTCTTGGAGAGCCAAAATTCTTATTGCTCAGTTAAGGACTAATTCTCATCAACTCCGTTGTGAAACAGGGCGTTGGAAAAGGCCAAAGGAAGTGTGGCACGAAAGGGTATGCATTTTGTGTTCTTCCGGAAAGGTGGAAACATAAAAACATTTCATTTTAGAATGTGAGGCCTTCAAAGACAACAAGGAAAGTTATGCAGATACGCTGGCAGCTAGCTCTTCGGATAATCTATTTAACGAGAGGTTTGTCGAGAAGATGGGAGCATTTATTGTGAAGCTTCACAAAAAAAGGGTCGAATACATCAAGCAGATGAAGAAGCAATCTGTCCCATAGGCTATCTTTAGCCTCGTGGACGTTAAAATAATTTCTTCTTCTTTCTTCTTCTTCTTCACAATTAAATGCTTTCAATCAAGCCAATTTGAAAGGAAAGAAACAGGGTTTACTTGATAGTGATAATAATGCCCTTCGTACATAAATAATGAGAAATCAATAACATTTACTACTCAATACTGCACGAAAACCATTGCGCAATTTGAATCTAGCTTATAATGTTTTGAATTCATTTGTTTTTAAAAATGTGACAGTAGTTAAGGTAAATTTAACTAGATTATAGAATGAATTTGATATAATAATGAATGAGTTTATTGAAGTTTTGATAATTTATGGATTTATTTATAGTATTTTCATGTAATGTAGGTTATTTAATTGCATGATGACTGTATTGTAAGATGTTTTTGGGCAGAATACTAATATATTTATTATTACTAGCTGATTTTCTAGTAAGGGTTTCAAGATGATTTATGGTGAACCAAGAACTAAAAATGAAGAGTTGTTATTTGATAATGAAAAAAGTGTAATATTTGATCAAATCGTGAAGAGCCAAAAATAATGCATAACCAGCTCACATAAAATGTCATTTTAATAGAAAGATGCAAAAACAAAAATCAAACCCAACATAAATAAAAACTATACCAAACTTAGTTGAAATAAAACCAGATTTAAAAAGCACTTGAAATAAAGAAGTATTAAAAGTATCAAAATAGAAAATGACACTTTAATTCATGGGCAACCACCATTTTTTCTTCGACGATAACTTTTTTACTTAAATTATATGTAAATAAACATATATACCTTTAAGAATAAATCTAAACTAGGTAAAACCATATAAATATCTAATGGTAAAAAAACATAGATCAATAATAAAAAAGAGGTATGAAAATCCCATGAGATAATTACGTAGATAAAAGCATTCACCAAAAAGAAAAAATTGACATTCCAATAATGAATCTCGATCATTATAGACTTCCATGTGCTATGGAGCTCGCCCACTCGCATTAGTCTCGTATGTGTGCCTTATTATGAGGATATATTAGACAATATTTTATCCAGGAAATTTTAACTTCATGTTTGAAATTTTATCGAGACAATATTCTTAATGCCTTTTCCGGGTTTACAAAGAAACACAAGTTCACACCAGCGAAACCTTAACGGTCATATATCAACAAACCTAATCAATAGTAGATATTTTACGCTCCTATATCAACAACAAATCTAATCCAGAGTAGATATTTCGAATTTATTAGTCTCTACTTTTAGGTTTACGAACCTTTAGGCTTAGTATTATAGTAATTGCTTTGGAATTTCAACACATTTTAACCCGATTTTTTTACAAACGCTAACCATTTTACTTAATGTTTCAACATATTTAAGTCTTATTTGGCCACGTATCGGGGTGTTTATTTTTGTCATGCTGTTTTTTTCCGTTATAATTTTAATAAATTTATTTGAAATTGGGTAAAGATTTATTAAAATCTTAAGTTTGAGTTAGGTAGTATGTATAATTTAATCACAAATGCAATTTAAATAATGAAAAGTTATAATTTCTTAAAAAATTGTTTTACTAATTTCTTAAAAAAAACAAAAACAAAGAAATAGTTAAGCTCGAATATTTAATAGTTCCTTGGATAGATTTTTCGTTATAATAACCACTGTACTACCTATTAAAAGTCTCATTCTAATGGGAATATATGGGTGAGGTGACTACACCACATGTTAAAATACACATTCTAATGAGCATGTATGGGTGAGAATATTTGGTTGTTCATCTCTCTCATTCCCTTATCATGGTGTTGTTTGTAATGGAGGCAATGTTGTCAATCATGTTTTTGAATTGGTTGCTCATTTTATTGTAATGGTGGAATATTTTCTTGCTATTTTACAAATTCGTCAATAGTTTTCTTGATTTCCATATCATTTCTACTAGTTCAAGATTACCCTAACAATTCCCCTCCTTATATTTGACTTAATTTACATGACACACAAGTCTCATGAACGTTATCAAATCCTTTGGAAGATTATGATAATGTAATATGTTTATCATTGTCTTATCAATTTGTAGAATATTTGTTACAATGAAAACCTCATTTGTGTGTAAAAACTATTATAAAAACTATTAGAGTTGTGCTTTTTTTTTGGCCTTTATCCATTTTTTTTCTTCTTTCTCGGTGTTATTAAATAATTCTTTTTCTAATTAGGTAAACCATTCTTCAGGAATTATTTTGACTTACGTATCTCATAATGACCACCTCCTTGAGTTCCCTTTATATGCTAACAAAAATGTCAATTTTAATAACTAATTCTACAAAAATTACGTTAACTTTTCTTTAGAGACATTTTTGACTTACCTATTCCACAACCATCCTCTATTTGAGATCCTTTTATTTTTTGTTAGCCACTTTCTAGCTATCATCTCAACCAACAGATACCAAATGAATAAACATCACTCTTGGTTGTAAGTTTATAGGTTTTTATAAAATTTGGATTTAAATAACATGATGTTTCTTTATTTGGTTAGAAATAAGGGATTCATATATATGTTTTTAGAGCAAGTTTGGAAAAACCAAAGTTTGCTACTTTGAACTTGAAATTTGAAATTTTCTAAAAACAAAATAAATAAAAAACGAAAGTTCAATTTCAAAATTCATTCTTTTCTATAAATTTTCTTACAATAAAACACTCGATTTAGAATTCTTTAGCTAAATTCCAGCTATAACAATATAATGGAATTTCCAATTATAACAACATTGCTATAACAATAGAGTGAGATTTCCAAGTATAACAACATTCCTTTGGTTAGAAGAACTGAAACAATGATGTCCTTGCTTGGTTTCCCTTATAAAAAAATCAATACCTTGCTAAGGCTGCATTTAATGCACTTTACTCCTCTTGCTTGTAACACTGAAACCACCCATCATTGTAGTTCATCTCTTGCTTTGCTTTCCTACTTGATGGAAAACCACACAATAGAACAATAAAAATGTTACCCTACAACTCAAATTGATTAAATTAATTTTCTTGAGGTAGATGATTAAATAGAGCTAAAAATGCTAAAAACATATATGTGAATCTTAATTATCACATGTATGACTATATGTTGCTAAATTTAGACTCTGTAAATTACTACAAACTATGAGCTAACTCAAAGTAATTGGGAGTAATTAAAAGATTCCAACACTAAAAACTATGAGGTAACTCGAGTAATTGGGAGTAATTAACACATTCCATCACTACAAACTATGAGCTAACTAAGAGTAATTGAGAGTAATTAACACAGTCCAACACTCTCCCTTATTTACTATAACTACTTGCTACTAGTCTAAGTCTCAACTTGTAGGAATTTACAGGGTAAGTTCCTCAGACAGAACACCAAAGGACACTGCTCACAACCAGATTGTAGATCAATACACCAGTATTTTTGACGTGGTTAAAACCCTCAAAGAGGGAAACAGTCCACGGCCTGAGCCAACGTGGCCACTTCAGGCAATTTATTAATAAAAGAATGAAAATTTACATATGCTTCTCTCATGCACGGATTACCCTACAAATGACCCTCCATGCGCTTTAAATAGAAATCATGGACCAATCGGGTGTCAAGCCACGGATCAAGTGTCGGTAATACCGAGGAGAGAATGAACCGTCAGGTCACTACATATCGTGACCGTCAGATTGTAAGTTACAAAATGTACAACGGTAAAGAAACACACTTTACCTAACTCTATACTAGACCAACTTGTACTTAACTATTTCCTATGTGTCAGAATATCCTAACATCCCCCCTTAAGAACAACTTGGGATAGGATTGAAGGATTTAAAAATATGACACAATAAGAGAAGGAAGGAGGCACTAGAGCCTATCCCCCCTTAGTGACAACTTCTTGAACTCCAACCATAAATCGAAGTTTAGTGAACTTCGCCTCTGTGAGAGCCTTTGTAAAGATGTCTGCAACTTGATCATCTGTAGAACAATATTGCACTTCAAGAACATGGTCATGGATGAGCTTTCTGATGAAGTGCATGTGCAGTTCAATGTGTTTGCTGCGCTGATGTTGGACTGGATCTTTGCATAACTGAATGGCACTTTGATTATCACACCAAAGTGTAGTCAGATGCTGCTGCTGAAAGCCAACCTCTGACAGGATCTGACGAAGCCACAAGGCTTCCTTACTAGCTTCTACGGCACCACGATACTCTGCTTCTGCTGATGAAAGAGAAATGGCAACTTGTTTCTTACAAGCCCATGTAATAGGTCCTGAACCAAGAGTGAACACATAACCGGCAGTAGACTTCTGATCATTAGGGTCACCAGCCCAATCAGAATCAATGAAACCAACCAATAGAGGAGCTGCTTCAGCACTGTAATGAATCCCAAACGGAACTGTACCTCGAACATAACGAAATATTCTTTTAGCTGCTTTCCAATAACTTTCACGTGGGTTTTTCATAAACCGAGCAACAAGACCAACAACAAAGGAAAGGTCAGGACGAGTATGAGTTAGATACAAGAGTTTTCCTACAAGTTGATGGTATAAGGTAGCATCAACTTCAGGAGAAGTACAAGTGACTGAAAGTTTTACTCCAGACTGAAAGGGAGAAGGGGCTAGCTTACAGTCTTCCATGTGAAAATGACATAGAATATCACAAGCATACTTGGATTGGGAAAGGGAAATACCCTCCTTGGATTGCAAGAGTTGAAGACCGAGAAAATAGTGTAAGTGTCCTAAGTCTGTCATTTCAAATTTCCTTTTAAGGCTAGACTTCACATGGTTTATAAGGTTGGGATCACTACCAGTAAGGATAAGATCATCAACATAAAGAAAAAGGATGATAAGAGAGTTGCCCACTTTCTTGGTGTAGACAGTATTGTCAGAATGACACCGAGAAAAGCCAGATTCTAAAAGAAAGCTATCCATTTTGGAATACCAAGCCCGAGGAGCTTGCTTGAGACCATAAAGGGATTTATTAAGTAGACATACAAGGCTGGAGTCTGTTTGTATGAAGCCAATGGGTTGTTCCATATAGATTTCTTCATGCAAGAAGGCAGATTTAACATCCATCTGATGGACTTCCCATTTGAAAGAGGCAGCAAGGGAAAGAACAAGGCGGATAGAGTTCATTTTGGCAACAGGGGAGAAGGTTTCAGTGTAGTCAATGCCTTCAACCTGTGAAAAACCCTTAGCAACAAGACGAGCTTTATGTTTACAACTTTCCCATCCGGTCCATACTTGGTTCTTTAAACCCATTTGCATCTAACAAGTTTTCGTCCCTTTGCTAAAGGAAAAAGATCCCATGTATCGTTTGCCAACAATGAATGATATTCTTCATTCATAGCTGCTTCCCAATCTGGATGGCTTGAAGCTTCTGCAAAGGTGTCAGGATCATAATTTACTGGAGCTTGAGCCAGTAAAGAAGAGGCTCTCTCGAACTGAGAACGTGTACTTCACTGATCTGTAGGATCATCGACAAGATCACCTGCTGCATCTCGAGTAGCACGAACCCATTTTGGAAGCTGAGGAGCTGAAGGAGGATCCTGAGATGGTGGGGGAGGATTGTCATCCTCACTTTCATCATCTGAAGAAGAAATGTTTTCAAAAGTAGAAGAGATAGGGAGAGGTGGCACAACTGTCGAACTAGGCTCGCATGCTGATATATTTTCATCAAATTTTACATCTCTTCTAATGATAACATTTTTGGACTTAAATGGAATAAGTCTATAGCCTTTGACATCTTCAAAATATCCAACAAATGTACATTTTTCACTCTTAGGTTCTAAAGCTTTAAGATTTTCATCTGGAATATGGGCCCACGCTTCACTTCCAAAAACGCGGAAGTGACTTACATCTGGTTTGATTGAGCTCCATGCTTCTTCTAGAGTGATATTCTTTAAAGCCTTAGTAGGAGTGTGATTTATTATGTAATTTGCACAATTAATTGCTTCTGCCCAAAAACTAAGACCAAGTCCTTTAGATTGTAGCATACAATTAGCCATTTCCTTTAAGGTGCGATTCTTCCTTTCAGCTACACCATTTTGTTGTGGAGTATATGGAACAGTATGTTGCATTTGTATTCCATTCTCAGTGCAAAAGTTGATGAATGTGTTTTTAACATATTCTCCACCATTATCAGATCTAGAATTTGATGTCCAGATTGTTTTTCAAAAAAGGCTTTGAAGGCCAAGAATGTGTTAAATACTTCACTCTTGTGTTTTAAGAAGTATACCCAAGTGCATTTGGAGAAATCATCAATGAAAGTTAAGAAATACTTGCAGCCAGAGAATGAAACAATAGGAAGTGGACCACATAAATCACTATGCACAAGCTGTAAAGGGACTGAGGCTTGCCAAGAGGCACTTTTTTCAAAACTGTCCCGATGATGTTTTCCAAGTACACATCCGGAACAAACACCATCTCTGCAAGATACCATAGGAAGACCTGTCACCATATTTTCTTTACATAGATGCTGAAGGGAGCGATACTTTAAGTGACCAAATCGCTTATGCCAAAGTTTGCTCACTTCATCATTATGGGCAACAAATACTGAGGGAAGATTTG
The DNA here is from genome assembly GCA_031772625.1 of Pinus tabuliformis. Taxonomy (NCBI): domain Eukaryota; kingdom Viridiplantae; phylum Streptophyta; class Pinopsida; order Pinales; family Pinaceae; genus Pinus; species Pinus tabuliformis. Next base: position 226,631,091 of record CM062818.1, read on the forward strand.
ATGACCCAAAGTTGTGAAACTTATACAAACTTGTAGAATCATCAGCAATGCCAGTAGCTAAAATCCTTTTAGGATCTCTTAGGTCCTTGATTACAACATCATGAGGTGAAAATTCAACGATTTTACCTTCACCTGAATGAGTTATCTGATATACAGATAGAAGGTTGCAGGATAAGGTTGGAACACATAATACATCATTAAACTGACCATTGTCTAGATGAACAGTTCCAGTCCCTATAACACTAAGAGATCTATCATCACCAACATATATATTTTTGGTGTTACAATCATTTAAAGAAGAAAACATGGCTTTGTTTTTGGCCATGTGATAAGAAGCTCCAGAATCAATGAGCCACTCATGAGAATGAGAAGAAGAAGATACATTTAATGCATAGCCAGACCGAGATGCTTGACAACCACATGCAGAAAGTGCCATTCCTGAAGATGAAGTTGAAGTTGAAGATTGCCCCAAATGGATGTTATGCTTCTTCATTGCTGCTTCCAAGGCTTCCATCTTCTTAAAGCATTTTGATTCTAAGTGGCCATCTCGATTACAAAAATTGCAATGTCTATCAGTCTTCTTCCCTTTGTTTTTATTTGTCTTATCATTTTGTTGAAATGATTTTTCATTTTGGGGCTGAAATTGCTTAGGACCCTTGTTTGGTTTAGGACCACTCTTTTTAGGATATGACTTCTTAGGATTCTTTGAATTTGGTTGCTGCCAAGCGGCTAATGCTTTCTTGGAAGAGTTTCCAAGATTAAGAAGACCAAGGTGTAAGAATTTTTCTTGTTCTCTTATTAAAGAATCACAAAAAGAGTCAAAGGAAGGGGGCTTGTAGTCTGTTCCTTGAGAAATGAAGGCTTCTCTTGTAGAATGGAAGGTGGAAACAAACACAGAGCAGGCTAGTCCCAACTTAGTAAGAATGGAATAGATAAGGTTACTATCTTCTTTCTCAACTTTAACACCTTCCAAGAGATATCTAAGGGTCTTGAATTTGGACAAGAAATCTTCAATGCAAGAAAAATTATTAGGGTCCAATGTAAGCAACTCATTTTCAAGTTGATGGGCTCTAAGTTCATTTTTAATCCCAAAAACTTTATTGATTTATTGAGTATCAAGTTCTGCAATATGGAATCTAAGATCTGGAGAAATAGACATCCCTATCAATCCACGTGCTTGATCTTGCCTATTTTCCCATTTAGCAGCCTTATCTTCATCCTTTGGTTTCTTTTCTTGGCCTGAGGCTATTCGGTAGAGATCTTTACTTCTAAGTAAATCCTCAATGTAGGACAACCATTGGAAGTAGTTGGTGCTGTCAAGGGTAACTTGGTATTGACATTCCATTTCAATGGAAACTGAAGCTAAAGATGCTGAAAATAAGTGTTCCAATGGATAGATCTCAAAAAATTAGGCTGGTTTAAAAAAAACGGCTCTGAAAATGGCTTCCAGATGAAGAAGTTATGGCTTTTTGAAAAAAATTGTTGAAGTCACCGACGAAGTGTGAGAATGTGCAGAAATGAAAAAATCTGCCCCCAAAAAAATGGAGACTTGAACCCAAGACCTCTACTCTCTTAGAATAGCTTTGAACCAATTGACCTATACAAAAAATTTGTGAGAGAGAGAGAGAGAGAGGGGGGGGTTGATGCTTTGGGTTGCGTGCTTGCTTTGAGAAGGCTCTTTTTCCCTACAAAACAAAAAACACAAAACCCAACACGGACATGCAAAGAAAATGAACCTTACGGCTCGAAGTTAGCTTTAGCTGAAAAACTAAATATTTTCAAAAATGAACCTTGCGGCTCAAAGTTAGCTTTGGCAGGAAACTAAATATTTTCCTCAATGTTTCTGATTTTCTGAGATCACCCTAAGGCGCAGGGAAAAGAGCATACGCATGAGAAAAATCCTTCCTTTCTGTTTCTGATTTGCCCAGATCGCACAGAGTCGCAGGGCAAAGAGCATACGCAGAAATGAAAGGTATAGATCTGGTAATAAAAAAAGCTAAATAAACCGAAACCGAAATAAACAGAGAGAAAATAACAGTAAACTGCAAATAAACACTGTATACCTCCAGATCTTAAAAATGACGCAGCTAGGGCTACCGGAAACATTTTCGCGTGAAATGAAAGGGGTTCCTCACTGGAACAAATGCTCCCAACACAACAGAGCAGTCCTCTCGGCCCGAAAGTAGTCAGAAACAACAGATCTAGGAAACAACAGTCAGATGCAGTTCTACCGGCTTCAGATTTGGATCACCAATGGATGCGGCCCTCAAATAGCTCCGATACCATGTAGGAATTTACAGGGTAAGTTCCTCAGACAGAACACCAAAGGACACCGCTCACAACCAGATCGTAGATCAATACACCAGTATTTTTGACGTCGTTAAAACCCTCAAAGAGGGAAACAGTCCACGGCCTGAGCCAACACGGCCACTTCAGGCAATTTATTAATAAAAGAATGAAAATTTACATATGCTTCTCTCATGCACGGATTACCCTACAAATGACCCTCCATGCGCTTTAAATAGAAATCATGGACCAATCGGGTGTCAAGCCACGGATCAAGTGTCGGTAATACCGAGGAGAGAATGAACCGTCGGATCACTACATATCGTGACCGTAGGATTGTAAGTTACAAAATGTACAACGGTAAAGAAGCACACTTTACCTAACTCTATACCTAACTCTATACTAGACCAAGTTGTACTTAACTATTTCCTATGTGTCAGAATATCCTAACACTAAACTTAAAATATTTTAAAAAAATTATTTTACTATGGATATGGATATGGATGTAGATTGTTCTCAACTGTAGTCCATCCATTTAGTTGGATCTTGTTCCTTTAGCTCCTGTTTCGTGTTGTTTTTCATGGTATCTCAACACTAAAACTTACTAAGCGGCGTCTTAAAATGCTAGCTTGGAGAAAGAAGCCATTCACTGTATAATCGCTGCAGATTTGTTTGCCATCTAGTATCTAACACTTTATTTATCCAGAGGTCAAGGTGCAAGAGGGCTGTCGACGTCTTACACTCTAAGTTTTAGATGGGAAGGGTCTTCACCCGAGTAGCTTCTAACATTAAATTCCAAAATATTCCTATTGAATGCATAGAAACCATAACTATTAATTAAATATCATTAAATTTATTTAGATTTGTTTAGCATAATAAAAGATAATTAAAAAAATGTCATTTTATACAGTCATGTTAAAATTAGGCGGGACGATAAAACTAAAGTTATGTTAATCTTATCCGAGTTTTAAATTTTCAAAATTAAAATAAAATTATAAATTTTAATTTTCTTGAAATTAGAGAGAGTGAAGGAAAGGTCTGATTGTCCATCATCCCATGTATTAAATAATAGTTGCCTTAAGTAAATGCGATGTCCATTGCAATTCTGCATCTCAAGTTTGAAACTATAATTCTGGATCTGAAGTTTGTGAAAGAAATAGAAATACAGAAATTCAGATAACAACTATTTGATTACAGAACCAAAGAAATTATACAACCAAAAAAATTGAAATTGCATTGTATTTTTTGGCTCAACATATGTATTTATACCAAAATTAATGTTGGTTACAACAATTAAAATATTCATTTCCAAGGTGGTGTTGCCTTTTTGTTCCGCTAGGCAGTGAGGCGGTGCTGTGGAAGAATGAAGAGCCCAGGCGGTGGCAGTGGTTAAATAATTATTTTTGCATTCTTCGCTTTAATTATTTCACAAAAAAAAAAACAAATCTTTGCTATTACATCAAAATGTCTTTACATCATGCATACCCCTATGTTTTCCCTATGAGTTTCAAAGAGTTTTTTTCCCAAGGGTTTTGTAAATATGTCTAAAAACTGGTCTTCTGATCTGCATAAGTCCATACATATTTCATTATTGCTTCGAATGAAATGATACCTCATATCAATATGTTTGCTATTCTTATGGAAAACATGATTTCTTGATAATGCAATAGCAGATTTGTTGTCACAGAAAATATGAGTGGGTTCTCTCTGTTCATGCAACAGCTCTTTCAAAATTCTTTTCATCCAAACAATTCGGCATGTTGCTATTGTGGCTGCAACATATTCTACTTCAGCTGATGATAGAGTCACAATGGATTACTTCACTGATGCCCATGAAACTGCACCTGAACCAAAACTGAACACATACCTAGATGTGCTCCTCCTGTCATCAATATTGCCTGCAAAATCACTATCTGTATATCCAGTTAGTTTAAAATCTAAATCAGATGCATATAGGATACCATAATTTCTTGTTCCAACAACATATCTTAAAATCCTTTTTCCAACTAGCCAATGGGTACTCTTCGGAGACTCCATGAATCTAGAAATTAAACTTACACCAAACATTATATCGGGCCTTGTTGCAGTCAAATACATAAGACTTCCAATCAATTGTTTAAACAAGGTTGGATCAATATCTGAACCATGATCATCCTTACTGAGTTTTGTACCAATTGCAATTGGGGTTATAACTGGATTACAATTTTGCATCCTGAACCTTTTCAATATATCCTTTGCATACTTAGATTGACAAATTAAAATACCATCTTCACATTGAGTTACTTCAGTACCAAGAAAATATTTCATTAGGCCTAAATCAGTCATATCAAATTCTCTTTTCATGTTCATCTTAAAATCATATATTGGGAGATGTCCAATGAAAATCAAATCATCAACATACAATCACACAATCAAAATTTTACCATGCTCGTTTACTTTTGTATACAAATTTGGCTCACTTGGACTCCTCATGAATCCACTCGTGTTTAGATATTCATCAATTCTACCATACCATACTCGGGGTGCTTGTTTCAATCCATATAATGCTTTCTTTAATTTGTAAACTTTATCTTCTTGACTATCAATTTCATATCCATGAGGTTGTTTCACATAAACCTCTTCTTCTAAAAAACCATTTAAAATGCAGACTTAACATCCATCTGTTATATTTTCCATTTATTTTGTGCAGCGATAGCTAATACCATTCTTACTGTGTCAAGTGAAGCTACAGGTGCAAAAGTTTCGTTATAATCAATACCTAGTTGTTGACTAAACCCCTGAGCTACAAGTCTTGCTTTATGCTTTTCAATTTCCTTTAGCATTCACTTTAGTTTTGTAAATCAATTTAACACCTATAGTATTTTTACCTTGAGGCGATTTTACAAGTTCCCAAGTATTATTTCTTTCTATAGTATCAATTCCTTCATCCATGGCTTTTATCCAAACTTTTTCTTTCACAGCTTCATCAAAATTTACTAGATCATATGCAAGTAATGAAAAATTTGAAACATGATTTATTTCATCATTCTACTCATACAATTCCTTTAAACTTCTAGTCTTCTGACCTTTAATTCTATTCTTCAATGTAGCTATTGTAGGATTAGAATCAATACTTACCTCTGATCCGGCTGTTTGTTGTCCACCATAACCTGATAGTTCGCCATGTTCATGATTTATCGGTGTTCTAAATTGTAATGGACTAACTCTTGGTGATTGGCTTACTGGCGTGCTTGGAGCAGGTGTATGCGGAATTGGTTGTCCACCTTGTGCTTCTTGCTCATCTTCATTTTCATCTCCATGAGCTAATACAATTGTCTCTACAACATATTTATCTATGCTTCCATCCCAAGATTCTTCTTCCTTGAACTCAACATCTCTACTGATAATATATTTCTTGGTGATGGGATTATAAAGTCTATATGCTTTAGACTCGTCACTATATCCAATAAAGATACATTTCTCACTTCTATCATCTAACTTCTTTCTCAATTATTTAGGAACATATGCATAAGAAACACAACAAAAAATTCTTAAATGAGATATATGAAAACTCTTACCATTCCATGCTTCTTCGGGAACTTGATCCTTCACGCTCTTAGTCAGACTTCTGTTAGAAATATAAACAGCACAAGCTACTGCTTCTCCCCAATATTCATTTGGTAGATTCTTCTCCTTCAACATACTTTGAGCCATATTCATAATAGTTCGATTCTTTCTTTCAGCTATTGCATTTTGCTGTGGAGTATAACATGCAATAAACTACCTCTTGATTCCATGTGATTGACAAAACATAATGAAATCCATTAGCATATATTCACCACCTCTATCTGATCTCAAAATTTTAATATGATTTACACTTTCCTTTTAAACCATATCTTTAAATATTTTAAATACAAAAAATACTTCAGATTTCTGTTTCAGAAGATAAACCCATGTTTTTCGACTGTAGTCATTAATAAAAGTCAAAAAGTAAACATTACCAGCCAAAGAAGGTGTTTACATTGGTCCACATAAATCCGTGTGAACAATCTCCAATGGACCTCTCGCCCTGTACGAAATTCCAGAAACAAATTTATGTCTATGATGTTTTGCAACTATACAACTTTCACATGAGCTTGTTGGTTGTTGAATATCAGGTAACCCTTTCACCATATGTTTCTTCTGCCGCAAATCTAGGCCACCGAAATATAAATGAACATATCTTAAATGCCATAACCATGATTCATCGAAATTCTTACTTTTGTAAACATTCAAGGATGGAGTCAATTCATTTCTCATTATAAGCGGAAACATCCTATTCTTTGTCATTTCTACTCTTGCTATCAGCTACTTACTTGGATATTTGTCAATTATAGTACACTCATTATTCTTGAATAATACTCTATACTTTTTCTCTATCTATTGTCCAATGCTCAATAGATTCTATTTCAAGCTAGGTACATAGTAAACATCATCAATTGTTCTTCTATCACCATCTATAGTATAAACAACAATCATTCCTTTGCCTTTAACACATACCTTAATATCGTTACCCAACTTGACATGAGACTGAATACTGGTGTCTAGATTGGAAAACAAATCTTTGTTTGCAGTCATGTTATTGTTGCAGCCACTGTCTAAAAACAAAATACCATTCAAACATTCTTGAGTCACGTTACAAGTCATAAACATTGGCTTCTGACTATCTTCAAATTCCTCTAAGATGTGTGCAGATTGCTTACCAACATCTGCCTACCTCTTCAAACACTTAGTAGCAAAATGGCCATATCTTTTACAATAATAACATTGAACTTTAGAAATATCATACCTTTGACTTCCTCGATGCCAGGTTCTATTGTAACTCCCCCTTAAATTAGGAGGACGTTGCTGAGATTTGTCTTCATGATCATAATTATCTCGCGGGCGTCTTTGATTAGCTACTCTATTTCCTCAACTTTTATTACTTGATCTTCCTCTGCCTCTTCCTCTATGAAATTGAAGCTGAGTTTTGAAGGCATTCTCCAATGAGCTATCATTATATCTTGAAATCCTGGATTCATGTGCAATCAACGAACTAGTCAAATCTTCAATTTGCATTCGACTTGTGTCCTTTAACTCTTCTATGGATACAATAATCACTTCAAATTTCTTTGGCAAACTTTGAAGGACTTTCTCGATCACCCTCTTGTTTGAGAGGTCTTATCCATATTGTCACAATTGATTAACAACACTCATGACTTTAGTCATAAAAGAATCCACAGTTTTGTTGTCTTTCATTTTCAGATTCTCAAAATCTCTTCTCAAATTCTGTAGTTTGACATTCTTTACTTTTGCTACACCCTGATAACATGATTAAAGGATGTCCCACACCTCTTTCAAAGATTTTGCATTTGATACTTTCAAAAGTATCACGTCATCTAAGCCTTGTTGAATAAGGCCAAGACATTTATTGTCTTTCTTTCTGTTTTCTTTCAACAATGTTCATTCAGCATTTGTAAGAACCATCACTGCTGCCACATTAGTAGGCTCGGGATATCCATCAGTAACAAATCCCCAAAGATCATGAGAACACAACAATGTTCTCATTCGAATAAACCAGGAATCATAACTTTTCTCAGTTAGAATAGGAATTGACTGAGTAGTGTTGGTATTTGAAGCCATTTTAATTGGTTTACCAAGTACTTTAATTTCTCCAAAAAAAACTCTTCTTGACTCAATCCATAATGGTAAAAAAAACTTTAACTCATTAACCACCTAATGTTAATAAGCTAAGTAGAGCCATACACAGTGAGACAAAAATACTCAGATGGAAAAATAAATATATCCGATGCCAAAGAAAGTAGAGCTTTAATATAAATTTCTTCCTTCAACCGTGTAGTTAAAATTGCTGGAAATAAAAAATGTCCCCATCTACTCAATCGAAACTTCTCCAAATTTAAAAAACATTCTTAGAAGGCCTTCAGACATGGAATTCGAAAAATAATTCTAGTGCCAATAAAAAACTGGCAATACCATGAGAGAATAGCTTACAAAATTGGTAGTTGTGACTTATGGTAGATTTATCTCTTCTTCCGACTCCTTCAAACTTCACGCTACCCCATCTAGACACTGCACATTGGCCTCACAAATCTACAGCAGAATATTGCAGCTCTATTCGACCATGCCTAACAATGGATCCTCACAAAATAGATTTTGCTTCACTCTCATATTCCAGCACTGCACAAAAATTACGGATTCAATGCAACATTAAACAACTCCAGTGATTTCAGTCACAAGTAGTCTGCCTCAGTTACAAGCGCTTTGCCCAACGATTATGTTCAACCTCACAATCGTTCTGTTCAACCTCACATGGCACTGAATTTTAGGTACACAACAATGGCTTCTCAAACAAAGTCCAAACTGGCTATGATACCAGATGAAAGAAATAGAAATACAAAAACTCAAATAATAGCAACTACAACTGCTTGATTACAGAACCAAAGAAATTACACAACCAGAAAACCGAGAGTGCATTATCTTCCTCGGCTCAAGATATGTATTTATACAAAAATTAATATCGGTTATAGAAATTAAAATATTCATTTCCGAGGCAGTGCTGCCCTTTCGTTCTTTAGGCGGTGAGGCAGAGCTGACCTCTGGAAGAATGAAGAGTCAAGGTGGTGGCAGTCGTGAAATAATTATTTTTACAGTTTGAAATTGACATCAGATAGGTGGAAGAGAAAAAAAATATGCTTTCCAATGTCCAAACTTACACTGATTCATTTTGTCAATGTTGCTATGTCAACATTGACAGTCAATGAATTATTTCCATATTCATCAAGTTTCTCACCACATAAACTATGCAATCTATAATATTATAAGAAATTTAAATCTTTCAAAGTTTTAACAACATTGACAGTCAATGAATTATTTCCATATTCATCAAGTTTATCACCACATAAACTACACAATCTATAATATTTTAAGAAATTTAAATATTTCAAAGTTTTAACTCTAAAAGATTCCTGCTAAGACATGCAATGCAAAGTTTAATGGCTTTATTAGTTTTCCTTGTATCAGTTTCGCTCAAGTTTCCCAACTTAAAATTTTCAAGTAGAGTATTCTTAAAGTATGTTTCATTCATATTCACTCTTAATCATACCATTTTCAATTATACTAAATTACAGTGGACAATAATCAAATTTAAAATTTGAAAATATTTAATAATAATATTATTAATAAAAATAAAATCCAGTATTACTGATAATAATAAGATATATATATATATATATATATATATATATATAGATATATATATATATATATATATATATATATATATATATATATATATATATATAGTTACTTCAAAAGCTCAAGATTACATTTATATCTAAATTTGTGCCCTTTAAAGGGGAAAAATAAAACTAACATAATTTTATGCAAACAAATCTATGTTAGAAACTAGAACAATAGTGAGAGGGTTGGGAGTAAGGTGAGTTGAATGAGTATTACAGGAATTTTCACAATTTCAAATAAAAAATCACTTATGCAATGATATTAGAACACCATAAATAATTTCAACAATTTATTTATATCAACATGACATGAACTAGCATGAACAACACAAATAACACATAAATATTCTTCAAACTTTACTTCAATTCCTTCACAAGGCAAGCTACAACTTGATGTTACAATTTTTTGTTGGCTACAACCAATAAGAAGCTACAACTCCCAGATTTATCAGCTACAACTGAATGAAGCTATAACCCCAAATATTTACCAGCACCTAATGGAATGAGCTACAACCCCTCATCTGCAAGCTACAAATTGTGCAACATCAATTATTCATTTTTCATCCGTTATTAAACTAGAACCATGAATGCCAACTCAAAAATAAATTAATTTGTCCCTTTACACACTCACCAAAACATCTTCAGCAATATCTTATTACTGATAAATCCACCATCACACCAATAGAATCAATCCTCCTCGCTTCACCACAAACACAAAGTCTTACAAACTTCCTCAATAAATTCTACTTAAAAAAAAATATGTGTTGATATTTTTGGCTTTTTTGTCTTTTAGTTAACTTCACTTTAATCCTTGAATGAGTCTCTAATTTTTGCCTATGTCCCATTTATTTGAGTCTTTAGAATCTTCTCATCAAGTTATCAATCTTTGCTCTACTAATCTCTAAGTTAAACTGCCAATTTTTGTTGTTGTGAAATTTCTTACAGAATTTCGCTGCGTTTGTTTATTTTTGGTGAATCTACAAACGTAGTGTTTCTACTAAAACTACCTATGTAATTTGTCCATGCTGCCAAATACACTACCATTGATATATTCATGCCAGTTTTAGAGCTTTTAGTTCTCTTCTATTAGGTTTTTTCTAGCTAACAATGTTGAAGTTCTTGACTCATTCTGTAGGAATTTACAGGGTAAGTTCCTCAGACAGAACACCAAAAGGACACTGCTCACAACTAGATCGCAGATCAATACACCAGTATTTTGACGTGGTTAAAACGCTCAAAGAGGGAAATAGTCCACGGCCTGAGCCAACGCGGCCACTTCAGGCAATTTATTAATAAAAGAATGAAAATTTACATATGTTTCTCTCATGCACGGATTACCCTACAAATGACCCTCCATGCGCTTTTAATAGAATTCATGGACCAATCGGGTGTCAAGCCACGGATCAAGTGTCGGTAATACCGAGGAGAGAATGAACCGTCGGATCACTACATATCGTGACCGTCGGATTGTAAGTTACAAAATGTACAACGGTAAAGAAACACACTTTACCTAACTCTATACCTAACTCTACACTAGACCAAGTTGTACTTAACTATTTCCTATGTGTCGGAATATCCTAACATCCTCCCTTAAGAACAACTTGGGATAGGATTGAAGGATTTACAAATATGACACAATAGGAGAAGGAAGGAGGCACTAGAGTCTATCCCCCCTTAGTGACAACGTCTTGAACTCCAACCAGAAATCTAAGTTTAGTGAACTTCGCCTCTGTGAGAGCCTTTGAAAAGATGTCTGCCACTTGATCATCTGTTGAACAATATTGCACTTCAAGAACATGGTCATGAATGAGCTTTCTGATGAAGTGCATGTGCAGTTCAGTGTGTTTGCTGCGCTGATGTTGGACTGGATCTTTGCATAGCTGAATGGCACTTTGATTATCACACCAAAGTGTAGTCGGATGCTGCTGCTGAAAGCCAAACTATGACAGGATCTGACGAAGCCACAAGGCTTCCTTACTAGATTCTACGGCACCACGATACTCTGCTTTTGCTGATGAAAGAGAAATGGCAGCTTGTTTCTTACAAGCCCATGTAATAGGTCCTGAACCAAGAGTGAACACATAACCGGCAGTAGACTTCCAATCATCAGGGTCACCAGCCCAATCGGAATCAGTGAAACCAACCAATAGAGGAGTTGCTTCGGCACTGTAATGAATCCAAAACTGAACTGTACCTCGAACATAATGAAGTATTCTTTTAGCTGCTTTCCAATGACTTTCATGGGGGTTTTGCATGAACCGAGCAACAAGGCCAACAACAAAGGAAAGGTCAGGATGAGTATGGTTAGATACAAAAGTTTTCCTACAAGTTGACGGTATAAGGTAGCATCAACTTCAGGAGAATTACAAGTGACTGAAAGTTTGACTCCAGACTGAAAGGGAGAAGGGGCTGGCTTACAGTCTTCCATGTGAAAATGACATAGAATATCACAAGCATACTTGGACTGGGAAAGGGAAATACCCTCCTTGGATTGCAAGAGTTGAAGACCGAGAAAATAGTGTAAGTGTCCTAAGTCTGTCATTTCAAATTTCCTTTTAAGGCTAGACTTCACATGGTTTATAAGGTTGGGATCACTACCAGTAAGGATAAGATCATCAACATAAAGAACAAGGATGATAAGAGAGTTGCCCACTTTCTTGGTGTAGACAGTATTGTCAAAATGAGACCTAGAAAAGCCCGATTCTAAAAGAAAGCTATCCATTTTGGCATACCAAGCCCGAGGAGCTTGCTTGAGACCATAAAGGGATTTCTTAAGTCGACATACAAGGCTGGAGTCTGTTTGTATGAAGCCAATGGGTTGTTCCATATAGATTTCTTCATGCAAGTCTCCATGCAAGAAGGCAGATTTAACATCCATCTGGTGGACTTCCCATTTGAAAGAGGCAGCAAGGGAAAGAACAAGGCGGATAGAGTTCATTTTGGCAACAGGGGAGAAGGTTTCAGTGTAGTCAATGCCTTCAACCTGTGAAAAACCCTTAGTAACAAGACGAGCTTTATGTTTATCAACTTTCCCATCTGGTCCATACTTGGTTCTGTAAACCCATTTGCATCTAACAAGTTTTCGTCCCTTTGGTAGAGGAACAAGATCCCATGTATCATTTGCCAACAATGAATGATATTCTTCATTCATAGCTGCTTCCCAATCTGGATGGCCTGAAGCTTCTGCAAAGGTGTCAGGATCATAATTTACTGGAGCTTGAGCCAGTAAAGAAGAGGCTCTCTCGAACTGAGAACGTGTACGTCGCTGATCTGTAGGATCACTGGCAAGATCACCTACTGCATCTCGAGTAGCACGAACCCATTTTGGAAGCTCAGGAGCTGAAGGAGGATCCTAAGATGGTGGGGGAGGATTGTCATCCTCATTTTCATCATCTGAAGAAGAAATGTTCTCAAAGGTAGAAGAGATAGGGAGAGGTGGCACATCCGCCGGACTAGGCTCACAGGCCGATATATTTTCATCAAATTTTACATCTCTTCTAATGATAACATTTTTGGACTTAAATGGAATAAGTCTATAGCCTTTGACATCTTCATAATATCCAACAAAAGTATATTTTTCACTCTTAGGTTCTAAAGCTTTATGCTTTTCATCTGGAATATGGGCCCACGCTTCACTTCCAAAAACACGAAAGTGACTTACATCTGGTTTGATTGAGCTCCATGCTTCTTCTGGAGTGATATTCTTTAAAGCCTTAGTAGGAGTAAGATTTATTATGTAATTTGCACAGTTAATTGCTTTTGCCCAAAAACTAAGACCAAGTCCTTTAGATTGTAGCATACAGTTAGCCATTTCCTTTAAGGTGCGATTCTTCCTTTCAGCTACACCATTTTGTTGTGGAGTATATGGAACAGTATGTTGCATTTGAATTCCATTCTCAGTGCAAAAGTTGATGAATGTGTTTTTAACATATTCTCCGCCATTATCAGATCTTAACTTAAGAATTTGATGTCTAGATTGTTTTTCAACAAAGGCCTTCAAGGCCAAAAAAGTGTTAAATACTTCACTCTTGAGTTTTAAGAAGTATACCCAAGTGCGTCTGGAGAAATCATCAATGAAAGTTAAGAAATACTTGCAGCCAGAGAATGACACAATTGGAAGTGGACCACATAAATCACTATGCACAAGCTGTAAAGGGGCTGAGGCGTGCCAAGATGCATGTTTTTCAAAACTGTCCCGATGATGTTTTCCGAGTACACATCCGGAACAAACACCATCTTTGCAAGATACCATAGGAAGACCTGTCACCATATTTTCTTTACATAGATGCTGAAGGGAGCGATAGTTTAAGTGACCAAATCGCTCATGCCAAAGTTTGCTCACTTCATCGTTATGAGCAACAAATACTGAGGGAAGATTTGATGACCCAAAGTTGTGAAACTTATACAACCTTGTAGAATCATCAGCAATGCCAGTAGCCAAAATCTGTTTAGGATCTCTTAAGTCCTTGATTACAACATCATGAGGTGAAAATTCAACGATTTTACCTTCACCTGAATGAGTTATCTGATATACAGATAGAAGGTTGCAGGATAAGGTTGGAACACATAATACATCATTAAACTGACCATTGTCTAGATGAACAGTTCCAGTCCCTACAACATTAAGAGATCTATCATCACCAACATATATATTTTTGGTGTTACAATCATTTAAAGAAGAAAACATGGCTTTGTTTTTGGCCATGTGATAAGAAGCTCCAGAATCAATGAGCCACTCATGAGAATGAGAAGAAGAAGATACATTTAATGCATAGCCAGACCGAGATGCTTGACAACCACATGCAGAAAGTGCCATTCCTGAAGATGAAGTTGAAGTTGAAGATTTCCCCAAATGGATGTTATGCTTCTTCATTACTGCTTCCAAGGCTTCCATCTTCTTAAAGCATTTTGATTCTAAGTGGCCATCTTGATTACAAAAATTGCAATGTCTATCAGTCTTCTTCCCTTTGTTTTTATTTGTTTTATCATTTTGTTGAAATGATTTTTCATTTTGGGGCTGAAATTGCTTAGGACCCTTGTTTGGTTTAGTACCATTCTTTTTAGGATATGACTTCTTAGGATTCTTTGAATTTGGTTGCTGCTGGGCGGCTAACACTTTCTTGGAAAAGTTTCCAAGATTAAGAAGACCAAGGTGTAAGAGTTTTTCTTGTTCTCTTATTAAAGAATCACAAAAAGAGTCAAAGGAAGGGGACATTTAGTCTGTTCCTTGAGAAATGAAGGCTTCTCTTGTAGAATGGAAGGTGGAAACAAACACAGAGTAGGCTGGTCCCAACTTAGTAAGAATGGAATAGATAAGGTTACTATCTTCTTTCTTAACTTTAACACCTTCCAAAAGATATCTAAGGGTCTTGAACTTGGACAAGAAATTTTCAATGCAAGAAAAATTATTAGGGTCCAATGTAAGCAACTCATTTTCAAGTTGATGGGCTCTAATTTTATTTTTAATCCCAAAAACTTTATTGATTTGTTTCATTGCTTCATCAGGAGTATCAATTTCTGCAATATGGAATCTAAGATCTGGAGAAATAGACATCCCTATCAATCCACGTGCTTGATCTTGCCTATTTTCCCATTTAGTAGCCTTATCTTCATCCTTCAGTTTCTTTTCTTGGCCTGAGGCTATTCTGTAGAGACCTTTACTTCTAAGTAAATCCTCAATGTAAGCCAACCATTGGAAGTAGTTGGTGCTGTCAAGGGTAACTTGGTATTGAATTTCCATTTCAATGGAAACTGAAGCTAAAGATGCTGAAAATAAGTGTTCCAATGGATAGATCTCGAAAAATTAGGCTGGTTTAAAAAAAACGGCTCTGAAAACGACTTCCAGATGAAGAAGTTATGGCTTTTTGAAAAAAAGTTGTTGAAGTTGCCAACGAAGTGCGGGAATGTGCGGAAATGAAAAAGTCCGCCCCCACAAAATGGAGACTTGAACCCAAGACCTCTACTCTCTTAAAATAGCTTTGAACCAATTGATCTATACAAAAAAATTAAGAGAGAGAGAGAGAGGGGGGGGGGGGTGGGCTTTGGGTTGCGTGCTTGCTTTGAGAAAGCTCTTTTTCCCTACAAAACAAAAAACACAAAACCCAACACGGACATGCAAAGAAAACGAACCTTATGGCTCGAAGTTAGCTTTAGCCAAAAAACTAAATATTTTCAAAAAAGAACCTTGTGGCTCAAAGTTAGCTTTGGCCGGAAACTAAATATTTTCCTCAATGTTTCTGATTTTTCGAGATCACCCTAAGGCGCAGGGAAAAGAGCATACGCATGAGAAAAATCCTTCCTTTCTGTTTCTAATTTGCCCAGATCGCACAAAGTCGCAGGGAAAAGAGCATACGCAGAAATGAAAGGTATAGATCCGGTAATAAAAAGGCTAAATAAACCGAAACTGAAATAAACATAGAGAAAATAACAGTAAACTGCAAATAAACACTGTATACCTCCAGATCTTAAAAATGACGCAGCTAGGGCTACCGGAAACCTTTTCGCATGAAACGAAAGGGGTTCCTCACTAGAACAGATGCTCCCAACACAACAGAGTAGTCCTCTCGGCCTGAAAGCAGTCAAAAACAACAGATCTAGGAAACGACAGTCAGATGCAGTTCTACCGGCTTTAGATTTGGATCACCAACGGACGCCCTCAAATAGCTCTGATACCATGTAGGAATTTACAGGGTAAGTTCCTCAGACAGAACACCAAAAGGACACCGCTCACAACCATATCACAGATCAATACACTAGTATTTTGACGTGGTTAAAAACCCTCAAAGAGGGAAACAGTCCACAGCCTAAGCCAACGCGGCCACTTCAGGCAATTTATTAATAAAAGAATGAAAATTTACATATGTTTCTCTCATGCACGGATTACCATACAAATGACCCTCCATGTGCTTTAAATAGAATTCATTGACCAATCGGGTGTCAAGCCACGGATCAAGTGTCGGTAATACCGAGGAGAGAATGAACCGTCGGATCACTACATATTGTGACCGTCAGATTGTAAGTTACAAAATGTACAACGGTAAAGAAACACACTTTACCTAACTCTACACTAGACCAAGTTGTACTTAACTATTTCCTATGTGTCAGAATATCCTAACATCCCCCCTTAAGAACAACTTGGGATAGGATTGAAGGATTTACAAATATGACACAATAGGAGAAGGAAGGAGGCACTAAGAACATTGCCACACCACTTTATTCCAAAGTGCTACCATATATAGTCGTTGACTCGTTCATGCAAAATCCCAAAGAATTTCATAAATTTTCTGCCAAATATATGTGCCATAATATTTGTGCTCTATACAACTGCTACCAATGCGATTAACTCTGCGTTAGTCCTTCTATTACAAGCTTCTACCAAAGCTCACAATCACTTTATTTTATGGTCTGAATGAATTTGTTTTTAGCACTGTGCTAAATGAAAATTCAACATTATATATATTTTGTGTAATAGGCTCTGAGTGTTTAATGTTTTTGGCCCAAGAAATTTATAAAATGATGCCATGTAAGTCTCCACTTGATCCGGATTTAAACAGGAACACAACAAATTACAGAGATAACCATATACACAAAGGTGAAGCGGAAATAATACTTCATTTCATTAATGGAAAATACTGAAATATGCTTACAAACAGAATGGAAATAAACTAGCTAGGGCGATGGTAGCTTATCTCTGAGAAGAGATGTGATGGCTACATGCCTCTGAACTGTGTTACAATGAGGCTCGAAGGCCTATTTATTGTTGAGAAACAATGGAAAAACCCTTAACATTCCAAAACCTAACCCTAGGAGATGAAACGCCAAACTGTGGGCCCCGTTTGGGGGTAAGTTGGTACATCAACTTCCCAGGGTCGTAACTTTGGCATATGATCTCCGTTTGACGCGTACAATAGCTCATTAGAAAGATCTATCCGAGCACTATCATTGTTCGAACGGGCAACACCAGTCCATTCCATGGACTCGTGTTGCCCCCGGATTCCCCAAAAAATGTCGTTTAGGGCCTCAAAACGGCTCCGGAAGTTCAGGACCCGAAAAACTGCTAAAAATAGTAAGTTGTACTACAATTAAGGAAACTGAAAATGCTGAGAAAGACAATGGTGGGGGTCTAGGTGGACTTGGCAGGTAGCCACCAATATCCACTTGGATCATTCCTCCCCCCTTAGGAAGCAATGGTCCCCATTGCGTTGAGCTCCTCCATGAGATGAGGAAACTTCTGCTGAACTTGTTCCCTGGTGAGCCACTTGCCCTGCTGAAGGAGTTGGCCCGCTTTGACAACTCGATACAGTTGGATATTCTGTTGGCGAGTGTTCTTGATCTGTGTGTCCATGATCCGATTAGTTGCAGCTTGTTCCATGCAATCTGGATTTAATTCTGTGGGTTTGAGCTGTTCTGCAATGTCGGATGTGTCGAGCAATGGTGGAAAGTATGGCCGAAGGCGGTCCACATTGAATACTGGGTGCAGGCCAAGGAATGGGGGAATGCTGAGCTCAAATGCATTGTCTCCCATAGCCTTAGTAATGGTGTAAGGACCATATCGGAGTGGTCTCAATTTCCGATAGGCTCCAGTAAGGCGTTCCTTTTGCAAATGCAACCAGACTTTGTCGCCCACCTGAAACTTGTGTGGCACCCGATGTTGATCGTGTCGCTGCTTGTACTTGGCATTTGATTTCTCAAGAATGTCATGGACCTGCTGGCGAATATGTTGGATGCGCTCAATGAAGCTGGTGGCCTTATCTGTTTCGGACTGGACATGAGCTGAATTCATGTGAGTAGCTGCAAGTGGCATGGCCACATCAATGGGGCATAGTGGCTGGAATCCCAAACCCACCTGAAAAGGGCTATGGCCAGTGGAGCTATGAAGAGCTCGGTTGTAGCTGCGCTGAACGTAGGGGAGGCTCTCGTCCCATGTGCGTGGATGCTTTGAGTTATACATGCGCAGAATGTGCACAATCATCCTATTGACAACCTCTGTCTGGCCATTAGTTTGAGGATGGAAGGCTGTGGACTTCGTGAGTTTGGTGTCCAGCATTGACCAGAGACTGGACCAAAAGGTGCTGAGAAACCGACTATCCCGATCTAAGATGATAGACTGTGGGATCCCAAAGTGCACCCACACTCGTTCAAAGAAGAGTTTAGCAGTGGCTTCTGCTGTGATATTCTTCTTGTAGGCCATCATAATGGCCATCTTTGAGAACCTGTCGACGACCACAAAAACACAGTCATTTCCATGCTTAGTGGAAGGGAGGCCTAACATGTAATCCATGGAGATGGATTCCCAAGGTCGACTAGGGGTAGGCAACGGGGTATAGAGGCCTTGCTTCTTAATGGTCAGTTTGGCAATGGCACAGGCAGTACATGATCAGATGTACTTCCCAACATCCTGTCGAAGATTCGGCCAATAGAAATAGTTTTGCAGTACTGCCACTGTTTTCTCGACCTCGAAATGCCTAGCAGCCTGACTGTAGTGTGCTTCCCAAATCATCTTGGCACGCTCGCTTGAAGGAACACAAAGGTGACCGAGGTGGCATAATAGGGCATCTTGGAGGTGAAAATCTTCAACCTGCCGACCCTCCAAGAGTGTCTGGTATGTGTGGCCGAATTCTGGGTCGCTTTTGTAGAGAAGTGGCCAATCAGAAGTCTCGTGCCCGCAAGAGTTGAGCACGGTGGTTAGCGCCATGATCGGTGGTCGACTGAGGCAATCTGCAACATTATTGGTGCTACCCTTTTTATACTTGATATTCAAGTGAAACTGTTGCAGGTATGTAGACCACTTCTGATGGCGATCATTCTGCAATTTCCCTTGGGTCTGTATGAACTGCAGAGGTCAGTGGTCTGTGTGGATGACCGTTTCCTTCCCCAAAATGTAATGCTTCCATTGTCGGCAGGCCTGTACAATGGAATACATCTCTTTATCATAAGTGGGGTACTTCCGGACAGTGTCTGAAAGTGTTTCACTGTGATATGCCACTGGATGTCCATGTTGAGTAAGGACTGCCCCAATAGCATAGTCAGAGGCATCTGTCTCGACCTCAAATGGTTGTTGTAAATCTGGTAACGCGAGCACTGGTGCCGTGCAGAGGCGATCCTTCAACTCCCTGAATGCCTTCTGTTGAGATTCAGACCAAAAGAATTTTGCTTTCGCCCCGCCCTTGGTGACTTGACTCAAGGGCCAAGAAATATGAGAAAATCCCAACACAAACCTGCGGTAGAAGTTGGCAAGACCTAGAAAGCTGCGGAGCTCTGTTAGAGTGGTTGGAGAGGGCCAATCCCGAATGACTTGGACCTTGGCTGGATCGACATGCACCCCCTGTTCATCAATGATGTATCCTAGATACTGAACCTCGGTCATGCCAAAAGTGCATTTCTCCAAATTGGCACATAGCTTGTGTTGCCGCAGTGTTTGGAGAACCTGTCGGATGTGTTGGAGGTGCTCTTCCCAACTCTGGCTGAAGATCAGAATGTCATCCAAGTATACTACTACAAAGGAGTTGGTGAATGGCCGCAAGATGTCATCCATTAGCCTCATAAAGGTTGCAGGAGCATTCGTCAATCCGAAAGGCATGACCAACCATTCGAAGAGGCCCTCCTTGGATTTGAAGGCAGTCTTCCACACATCTGAGGGTTCAATTGGTACCTGGTGATATCCTGACTTCAGATCGATCTTGCTGAAATATTTCGCCCCCTTTAGTTGGTCTAGGAGGTCATCAATCCGCGGGATCGGGTACCTATTACGGACAGTGATCTTGTTCAACGCCCGATAGTCAATACAGAGTCTCCACGTCCCATCCTTCTTCTGTACCAACACTATCGGGCTCCCACAGGGCGAAGAACTCGGACGGATGTGACCTTTCTGCAGGAGCTCCTGAATCTGCCTCTTGATTTCATTGTTCTCCAGAACGGAGCGCCGATAAATTGGTCCATTGGGTAGCGGCGCACCTGGGGTTAGATCGATGGAGTGCTTGACTTGACAGTGTAGAGGAACCCCTGCCGGGGAGGTGAAGATGTCTTCGTACTCCTCCACAATCTTGTCCATCTGTAGCTGCCGTGCAGAGGGACCCCGTTTGGAGGCCGCGGCCACTGTCTTCTTCTTCCCTTGAGGGCGTATCATCAGGAAAACAAATTTCCTGGTTTTGGAAATGATCTTACTGCATTGTTTTGCAGTAATCAAAGAGATGGCGGCAGGTGGTGCTACCTCTGGTATCCTGAACAACTTATTTCCCAATGTAATAATAACAGCACGGGGCCTTGATTCATACACAGCATGTCGCTTCCACAAGTATGGTTGTCCTAGTAATACATCACAAACTTCAAGGGGAGCAATGTCACACAATACCTCATCTGTGAAGGGCTTGATGTTGTATGGAAGGCGACACTGCTGGCTCACGCGAAGATCTCGCCCTTGGTGAAGCCACCCAATGGTGTATGGTTGTGGATGTGCTGTGGTCGGTAAGCCCAACCGCTTCACAACCTCTGCCGAAATGAGGTTCTTTTGACTCCCGCTATCAACAATGAACTGTATCGGGGAGCCCTTTACCCACATCTGGGAGTGGAAGAGACGCTCCTCCTCCTCTGGATCTTCGGGTTCATTTTTCTGGATCTTTGCGGTAGCAACAGTGGCGCTGGGATCCGCATCAATGATCTGCTTCCCTTTTTCATACCCCTTATCGGGTTCTGACTCAGAGTCAGAACATGCATCTGATTCTGAAACCTTTAGCTCAGCCACCAGTGACTGCTTGGCCCGACACTCACTTGTGTTGTGAGTGGAGCTCTTATGGAACTCGCACCATTTTCCAGTGTCCTTTCTCGGCTTTGCGGCGTTGCTCTTTGCTTGCAGCTTCGGCTGGTTGTCTTGGGCTGTCCCTCCTTGGCTTTGTCCTTTGTTCTGTGGTTTAGGGGCACCTTTCCCCTGCTTTGGATTCGCAGATCCAAAGTCTCGCTTCTTTTGTTTAAACTTGTGCTCGACCTTGACGGCATACCGGTATGCTGCACTGAGCGAGGGGATGTTTAGGAACTGTATTTCTTCCTGGATGTACTTGTGCAGGCAGCCACGGTATTTGAGTATCAAATGTTGCTCTGAATCCTTGATACCCAACTTTGTGCGAAGGGTATGGAAAAGATTGGTGAACTCCGGCACATCTTGGTCCCTTCCCTGCCGCAGCGTGGTCCACTTTATGTATTCATCCTCATAGCTTCCGACAGGGTAGTACTGCTCCTTGATGGCATCCCGGAAGGAATCCCAGGTGGGTGCGGCTGAAAATAGTGAGCCAGTACTTTCATCCTTCTGCTCGCAGTAGGTTTCCCACCAGCCCTTGACGTGGGGGGCTGCTTTGAGAAGAGCAAAAACAATCTTTTCCCGACTCGAAAATTCATGAACAGAAAAATAACCCTCTAGCAGATTTAACCATTTATCTACGGCATCGGCGTCTATCTGACCCTCGAATATGGGGATTTCAAAATTAACTTGTACCTTAAAGGGTGTGGCGTTTCCAGAGGAGCTGCTGGAAGCCGATGCGCCACTTCTGGGTAGTCGCTGAAGGATCTGCGCAAAGCTGTCCATCATCGCGTTCCGTTGTCACTCGAGTGCTTCTTCGAGCAAGATTTTGATGGGATCTCCTACCCCCTCGTCTTTCTTCTCGTCCGCCATGGGAGGCCGTCGGGATTTGTGAGGCTGGTCTTGCAAAGGTTCAACCAGTTCAAGCCCTAACTCCTTATATCCCGACCTTGTTGGGGACATGCAAAGAAAAACAGAGAAAAAGCAGACCGCTCTTATACCACTGATCCGGATTTAAACAGGAACGCAACAAATTACAGAGATAACCATATACACAAAGGTGCAGCGGAAATAATACTTCATTTCATTAATGGAAAATACTGAAATATGCTTACAAACAGAATGGAAATAAACTAGCTAGGGCAATGGTAGCTTATCTCTGAGAAGAGATGTGATGTCTACATGCCTCTGAACTGTGTTACAATGAGGCTCGAAGGCCTATTTATTGTTGAGAAACAATGGAAAAACCCTTAACATTCCAAAACCTAACCCTAGGAGATGAAACGCCAAACTGTGGGCCCCGTTTGGGGGTAAGTTGGTACATCAACTTCCCAGGGTCGTAACTTTGGCATATGATCTCCGTTTGACGCGTACAATAGCTCATTAGAAAGATCTATCCGAGCACTATCATTGTTGGAACAGGCAACACTAGTCCATTCCATGGACTCGTGTTGCCCCGGATTCCCCAAAAAACGTCGTTTAGGGCCTCAAAACGGCTCCGGAAGTTCAGGACCCGAAAAACTGCTAAAAATAGTAAGTTGTGCTACAATTAAGGAAACTGAAAATGCTGAGAAAGACAATGGTGGGGGTCCAGGTGGACTTGGCAGGTGGCCACCAATATCCACCTGGATCACCACTGGCCCTTTTGAGATATAGCCCTGAGGGATTATCTTATAACACAAAACCTTCACACTCTTGGTCTTCTTGTCACATGGGTCCAAGTGTTGTGACCTTGTCTTTAATCATGAGTGCTTAGCTACTTTCCTCAACACCTTTTGGACCTTAAGCCCGCACCCTGAGTTATCATGCTGCATAAAACCTATGCCTTGACACATATATTAGCCCTCGATACCTTTATCCCTATGAAAATAGTTTGTGCCCCTTTATAATTCATCAGGGTCTTCCTTACAGGATGACGTATCCTAGTGAAATCTGTCCATTACACCTATGCCCAATCATTGCAATTTTGGGCTGACTTGGCTCTGAAAATGACTACATCAGCTTGATGCCTAGTCAGGCAGCCAATTCCTTTGTGCACTGCCCAAAACCTTCTGGGGCCTTGCTAGCGGGATGATATCATGCTGACATCACGCATGCCATATGTCACTTATGGAATGGTCCATGTGTCACCCAAAAATGACCCACTTAGGTACCTGAAAAACTTGAATTTGCATGCCACATGTCCACCCTTCATTGAGACATATCCATACTAACATCATCATCTAGTTATGCACCTTTTTCATCTCTGCAAGCTAATCAAATATTGCCATGTGTCTATTTTGATAGAGAGAAAAAGGTTTTTGAGGCCTTATTTTGCGATTGGTTTCTTCGTGAATTATTTTAATAAAAATCATCGAGTTCAAGCTTGTTATGCCTCTTCTCGCACCATGTTGTCTCGTCCTTGGAGAGACCCACTTGCATCATCCCGATCCCTCTTCTTTGCATTACTCAAAGTTCTTCTAGGGCACAACTGTCTAGCTACCACCACCGATCTGAGCTATTATGTGGGCTTCGCCTTAGGCCAATCATAACCTTTCTTTCATATTTGTCAGGACACCTCTACTTTCCTAACATCATCCTTCTTTCTCTTTATTGCGCTACTCGAAAACATGTCAGGGTAACTGTGTCTGGATGACATGCATGGGTTCTCCACCTTGGACCAGTAAAAAAACATTTCCATTGTTGTGTTTTTTCTACACGTATGCTCGATGCTTCAGATAGCGGCTCCACCAATCTTACCATTAGGTTTAGCATCTCTGCCAAATAAACACACGCTAAGGGTCATCCAACCACTTTTAACTCTGCAAATTTGGCTTTTGGGGCTTCACCTTTTACCGACTATATCTGTTGATCCAGGAGGTCATTTTTGAACTTGCACACACCATTGGAAATGTATTTCATAGCTCTATCCATCTGCTTGGGTTCCATCTTCTCTTGAGATGATTTGTTGCACTAGAAATGCCTTCAAAGGCACTACACCATTCTCCACTAATGTTGATCTTCATTCTTCTTCTTGTGCTTGATTGTGAACACATGGTTCTTACTTTGACATCTTTTTCCATCTGTTGTCATCAATGACAATATTTTTTACATTTTTTCCCTTTGACATTGACGACAACACCATGATCAAACAAAAAATCCTCATCAAGTCATATCAAATATGATTTTCTCAAATTTATCCTTTGGATGTTCCTCCCCTTGTGATGCACTTCTCTTGTGTTGAGTTTCTTCTGTTGTTGTGGTTGTGATGTCGTTCTTCTACAACATGACTTCTTCTTGTTATATTATCACTAAGACCTCTCCCCTTTTGAAATAAATTATACAAACACCAACATGCTCCCCTGCAACCTTACTCCCTTTGTCAACAATCTTCCTCTGTCTTGTTGACCCTATGGACCTAGCAGCTTCATCTTGATATTATGAATATAGACCAGTTTCCTTTCTTCCTCTTGAAGGAAGAGCTATTGGATGGAGGAAAGACGAACAACTCTTAATCTCTGCCAAAAATTCTCAAACTGATCTCTTGGGATTAGTTTGGTGAAGATATCAATAACTTGTTCTTTTGTAGAGACATCCTACAACTTCACAATATGATTGGTAACTTTCTCTCTAAATAAATGACACTT
Source organism: Pinus tabuliformis (assembly GCA_031772625.1). Lineage (NCBI taxonomy): Eukaryota > Viridiplantae > Streptophyta > Pinopsida > Pinales > Pinaceae > Pinus > Pinus tabuliformis. The sequence goes on from CM062818.1 coordinate 226,656,047, forward strand.
GATTAGAATATGTTTTGTTTTGGAGTAGAAAACATGATTCAACTTATGTTGTCACAAATAATGGGTATAGGTTGCTCATAAAATACTTGTACATCTTGTAAGTCCTACTTCATCCATAATAATTGAGTGCAATAGGAAATTGCTACAATATATTCTACTTCAATTATAGATAAAGAGATGACAACTTTATTCTTACTCGGCCATGAAACTATACATTCTCCAAGAAATAAAGTACCACCACTAGTGCTCTTTTGATCATCTACATCACCTACCCAATCAATATTAATATAAACAATTAATGAAAAATATTTACCTGTGACATACCACAACCCACATTCCATTATTGCTTTGAGATATTGGAGAATCCTTTTGGTTGCTAGAAGAGGGATTTGTCTAGGGGTTTCTTCAAATCTTCCAAAAATACCGATTTCCTGCATGATGTTTGTCCTTGAAGCTATCAAATATAATAGGCTACAAGTAATAGATTTGTATAAATTTTGGCCCACTTCTGGTGTATCATTCGTCTTGCTAAGCTTGCAACCTATAATCATTGGTGTGATCACTAAATATAATTCCTCTATGGAAAAATTCTTCAATGGGTGAAATCATTTAGATGGGTTACACTTTGGGGACAAATTTGGCGATGAAATTTCAAGCTTTTCCTCTTTTATTGAATTGAAGCCCTCAAAATTCATATATGCATTGTGAATTTTGATTCGGAGTAAAAATATAAATTATGGAAAATTATGTTGTTGTCCTAATGATAGTTTGTACAAAAATATTTAGTGTCGTATAATATTTCATTTTTCCATTAAATGACATGTTTTTCCTTGCAATTTTCACACATATTAAGAGGTATGCATGTTTTCATGTAGCATAACTTAATCTAAAATGTGTAGTATTTAAAAAATACATATTATCATGATCTACAAGGAGAGAGCTAAGTTTTTCATATTAAAATTTAATTCTTTATGAAAAAATATATTTTTTATTGTTTTTCGAAGTTGGCGACAAAATATTTCAATTGCATTTTGCAGACACGTGTTCACTTGAGGTTTTTTTCAACTATTTAAATAAATTTAAAAACCAAAAGTACCCTTTTGGAGAGGAATCGTAAAAAAATATAGTGATACTTTTTGAAAATTTCTCGTTGTGTATATTATACGATATTGATTTTTTATTCAACCTCTTTAAAACAATTCAAAAAAAAATTCAACCATTATGTTTAAAAGAAATAAGATGAAAGATATCATATGAATTCAAAAATGTCAAACTCATTTTCTATTGGAGAGAGGATTCCTTCATGAATCCAATGTGATCAAAATCCTCTACCTAAGGACAAATTTATCCCTAAGTCTGCTAGGGTACAAAATGGTCTTGTGGGAAATTTTGGAGAAGGGTTGTTGAAATTGTATATTTTAGAACTCAGGAGGCTCGATCGAGCACTTAAAACACTTGATTGAGATATTTTTGTAGCGCTTGAGGAGCTCAATCATGCGCTTAAAAATGGCTCCATCAAGTTGTTTTTTTCCACCCAAATGCACCCTCATTTGCCAAAAAGTGTATCCGAGCTCCATGCTTTCACCCCAACACTTACTTGAGATACATGCTCTATGAAATGAAAATTCCTTTGGGATTTTGTGCAATCTACAATCCAAGGAAATAAGAAAGTTCTCCAAGCATAGACATCTCAAAATTGGCCTTCATATCAATTGCGAATTGATATGTTAATAAGTATGAATCACTTGCAAGAATAATATTGTCAACATAAATAACCACCACTATGAGTATGCCATCATTTTATTAGACATATAAATTTCTATCTTTTGTGCCTCTTTTGAATCCATACTTGAGCAGGTAGTTGTCCATCTTGGAATGCCAAGCCCAGGGGGATTTCTTAATACCATACAAGGCCTTCTTAAGCTTGCAAACCTAATCAAGCTTCTCTATTAGCTGAAAAGTATCTAGTTATTCTACATAAACTTTTTCCTATAATTATCCATTTAGAAATTCATATTTGATATCCATTTGATATATCTTGAATTTATTAAAATAGGAAAATGCCAAAAACATTTGATTGCCTCTAATATTGCAACAGGGGTAAAATTTCATCAAAATACAGACCTTCAATTTAAGCATAATCTTTGCATACCATGCTTGTCATGTTTATTACCATTTCTCCACTATCATTTACCTATTCCTGAAGACCCATTTCGTGCCAATGTAATTCTTTTATGTTGGACTTTGAACAAGTTCCCATGACTGATTTTTCTCTATTTGGTCCAATTATTCATGCATAGCTTGTAACCAATTATGATCTCGACTGGCTTGTGCAACATCCTTTGGTTCCTCCATGGATAGTAGGGCTACATTTTCTTGCGCAAGAGGATTGAGAAGATTCCTTCTTGTCTAAACACCTACTTTTAAATTATCGATGATTTGATTTATTGGGTTGTATTTTTTAACAAACCTTGAAGGATATTTGGCTTTAGAGGGCTCTTGATTATCTTATTCTGAAAGTGGCTCACGCTAGTACAAAATGGCTAATTAGTTACTAAAAAAATGACTAAAATTTTCATATAAACGACCATTTTTCAATCAGTGACTAGTAATAACTTAGTCATTAATTGGTTGTTTCAATTTTATTGTCTAGTAGTATATTTAGTCATTAATTTGGTCACTGATATAGTCATTAATTGCCACAATTAATGACCAAATATACAACAAAATATATTACTATATGATCACCTGAGAAAACCAATTAATGACCAAAATGTTGGTCATGTTATAAGATACTGTAAATTAGCTACTAATAGTCACATATATGAAAATTTTAGTTATTGTCTGAAACCAATTAATGACCAAAAAAATATGACTAAATTTTGGCTGTGTTATAAGATATTGTAAATTATCTACTAGTAGTCGTGTATATTCAAAATTTGGTCGTCATTTGTAATCACAAATTTATCATTTGCAGTAGTCATTTATCTTTTCTTGGTAGTTTAATATTCAATATATAAACGAATAATTTAGTAGTTTATATTCATCTCATTTACTTTCATTAATAATAATTATAAACGACTAACTTAATTGCATATTCATTTTATTTGTGTTCATCATTAATTAATATAAACTAATTTAGTAATTTTAGATTGATTTTATGTGTTCATTATTAATCAACATAAATTAATTAGTATGATTTTTAGAGTAAATTAGAAAAATGTCATACAATGTGCATGTTCATCTAATATGAAAATGCAAAGTTACATATGTTAATTATAATACTAAACAATATTAGATGAAACTATAAATAATTTCAACAACATAAATTATATTTTATGAAATGTGAAGTATTACAATACGAGTTTCCAACTTAATATTGGTTGGACTACAATTTACATATGAAATATTGTTTCATCACTTCAAAACATTATCATTGTGTTGTCAATGAATTGTAGGTGAATTCATCAACTCTGAATACTTGACCATGAGTCTCTATGTGTGTGTCTCATACGGGATATTGGCTCTAAGGGTATCACTAGACCAATTCTCTTCTCTCTCTCTCTCTCTCTCTATCTTTTTGCATTTTTCGCTCAAGTGTTATTGTTCTCTTCTTTATTCAATTCTTTCTTTTTACTATGAATACTGAGTTCCTTTTCTTAAAACAAAAGATTCAATGTAGAGTGTAAGACATGAAAGACAATGAACACTAGAATATAAACTAAATTAGACTATAAAGGATTTATACAACAAAAGAAAAAATGCATTAAACTCTAAACTTCGCAATCTATGAATCTATTAAACTCCTTATATGGCATGAGAAAGAAAGTAAATTAGATGAGGCGAAATTTTAAGGCACTACCTCTATTAAAATCATGCCCGAAAGAGGGTTACAGTGGATATGTGATCATTTTTCATGACCTCCAAATGTTTAGATAAGATTATTCCATTCTTAACTTCATAATAGTTGAAAAAGCACAAATCCTATATTTTTTGGAATCAAGAATTTGTTTCAAACCTAATATAGATTATCATGATCGATATGTTATAAGAAATTAAGAATAAACCCACATTTCATGGCTACATTTTCATTGAAATTAAGAAAATAAATGTAAAGTTTGTAAAATTATAGATATCTAATATTTTAACCTCACCTAAAAAGTTATATTCTGATACACATCAACATGTGTTGAGCCCAAAGGATTAGTCTGTTTAACCTTGTGTCTGAATTGCAGCTTAGCCACTCTCTCCAAAGAGTTCCTGTAAGAATGTACAATAAACATGCAATTTCATATAGCAAAAAAACATATCATGAACCAGCCCATGGTTTCCTTGGGTCTGTAGAGTCAAAACATAGACTTTCAAATTTCTACATGTCACACTCTCAATACCACCTAATCTCTTTCTTTCTTTATCCTAGAAACCAAGACTACTTTAGTGGAAATCAACATGGATACTGGAATGAGACTTGCTAGACTTGCACATATTTTTTCATGAAATTGTTCATAACATTTTTCCACTAGGATTGGGGCCTTCATTGGACCTTCATAGCCAAAACCGCTACATATCCCTAAATTCAAAAGCTTTACAAAGACCACAAATTCTCAAAATGTTTCTTTATCAATACCTATCTATTCTAGTCTTGGAATCAATGTTAGACCTTATGAAGAATATATGAAATCTAAGGCCTCAATATGAAATTTACCATGTTGGTTAATGCAATCCACACAACTCTTAAACAACAATTTTGAGTCAGGCATAAAAGTTATATTCAAATTTTAATGTTTATATTCCTATGAAATGACAAAAATAAAACCCCAAAACAACAACAGTATGAATTCCAACCATCCTACAAAGTCTGTTAGACCTAGGCAAGGACAATCATGTAATATTAGACCTTGGTGATTTTACAAAATTTAAGGTATTATTATATCTTCCAATATTTATTTTGTGTAGGAGAGAGTCAAAGAGATATTTATATGCCAAGAAATATCCATTAATAAAAGAATACCTTAATGCTTGAGAATTCATTTATGATTCTTAGATATCAATTTAGAAAAATTCTTATTGTAGTTAGGAACATATTACTTTAACTTTTCCAAACATGAAAAAACACTGTCTTATATATTCCATTGATGGATAAGGTTGAATTGTAGTTTATTTTCTAAACTTAAATGGGCATTCAATTAATATTAATTTTAGTTTTAGGAACAAATTCATACAATTTTAAGAATTCGCTGGAGTCAGGATCATTCTAGTAATTGTCATAGGATATGGTAGATAAATAAAAAACCAAGTGAAAGGTCAAGAATAACTATTTTGTGTATCTAACATAATAATGAAAAAGCAATTTTGAAATGTGATCTTGTTGATGTTATACCTGTCAATGCCAATCTCCAAATTTCTCGAGGATATTTTTATGTTTTTACATCATGTTCATACACTGCCTCCCACAATTTAAGAAATGCCTACCTATTTAGTGAGCCAAGAGCGAACTATCAATGGGTTATGAAGCACAAAAGAAACACCTTAGTCATATGGAAATTCATTATGACATAGTAGTCACAATCCATTGCTATGAAAAATGAGTTGTTTTTCTTTTCCAAAAACTATCATCAATCTAAGGTATTGGATGGCTAATATGATGATTAAATTTACCTCAAACAGTTTCCATAATACCACCTAATCAAGGTTTTCAGATAGTAGTAACTAGTTAAATAAAATTTATTCTTCAATACACTAATTTCAAAGACAAAACGAGAGGAAATTTTTTCGGACTTGTTATCTCTGTTATCACTCAAGTTGTCGTTCTGGTCAGCTCAAAAGGATACGGCCAAGGTAACCACAGACCAATCTTTGGATTGCAGGTTCTAGCCCACCTGCAATCAGAGAGGGCTCTCTCTTTGTGATTTAGCTTTGTTGATAAGGTTTTAGGCTAGTTATTGAGTTCAAGGGGTTTTGTTTTGATTTTGGTGGGAAGGATGATGCTTTCAAGTAAAGAGGCAAGGATAGCAGGAAATTTTTAGAACCATTGGGCGTGGAGTCAAGGTGTAGGACTGCTGGTGCGTTTTCTTGGTCACAAGAGGGAATTATGGAGCAAGACAGCTGCATATGAAACAATCATTCAAGGTAAAAGAGATGGATTAAAGGCTAAGGAATGAGGGGCAATTAAGAATCTCTCATTCAGGTTAGCAGAAGGAAGATAAATGAGCCCTATCTAGGAGCAGCTAAGAATTCCTAGATAACAGTCATTCATATGTGAAATAGATCAAACATGAGCCATAACAGAATTCATATTTATGCCTAAATCAAGAAGAAAACATTAAGAAGCCACAAAAACTGATCATAGAGTGCAGCTAAGCAAATTCTAAACCAATCCTTTGTTCTGTAACTTGAGCATATGTGAAATTGAAATAACAGAGGTAAGGAACACTTATTGATTCATGTTGCAGCACAAGAATTCCACATTCAATTCTTCAAACCATTAGAGACAGAGCAGACAGTCATTCCTCCAAAGCTTTTCAACAATCTTTGATTAAGTAAAACATCTCAGATATCCAGTGCGAGTCTCTAATGAAGATTATCAACCAACCAACCCTTTAAACAATACAGAGGATGGTATAAATAGGGAAAATTATCCAAAATTAATCTATTACAACCGACCTAAACAGGTCTAAAAGAAAATGATTACTTTAACCTAATCTTATCCAGAAATAAATGCATGAAAATATCTTTGAGCTGTGCTGAGGGTAGCTGTATCAAACTGAGTTACTGTCTGTCCTGGGTGGCTCGGTGCAGTATTTCTGTAATAACTGTGATTTGTCTTTTATCTCCACCTCTAACTTGGTTCTGCTGTTGTTCGATGGCATTAATGTGCACTAATCCTGACTAGATAAGTTTTTAAATGGCCTTAACTGTTTTGCTGACTTTGATGAAGGTTTTTAATTTTCACCTGTTTTGATGTTGTTGAACTGATACTCTTTGCCACTTCTTGATACTCTTTGGCGCTGAAACTGGCCTCTTTAATGTCTTCTGAGTGCTTTAGACTGTCCCATCGACCTTTCATGGCAGTTGTTCAGCCCTCTGTTGCGTTAAAAACTATGTTTTCCCCTTTCTAAATGCTACGTGAAGAAATTTTGGTCATTTTGCGCCTTTCGGGCATGCTGGAGGCCGAGCCATGAAGGGCTTTCCATTTTGGCCTATTTCCTGTAGCCATGCGCGATTAGCGAGGCGCTAATCGCGCATGAAAAACTGCCTCAGATTCTGATTCCGGGCTTCCTAGGCTGCGATTTGCACCTTTCGTACTTTTTGACGGTGACGTCAGCATGACGTCAGCGGTGGGTCCCAGTACGGCGGTGACGTGACAAGATGACGTTAGCAGGGTGACGTCAACAGTACGACCGGTGATGTGGTAGTACAGTGGAGGAGGTGAGATGGCAGTGACATGGCAAGGACACGGCGGCAGGAGGCCAACGCGGGATGGTGACGTCAGCATGACGTAGTGCTGACGCAAGAGGGGGAAGAGCGGTATCCGGTTTCGAGCACACCGCTTTTGAGCATAAGTGGTTTCGGCAGAGGGGGCTCCGCCACAGTTGAGAGGGCGACGCATGGCGGGAGTGCGACGGGAAAACCGCCCATCTCCCGGGCGCTAACCCTCGACATGTTCGGAGGGGAAATGACCCGCCCACTGTTGAACTGCGGCGCGGGCGATCGAACGGTCAGCGGCACAGATGAGGCGGTGGAGGGATAATGGACAGGGCCCGTGGTGCATTTCAATAATTTATTAAATGGTGGGGGTTTTAAACATTAGAAAAGTGGGTTTACGGGGTTATAAGCGAGTGGGGTAGATATTTACATGTAAAACTTTAGGATAAGGGCGAAATATGGGTATTTTAGGGTTAGGGTCAAGGGGGAATGGTTATTAGTGTGACCAGATGTCAGACTAACTCTAGTTAGGACACGAAAGGGTTAGTAGGAGCCCCAGATGGACTACTACCTCCCGGACTTAGAAGAATATGGCTATAGTGCCAAGGGGAGGATTATTTAACATTTTTTGGGATTTTATATATTTTTGCATAGTAGGGGATAGGGAAATGATTTTTTAGGGAGTTAAATAATAGAGTTAGTAGTTAATACGGAAATGACAAGAAAGCACTAAGTATGTGGATCTTAGGTTATTTTGGGAAAAATGATTCATAGAGGAAGTATGAACACTCCTTGAGTAAAGCAGATCTTTACCAAGGAAAATGATATGAAAAAATGATGAAACTAAGAGGAATCAAGCAGATCTTGACCTCTTTAGGGAAATTAGTGAGTGATTTGGGAAATAGAAGAAGGGGGAGTTAGACATGCCTTGCTTGACTTGCTCCAAATGAAAACTACCTTGTACCGGTGATCTGAAGTATAATATCACTTTGAAAAATTGATCATAGATCAACATTCTGCAACCTCAAAACTACCTACCCAGCCTACTTACCTAACATTTTTTCTTCTTTTTGGTTTGGGTGCACTTAGACTTGCAGACCCTGCTTTTACAATTTTTCTTTAGACTGCCCTCCTATCTAAATCTATCCTTATTTCTGCCAAGGGCCCAGATTAAGCAATTGGGCTCCTTTGTTTCTCTACCTATCTACAAATCTGCCAAGATTAAGCTGTTTGGACAAATATTCATTCTCTATATTCTAAAGCAAGAAATTGAAACCTGGGGAAGCCAAGATTAGGCTGTTTGGACTTCCCTTAACAGAAAAATTCTTCAAAAATGGATAACTCATCAAAATTGGAATACAGCGGTGGCATTTAGACTGGCACACTTTCGTGGCCTCTTCTTTGGCCTCTTTAGGAAATATGGAGCATTGTAGCATGCAAAGTATGACATATTTGGCATGTAAAACTGTTAATCATGAAAGATGAACACCTGTTGCAACAGGAGGCTAACAGTGGCTCCACTTGGGGATGGCTTTTCCTTGTGAAAATCCAAAAACAACAGGTCAGATTGCCTTGATCTTCTATTGTTGCTGTAGATTGAAAAACTTCTTCATGCTAGCTATTAAGAGTGTGAAACTTTGAAATATGAACAACCCTCTACTCAACTGAATTGTTATGAAAAATGAAGCACTCCCTGCTTTCTTCTGCGTGCTTGATACTATATACAATGTTGCTTGAGTGTCACCTTTGAAATAGATCCAAAATATGGACCAAAGCTGATGTATTTCTCTTAGCCTCTAGTCTAGAAACAATTGCTGATGTGAAACTAAAAATATGCTCCTCTCCCATTGATACTGTTTGACTGAAAACTGCAAGCTGCAAACAGTTTCTTTTTACCATGAATTTCTGTGATATGACAGTGCTACTCTTGCTGTTTTGCTGACATTAATGCAGAGACAGAGCTTTAAAAATGGAATATTGGCATTGGTTGTGTCTTAGCAAGCTTTACTGCTGCTCCTCTAATATTCAGACAAATTATACAAAAAATAAAAACAAAGTGCTGATATATACAAATATTAATGTTCAAAGAGATATATATAGAGCTGCATTGTATCCCTTGAAAGGGATCATGGTAATGTTTTAACTTTCGACCATTAACAGGGCCTTCTTCAGCCATGCTACCCTCTACAGATTTGAGAAAATATGTGTTATTCCCCTGAACAGTAGAAATAACCAATGGCCCTTTCCATAAAAAATCAAATTTTGCATGTTTTCCCTTGTCTTCTCTTCGTGAGTCCCACCTTAGAACTTTGTCACCAATATAGAAATCCTTAGCCTTAACTCTCTTATCAAACATATTTTTCAGCTTTTCTTGCAAAATTTGAGCTCTGTCATAAACCTGCTCTCTGGTTTGTTGAAGATGAATGGTCTGATTGATCCTTTGTTGAGTGTCATTTGGTTCAGCCTGAATCTCCTGTAATAGTTTGATAGTAGGGATGCCCAAGGATGAAGGAAATCTGGCCTCCATGCCATATACTAGCTCATAAGGGCTCATCCCAATGGATTTCTTAGTTGAAGGTCTGTCTTCCCATAGGGCATTTGTGAGCTTCCTATGTCAGTTCTTCTTGTTTTCTTCTAGCACTTTCTTTATGATATTAATCAGGCTCTTATTAGACGACTCAGCCAAGCCATTACCTTGGGGGTAATAGGCTGTGGAATGCCCCAAGGTGATGTGAAATTTATGGCAAAAATTGATCATCTTTTTGGATTTGAAAGCAGTGGCGTTGTCAGTAATGATCTTCTCAGGGCAGCCAAATCTAGAAAGGATGTTGCACTCAAGGAATTGGATAATGATGGAGTCATTGGCCTGTCTGCATGGGATGGCTTCAGCCCACTTAGTGAAATAGTTGGTGGCTGTTAGAATCCACTTGTGCTGGCCTGAGGAGGAGGGATGGATTTCTCCAATGAAGTCAAGACCCCATTGTTGAAAAGGCTTTTCGGTTGAGATGGGTTTAAGGGGTAGGGGCAATAGCTTTCTTTTGCCCTCAAATATTTGGCATTTGTGACATGAAATGGTAAATTTCTTTACATCCACAAAAAGAGAGGGCCAATAGAAACCAACCTTTAGAATTTTATCAGCCGTGGGCTTCCAATATAGATGTCCTCCACAGTCACCTGCATGGAATTCTTTCATGACATTGTTAGTTTCATTCATGGTTAAACAATTAAGCAATATACCTTCATGATTTTTCCAAAATAATGCACCATCTATGACACAAAACTTTGAAGCCTTCATCTTCAAAAATCTTTTCTTGGTTTTGGACAATCCTGGGGGAGCAAACAGGTTTAACAATGCAAAGCATATATCAGCATACCATGGGGATTGCAAAAAGGTTTCACTGATCTGTGGAGTCGCCAGCTCCTGTTCATTGTCCAATTGGTTAATGTCTAAGGCTTGAATGTTTGTTTCGGACATCAGTTTGGCTAAACCTTGTCCCTTTATGAGCTTGGTTGGTTTTATTTCTATGTCATACTCAAGGATGTTTGCAATCCATTTGCCTCTTTTGCCCTCTAATCCCTCTTGGATTAATATGTCTTTTACAACAGCATTTGGGACATAGGCAATCACATGTGAATATAAAATGTAGACTCGGAAATCTTTGATTTCTTTGACCAGGGCATAGGCCTGCTTCTCCATGATTGGGTATTTCAAAGGGGCATCTCTTAAGGCTCGGCTGGAAAATGCAATTGGCTTTTCATTTCCCTGATCATCCTTTTGCAAAAGGACAGCAGCTATGGTGTGATCAGATGCAAAAGAAAATATGATAAAGTCCCTATCAAATTGTGGACTTGTGAGGACAGGGGCTTGGGTTAAGGTAGATTTTATGCCCTCAAAGGCTTGTTTGGTTCCAAGAGACCATCTTACCTTGGCATCCTTTTTTAACATGTTGCTTAACAGTCTTATCAGCTCAGCTAGATTTGGAATAAATCTCCTTAGGAAGTTGATCTTCCCAAGGAATGCTTGCAACTCTTTTATGTTCCTTGGATATGGGATTTGGAGGATGGCTTGGATTCTTTCAGGATCAATTATAATCCCATCTTTTGATATGATATGGCCAAGTAGTTTGCCTTCTTCAAGGCTGAAGAGAGACTTCTTGGGGTTCAAGGAAATGCCATATTTCCTACATGTCATGAATATTTGCCTCAAATGTTTTAGGTGCTCTTGATCAGATTTGGAGAAAGGGGTTAAGTCATCGAGGTAGACAACTAGGAAATCATGTATTTCTTTGGCAAATGCAATATCCATTGCTCTTTGAAAGGTAGCACCAGCGTTTTTAAGTCCAAATGGCATCTTCACATAATTAAATGTTCCCCACAGTGTGGTAAAGGCTGTCTTGTCTTGGTCATCCGGGTGAACCAGTATTTGATTGAAACCTGAAAATCCATCTAGCAAAGAAATTCTAGATGACCCCACTACTCTCTGTAGAATATGATCCATTTTGGTCAACGGGTAGTGGTCTTTTAGGGAGACTTGGTTTAAATTTCTTAGGTCTACATATAGCCTAATCTCACCTATCTTTTTTCTTGTGGGAACAAGGTTGGATACCCATTCAGAGAATCTGATGGGTGCTATGATACCTGCTTCAAACATTCTTTTCACTTCCTTTTCAATCAAAGGGAGAAGCATAGGATTGATTCTCCTCAGTTTCTGTTTGAAGGGCTTTTGGTTTCGTTTTAAGGGAATGGTGTGTTGGATTACTGAGGTATCATAGGACTTCAAGTCCTCATAACTCCAAGCAAATACATCTTGGAATTCTTTGAACAAATCAACATATTTAGGCTTTTGATTGGGTGGCAAATTTTTGGACAATTTGATCATTTTGGGCTTCTCTGCTGTCCCGATGTTATGTTCTTCTATAGCAACGTTTAAGGGTTGCATTTTTGGCTTCTTGGGAACATCATTTGCATCAAACATATCTTCTAATGGAGTGAGGCCAGCAGGGAGAAAGTTATCCTTTAGATCAATGATCTCGGCCTCTGTTTCGGCTATTTCCTCCAAATGCATCTGTTTCAGCTTTTCTATATTTGTATTATCAAAGAAAATAGCTACAAGAAATTAGCCAAAGATCACTTGCTAATTACTATTCCCTTTGAATCGGTGCCTTTGCAGTCACAAGGGGTTTTCCTTAGTGATGGTATGTTGTCAACAAATTAATAAAAATGTGTAAAACCACAAAGTGATCAGAACATGAAATGTATTTCCTCGAGATCCATGCAAGGAATCAAGGGCATAGGAAAACTAAGTCAAATAATATGAGGGAAATTCAATTTCATTGGTGAACCACAACTACGAATGATGAAAAGGAAACAAAAATGCACCTTAAATGAATATAGAATCAAAATAAGGCATTATAGGCACCCATAGTACTGTAAAAAAACACATTTTTTCAACAACAAGATTGGAAGAGCTATAAAGACATGGAATAATCAAACCTTATTTGTATATTAATCAATATTGTTGCATCATAGTGATTAATACAACATTGTTTGCATAACTAATAGTGCATGTAGTGAGGGAAGTAATGAAAATGGCTAGAAAAGGATGAAAAACAATTATGGCCACCCAGAGCACTGTTACAAGACACAACTATTCAACCACAAGACTCAAAGAGCTATAAATATTGTTGTCATCTCACTATTTTGACCTCAATATGGTGGAAACCATTCTTATTATTAGTTCCTTAACTCAAACACTATTGTTTAGATGGTACACCTATTATATAGGATGAAAATAAGTTGCTACAACACTTGATCACTAAAGGCTTTTGTTACTCACTGATAACTATGTACATAAGCTGCTAATTAGAATCCATTACAACATCTCTTCTCTCACTAGTTCAGGAATACACCCTAGTATATACAATAACATTCTCTTATGGCCCTACACTTAGCTACTGATAGGACTCCATAGAAATCAAATCCAGAAGATGCCAATAAACCAAGTTGATTGTTTGAGGTTAGAAAAGTTACATGCATTTTTCAAATCCTAGTTTCACTCTTTGAATTCATTTTGCCAAGAAAAAAATATCCCATTGACCTCCATTGAATGATTGTGCCTCATGCAAACTTTCAACCAAACTTTTAAATATAAATAAGGCCGACCTAAGTTTTTTAAAGATAGTACAAGTCAAACATGGGTTTTAGTTAGCCAAAGATAGCAAGTCAATTTACAGTTTTAGTTGGCCAAAATAAGTAAAGGATCATCTATTAGTATATTTAGAACTCAAACCATGAGAAGAGGATATATATTAAGTTGGAAAAACATACCAAAATACCAAATATGCCAAAGGAGGTCAAATTAAGGTTTGGAGGTTGAGATGATTAGCATGCCTCAAGTGAAAACCCTCTCAATTGTTAACATATGTCACACAAAGAACACCTCCACTTGCACAATTATTGCACACTAGAACCATGAGACTAGAACCCATACCTACCAGAACAAGAAATTCTAAATATAACCACGTCAGAAATAGCATCATGAATCGTAAAATATAGGAAATATTAAAAATGAAGGTAACTCCTACCATGTTATGAGACTACTACCAACTAGAGCATAGCTACAAATAGAAACATCTTGAATGTTGATAAAAATAGACTCATCAGATTCACTGTAACAAACCCTAATATATGCTCAAGATGAGCATGCAAGCCCTAAAACTAGAACTACTAAAAGCCTAAAAATAGTGATGTCATGAAAGTTTTTGCATGTACCAAAAAAATATCATTCGCAATGTGAGCTACCAAAGACCAATGATACATGTTCAACTGTCACAAGCAAGCCTTGGAACTTTGGCTCCTAGAAAATAGGTAAACAACTAGTAATAGCATTTTCATCAAAATTTTGTGAACACACCTCTAAAATGAACTCTAACCACCATGAAACCTGATGCGCCTATCACTGAAAACCTACCTAATGAAAATGAAATGGATCTTAACCCTCCAATTTCACAGGCTAATCTAGGGGTTAACAAAAGCTAGTCATTTCCCTCTTTTTAATCATCTAAAGACAATATAACACCCTTCAACTTAGGGTAAGGATTGGTATAGTTCATTTAAGTTCATGAAATATATAAAGCAAGGAAATCTCCATGTTGAATGCAAAACAAAAAGGAATGGGATAAGTGTGGAAAGGCCTATATGTTGATTAATAGATACCAACATAGATACATGATATTGATATAGGTTGGTGTGTATGTGTATTTTTTTTTCCAAGTGTAATACAACAAATATGTAATTTATTTTAGTGATTATTTTTCATTTTTTTGTTGTCATGTGCATAGTCAAACATTATATAACAACATCTCCCCCTGTATTGGGTGGCAAAGCACCTACTAGTGCAACAGGTACTACAAAAATTGGACTCAAACCCATGAAAATTTGAGTTTTAAACAAATTTTCAAGTCAACGGGTTTTTCCTACTCATGTGAGACAAATATTGCCATTGATAGTTTAACACGGTCAACATGAGTTTCACTAGAAACTAAGAGTATGACTTGGTTGACTGAGTCAAACTCCACTTAACAAAGTTAAACTTGCTTGACAACCTACATAAACCCTTCATTACCCCAAATTTGGTAACTGTTTGGTCATTTCTGTCTGTATTGGGAAATTTTATACTGTGAAAATTCAACTAACCAAAAAAAAATACCAATATCAAAATATTCTCATGACATTTTGTTGTTGTTAAAATATTTTTATATCTTTATTTTTGCACTTTTCTAGTTTTTCCTGAATTTTTACCAAACTAAGTCAAATTGAACCCTTCTGCATCACTAAGTTTTACCCAATTCCAAGTCTAGTAACTTTATGGATACATCATAAATATGACAGTGAATTCAGAAAGTTATGTAGTTTTTTCCTACATGCAAATGAACTGGGGTAGCATTGTTCACAAATATACTAGTTTTGGCAAGAATAAAGGCACAATTTTGACAAAAGGTAGACAAAACCCACTGCAGATTCATTTTATTTTCATTCATCTAGATCTTGTAACATGCTCAATAATATGAATATATAAATGCAAACTTCATTTTCTTAGGACTACAGAAATATGAAAAAAAGGATTTAGATAAAATGTGTCCTATATACCGGTCTTCGTGGAAATTTTCAACTCCAAGATCCTCATCCCAAAAGAAGATTTATTTGTAGTCAACAAATACATCTCAATGTAGGAAACGATTTTCAAACCACCTACATGAGAAATAATCTATTGAATTAACATGAAATATTTTGCAGTATGTTAAGTCTCATATGGCACAACCAACTCTCATCAATATTTGATAAGAAACGCCTCTCCATTTTCTCTTTTAGAACATAAACATTATTGTATGTTCTCACTGCTTCAGCTAATTTTTCACATGTTTCTGTCACATCATAGCCTTGATCATGCATCCAAGTCACACTAAGAAAAATTTTCTTCAGTTCACTAACAAATAAAACATTCTTTGTTTTTCTCTTTGACAGATTAAAAAATCATTTTCCAATGATATTACTAGGTACATTGTTTCCAAAGGTTAAAATACCCCTTGCAACTAGTTTCCATGTCAAGAACTTGCTTGTGTCTCCTGGTATGTGCCTGGAAAAACCATTGTCCACATACCAATGACTCCCTTCATTCTGAGCATACAAAACAATAGCACATTGCTTTGTTTTCTCCTTTTCCTTCCAAACATTGGGCTCTTAATTAATTTTCTCAATAACTGGTTTAGGCCTCTTATCCTTAAGTCTTCAATCAACAAGTATATGCTCAAAATTTTGACACTTAAAACATTGCTCCAGATATTCCAAGGAAGGAAACTAATTGTTGTACCTAGGTATGATATTCCTTTGTTTGATCTATTGATTTCTTCTTCTTGATCTAAGCTTCCTGTAGGATAAATTCACTCTGCAATTTGATGCTTTTTTGGCCATAATTAGTGTAGGTGAAACAATATCCTAGAAGAATATCAACATAGCTAGAAAAATGTCCTCTACGCTAGGCTGATTTCTGGGTATTTTGATTTTCCTGTCTAGTGTTGTTCTTTTGTTCCTTATCTTAATTCCTTAACATCTTTTTGGGTCTCATACCCTCCTTTTGCTATTGTGTAGTTCCTTGTTTAGTTGCAAGTACAAACGTAGTTGGTTTCTTACCCTTCGTTTATGTTGTTGCATTGGATTGAGCCTCAAATCCAAGACTAGATTGATCTTTGGAGACTTGTTGTGCTTCCAATATTTCATTGAAATTATCAATCCCTTTTTTCCAAATTTATGACTGAACCTTAGTTGCATTTTTTCCTTTTAACTCTTTTCTCAACAAAATAATTTTTTCTTCTAGCCTTTCACAAGCTTGATTCTTCTCACACAACTGTTGATTTAAGGAATATTGAATTTTCTTACCTTATTCAATTTGCAAGAGAAATGGTTCAAAAACTTCATATTCTTCTTTCGTCAGTGAATCCTTCTGAGAATTATTTTCTTTCTCAGTCTTTATATTTTTCAACTGCACTTATGATCTCTCCTTCTAGATCCACTTTAACATCTTTTGCCTCATCATCACAAGAATTGATAACTTCAACTTACAAATAGTCTATGGCCATAAGCATGAACTATTTTGGACTTTCATCATCTTTGTCCTCATCTAAGTATTAGCTAGTTTCACTTTTATATGAGCTTCCTTCTTGATCGTAGAGAGCCCTCGTTTTATCCTTATTCCTATCTTTTTGTACTTTCCTGAATTTTTCTCTTGTATCATTAAATTTCTTCTTTTCAGGAAACTTTGATGCATACTGACAAACTTTTACATAATTAAAACACTTAAATGGTATCTTACCTTCATACTCGTCTAAGCCTCTCTTGAGCTTGCTCGCAAACTTGGCTTCTTCTTCATCATATTCAAAATATGAATCATCATGATCTTCCTTGGGATTCTTATATTCTTTGAAGGTTGATTCTTTTGCTGCAGGCTTGCCATTAGAAATTCTCATCTCATAGGCAGTAAGGATCTCAAGTAATCGGTCTAGAGTGGGAGGGTTCAGATTGCTAATTTCTTCAATGGCCACAACCTTGGGATTAAATCTATCAGGAATAGATCTCAACACCTTGTGAACTACTACAACTTCATCTAACTTCTCGTCAAGGCCTATTATAGTGTTCACAACCTCATCAACTCTTAAAAAACATTTTGCAATATCCTCGTTACCATCCATCCTCAAAGACTTCAATTTCATTCTAAAACCTTGAAGTTTAGCTTTATTTACCTTATTTTCACCTTCATAGCAGCTACTCATATTTTCCCACATAACTTTGGCATATGTGTGGTCCATCATTTTGACAAGTTATGATTTATATAGGCTAGCAACTAGGGAATTCATGACTTTAACATTACTTGTGAGCAACATCTTCTGATATTTAGTAATCACTGCTAGAGGCTTTTGATATTCATCTTCCATAGCATCCCATACATCTTGAATATGTTCCTCAGTCCACATCTACAAAATTTTAGTATGCTAATCTACGACAATTTTTCGAGCATGGCACCCTACCCTCGCACTTATCTAACAAGCAGAAAACATAATTTTTTTTTAAATCTATATCATACAAATTGGTTCATGGAGTGATTTTTCAGAACCACCACAATGGTATCCTACTAAGATGCCTTGGGCGATAGGATATAGAGAATGCCTTCAAATGTTTACACGATGGACAGACAGGTGGCCACTATGTAGGCGACACTACAACACATAAGGTTATGCAGACTTGTTATTATTACCCCACACTATGTAAAGATGCCCACGCTTATTTCCATGCGTGCCAAGAATTTTAGAGATGTGCCGACCATGATCAAAGGTCAGTGGCCCCACGCCTACCAGTAGCAACTGAAGAGTCATTCCAATAGTGGGGCCTTCATGTTATTAGAAAATGTTAACTCATTCGTTAAAGCAACACCAATATATTCTCACAACAGCAAATTACTTCACCCAGTGATCATAGGCATTTCCTCTCAAGCAAGTAAATTATCAGGTAGACATCCACCTTTTATAATAGAACATCATAACCAGGTTTGGTGTTCTTAAGTGAGTTGTATTTGATAATGCGGCATATTTTTCATCATTTAAAAATTATGAATTTTCATTAGAGAATGGAATTGGTTTATAGAATGTATCTAATTATTATCCAGAGGGAAATGGTCTAGTTGAATCAAAAAATAAGAATATTATCTGTATAATCAAGAAGACCGTTTTCCATTAACAAAGGAACTGGCATAATGCTTTGACCAATTCTCTTTTGACTGACCTTGTTACCTCAAAACCTTCCCTCAAAACCTTTCCCTACTTCCTATTTTACATTAAATAAGCTATCTTGCCTCAAAATTTATATCTTCTGGCCTTGGAAATCTCTTAAGAGTCATAAAGAATACCTTGCCTCATGGTTTAGAGAAGGATGGATACATTACTTAAACTCTGGGAACAAATAATCAAGGCCAAACAATGTTTTGTTGTACATCAAAACCGTGTAAAAAAAAAGTTAGATAGAATAGTTGTAAGGAAAAAGTGGTTTGATGTGGGAAATCTAGTTCTAAAATAGGATAAACCCCATGAAGACAATGGTAAACACCCAAAGTTCCAGCCTTTGTCGATTACACCATTGGTTATTGAAGAGAATCTCAGCCATAATTCCTTTAAGGCTTTAGACAAGAGGATTGACTCCCTTCTTGTAAATGGTTGAGACATGAAACATAATTTTCAGTAGCAGTGACAAGTTGCACTTCCTGTACATATTGTTTTGAGTCTTTTATTTTCCTTTCTTTCCTTTTGTTTACGTCAGTCATTTGGCTGTTATGTAGTCATGTCTTGTTGTCTCCTTTTAGTTGGTTAGTATACATAAATAAGACCCTTATGTAAAAATGCATGGCTTGAAAGGCTTTGTGGTACAATTAAAGAGAACTATGACAACCACAATTCTTGGCATTTTGTTGTTCCCCTTCCTTATTTGGGAAATGTCATAGGTTGAGCTAAGTGCATATGGAAAATATGATTCTTCCAATAGGAGAATGTTGAGGGAATCCATAAGATCCATGCCTCTGCTAGTATTTAAACTACTTAACATGGTGATAATCTACATGTGAGCTAATTCTTTTCCGATCTAGTAGAGAATGTATAAGGGGAAAATCTAAGGTGAGAAAACCAATATCGAATGTCTAAAACTACTTCTTTTAAGGGGCAACGTCTTCTTCTCCCAATAAGTCACGATCCCTCTTCCGCCTGTGGAAAAACATAAGTTCAAATGCACAGTTCTACTAAAATAAATAAATAAAGGGTTAAATAAGAGAAAGTATTCCTACACAGGGAGGTGAAGCAAGAGAATTTATGAGGGTACTATCTAGGCTCACTGGTAGTGAAGCAATATTTGTGGTCTTGAAGTGAATCTATAAGGGTATTGTGTAGGCCAGTTGGAAGCAGAGTAACACCATAGATGAAAAATAAATACTCTAAAAACCATAAACTTGTCGTGCACATTACCCTTTATAATATCGAAACAATTATGATATAGTGTACCTTCTAAAAGTGTATCGACCAAGTAGAGAAAAGTAAGATTCTATGTTGTTATAGACATTTTTGTGCCTTACATCTCTAAGCATGAAATGTCCATAAACCAAGGGCTCCTAAGTCCCTAAAAGTGTTGTTCCAACTCCTAAAGGAACAAGGTCAAGAAATTACAGCTTCTCCCAGAAGTTCTCCACCAGAAACTGCTCAGAATCAGTCAAATCAGGATCATTTCAGCTGCTCCACTAGCCAAGTGCGTTGCATAGCACCCAGGCCCACTAGCTAGGTGCGTTGCAACGCACCTAAATGCACTACCAGGGTGCATTGAGCAGGAAATGACAAGTGGCAGAGTCATTCCACGAGGTGGAGAGACAATGGAATCTTCCAGAATCTTCTCCAATGACACTTGCCTCACTGAATTCGACCAAGGATGAGTAAGAGGCTCTCAGTCTCCAAGTGGAAGCAAGAACTGACAGAGAGAAGACACTAGTCAAATCATAAGCTGACTCATACTCCTTGCATACATCTATATATGGATCCCTCATCCCAGAGATCCAGAGGCTGGAATTTTGTACATTGCAGAGAATTGCTGTTGGTTTTGAGATAGATATCAGAGTATTGGGTGATTTATGCTTTGTTGGAGGTGAAGAGGGGCTCCTTTGCTGGGAGGTTGATGCTGGATTAGGAATCATCGGTTGTAACTCCTCCTGGATATTCTTGTTATATCAATAAAACTATTTGAGTTTCTCCTACATGCTTGTGTATCATTGATGTTTATTACACTTGTATGTTTAGCTTAAATCTGATCCTAAGCTTTTTATGAATATAAACCCATGTCTTTGTATAGTTTCCTTCTTCTGTGATCTTGCAGGTACTTGGTGAAGCTGGGCAAGTAAGGGAGCAGGTAGCTGGAAGCTGTCAAAGAGGAGAGAGATTGGATCAAAGGACTAGCGCAAGACACAGGTTGGTTCATCCTATTTCTCTTTGTTTATAGTTCATAAAGAAGAATACAAAAGTAGCTTTCTATGTTTGTTTCTAAGGTCACTGTCACACCTTAGTGGGATAGGGTCATTTTGAATAGACACTTTTCCTGTTAACAAAATGGCGACTCTGCTGGGGACGATTGTCTAGTTAGTTTGTTTCTGTTTCCCTGTTGTTTGTTTCATAAACTTAGAAGTAGCAAATCGAACTGCATTTGCCATTAACAAATGCAAAGTAGAAATCTGCTGCTTCAATCCATTCACTGTATCTATTTATGATTTGAACAGCTGATTCACAAATGATCTGATTGCCCTTTGTGATAGCTCTTAGACCTTCTTTAAATCTACCCTCTGATTGTGCATTACTGATTGCTTTTACTCGGCCAAAAACCATAGATTAAACTGCAAACCGTGACCCAGAACCCGGATAGAATTCTCGTTTCTGCCCCAGCGCAGGTACTGTGAAGAGTTCCTGCATTTCAGCGCAGTTCTCGAGAGGGAAACCTGCGTTGCAATCCAGTTTCTCTGTGTAACAGGTGCGCTGATCAGCCTAGCCTTGTGCAGCTGAGGTTCTTTGCTTCACTTTTTTCAGTTTTGTCTCTGATTTTTGCAGCCTGTGATCAGTGTATGTGTCTATTTAAAAACCCCTTTTCCTTGTTGTAATTCTGCCTCAGTTGTATAAAAGAAACTGTAGATGTTTTTGTGTGTTTGTGACGTCATTTACAGTTTTCCATTGCAAAAGTAGAATAGTCGTGCTGTCGTCCTTTGATTTAGATCTGTTGCAAGTGTCGATTTTGATCATAGGAGAAAGTTCATTTGTTGTTGACAGTCGATTATGCTTTTACTTTTGCCTTTGGCTTGAATTTGTGATTTTCTAGTGTCAAAACGAGTATTTATTTCAAAATCATAAAGTGTCATAATCGTCTCTACCTTTTGATTTCGAAAAGAAGCTTGTTTGTGTTTGTCACTTGAAAGCAAATTCAAATTTGTACAACAACTTTCTTTTTAGGCATCAATATTAAGAAAGTGAAAAACAAAACACATGCATGTGCATTTGCATATTGGCAGTCTGTTTGGCTTGATTTAGGAAAAGTGCATTTACAGTGTGCTCTTTGCTCTTTGCGAAAAGATTGTGTCTTTCGTTTCCCTTGTAGCTAGGATTTTCATTGCTGAAAAGAGATAAAAGTTTGTTTATCATCTTTAGATTGCATTTTAGGAATTACATCTACATCTCGTGGTGATCCCAAAAGGCAAACTTCATAAGAAAGATCAACTTAAAATAAACTCAATGAACTTAACAACACTTTGGAACTTAATGCACAACATTTAGAGGTCTAGGCTAGAGACGTATTCCGGCTTCGTAAAGCCTGGTAACTATTGTCCTCACTGATGGTTGGGTGATTCTCCACTTTGAGACAATAAGTGCCAGTACGGACTTGTGCTCCCACATACCGTCGAGTATATATTGGGAGACCCCTATAGGATTAAAACCTTTTATCCATAGGAAGCCGTGTCGGCCGCCCTACTGATCGCAATGCACCGAACACAGCATTCGGGAAGATTGACTGCCGTACCGTAAAAAGTATTCTGCATTTTTGCGATTGGTTTGGTACTCCCTCTACCTAGACCTCCAGAGCAGTCCCTTTCATTCATTTTCAGACTCCTTAACGAAAAAGTTCCATTTGAGCACTTGTCACTTCAGGCTCATTAAAAATCGAAGGAGACTAGAGTCATCTTTTGTTTTTTCTCGACTCCTAAAAACTGAGAAAACGAGTTGTGTCAAAAGCGTCTAAAATTCATTTAATATGGAAACATAATTTCCCTTTTTATTTTAGTTGATCGAGTAATCCGCAATCGTGGAAGAAAGTCAATTGAAACCCCGTCGTTCGCGGAGGCTTACGAGTCAACCGTCTTTGTC
The DNA here is from genome assembly GCA_031772625.1 of Pinus tabuliformis. Classification (NCBI taxonomy): domain Eukaryota; kingdom Viridiplantae; phylum Streptophyta; class Pinopsida; order Pinales; family Pinaceae; genus Pinus; species Pinus tabuliformis. The sequence continues at coordinate 226,678,951 of CM062818.1, forward strand.
TCCGGAAGTGAAACTAGTACGGACAAAGCGAACTCGTTTAACCGGATCCAAGTCTCCTATCAAAGTTAGAACAAGTGTTCCAACGACATTAGAGACTCCGGTTACTCCAAACATTTCTGGAATCCCTGCCTCAACAGAAGAAGTTCAACAGCCACAGAAGGACAATGGTACTGATCCTAGTTTGAGAATAAACACCTGTGCTACTGAACCAGTTCCATCTATAACCGGTTCAGAGAGTCTTACTCTTCAAACATCTGTCGCTACTTCTTCGGCACCAGAAATATTTTACCGACCTGACGGTCTTCCCCTTCCACCTGGTCTAATTGCAATAGAAGAAATTGTAGAAGATCCTCAAACAAGTACTCCAACGCACTTTGGAGTCGGGATCACTCTATATCCTTCGACATCAGAAGTTAGTCTACCACCAGCAGAAGTCCCTGTAGAATCGCTAGGTAATCTTTTGGATAGACTACAAATGTCTGAACAACCGTCAACATCTAGGACTGTGTCTTCTGACACAGCGACGACAGAACTCCCTACTATCACCCCGACAATGTTCGCCGGCATACCATCTGTCCCGACTAGCTCACAACCGCTAGAAGGAGCCCACCTAGGGGCTATTTCGACAGTCTGGTCCGTTCCTGTTTGTTCATCCAGAATAATATCCGGAAACTCTTATGTTGAGTCTTGACAAACTGATCCATTTGGAGGTCAATTTGGGCAGTCCAGTCCCCAAGGGCAAACAATTCCCTTGAGTTCTAAATTACCACCGTATGGGGGGCAGTATGCCCTTTCATTATCCCCTCTGGGAGGATATCCATACGGGAGTTCACAACATCATTCAGGTTATACTGGAATTACCTCAAGTGGTTGGGTACCTATACTACCTCAACAACCAAGAGTTGTGTATTCAATGCAACAATGCGTACCTATGTCAAACATCCCGACTACGCCAGCTATTGTGATAGTGTCGCAAGTTCAAGTGCTGCCTATTGTATGTCAACCTCAGGTTTCTCAGGTTATAATGCAACAGCCCCTTGACCCTGCGACTCAACCACAATCGCCAACTAGTGGGGCGACACAGGTCCAGACGGGTACAATTACCCCTCACCTTGGTCAAACGGTTAATATCGGGCAACAGCACATGGCTTCACAACCGTGGCTGGTGCAATACCAACAACCACAATTCCAACAAGTATACCAAGGATCTGAGCAGCAGATCTTTGCAAACAGTGGACAACCGTACATTCAAAACGGTCAAAATCAACCATTTTATAATGGTCAAGTCCACCAACCTTACCAAACATACTAGCATCAAATGCATTATGCCGGTATGCAAAGACCAACTGCTCAGGCGATTCCATCGTATCCTGGGTATGCTTCACCTAACCTGAATCAACAGTTACCATTCGTGGCAACTTTAGAGTTACCTGATTTAAACTGGTTAACAAACGATCCAATTGCTTACGCCCCTTGGTGGCCAGCAATTCCGCATAAACTTCCATCAGATATTCCTAAATTTAATGGAAATCTGGGTGAAGACCCATCGAATCACGTGATGACCTTTCATCTATGGTGTTCATCAAACACCCTAAATGATGATTCGATAAGGCTTCGCCTTTTTCAGAGGACGTTAATGGGTCCAGCAGCAAAATGGTACATTGAATTGCCTAGAGCTTTGTTGGACAACTTCGGCACCTTAGCCACAACCTTTTTAACCCATTTTCAATTACCAATAAGTTATGAAACGGGAACAAAACTGCTTACCAACTTCAAGCAGACAACGGCCACTCACATATCTGATCATATACATGAGTGGCGACGTCGTCGTAGGATGGTAAAAACATACGTTCCCGATCAGCTATTAGCTGAATGGTTTATCAAGTCATTACTGCCTTCCATCACGGAAGATGTGGCAAAGGGGGGAGTCGTAATGGAAGAGCAAGTGATCGCTCGTGCACAATATCTGGACTTGATTTACACTCAGTCTGGCACGCTCTACGACAAAATACCTGACGCCCCTAGACCGGAATTCTCAATTCCTCCTCCTCCTAAATCAAACAATGACTCTCATGCCGGCGATGGCGTGATTGGCACAACAGACACGAAATTGCCAAAGGCTACATCCAAGAAGGCCCGTAAGATTTCAGGTCAAAATGCAAAAGATGAACTTCTTGCTTCGGAAGTAAATGCCGTGTCGACAGATAAAGGCAAAGAAACCAAACAACCAGGAAGCAAGAAGAAAGGCAAAGGGAAGAAGAAGAAACAGGATGAGTCATCTCCTGAAAAATCTTCTTCAAACCCTCCTGGAAATAGGAAACCCCCTGCAGGGTGTCATATATGCAATGAGGATCATTGGACGAAATAATGTCCATACAAAGCTGAGCTTAAGAGATTCTTTAAAAGTTCGAAAACCTCAGCAGTGTTAACTAATCCGTTTCCAAATCGAGGAACAAATCTGGTTGAAAGTGGAAATGCTTCCCCGTCTCAAGTGCTAATGTTGTCGATTTCAAAACAATAGAATGATGCTTGGATTTCGACAAGGAACAAAGATTATGGGAATCCGTAGCTGTCGAACAACAAGGATAAAGATCAACCGAGTAGTTCGACAACAACTTCGACAGAAGTTTTACCACCCACCATCCCTGAATTGAAAATAAAACCGCCAAAGGGAGTGGTACACAAGTTGACATTTAATCCCTGCGCTAGAGCGGCGCAGCATTAGAGCATAGTGGAAGATTTGGCACAATCCCCATCCGCTATGTCGACTCTTGAAGTACTACAAAATTGCCCATCCTAAAGGCAGGCTTTGTTATCTGCCATTGGTGGGATTGATCCAAAGGATTCCAATCTTGTATCCTTCGACCACAAAGGGTACGATCCTCAGTTACCAGCTCAATTAGCTTTCCTTGTTCAAGTGAAAGCCCTCAACAAAACTGTTCATCGAACGATTATTGATGAGGGGGCATCTACATGTATTATGTCGATGAGTTGCTGGAAAACTTTAGGATCTCCAACCTTGTCGCGGTCTGCGACGACATTAAAAGCATTCGACGGAAGGACATATACCCCATACGGTATCCTAAATAACTTGAAAGTTGAACTAGGAGGGAAAACAGTAGAAATAGATGTTGAAGTCATCGATGGGAATCTTGATTACAACATCCTACTAGGACGACCATGGATATATGCCATGGCAGCTGTTGTGTCGATCTATTTTAGAAAGATTGCATTTCCCTTTCAGGGAGGGATTACAATCGTCGATCAACAAAACTTCCTCCCCAATGGTTCTCAAGTTACAAGAAGCATTCCCATGATCCATGGAAGCCCCCATTCGCTTCAGAATATCAGAGTAGGCCTACTAAAAGATCCTATACTAATGGGAACTTTCGCTCTTCCACCTCCAATCAATCTGGCAGAAGTAGCATCAATAGGAACCTGCAACATGATATCTTCCACAAAGATCTCAGAGAACGATATCGACATGGAGCATGCAATAGTTTTGCCCCCAAGCCCAATAGAAATATTATAGCAATCAAAGTTTCTGGCATGGGAGGCAAACCCAAATCAACGCTCATCAAGCGTTTGGATAGATAGGTCTAGAGAATATGGTACTCCTTCAGATCCTTGGTCGCAAGTGCATGGCACTGACGAAGGAATTCTCCAAGCTATGGTAATTGAAGGAGCACCATGGAATGATTCCCACCATCGTTCTCTTCTTAGGGATTATGAAGAAGATACTCAAAATGACCTTTACCATCCTTCAATAGTTGATTTTCTATCAAATACTGTAAATACGGTGGATTCCGAGCGAAACTTATCCAACATTGAAGAGACTATAGCCATAAATATCTCGACCAAAACAGATGTTGTAGAGAATATTTATGTCGGAAAACGTTGTTCTCCTTCAGAACTGGAAACATATAATGCTCTTTTTCGTGAATTCAGAGATGTCTTTGCTTAGTCATACAGTGAAATGCTAGGCATCGACTCGAGTATTGTTGAACATGAAATTAAGATGTATCCGGATGTCAAACCAGTACGACAACGGCTAAGGCAGGTGCACCCCAAGAAAGCCGTTGCCATTAAGGCAGAAGTTGAAAAACTTCTCCATGCTGGTTTCATCTACCCGGTTCCTCTAACCGACTGGGTATCGAATATTGTCCCTGTTATGAAAAAACAGGGGACAATTAGAGTGTGCGTCGATTATAGGGATGTAAATAAAGCTTGTCCAAAAGACAACTACCCTACACCCTTCATTGACTAGATAATTGATGAATGCGCCGGATGCGAAATATTTTCATTCATGGATGGATTTTCCGGGTATAATCAAATAAATATCCGCCCACAGGACTAGTCAAAGACTGCATTCATTTGTCCATGGGGCACATTCGCATATCGAAAATTACCCTTTGGTTTAAAGAATGCAGGGGCGACGTTTCAGAGGGCAATGCATTATGCCTTCCATGACATCAAAAACATCGTTCAACCATACCTCGATGACCTTCCGGCTCATTCGCGAAAGCGGACTGATCATCCGCAGCATCTAAGAGCGATATTTCTACGTTGCCGACACTACAAGATACGACTCAATCCACACAAATGTGTATTTTGCGTTAGTTCTGGTCGTTTACTTGGCTTTGTAGTCTCCAAGGATGGGATTCGTCTTGACCCTTGTAAGGTCCAGGCAATCATAAATTTGCCTCCACCTTTGAATTTGCTCCAGATTCAGAAACTCCAAGGGAAAGCAAACTTTTTGAGGAGGTTCATTCCAAATTACGCTGAACTTGCTAAAGGTTATACTTGCCTCTCGAAAAAGGAAGTACCCTTTGTCTGGGACCAGGTTGCGCAAGCTTCCTTTGATGCTTTAAAAGATTCCCTCATGAAAGCATCATTAATGTACGCCCCTGATTATCAAAGAGATTTTAACCTGTATCTGGCTGCAGCAGATACAACCATCGCAATGATTTTAGTTCAAGAAGTCGATGGAATTGAACATCCTATTTATTATTTAAGTAAAAAATTAAATGAAACAGAAAGCAAATATTCTTATGTTTAAAAACTAGCGCTTGCAACTGTTCAAGCGATACAAAGATTTCGACACTATGTCCTCTTTCGGAAGACTACCATTCTGTCAGATTGCAACCCCATGACTTATATATTGTCGCGACAGTTGCTAGGGGGAAAATATTCAAAATGGATAGCAATCCTTCAAGAGTTCGATCTGGAATTTGTAAAATCCAAGTCAAAGAAAGCTCTAGTTTTCGCAGAATTATTATGCGATCTCCCATCGTCGTCCAACGATGAAACATCCGAAGAATCAATAGTGGATGAAAGTTTGTTTCTGATATCTACAAGCAATGAATGGTATGGGGATATAATCATTTATCTCCAAACCCAAAAATTTAGGCCAAACACCACCCACTCTGAACAAAAACGTATATGATACAAAGCAAAAGACTACATGATCGTCGGTGATACACTTTACCGTCGTGGTATTGATACAGTTCTGAGAAGGTGTCTCACCCATGAGGAGGTCGAAAAAGTCCTGAATGAGTGTCATTTAGGCGCGTGTGGGGGGCATCAATCTGGATATGCTACAACACAAAAAATCTTATGAGCAGGATACTTCTGGCCAACAATGTTCAAAGATTGCATAACCGCAGTCAGAAGTTGCCATGCTTGTCAAATTTTTGATAGCAAAACCAGAAGACCACCCGCGCCTCTACAGCCAATAGTTGCTGTTGGGCCATTCACCAAATGGGGCATCGATTTCATGACATGTAACCACACCTCGACCGGGGGGCATGGGTATATCATAGTCGCAGTCGACTATTTTACCAAATGGGCCGAGGCGATGCCTACATTGGATAATACTGGTGAAACAGCTACCCTTTTCTTTTTCAATCATGTAGTCGCCAGATTCAGCATACCACAAGCTATAGTCTCAGATCATGGATCACATTTTCGCAATCACATGATGGTTAAATTAACTGCCAAACTAGGGTTGTCTCACGACAGCTCTACTCCATATTATCCGAAGGCCAACGGACAAGTTGAAGCGATCAACAAGGTCCTGAAACGCATGCTGCAAAGGATGATCGGAGTTCACAAAAGAAGATGGCACCTAATCCTGTGCTCAGCTTTGTGGGCTTACCGAACATCGGTAAGAAATGCAACCGGGTTCACACCCTTCCAACTAGTATATGGCCTGGAAGCAGTCTTACCAGTCTAGTGTGAAATCTCGTCTCTCAAACTCGCAATTGATCTCCTCCCCGGAACTTCAGAAGAAGAGGCTCGTTTCTTGGAATTAATCCAATTGGATGAAACCCGTCGTGACGCTGCGTTGGCTAATGAAGCCCATAAGAAACGAGTCAAGGCACAGTTCGACAAAAATGTCAAACCCCGTGTCTTCTCAGAAGGTGACTTGGTCTTGCTTTACGACCAAGAATCCGATAAATTGGGAGCAGGTAAATTTAAGTCTTTATGGATGGGCCCCTATATTGTTAAGCGGGTGTTAGAAAAAGGAGCCTACGAGTTAATGGATTACGACGGAATTCCACTGGCGCAACCTCGTAATGGGTTGTACCTCAAGCGTTACTACGCGTAGTAGTAACCAGTATGCTTTTGTTATATTTTTGTTTTCGCTAAAATGTTTGTTTTGGTTGAGTAATCCACCTTTTTACATTTATTGCAGATGTCAAACCCATTGAAGCCATGTGTTGGACATGCCGACGGAGCGAGTCGTAGTTCGCAGAACCTGTCCTCTGCAGCCTGGGCCATTTTTGATCCAAGCGACGAGTTAGTAAGTTTCAGAGGTGTATGTATTGGTCGATCAACGAACAATATCGCTAAGTATAGCGTGTTGATAGAACTTCTCTCTGATGCCATCACTCATGGTATACGCCGACTAATTGTCAGGCTAGACTCACAGCTCGTAATACTACAACTCAATGGTATATATTCCGTCCGAAACCCAGCTACTTATCGCATGTTCCTAAGGGTTAAGATTTTGGAAAGACAATTTGATCTTATTCAATACCAACATATTTCCAGAAACTTAAACACATTAACCGACTCATTAGCAAACTATGTGTGGATCATATAACTCAGCCAGAATAAAACTCCGAAAATCAAAAATATATATAGTTGTTTATGGTTTACATATAATGTTCTGTAACCAAGACAAAATCGGTCACACGACCCAAAAACTCAAAATGCTAGGGGGCACCCTAGTCTAATGATGCTCGTGATAGCAAGTCACAGCCTGTGCGATCATGCGTAAGAGACGAGTCCATCGTCTGGGCACACCAGTAGTATGCCGCTGTAACCGCAAAGGTAGCTCGTCAGTCCTCACATCTGGTATACCAAGAGTGAGGCCCTCAACCTACTCTTGCAAAGCTGTGAGAGTCTCGGCCACATCGAGGTCGTGAAGAATAGCCCTTCCGGCGGCCTCTCCTGCTGGAGCAACAGCTGGTACTCTCAAGCGAACTACTGGACGAACAGGACCAACATCTGCATGTACGCATGAGTTTGATCAGAGTCTTGATAGAATAAAGCACAAGGACATTATAAACAAAAACAGTAAATAGCAATATGGTCAGAGATTTTACCAATAGCACCCCACTGCTCGCTGTCCGGCAATACTAAATCTGGATCACCCCAGAAGTCCATGCCAGCATATGGATACTCAGCATAAACCATCTCCTGACAATCAAACCACCTGAAGAAAGTATTAGAAAATGAAATATGAGATTGGCCAGCATGCCTAGACATATGGTCAACCCATCTCTGCATACGTTGTTCAGTAGGAGAAGGTAAGTCGAGTGCAATGTACTGCGGCTGCATCAGTGGTATCTTCTCCAAGGCAAAGGCGGTCAGAATAGAACCGTACCCAAAGTTCTTCAACCTCCCGTTCTTTATCTTGGTCAACTGTTCCTTCATCACAAGAAGTACTGCGTCACACCAGTTGAACACCTTCGGTTGAAGGCATTCCAAGGCATGCTGCATATAGGATCTGTTGGCTACATGAAGAGACACACTACCGGCCATCCTACCAAAAGTAAACAGGATAGTTCTAAGCGACCTGTCAGTGACATCACGGATGATGATCTTGCCGTCTTTACTCGGCTGAGATCCTTCTCTGCAATACCGGCGGACATAATCTCTCACAGAATCACCTCCTCGGGCCGAACCTGACAAAGAGATGGGGGAACCCCGCCTCGACAAGCTAGTCAAGAAATAGATGTCTACTGCAATCAAGGGGATAGATTTGCCCCTAATATGGAAAACCTGGTTTATAGGATCCCAAGCATCGAGCAAATACTGCAGTAAGTTGATCTGCTGTCTCATGCTAGAAATGCGGAAGAATTTCAGTAAGCCATAATTCCGCAGCGCATTCACTGTAACTGGATCATGTAGGGCAATCATGTCCTCTTCTTCATGCTCACATTCTCGCCATGTAAGGGTCATCTTGCTCCAAAATCTCTGAAAAACCAACAAGAGAGGAGTTAGGTCCTGATTTTGGTGAGAAACAGGCAAGAATTCCATGAAAAATTGTGCAACAAATTCCTTTTCTGCGCCCAACGCACCTGCAGCAGTGATGTAGGTGCGTTGAATGTTAAACTGCCTTCATACAAGCCAGCATTCAATGCAAGTTTTGATGCACTGAGGGTGTGTTGATGGCAGAACGAATCCCTCAAACCCCAGGGGCTCAGAAAAGCAGGGAATAAGGCACAAAATGCAAAATGGAAACCATGAAATGAAAGAGCTCAGGTTTAGCTCCTACCTGGTCCAGACGGCGCCGAGAATCGTCCACAGAATCTCCCAAAATCAACTGATGAAAATCGAGGGGGAAAACACCTCCAAAGCTCCAACAAACCAAGTTCAAATGAAATGGTAAAATGAGAGGTAAAAAACACTTTTTAATTACTTTTACGTAGTTCAAAGTAAAATATTAGCGTTTTAATCTCGTTTTCAAAGAAAATGTTGTTCATTTCTAACTAGTTTGATGAAGCAGTTGAAAATACAGTACGATCTTTGGAAGGACAAAGCTATCTATGGTAAAAATCAAAACAAGACCATCTAACCGAGCAGTTTTAGCACATAGTTCAAGCTCGTTAAAAAATAAACATAAGACATGAGCAAATTTTTCCACCCGTGTTTAAGCTCGTTAAAAAATTAACTATTCCCCGGTAAATAACCACCGTGAATGAAGCATTTCAGCCATTAAAGCCTTGGTCGTGTTTGCACCGTCACCTCCACTTTTCCATTGGCCGATCATTCACCTCCATTTGATTGTTTACCCATTTTGAGGAACAACTGCAAAGAGTGATTTCACTAGCCATCCTTGTGACACTGCCATGATTGGAAAATTCCAAATCTTACCTGGAATCAGCTGCTACGCATTTTATCACTCGTTCCTCAAAAGACGAGTCTTCTTTAAGCTCTTTTCAACTGACTCGTAAAATATGAAAAGATTGCCGAGTTTTGGCCTTCCAGCTCGTTAAAGCGACAGGGAGTGCTATCCCTCCTCTAGATTTTAATCTTTTTGGACGTGAGGGATTATTGCACAAAAAGATCGAGCGCTTGTTTTGTTTGGCTTGTTAAAACTATTGAAAATTCATCCCTTCTGTATTGTTTTATACTTTTTCAGACTTAAGGGATTAGATGATGAAAAAGGAATTTCGGAGTTACCTTTACGTACCTTTTCAGACTCTCTAAAAATGAAAAGGACCGAGTTATCTTTGTTGTTAGACTCGTTAAAAAGATTAATAGCGACAAACTTGTCTTTAGACGAGAACGAGTTTCACTATCGCTAGGCTCGTTAAAACATAGCGATGGGTTTTCCCGAAGGGAAAATTATAGAACAAGCATATGTTATCCTCCTCAAGCTTGACAAAAATAAAGAGGTACTGGTCAGCAATGACTGGGGAAAAATTGGGAAGAAAACTCAAAGAATCTTTATTGGTATCAAGTCGCTCTTGAACATGACACTTCCACTCCATGCCCGAGTCGGGTTGGGTTGTTTCATTCACCGGTCACATCACCATGGTCACGCCATACCATCCACATTTGGGGTAAATGCTACCAATCCATCACATAAGTGTCGCCGACATGTTCAAGAGAAGTCATCCAGAGAAGTCACCTGTGTCCCATCCACTACCATACATTATACTTCATTCTTTCATGATCGCCATCCTGAACCATATATCATCAGATCGTTTTCACCTCCATCAAAATCATTTGCTCCGTTTCGTGTCATTGATGTGGGATTCATTAAGGCCCTCCTTTGACGGATCGCTTCTTGTCGACATCAGCTCATTATCCAAGAAGTTGATCTAGGAACACCCCATTCAGTACTTTGAAGCTTGCATGCCTCAATGGCAAGTTTCTCACTTCCGGCGACAGGTATACATCAATGACCTTCGACCGAAAGATTTTGCGTGGTGTTCGACGCCAAGTCCTTTATTCACACCACGTGAATTGTACTATAGTACCTTGAGGGTCATTATCATTATCGGTGATTCCTCTCGCGCTTGTTAACAGTTTACATCATTGAATGGTAATCAAGCGATGTCTTTCCATGTTCGACTTCAAAACATTTCTCACATGGATCGACTTGTACTTCGAGTGAAGATCGGACGAGATTGAAGACCCCGGATCTAGTTTCATCCATCCGGGCTGCGATATATATTCAGGAAAATAAAGACATTGAAATGTACAACATTGCAACACAGATAATCATCCTACCAAAAGGATGATGACTCTATCAGAATCATCAGTCTACCATCAGACGATTGTTTGTCCCATGTACATGAAAATGAATTTATAAAGCTGAGCATGGGAATGCCCGCCTCAGCTAGATCACGAGAACAGTATGAAAATAATGTATTGTATTGTATCTTATTACAGGTCTCCTCCCAGCATTTAAAGAACTTCGGATCCTCCTAATAAAGCATTTCACCCGATAAACGGCCTCATACTTTAGGGGGCAACTGTTATAGACATTTTTGTGCCTTACAGCTCTAAGCATGAAATGTCCATAAACCAAGAGCTCCTAAGTCCCTAAAAGTGTTTTTCTAACTTCTAAAGGAACAAGGTCAACAAATTACAGCTTCTCCCAGAAGTTCTCCACCAGAAACTGCTCAGAATCAGTCAAATCAGGATCATTTCAGCTGCTCCACTAGCCAAGTGCGTTGCATAGCACACAGGCCCACTAGCTAGGTGCATTGCAACGCACCTAAATGCACTACCAAGGTGCGTTGAGCGGGAAATTACAAGTGGCAGAGTCATTCCACGAGGTGGAGAGACAATGGAAGCTTCCAGAATCTTCTCCAATGACACTTGCCTCACTGAATTCGACCAAGGATGAGTAAGAGGCTCTCAGTCTCCAAGTGGAAGCAAGAACTGACAGAGAGAAGACACTAGTCAAATCATAAGCTGACTCATACTCCTTGCATACATCTATATATGGATCCCTCATCCCAGAGATCTAGAGGCTGGAATTTTGTACATTGCAGAGAATTGTTGTTGGTTTTGATATAGATATCAGAGTATTGGGTGATTTATGCTTTGTTGGAGGTGAAGAGGGGCTCCTTTGCTGGGAGGTTGATGCTGGATCAGGAATCATCGGTTGTAACTCCTCCTGGATATTCTTGTTATATCAATAAAACTATTTGAGTTTCTCCTACATGCTTGTGTATCATTGATGTTTATTACACTTGTATGTTTAGCTTAAATCTGATCCTAAGCTTTTTATGAATATAAACCCATGTCTTTGTATAGTTTCCTTCTTCTGTGATCTTGCAGGTATTTGGTGAAGCTGGGCAAGTATGGGAGCAGGTAGCTGGAAGCTGTCAAAGAGGAGAGAGATTGGATCAAAGGACTAGCGCAAGACACAGGTTGGTTCATCCTATTTCTCTTTGTTTATAGTTCATAAAGGAGAATACAAAAGTAATTTTCTCTATTTGTTTCTAAGGTCACTGTCACACCTTAGTGGGATAGGGTCGTTCTGAATAGACACTTTTCCCGTTAACATATGTACAAATACAAGTCGAAAGGGGGAACTCTGATCAAATGTGACCTTAGTCATCAAGTGTTATTTCATGTTGCTCTAGATTTTCAAGTGTTCTTAAATGGTGTTAAGTGTCATTATAGTGATCATAACATATTTCAGTGCATCTCATGGTTGTAACATCTTTGTTGTCATAAAATAACACTTTTGGGTCATAGTTGCACACACTTCACTCGTAATATTTGGGGAATGTGTATAAAGTGACATTTTTGTGTACATTCATTTTTGATCAAGATTGTCTAAGTTTTGTCCATGATTTGGTATGTGTTGCACATGGTATTATGTCTAGAGTGCATCATGTTCATCCCTTGCGCTATCATCCATACATAGACAAATTTCGGTTTCAAAGTGAACCTATTAAGGAAAAAAGTGCATGAGCACACACTAAAGCTTTGAGGGGGGATCCTTTGTTGTTCAGAAGCATTCCTTATTCGCTTCAAGAGTGCAAAGTGCATTCCTCAATCTCAATTCCCCTTCCTTATTTCGAACTACACCCTCCAAAATGACTAAGCCTTCCTTGAGCGCACTCCTTTGACTTAAAGAAGTGCATCCTCCTTGAGTGCATTAGCTCCCCCTAAAGACTCGAAGCTTAATCCTTAAACCTTCCGCAATGTGCAATGCACCCTCTTGAACTTCTTGAGTGCACGGGCGCACTTCGAAGGCACAAAGCCCCAACCTTTGGCCTTCAAGAATGCACCCTGCACCCTTCCTGAGGCCTCTTGAGAACATGAGCACACTCTAAAGGCACAAATCCTTAGCCTTCAGCCTTTAGGAGTGTGCCTTGTTTCCTCCCTCTCTCCCTTAAGTGCACAAGGCACCTAGGAAGCCTGAAGCATTCCCCTTCACCCTTCAAACTTGTGCCTTGCATCTTGCCTTGACTATGCTCTTCTTTTAGGTGCATGAGTGCATGTTCAAGCCTTGAAGACTCTCCTATTCAGCCCTTCAACCTTTTAAAGTGTTCCATTGCACCTTGTAGCCCCGTTGACCCTCTTTGAGCACACCTAAAAGGATTGAACAGAAAATATGCATGAATCATGGTAGAATATGATATTTTCAGGTTGATAGTTGCTCATTGTGAGTGGTTGCATAAATAGGTATTCCAAAAACACCCCGACAAGAACACATGAGGAATATTGGGTAGGGATAACAAGTAAAGGAAATGCGGAAATAGCAAAGAACACACTTAAATATTGATGATCAAAGTTCTCTAAAGACTCCAACATTAAAGACCCTTTGGAGGGTGAAAGTGCCATGATCAGAAGATTAATAAAGAATGAGGAGACATCTATCATCCATGTCACCATTGAAGAAATTTCATGTCATTAGTCACTATTAGTCCCAGCCATCAAAATAGTGACATGTCAAGTCTCATCACATGATGATGTGGAATTTGTGATGTATTATTGTAATCATTATAAAATATAAATAAGTGGAAGTCCAAGATTCATGTATGAACTAAAGAGTCACATATGAACTAAAGAGTCATGGAAGTCCAAAAGACATGTAATATCAAAAGTTACATGTAATTCGAAAATTCATTTCGAACTCCAAAGGTTGTATAAGTCCAAAGGTCACAAGAAGTTAGAAAGTCAAGAGTCATGAGGATGTGAAATATCATTCCTCAAGTTATAAATATATCCTCATTTCTCATGTAAAGGACTTTTAACCTTGGCTTCCCCTGCAAGGCATTAGAGAGAAAAAGTTAGTACTTTTAGGGAGCAACTAGTGGCTAAATGCTCCATAATTAGAGCTAGTGGTATTCATTGAGTTTATGTATCTTGGGACTTTTTCTTAATATTCAAGCCTTCCAGGCCAGCGAGTTTTCATACATGGATTATGAACATTTCTAAGATTATTCTTTGAATGTTTATGGTTCATGTTTGCTCTCATTAGTAATGGATTAGTTGAACTATTTCAGTTACTCAGATACTCCTTGTTGGAAATGCGTTGTTATGTTTATAATGATTGTTGCATCCATGTGAACTATTTTTCTTGATGTTAGAAGAACCTTTCTCTTTCACGCGTATCTCCATTATGGTAGTATTGTTACTTCTCTCTTAGAGGCTCACATAATTTTGTCTCGATAATAGACGACCATTGATACATCGGGAATTGAACATTCACAAGGCATACAAGCTTTCTCATTCAAAAGGACAATTATTCTTCTCTCTCGTGTTGATAACTAAATCGAAGGCATATATTTAAGTAAATGACATCGAGGTCATATTCGAGATGGGACTCCTACACTAAATGGTGTGAGGTCTAGTTGGGAGCTTATGTCAAGGATATCCCTTGTATGCTGGAGGTATCCAGCACCATCAACAAGACCCATACTTTCCTAGTGTAATCATCAATAAATTTTATGAAGTAAGATGCACCTCCATAAGATACTATAAGAGATGGTACCGAAAGATCATAATGAATATAGTCCAAAATTCCTTTAGTATTATGGCTTCTGGCTTTAAATTTTTGTCTACTTTTTTTTTCATATAAACAATCTTTGCAAGAATCCAAGCTCAATGATTTCAAATTAGGATGCAATTTTCAATTCATTAGTACATGAATGCCATTCTTACTCATGTGAGTTAGTCACTGATTCCATACGCAAGTATTGCCTCTTGCCTTCTCAGATACAGTCGTTTAATCATTTATTGAGTACTTCCTTTAACTTTATAAAGGTTTCTAATCTTCTATTCCTTTGGAACAGCTAGAGTTCCCTTTGAAAGTTTCAGGGCTCCACCTTGACCCGTAAATTTATAACCCTCTGAGTCCAATACTCGTAAAGAAATCAAATTATTTTTTAACTTAGGTACATGTCTAACATAAATCAATGTTCTAATCATATTATCATACATTTTAATTCTGACATTTCCCACCCCAATAGTTTGACAAGATATATTATTACCCATAAACACATAACTGCAATTCACAACTTGATATGAAGTGAATCAATTTTTGTGTGAACTCATGTAATGAGAAGCACCAGAATCTAAAAACAGATATTCATAATGCTAAGAAACATTGCAAATGGGAAAAGCTTCATTTATCAAACTTGATTTAGTAGATAAAACTTCATCAATCATACCCGTCTCAACTTGATTTTCTCCCTTCTTTAGGTTTTCAACAAACTCCTTCCTTTTCCAACAGTCTTTCTTGTTATGCCCTATTTTTTTGCAGTACCAGCATTTGGAGTTACCCTTATATCCTCTTGACTTTGATATGGAAGAACTTATTTCTTTCTCTCCTATTTCCTTGGACCTACCTCTATTTGCCATAGCTTTTGGTGCAGAAGTTTCAATGCTAGACTCCATCCATACTTCTTCAAATGATAGATGTCCCATAACAGAATCAAATTCTAAATATTTTGTTGTTCTCAAACTGATAGAATTCATAAAGTGATCCTAATACCAAGGTAATGATCATAACAAGGTAATGCTTTTATATCCTTCTTCAAATTTAACATCCATATCTATCAACTAGAAAATAAGTCTATTAAATACATTTAAATTTTCTCCAATTTTAGTGCCCTCCATCTGAAGGCTTTACAACTACCTCTTCAAATATATTTTGTTGGTTGAATACTTGGTTATGTACAATGCTTCCAATTTACCTAAAAAACCTATGGTTGAGATTTCTTCAACAATGTTGAAGAGAACTTCATCTGCCAAGCACAACCTAATGGTACTGAGATCTTGAACATCCAACTCCACCCAATCCGAATGTGTCATGCCAATAGGTTTCTTTAAAACCCCATATAATGCTTTGTGCAACCCTTATTAAACCAATAAATCCTGTAACTTCATCTTCTGTAATGCAAAATTGTTCTTACCGTTAAACTTCTCCACCTCAGACTTAGCATTAGTCATTTTAGCCATTTTCTTGCTACATGGGTTCTTTCAAGATTCCTTATTTGGGTTCTTTCAAAGGTTCCAAAAAAAGAGTCCTTCACCTAGGGTGTTTTTATTTTTGAATCTTCTTTCTTTTGGGTTTATCTTTCACCTAGGGTTTTTCTCCCTTTTAACTTTTTTCTCAGCTAAGGTTTTGAACTGCTTCTTTTTTATAATTTCTAGATATTTTTTCTTCTTAAAAAAGAAAACTACTTCTCCTTCCTTTTTACAGAAATTCAAACCCCTAAATTTTTCCTTTAGAAACCCTACTTCAAAATCTATGTGATGACTACTTCATCTCACTTCCTTCATCGATTACATGCATTTTCACATTCATTTTCCAATGAGATTTTAATCATATGAGGTTTTAGTTGTGTTATGGCTTTGCCGACAGAACCTTCCACTAAGATTTTAATTATATAAACTCTTCCTTGATGTGTGACAAACCCAAGTAAATCATTCACATAATTTTTTTTTTCTCTCAATTGGCAAACATGTTCTACATACATGGCTTCATAAGGATGGATCCAAACTGTGTAATGAAAATAGTTGTTAAATAAACATGGTTGTCTTCAGTTACTCATACTTTACTTGCTTTACTGCTTGTCCACTCCTCTCAGCCAAACTGCTTGTCCGCTTCCCTCAGCCACAGTGCTCGTTTACTCCTCTTAGCCAAAAATATATATTGGGTTGCTTTTTTTGAACTGGCATATTTCAGTCTCTACATACAAGACCATTCTGCAAGTTTCCTTGGACAGATAATGACTTAAAAATGAAAAGATGGCTCCACTCAATGGTTTTTACAAATATCCTTTCATATGTAAATCCTATGATCCTCATATTCCTCATGGCTATTTCTCTCTAATACAATTTGTTGGTGCTTTGATCCTATTAATTGCACAAGTAAGAAAGAAAATGCACACATAAAGAAATTGAATCACACAAAAAACACAGGGAATTTTACATGATAAAACCCTGACAGTGTGTCAAGGAAACCTTGATGGGGAAAAGGATTGGAATTCTTATTACACCAAAGTCAATAATGAATCTCCAAAATTACATCAAACCTCTCAAGCAACATCATTTTTAATACGAAGAATCCATTACATAACTGCCTATAGTTATGAAACTGTCTGAATGATAAAACCATATTTACTAACCCTAGATCTATCAAGTGTTGAGAGGGAACGCATTTTTGAGGTGAAAAACTTTTCTTTGCTTTTTTATCTCTGAAAGAAGGTTTGCATTGTAAGAGATTTGATCCCTCTGGATACTTGATAGATCTAGGCTTAAAATAGAAGTAAATTGGAAATTACCACATTATTTTTACATTATTTTTTACGTTTGGGAAAAAATAATTATACCTTATTAATTTTGTCATAAAATAACTAAGATAAAAGACAATGCGACAGAAAATAATCATAGAAACAACACATCAAAAAACCTAAATTTTATCCCAAAAAACCCAAAATTTGGAAAAATCAGTTATTAACTATATAATTATCTTATGGATTAAAAAAATCTCTTTTATGATCTAATATAATCCAAGCCAATCAACATCTTGGCCCAACGAAGTGAACCTTATTCTTGAATCAGGAACATTACAAGGAAGAGTCCCCAATCCTTTTAAAGACTTTGACACATGTAATCCATCACCTTTAATACCACAAGCCACCAAAACCATCACTGTGGACCTAACGACTTTGTCTCTTTCATAGATTAATGTTTACCCTAACGTTCCCCCCTTTAAAATTTACTAGGGAAATATGTATGCTCTTCTTCCCTATCACCTAGGCCTATTCCAAGACTTTACCAATAGGGGTATACATGCATAACCAAGTCTTATAACCATATGTCTATACACATGTAATTAAAAAAAAAACCATCTATAAAGTTCATTCTTTTTGTTATTGTTCTCCCACACTTATGCCACCATTCTCTCACTTCTATACACATTGTCACAGTAGGTGCTTTGCTCACTAGATCTCACCTATGTCGCTACATCTCATCCGTTTAGATCTTTATTTCCTCCAAGGAAATATTCAAGTATGTTGGTCAAGTATGAATAAGGGTTCTCTATATTAGCTTCAACGTGAAAATAAAATATATTAGCATTTGCAACCATAATATCCTCCTATAGACCATGATCCCTTAGCTATGATACCACTACTAGAAATAAAGATAGTGTGAGAGAAAATAATCATATTAACAACAGTAAATAAAACACACAAATGTTATTTTGGAAGTCCCGAAACTGAGAAAGACTAGCTAATAGATCTATTATTATCTAATGGATTAAACATAACCATGTCTTAACCTAAAAGTATCCAAACTAACTAACATCTTGGCTCTACCTAGTGAGCCCTCGCTTCATCTTAGAAACATTATAGTGAATATCCCCCAAGCCACCTAATAAGAGATATATTCGTATCTTATGTCTTAGAAGTAGCAAAATTGACCAATATTCTAACATTATATCTTGGTCAAGTGAGCCCTCTACTCGATAGGAACATTACAATGAAGAGTATCCAAACCTTCTAAAGGCTTCATTGCATTTAATCCCTAGTCTCTTATACCAAGGTTCATCAAAACCATGTTCCTAACTTCTTTGACTCTTTCACCTAGAGAAGTTTGATGTCACATAAAATATGGTCATCGCCATAGCATTTAGCATGAACAATATACTCTTAATTTTTCATGCATTGAGAGGGATTGAATCTCTTGAAGTGTCTATAGTTCATGATAACTTCGGAGTTTATACACACAAACGCCAAACGTTAACTCTATGTTGAGCATGGAAGGAATTACACATATCCCTCAAAGTAAACAATATATGCCACATGTCAATTCCATGTTGAGTAAATTGAAATGTGCACTATAAGATATTTTTTCACTTTTAATTGATATATTTGAATTTCTATTTTACATCTATCATGAATTCATTTATACATTTCTCATACTTAGTTGAGAAAATCACTTATAAGATACTTAAACACTGAAAATCTTTTGCTTAAAATATTTTATTTATGGTTCACATTTAAATTTTTCTTGTTATTAATATTATTTCTAAATGTTAAATATCAACTCCATATTAAATTAAAAAACATATATTACGAATAATTTTTTTTTTATACATATAATTATTATCAAAATATATTTTTTTAATATTTTATTTATTATTAATATAAAAAAATAATTATTAATTATTAATTGGGCCGAAAGACCTAGTATGACCAAGATGTGTAAGTATGTCACACCCTCAAAAAATAATAAAAATAGTTTTGGCTAATGTCCACCAATTTAAAATTATATCTAACTTTTTAATCTTATTAATGGAATAAGATTAATTATTAGAATATAACTATGTATTTGAATGGATAGTAAATTATGTCATGCTTTTAAGAATTTGTTTACCATGTATTTGAATTTGAATGGATCATAAATTTATCTTTAACAATTTTTTTTACCACAATAAAATTTCAAATTAATTATAATTTTAAACATTTTTACTCCTTACTAAAGTCAATGCCATTTCTTAAATCAAAGGAAAATGTTAATTCAACGCAAAGAATAGAAAATCTTGCTCCAAAATATAATATTTCTTTTAACTAAACATTTTAAAATGAATCTTTAAAATGAAAAGCCATATCTTAAGGATATATTAAAATCTTTGTCGACATTAAAATTGTAATATTTGAAAATATTAATTTGATGAAATTTTATTATAAATTTTGTTATCGTATCATGTAAAAAACATCATTAAATCTAATATCTATATTATAATGTTAATATTAATATTAATATTGATATATTGTAATCTTAATATTATTAAGTTTAATAATTTTGGATTAATGTAATATTAAATTTAATATAATATGTATTAAGATATTATCAGTTCAAATTCATCTAACACTTGATCTATTATGTATTGAAAGAGATTAAATCCTTCTAAATACAAATTTTCTTTTTAGAATGTAAAATTATGACACATGATAGATCCAATATTAAATAAATCTTATATATTCTAAATTGTAAATATAACTTTAAGTTAAACTGAAGCATGAAGGAATCACTCATCTTGATTTTTCACTAGAAATAGATTTTTGTCGAATTGATTGTTAATATTACACGGGGTACAATTATTATTTAATAAATTGCATAAACGGACCAAATACCAGATTACTGGTTCGTCACCGCCTCAAAGTCACATGACTCTAGAAAAACCAATAGGTACAAAATATTCCATATTTAAAAGTATTTTATGATTTATAATTATAATGAAAATAAAGTTTAAAAAAAAACGAAAATATTCTAGAACCCTGAAAGCACCATGAGTTTGGATAGAGTTATCTACGCGTGAAAATGGAAAGGGATGGAAATTTTTAACGTGAAGTCGGCGTTTGCCGATTATTCGTCGGCAGTAGTTCAGTGCTTTCCCTGGTAATTGGTGGCGCGTAGGCTACGCATTGTATTCGATTAAGTTGACTCATCGTTGGCAATTCCTTATATATATTTTCATGGTCATGTCGAGAACTGAGTGGTCAAAGCAAGATAAAGAGGAGGAATAACTCTCATGGAAAAGAAGAAAAGTTGGTATACCTAGGGAACCCACGAATCCTAGGGAACCCACTATGGTGAAACATTATATCAATTCATACAATTAAATGCTTTCAATCAAGCCAATTTGAAAGGAAAGAAACAGCGTTTACTTGATAGTGATAATAATTCCCTTCGTACATAAATAATGAGAAATCAATAACATTTACTACTCAATACTGCACGAAAACCATTGCGCAATTTGAATCTAGCGTATAATGTTTTGAATTCATTTGTTTTTAAAAATGTGACAGTAGTTAAGGTAAATTTAAGTAGATTATAGAATGAATTTGATATAATAATGAATGAGTTTATTGAAGTTTTGATAATTTATGGATTTATTTATAGTATTTTCATGTAATGTAAGTTATTTAATTGCATGATGACTCTATTGTAAGATGTTTTTGGGCAGAATAATAATATATTTATTATTAGTCGCTGATTTTCTAGTAAGGGTTTTCAAGAAGATTTATGGTAAATCAAGAGCTAAAAATGAAGAGTTGTTATTTGATAATGAAAAGTGTAATGTTTGATCGAATCGTGAAGAGCCAAAAATAATGCATAACCAGCTGACATGAAATGTCTTTTTAATAAAAAGATGCAAAAACAAAAACCAGACCAAACATAAATAAAAACCATATCAAACTTAGTTTTAAATAAAACCATATAAAAAAAGACACTTGAAATAAAGAAGTATCAAAATAGAAAATGACACTTTAATTCATGGGACAACAACCATTTTTCTTGAACGATAATTTTTTATATTTAAATTACAAGTAAATAGACATATATATCTTTAAGAATAAATCTAAACGGGGTAAAACCATATAAATATGTAATTGTATAAAACATAGATAATAACAAAAAAAAAAAGAGGTATGAAAATCCTATGAGATAATTATGTAGATAAAAACATTGAATAAAAAGAAAAGATTGACATTCCAATAATGAATCTCGATCATTATAGACTTCCATGTGTTATGGAGCCCGCGCACTTGGACAAGTCTCGGCTGTGTGCCTTATTATGAAGATATATCAGACAATATATTATCCATGAAATTTTAACTTAATGTTTGAAATTTTATCCAGACAATATTGTTAATGCCGTTTCCGGGTTTAGAAAGAACACAAATTCACACCAGCGAAACGTTAACGCTCATATATCAACAAACCTAATCAAGAGTAGATATTTTACGCTCATATATCAACAACAAATCTAATCCAGAGTACATATTTCGAATTTATTAGTCGCTACTTTTAGGTTTACGAACCTTTAGGCTTAGTATTATAGTAATCGCTTTGGAATTCAACACATTTTAACCCGAATTTTTTCACAAACGCTAACCATTTTACTTAGTGTTTCAACATATTTACGTCTTATTTGGCCACGTATCGAGGTGTTTATTTTTGTCATGCTGGTTTTTTCCGTTATAATTTTAATAAATTTATTTGAAATTGGGTAAAGATTTATTAAAATTTTAAGCTTCAGTTAGGTAGTATGTATGATTTAGTCATAAATGCAATTTAAATAATGAAAAGTTATAATTTTTTTAAAAATTGTTTCACTGATTTCTTAAAAAAAAGACAGCAAAATAGTTAAACTCTAATATTCAATAGTTTTTTAGATGGATTCTTCATTATGATAACGATTGCACTACCTATTAAAAGTCTTATTATAATGGGCATGTATGGGTGAGGCAACTACACCACATGTTAAAATACACATTCTAATGAGAATATTTGGTTGTTCGTCCCTCTCATTCCCTTATCATGGTGTTGATTGTAATAGAGGCAATGTTGCCAATCATGTTTTTGAATTGGTTGCCCATTTTATTGTAATGGTGGAATATTTTCTTGCTATTTTACAATTTTGTCAATAGTTTTCTTGATGTCCATATCATTTCTGACTAATTCAAGATTACCCTAACAATTCCCCTCCTTATATTTGATTTAATTTACATGACACAGAAGTCTCATGAACGTTATCAAATCCTTTGGAAGATTATGATAGTGTAATATGTTTATCATTGTCTTATCAATTTGTTGAATATTTGTTACATTGAAAACCTCATTTGTGTGTAAAAACTATTAGAGTTGTGCTTTTTTTTTGGCTTTTACGCATTTATTTTCTTCTTTCTCGCTTTTATTAAATAATTGTTTCTTTTTTTTCTTTCTTATAGTTTTACAAAAATTAAGTAAACCATTCTTCACGAATTGTTTTGACTTATGTATCTCACAATGACCACCTCCTTAGTTCCCTCTATATGCTAACAAACATGACAATTTTAATAACTAATTTTACAAAAATTACGCTAACTTTTCTTGAGACACATTTTTGACTTACCTATTCTACAACCATCCTCTATTTGCGATCCTTTTATGTTTTGTTAGCCACTTTCTAGCTGTCATCTCAACCAACAGATACCAAATGAATAAACATCACTGTTGGTTGTAAGTTTATAGGTTTTTATAAAATTTGGATTTAAATAACATGATGTTTCTTTATGTGGTTAGAAATATGGGATGCATATATATGTTTCAGAACAAGTTTGGGAAAACCAAAGTTTGCTACTTTGAACTTGAAATTTGGAATTTTCTAAAAGCAAAATAAATAAAAAACGAAAGTTCAATTTCAAAGTTCATTCTTTTCTATAATTTTTCTTACAATAAAACACTCCATTTATAATTCTTTAGCTAAATTACAGCGCTAAATTCTAGCTATAATAATAAAGTGGAATTTCCAATTATAACAACATTTCTATAACAATAGAGTGAGATTTCCAATTATAACAACATTCCTTTGGTTAGAGGAACTGAAACAATGATGTCCTTGCTTGGTTTCCCTTATAAAAGATCAATACCTTCTAAGGCTACATTGAACGCACTTTACTCTTCCTGCTTGTAAGACTGAAACCACCCATCCTTCTAATTCATCTCTTGCTTTGCTTTCCTACTTGATGGAAAACTGCACAATAAAACAATAAAAAAGTTACTATACAACTCAAATTGATTAAATTAATTTTCTTGAGGGTAGATCATTAAATAGAGCTAAAAATGCTAGAAACATATATGTGAATCTTAATTATCACATGTATGACTATATGTTGCTAAATTTAAACTCTATGTAAACTACTACAAACTATGAGCTAACTCAAAGTAATTGCGAGTAATTAAAACATTCCAAAACTAAAAACTATGAAATAACTCAAAGTAATTGGGAGTAATTAACACATTCCATCACTACAAACTATAAAATAACTAGGAGTAATTAGAAGTAATTAACACATACCAACACTCCCCTTTTTTACTATAACTACTTGCTACTAGTTTAAGTCTCAACTAGACTTAAAATACTTATTAAAAAATTGTTTTACTCCTCCATTTGCATGTAAGTTGTTCTCAACTGTAGTCCTTCCATTGAGGTGGATCTTGTTCCTTCAGCTCCCGTTCCGTGTGGTTTTTTATGGTATCTCAACACTAAAACTTACTAAGCGGCGTCTAAAAATGCTAGGTTGGAGAAAGAAGCCATTCATTGTATAATCGCTTCAGATTTGTTTGGCATCTGCTATCTAACGCTTTCTTTGGCAACCCATCTGCTATTTATCCAGAGGTCAAGCTGAAAGAGCGCCGTCGGCGTCTTACACTCTTACACCCTAAGGTTTCGATGGTAAGGGTCTTCACCCGAGTAGCTTCTAACATTTAATTCCAAAATATTCCTATTGAATGCATAGAAACAATAACTGTTAATTAAATATCATTAAATTTATTTAGATTTGTTTAGCATCATAAAAGATTTAAAAAATGTCATTTTCTAAAGTCATGTTAAAATTAGGCCAGACGATAAAAGTAAAGTTATGTTAATCTTATCCGAGTTTTAAATTTTCAAAAATTAAAATAAAATTATAAATTTTAATTTTCTTGAAATCAAAGAGGGTGAAGGAAAGGTCTGATTGTCCATCATCCCATGTCTTAAATAATAGTTTCCTTAAGTAAATACGCTTGTCCATTGCAATTCCGCATCTGAAGTTTGAAACTGTAATTCTGTTTCTGAAGTTTGTGAAAGAAGTAGAAATACAGAAATTGAGATAACAGCGGCTTGATTACAGAACCAAAGAAATTACACAACCAGAAAAACCGAGAGTGCATTATCTTCCTCAGCTCAACATATGTATTTATAACGAAATTAATGTCGATTACAACAACTAAAATTACACAACCAAAAAAACCAAGAGTGCAAGAGTGCATTGTCTTCCTCAGCTCAACATATGTATTTATAACGAAATTAATGTCGATTACAACAACTAAAATATTCATTTCAGAAGCGGTGTTGCCTTTTTGCGAGGCGGTGAGGCGGTGCTATGGAAGAATGAAGAGCCAAGGTGGTGGCAGTCAAATAATTATTTTTACATTCTCCCTCTTAAGTATTTCACAAAAAAAAAAAAACTTTGCTATTACATCAAAATGTCTTTATATAATGCATACCCTTATGTTTTCCCTATGAGTTTCAAAGAGTTCTTTTCCCAAGGGTTTTGTAAATATGTCTACACTGGTCTTCTGATCTGCAGAATTCCATACACATTTCATTATTTCTTCGAATGAAATGATACCTCATATCAATATGTTTACTCTTCTTATGGAAAACATGATTTCTTGATAATGCAATAGCAGATTTGTTGTCACATAAAATATGAGTGGGTTCTCTTTGTTCATGCAACAACTCTTTCAAAATTCTTCTCATCCAAATAGTTTGGCATGCTGTTGTTGTCGCTGCAACATACTCTGCTTCCGTGATGATAGAGTCACAATGGATTGCTTCACTGATGCCCATGAAATTGCACTTGAACCAAAACTGAACACATACCTAGATGTGCTCCTCCTATCATCAATATTTCCTGCAAAATCACTAGTTTAAAATCTAAATCAGATGCATATAGGATACCATAATTTCTTGTTCCAACAACATATCTTAAAATCCTTTTTCCAACTAGCCAATGGGTACTTTTCGGAGACTCCATGAATTTGGAAATTAAACTTACACCAAACATTATATCGGACCTTGTTGCAGTCAAATACATACGACTTCCAACCAATTGTTTAAACAAGGCTGGATCAATATCTGAACCATGATCATCCTTATTGAGTTTTGTACCAATTGCAATTGGGGTTACAACTGGCTTACAATTTTGCATCCTCAACCTTTTCAATATATCCTTTGCATACCTAGATTGACAAATTAAAATACCATCTTCAGATTAAGTTACTTCAATACCAAGAAAATATTTCATTAGGCCTAAATCAGTCATATCAAATTCTCTCTTCATGTTCGTCTTAAAATCATCTATTGAGAGATGTCCAGTGAAAATCAAATCATCAACATACAATCACACAATCAAAATTTTACCATCCTTGTTTACTTTTGTATACAAAGTTGGCTCACTTGGACTCCTCATGAATCCACTGGTGTTTAGATATTCATCAATTCTACTATACCATACTCGGGGTGCTTGTTTCAATCCATATAATGCTTTCTTTAATTTGTAAACTTTATCTTCTTGACCATCAATTTCATATCCACGAGGTTGTTTCACATAAGCATCTTCTTCTAGAAAACCATTTAAAAATGTAGACTTAACATCCATCTAATATATTTTCCATTTATTTTGTGCAGCGATAGCTAATACCATTCTCACTGTGTCAAGTATAGCTACAGGTGCAAAAGTTTCATTATAATCAATACCAGGTTGTTGACTAAACCCCTGAGCTACAAGTCTTGCTTTATGCTTTTCAATTTCACCTTTAGCATTAACTTTAGTTTTGTAAATAAATTTAACACCTATAGTATTTTTACAATGAGGCAAATTTACAAGTTCCCAAGTATTATTTCTTTCTATAGCATCAATTTCTTCATCCATAGCTTTTATCCAAAATTTTTCTTTCATAGCTTCATCAAAATTTGTTAGATCATATGCAAGTAATGCAAAATTTGAAACTTGATCTATTTCATCATTCTACTCATACAATTCCTTTAAACTTCTAGTCTTCTGACCTTTAATTCTATTCTTCAATGTAGCTATTGTAGGATTAGAATCATTACTTACCTCTAATTTGGTTGTTTGTTGTCCACCATAACCTGATGGTTAGCCATGTTCATGATTTCTCGGTGTTCTAAATTGTGATGGACTAACTCTTGGTGATTGGCTTACTGGCGTGCTTGGAGCAAGTCTATATGGAATTGGTTGTCCACCTTGTGCTTCTTGCTCTCTTCATTATCATCTCCATGAGCTAATACAGTTGTCTTTGCAACATATTTATCTATGCTTCCATCCCAAGATTTTTCTTCCTTGAGCTCAACATCTCTACTGATAATATATTTCTTGGTGATGGGACTATAAAGTCTATATGCTTTAGGCTCGTCACTATATCGAATAAGGATACATTTCTCACTTCTGTCATCTAACTTATTTCTCAATTCTTTAGGAACATGTGCATAAGAAACACAACCAAAAATTCTTAAATGAGATATATGACAACTCTTACCATTCCATCTTTCTTCGGGAACTCGATCCTTCACACTCTTAGTCAGACTTTTGTTAAGAATATAAACAGCACAGGCTACTACTTATCCCCAATATTCATTTGGTAGATTCTTCTCCTTCAACATACTTCAAGCCATATTCATAATAGTTCGATTCTTCCTTTCAGCTATTGCATTTTGCTTTGGAGTATAATGTGTAGTAAACTGCCTCTTGATTCCACATGATTAACAAAGCTCAATGAAATCTGTTAGCATGTATTCACCACCTCTATCTGATCTCAAAATTTTAATATGATTTCCACTTTCGTTTTAAACCATAGCTTTAAATATTTTATATACAGAAAATAATTTAGATTTTTATTTCAAAATATAAACCCATGTTTTTCGACTGTAGTCATCAATAAAAGTCAAAAAGTAAACATTACCAGCCAAAGAAGGTGTTTGCATTGGTCCACATAAATCTGTGAGAACAATCTCCAATGGACCTCTTGCCCTGTACAAAATTCCAGAAACAAATTTATGTCTATGATGTTTTTCAAGTATACAACTTTCACATGAGCTCATTGGTTGTTGAATACTGTGTAACCCTTCCAGCATCTGTTTCTTCTACAGCAAATCTAGACCACCAAAATATAAATGACCATATCTTAAATGCCATATCCACAACTCATCGAAATTATTAGTTTTGTAAACATTCAAGGATGGAGTCAATTCATTTCTCATTATAAGCAGAACATTCTATTCTTTGTCATTTCTACTCTTGCTATCAACTGGTTACCTGGATATTTGTCAATGATAGTACACTCATTATTCTTGAAGAACACTCTATACTTTTTCTCTATCAATTATCGAATGCTCAATAAATTGCATTTCAAGCTAGGTACATAGTAAACATCATCAATTGTTCTTCTATCACCATCTCTAGTATAAACAACAATCATTCCTTTACCTTTAATACATACCCTAATATCATTACCCAACTTAACTTGAGATTGAATACTGGTGTCTAGATTGGAAAACGAAACTTTGTTTCCAGTCTTGTGATTGTTGTAGCCGCTATCTAAAAACCAAATAGCATTCAAACATTCTTGAGTCACGTTACATGTCATAAACACTGGCTTTTGATTGTCCTCAAATTCCTCTGAGATGTGTGCAGATTTCTTACCAACATTTGCCTGCCTCTTCAAACACTTAGTAGCAAAATGGCCATATCTTTTACAATAATAACATTGAACTTTAGAAATAGCATACCTTTGACTTCCTCGATGCCAAGTTCTATTGTAACTCCCCCTTAAATTAGGAGGACGTTGCTAAGATTTCTCTTCATGATCATAATTATCTCGCGGACATATTTGATCAGCTACTTTGTTTCCTCGTCCTCTATTACTCGATCTTCCTCTGCCTCTTCCTCTATGAAATTGAAGCTGAGCTTTGAAGGCATTCTCCCACAAGATATCATCATATCTTGACATCCTGGATTCATGTGAAATCAACGAACCAATCAACTCTTCTATTTGCATTTGACTTGTGTCCTTTAACTCTTCTATGGATACAACAATCGCTTAAAATTTCTTTGGAAAAATTCGAGGGACTTTCTTGATCACCCTCTTGTTTGAGAGGTCTTATCCATATTGTCGCAATTGATTAACAACACTCATGACTTGAGTCATAAAATCATCCATAGTTTCGTTGTCTTTCATTTTCAGATTCTTGAAATCTCTTCTCAAATTTTGTAGTTTGACATTCTTTACTTTCGTTACACCCTGATAACATGATTCAAGGATGTCCCACACCTCCTTCGAAGATTCTGCATTTGATACTTTTGAAAGTATCATGTCATCTAAGCCTTTTTAAATAAGGCCAAGAGCTTTATTTTCTTTCTTTCTGTTTTCTTTCAACAATGTTCGTTCAACATTTGTAAGAGTAATCATTGCTGCTTCATTAGTAGGCTCGGGATATCCATCAGTAACAAATCCCCAAAGATCTTGAGAACGCAACAATGTTCTCATTCGAATAAACCAAGAATCATAACTTTTCTCAGTTAAAATAAGAATTGACTGAGTAGTGTTGGTATTTGAAGCCATTTTAATTTGGTTTACTATGTACTTTAATTTCTCAAAAAAAAAAAACTCTTCTTGACTCAATCCACAATGATAAAACAAACATTAACTCATTAACCACTTAATGTTAATAAGCTAAGTAGAGCCACACACAGTGAGACAAAAATACTCAGATGGAAAAATAAATATATCCGATGCCAAAGCAAGTAGAGCTTTAATATAAATTTCTTCCTTCAACTGTGTAGATAAAATTGCTGGAAATAAAAAATGTCCCCATCTACTCAATTGAAACTTCTCCGAATTTAAAAAACATTCTCAGAAGGCCTTCAAACATGGAATTTGAAAAATAGTTCTACTGCCAATAAAAAAGTGGAAATATCATGACAGAATAGCTTACAAAATTTGCAGTTGTGACTTATGGTAGATTTATCTCTTCTTCCAACTCCTTCAAACTTCACGCTGCCCCATCTAGACACTGCACATTGGCCTCACAAATCTTCAACAGAATATTGCAGCTCTATTCAACCATGCTCAATAATGGATCCTCACAAAATAGATTTTGCTTCACTCTCATATTCCAGCGCTGCACAACAATTATGGATTCAGTGTAGCATTAAACAACTCCAGCAATTTCAGTCACAAGCACTCTACATCAGTTACAAGCACTTTGCACAACGGTTATATTCAACCTCACAACTGTTCTGTTCAACCTCACACAGCAACAAATTTTAGGTACACAGCAATGGCTTGTCAAACAAAGTCCAAACTGGCTCTGATACCAGATGAAAGAAATAGAAATACAAAAATTTAAATAACAGCAACTATAGTTGCTTGATTACAGAACCAAAATAATTACACAACCAAAAATCCGAGATTGCATTGTCTTCCTCGG
The DNA here is from genome assembly GCA_031772625.1 of Pinus tabuliformis. Classification (NCBI taxonomy): domain Eukaryota; kingdom Viridiplantae; phylum Streptophyta; class Pinopsida; order Pinales; family Pinaceae; genus Pinus; species Pinus tabuliformis. The sequence continues at coordinate 226,708,997 of CM062818.1, forward strand.
CTCAACATATGTATTTATACCAAAATTAATGTCGGTTATAGCAATTAAAATATTCATTTTCGAGGAAGTGCTGCCCTTTCATTCTGCAGGCAGTGAGGCGGAGCTGACCTCCGGAAGAATGAAGGGCTAAGGCGGTGGCGGTCATGAAATAATTATTTTTACAGTTTGAAACTGACATCGGATAGGTGGAAGAGAAGAAAAATATGCTTTCCAATGTCCAAACTTACACTGATTCATTTGGTCAATGCTGCTATATCAACATTGATAATCAATGAATTATTTCCATGTTCATCAAGTTTCTCACCACATAAACTATGCAATCTATAATGTTATAATAAATTTAAATCTTTCAAAGTTTTAACAACAATGATAGTTAATGAATTATTTCCATATTCATCAATTTTATCACCACATAAACTACGCAATCTATAATATTTTAAGAAATTTAAATCTTTCAAAGTTTTAACTCTAAAGGATTCCTGCTAAGACATGCAATGCAAAGTTTAATGGCTTTATTAGTTTTTCTTGTATTAGTTTAGCTCAAATTTTCCCAACTTAAAATTTTAAAGTAGAGTATTCTTAAAGTATGTTTCACTCATATTCACTCTTAATAATACCATTTTCAATTATACTAAATTATAGTGCACAATAATCAAATTTAAAATTTGAAAATATTTAATAATAATAATATTAATAAAATTTTTCTTCAAGAAACTCTTTGCCCGGCTGAATCCCTAATCCGCACCCTGAATGGATGGCTACCTACCTGGACTTTTCTGGCCTTGGACGCATCTGGAAGGTCAGGGGGTTTAGCCATTGGTGTTAATAACAAAAGGGTGGAGATCTGCAACTCATTTGGAGGAAGGGGATTTATTGGATTGGATATTTGCACTCATTCAGCACCGAACGACATCAGGATTGTCAATGTGTATGGCCCCTGTTCTGATAGAGCCTCATTCTGGAACAACCTCCTGGCATCAGATTTATTTCAAGGAGATAATGTTATTCTGGGGGGGGATCTTAACTTCTCCATTGGCTTCAGTGAATCATGGGGTCACTCAGCACAAATCGACCCTCTAACCGAACATATATCTAATTTATTGGAGGAGCATCTATGGGTCGACATACCATCCACTAAACTCCAGTTCACCTGGACCAACAACAGAAGCGGGGAACAGAGCCTAGCTAGAAGATTGGACAGGTTCCTCATTAAGGAACCTCTGGTTAATAATCTCCTCAGAGTACGTCAGTGGGTTGGCACAGGAGGCATCTCAGATCATCGCCCGATCTTCTTAGAAGTCGATGATATCATTCATAAAATCAAGAGCCCTTTCAAATTCAATGCTGCATGGTTACAGGATCCTTCATTCACTCAACTAGTACATACCTATTGGCAATCCAATGCTATTGGGGAAAACGAGGATCACTCAGCTGGATTTGTAAGGAAACTCAGGGAACTAAAACAGATCACCAAGAACTGGGCTCATCAGAAACGCATCCGGGATAACCTTATACTACAGGAGGCTGAAAAGATCATTTCAGAATTTGAGGAATCTTCAGATGGGACATTTCCATCCTTGATACACAAAGAGCATTATCAGGCCCTGATCGCCAAACGCACTCAAATCCTTAAAGAAAGGGAAGATGGTTGGCGGCTCCGTAGTCGAGCCATTTGGCTCTCAGAGGGAGATGCTAACACCAAGTTCTACCACAAATTTGCTAATGGGCGAAAGAACATCAACACCATATGGGAGCTCAGGACAGCTCAAGGGGACACTGTCTCCTCACAAAGGCATCTGTCCAGACTAGCTGTGGAGCATTTTAGGAGCATCTATAAGGCACCAGCACAAGCTAACATCCTGGAGATTATGCGGGTAGCTGAACTATTTCCCAGATTCATTGAACAAGATGATGCGGAGGAACTTCAGAAGGAAGTATCGATGGCAGAACTGGAAGCTACTTTGAAGTGGTTCAAGAAAGATAAAAGTCCTGGACCCGACGGTTGGACCATTGAATTCTACCTAGCCTTTTTTGAATTATTGGGCCAAGATCTTCTGAATGTTGTCGAAGATAGCAGGAGAAGAGGACGCATCTCATCTGCAATTAAGTCCACCTTCATTGCTCTTATCCCAAAATCAAATGCCCCCTGCACTTTTGATGACTTCCGTCCGATTTCTCTCTGCAACTGCCTTTATAAGATCATTGCCAAGATCATCGCTAACCGTCTCAAGCCTATTCTATCATTGCATATATCAGCGGAACAATTTGCCTTCCTCCATCAGCGCCAAATCCACGAGGCCATCGCCACTGCACAAGAACTGATGCATACTCTGCAAACCAAGAGACAAAAAGGTATGATTCTCAAGGTGGATCTTTCGAAGGCCTTTGACCGCTCTTGCTGGTTATACCTTCGGTTGCTACTCACACACTTGGGGTTTCCTTATGAGTTTATCAAATGGATCATGAGCTGCATATCGGATGTCTCTTACAGTGTTCTCCTCAATGGGGAAGCATCCTCATTCTTCACTTCGGAAAGAGGACTACGTCAGGGGTGTCCCCTCTCACCTCTATTGTTTTTGCTTATCATGGAAGGACTGAGTAGAATCTTAATTTCCGCACACAACAGACATCATCTATCTGGTATTAAGATCACAGACCATTTCATTCTTACTCACCTTCTATTCGTCGACGACATTCTCATTTTTCTCAATGGGAGTATTGGAGACTCCACTTCACTCCAAAACTCTTTCCTACTCTTTCAGCATGCTACGGGGATGTTGATAAATGTTCAGAAATCCTCCATCACTGCCACTGGATGCTCGGAGCATGAAATTGCATTTGCAAATCAGCGTTTTCCCTATAGTAATTTATCGTTGGATGATGGTATCAAGTATCTCGGATTCCGTCTGAAGCCCCTTGGATACAGGATTGCCGACTGGATCTGGTTGATTACTAAGATTGAGAAAAGATTACAAGTATGGTATCATCGCTACCTTACCCGTGCAGGAAGACTAACCCTTATTAAGGCAGTGATCGAGGCCACCCCAGTATATTGGATGGCTCTCACATGGATCCCTAAGGGTATTCTCAACAGAATTCAGCATATCTGCAGCAGGTTCCTCTGGATGGGTCATCAACCTGGAAGAATCTTTGCATGGGTGAAATGGGATACACTTGCAAGGCCCAAGCGATGGGGGGGATGGGGTATCAAGAGACTTGACCTGTTCTCTAGAGCTCTGGCAGCTAAGCTCGGGTGGCACCTCCTCACCTCAGAAAGTCTCTGGACCAGGGTTGCATATGCTAAATATATTTGGCCTCTGAATATTATGGATTGGTTATGCAGGGAGCGAAGAACACAGAACCACATCTCTTCCATTTGGAAGGCAGTCATCAGCACCATCCCATTAATCAGAGACAGCCTTACTTGGCGCATAAAGTCTGGAGACGCTGTACGCATTGGCCTGGATCCCTGGGTTGGCTGTGGTAATTCACACAGACTCTCAGAAGGTATTATTCAACACCTTCATGGCAGGGGCATTACACATATCATGCATATTGGGGACCGAGACAACTCATCCTTTCTACATCAGGCATGGAGGACTGCACTAGCACTGGATATACCGGAACATTGGCATGATGAATGGTCCGCATACACGGATGCTCTCTCCCAGGCACATATTAGACTCACTGAAGGACCAGATGAAATAATATGGGCATCATCCAAACATGGACTTTACGCACCAAAACTTGGCTACTTAAAGCTCATGGAACCCCACTTGCCTCCTATTATTCATCCTACCTGGAGGACTCTTTGGAAACTCAAAGCTGCCCCTCGCACAAGATTACTTATGTGGAATATTATCTTCGATAAGATCCCTACAGGTACTAATCTTATGAAGCGCTCTTTCAATGGTCCATTCCGATGTCATTTGTGTCAACAGGCTGAAGAAAGCACAGCTCATTTATTTTTAACCTGCAATGTCTCTTCTCTATTCTGGAATGGCATCAAATCTCATCTCCCCCAGATAAATCAGTGGCACGGTCAAAATATACTGGAGGCCTGGGAGAATTGGCACACAGAGCATTCAGGGAAAGCTCTTAATTTACCGCTTCTAGCCTGCTGGGCTATTTGGATAGCACGCAATCAGGCTATATTCAACCTAAGGGTAACCCACTGGCCGTCCATCACTCTTCATATGTTAGCAGACTATAACCTGATACCTGATGAAGACCACACTGGACCTGCCCGTGTATTCAGACAGCTGGACATAGATCATTCAAAACCGTGGGGATTTTTCGATGGCTCAGCACAGGAGGTGGGGTGTGGGGGAGGAGCCACACTACACCTCAATGACACACATAAATTCAAACTGCAAATTCCCCTTGGTCGAGGAACCAATAATTTTGCTGAACTCAGTACAGCCATGCATCTCATCCAATTCGCCATTCATAAAAATTGTAGACATCTACAATTATTCGGTGATTCTAAAATCGTATGCAATTGGTTGTCGAATGCATCTCATTGTCATGCATTTACATTGAGACACATTCTTGAGGAGGCAAAGAGGTTAATTACATCTTTTGACTCATTTACTTGTCAACACCTTTACAGGGAGCAAAATACTGAAGCTGACCATCTCTCCAAAGAGGCTGCGCTCAGGCAAGGAGAAGATTGGATGATACAGGAGGAGAACGAAGGGTCTTTCTATCAGTACTACCACAGACCCTTCGATGATCAGATGCTTCTAGGGCGATAAGGCCCTTACAGTTTTTTCATTTTTGTATATATTCTGACTGTATATATTTTAGTTACTACACGGCTCTTGCTAGAGCAGACAGACACTAAATTTTGTAATGTTAACAGTATCAATATTGACAGCTCCCTGCGTGGAGACTGAGGAGACACAAATTTTGGTTTTTCACAGTAATATGACTGAACTCGATAGGCATATCAGCCTCTACTTTGAATGCTTCGGCATATACAAAATGTAATTTCTTACTATTAATAGAAATTACGACTTTTTCCCAGGGGAAAAAAAAAAATAATATTAATAAAAATAAAATCCAGTATTAGTGATAATAATAAGAATATTATATATATATATATATATATATATATATATATATATATATATATATATATATATATATATATATATATATATATATATATATATACTTCGAAAACTCAAGATTACATTTATATATAAATTTGTGCCCTTTAAAGGGCAAAACAAAACTAACATAATTGTGTGCAAACAAAGCTATGTTAGAAACTAGAACAATAGTGAGAAGGGTGGGAGTAAGGTGAGTTGAATCAGTATCATAGGAATTTTCACAATTTCAAATAAAAAAATCACTTATGCAATGATATTAGGACACCATAAATAATTTCAACAATTTATTTATATCAACATGACATGAACCAACATGAACAACACAAATAACACATAAATATTCTTCAAACTTTACTTCAATTCCTTCACAAGGCAAGCTACAACTTGATGTTACAAATTTTTGTTGGCAACAACCAACAAAAAGCTACAACTGCCAGATTTATCAGCTACAACTGAATGAAGCTATAACCCAAAATATTTACCAGCACTTAATGGAATGAGTTACAACCCCTAATCTGCAAGCTACAAATTGTCCGACCTGCATTATTCATTTTTCATCCATTATTAAACTAGAACCATGAATGCCAACTCAAAAATAAATTAATTTGTCCCTTCACACACTCACCAGAACATATTCAGCAATATCTGATTACTGATAAATCCACCATCACACCAATAAAATCAATCGTCCTCACTTCACCTCAAACACAAAGTCTTACAAAATTCCTCAATCAGTTCTACTTAAAAAAATATGCGTTTATATTTTTGGCTATTTTGTCTTTTAGTTAACTTCACTTTAGTCCTTGAATGAATCTCTAATTTCTGCCTATGTCCCATTAATTTGAGTCTTCAAAATCTTCTCATCAAGTTATCAGTCTTTGCTCCGCTAATCTCTGAGTTAAACTGCCAATTTTTGTTGTTGTGAAATTTCTTATAGAATTTCGCTGGGTTTTTCTATTTTTGGCGAATCTCCAAAATTAGTGTTTCTGCTAAAACTTCCTATTTAATTTGTCCATTCTACCAAATACACTACAACTGATATATTAATGCCAGTTTTAGAACTTTCGGTTCTCTTCTGTTATGTTTTTCCTAGCTAACAATGTTCAAGTTGTTGACTAATTCATCCAACTAAAAACATTGCCACACCGCTTTATTCCAAAGTGCTACCATATATAGTTTTTGACTCGTTCATGCAAAATTCGAAAGCATTTCATAAATGTTCTGCCAAATATATGTGCCATAATATTTTTGTTTTATACAACTGCTGCTAATGCGATTAACTCTGAGTTAATCCTTCTATTACAAGCTTCTACCAAAGCTCACAATCACTTTATTTTATGGTTTAATCCTTCTATTATCCAAAGCTCACAACCACTTTATTTTATGGTCTGAATGAATTTGTTTTTAGCACTGTGCTAAATGAAAATTCAGCATTATATATATTTTGTGTAATAGGCTCAAAGTGTTTAATGTTTTTGGCCCAAGAAATTTATAAAATGATGCCATGTAAGTCTCCACTGGCACTTTTGAGATATAGCCCAGAGGGATTATCTTATAACACAAAAGCTTCATGCTCTTGGTCTTCTTATCACATGGGTCCAAGTGTTGTGACCTTGTCTTTAAGCATAAGTGCTTAGCTGCTTTCCTTAACACCTTTTGGCCCTTAAGCCCGCACCCTGAGTTATCATGCTGCATAAATCCTATGCCTTGACACGTATATTAGCCCTCGATTCCTTTATCCCTCTGAAAATAGTTTGTACCGCTTTATAATTCATCAGGGTCTTCCTTACAGGATGACGTGTCCTAGTGCAATCTATGACCAATCATTTCATTTTTGGGCTGACTTGGCTCTAAAAATGACTACATCATCTTGATGCCTAGTTAGCCTGTCAATTCCTTTGTGTGCTGCCCAAAACCTTCCAGGGTCTTGCTAGCGGGATGATATCATGTTGACATCACACATGCCATGTGTCACTTATGGAATGCTCCATGTGTCACCCAGAAATGACCCACTTAGGTACCTGAAAACCTTGAATCTGCATGCCACATGTCCACCCTTCATTGAGACATATCCATACTAACATCAACATCTGGTTATGCACCTTTGTCATCTCTGAAAGCTAATCAAATATTGCCATGTGTCTATTGTGATGGAGAGAAAAAGGTTTCTGAGGCCTTATTTTGCGATTGGTTTCTTCGTGAATTATTTTAATAAAAATCATCGAGTTCAAGCCTACTATGCCTCTTCTCACACCATGTTGTTTGGTCCTTGGAGAGACCCACTTGCATCATCCCGATCCCTCTTCTTTGCATTACTCAAAGTTCTTCTAGGGCACAACTGTCTAGCTACCACCATCGATCTGAGCTATTATGTGGGCTTCGCCTTATGCCAATCATAACCTTTCTTTCATATTTCTAAGGACACCTCTACTTGCCTAACATCATCCTTCTTTCTCTTTATTACGCTACTCGAAAACGTGTCAGGGTAACTGTGTCTAGATGACATGCATGGGTTCTCCACCTTGGACCAGTAAAAAACATTTCCATTGTTATGTCTACACGTATGCTCGATGCTTCAGATAGCGGCTCCACCAATCTTACCATTAGGTTTAGCATCTCTGCCAAATTAACACACGCTAAGGGTCATCCAACCACTTTTAACTCTGCAAATTTGACTTTTGGGGCTTCACCTTTTACCGACTATATCTGTTGATCCATGAGGTCATTTTTGAACTTGCACACACCATTGGGAATGTATTTCAACGCTTTATCCATCTGCTTGGGTTCCATCTTCTCTTGAGATGATTTGTTGCACTAGAAATGCCTTCAAAGGCACTACACCATTCTCCACTAATGTTGATCTTCATTCTTCTTCTTGTGCTTGATTGTGAACACATGGTTCTTACTTTGACATCTTTTTCCATCTGTTGTGATCAATGACAATATTTTTTACATTTTTTCCCTTTGACATTGATGACAACGCCATGATCAAACAAAAAATCCTCATCAAGTCATATCAAATATGATTGTCTCAAATTTGTCCTTTGGACGTTCCTCCCCCTGTGATGCACTTCTCTTGTGTTGAGTTTCTTCTGTTGTTGTGGTTGTGATGTTGTTCTTCTACAACATGACTTCTTCTTGTTATATTTTCACTAAGACCTCTCCCCTTTTGAAATAAATTGTACAAACACCAACATGCTCCCCTGCAACCTTACTCCCTTTGTCAACAATCTTCCTCTGTCTTGTTGACCCTATGGACCTGGTAGCTTCATCTTGATATTATGAATATAGACCAGTTTCCTTTCTTCCTCTTGAAGGAAGAGCTATTGGATGGAGGAAAGACGAACAACTCTTAATCTCTGCCAAAAATTCTCAAACTGATCTCTTGGGATTAGTTTGGTGAAGATATCAATAACTTGTTCTTTTGTGGAGACATCCTACAACTTCACAATATTGTTGGTAACTTTCTCTCTGAATAAATGATACTTGATTAGAATATGTTTTGTTTTGGAGTAGAAAACACAATTCTTTGACATGTTTGTGGAAATCATGTTGTCACAAATAATGGGTATAGGTTGCTCATAAAATACTTCTACATCTTGTAAGACCTATTTCATCCATAATAATTGAGTGCAACAAGAAATTGCTACAATATATTCTACTTCAACTATAGATAAAGAGATGGCAACTTTATTCTTACTCGGCCATGAAACTATACATTCTCCAAGAAATAAAGTACCACCACTAGTGCTCTTTTGATCATCTACATCACCTACCCAATCAACATTAATATAAACAATTAATGAAAAATATTTACCTGTGAGATACCACAACCCATATTCCACTGTTGCTTTGAGATACTGGAGAATCCTTTTGGTTGCTAGAAGAGGGATTTGTCTAGGGGTTTCTTGAAATCTTCCAAAAATACCGATTTCCTGCATGATGTTTGTCCTTGAAGCTATCAAATATAATAGGCTACAAGTAATAGATTTGTATAAATTTTGGCCCACTTCTGGTGTATCATTCGTCTTGCTAAGATTGCAACCTATAATCATTGGTGTGATCACTAAATATAATTCCTCTATGGCAAAATTCTTCAATGGGTGAAATCATTTAAATGGGTTACACTTTGGGGCCAAATTTGGCGATGAAATTTCAAGCTTTTCCTCTTTTATTGAATTGAAGCCCTCAAAATTCATATATGCACTGTGAATTTTGATTCAAAGTAAAAAGGTAAATTATGGAAAATTATGTTGTTGTCCTAATGATAGTTTGTAAAAAGATATTTAGTGTCGTATAATATTTCATTTTTCCATTAAATGACATGTTTGTCCTTGCAATTTTCACACATATTAAGATGTATGCATGTTTTCATGTAGCATAACTTAATCTAAAATGTGTAATATTTAAAAAATATATATTATCATGATCTACAAGGAGAGAGCTAAGTTTTTGATATTAAAATTTAATTCTTTATGAAAAAATATATTTTTTTTACTGTTTTTCGAAGTTGGCGACAAAATATTTCAATTGCATTTTGCAGACACATGTTCACTTGAGGTTTTTTTCAACTATTTGAATAAATTTAAAAACCAAAAGCACCCTTTTGGAGAGGAGTCGTAAACAAATATAGTGATATGTTTTGAAAATTTTTCGTTGTGTATATTATACGATATTGATTTTTTATTCAACCTCTTTAAAACAATTCAAAAAAAATTCAACCATTATGTTTAAAAGAAGTAAGATGAAATATATCATATGAATTCAAAAATGTCTAACTCATTTTCTATTGGAGAGAGGATTCCTTCATGAATCCAATGTGATCAAATCCTCTACCTAAGGACAAATTTATCCCTAAGTCTGCTGGGGTACAAAATGGTCTTGTGGGAAATTTTGGAGAAGGGCTGTTGAAATTGTATATTTTAGAACTCAGGAGGCTTGATCGAGTACTTAAAACACTCGATTGAGATATTTTTTTAGCGCTCGAAGAGCTCAATCATGTGCTTAAAAATGGCTCGAGCAAGTTGTTTTTTTCCACCCAAATGCACCCTCATTTTCCAAAAAGTGTATCCGAGCTCCATGCTTTCACCCCAACACTTACTTGAGATACATGCTCTATGAAATGAAAATTCCTTTGGGATTTTGTGCAATCTACAATCCAAGGAAATAAGAAAGTTCTCCAAGCATAGACATCTCAAAATCGGCCTTCATATCAATTGCGAATTGATATGTTAATAAATATGAATCACTTGAAAGAATAATATTTTCAACATAAATAACCACCACTATGAGTATGCCATCATTTTATTAGACATATAAATTTCTGTCTGTTGCGCCTCTTTTGAATCCATACTTGAGCAGGTATTTGTCCATCTTGGCATACCAAGCCCGGGGGGATTTCTTAATACCATACAAGGCCTTCTTAAGATTGCAAACATAATCAGGCTTCTCTGTTAGTTGAAAAGTATCTAGTTATTCTATATAAACTTGTTCCTATAATTCTCCATTTAGAAATTCATATTTGATATCCATTTGATATATATTGAATTTCTTAAAATAGGAAAATGCCAAAAACATTGTGATTGCCTCTAATATTGTAACAAGGGTAAAAGTTTCATCAAAATACAGACCTTCAATTTGAGCATAATCTTTGCATACCAAGCTTGTCATGTTTAATACCACTTCTCCACTGTCATTTAACTATTCCTGAAGACCCATTTCATGCAAATGTAATTCTTTTATGTTGGACTTTGAACATGTTCCCATGTTTGATTTTTCTCTATTTGGTCCAATTATTCATGCATAGCTTGTAACCAATTATGATCTCAAGTGGCTTGCACAACATCCTTTTCTTCCTCCATGGATAGTAGGGCTACATCTTCTTGCGCAAGAAGATCGAGCAGCTTCCTTCTTGTCTAAACAACTACTTTTAGATTACCAACTAACTGATTTATTGGGTGGTATTTTTTAGCATACTTTGAAGGATATTTGGCTTCAGAGAGCTCTTGATTACCTTTTTTTGAAAGTGGCTCACCCTAGTACAAAATGGTTACTTAGTTACTAAAAAAATGACTTAACTTTTCATATAAATGACCATTTTTCAATTGGTGACTAGTAATAACTTAGCCATTAATTGGTTGTTTCATTTTTTTTGTCTAATAGTATATATAGTCATTAATTTGGTCACTGATATAGTCATTAATTGCCACAATTAATGACCAAATATACAACAAAATATATTACTATATGATTACCCAAGAAAACCAATTAGTGACCAAAGAAATATGACCAAAATGTTGCTCATGTTATAAGATACTGTAAATTAGCTACTAATACTCACATATATGAAAATTTTATTCATTGATTGAAACCAATTAATGACCAAAGAAATATGACTAAATTTTGGCCGTGTTATAAGATAGTGTAAATTAGCTACTAGTACTCGGATATATTCAAAATTTGGTCGTCATTTGTAATCACAAATTTATCATTTGCAGTAGTCATTTATCTTTTTTGCTAGTTTAATATTCATTATATAAATGAATAATTTAGTAGTTTATACTCATTTCATTTACTTTCATTAATAATAATTATAAATGGCTAATTTAATCGTATATTCATTTTATTTGTGTTCATCATTAATTAATATAAACTAATTTAGTAGTTTTAGATTTATTTTATGTGTTCATTATTAATCAAAATAAATTAATTAGTATGATTTTTCGAGTAAATTAAAAATATTTCATACAATGTGCATGTTCATCTAACATGAAAATGCAAAGTTACATATGTTAATTATAATACTAAACAATATTAGATGAAACTATAAATAATTTCAACAACATAAATTATATTTTATGAAATGTGAAGTATTACAATACCAGTTTCCAACTTAATATTGGCTGGATTACAATTTACATATGAAATATTGTTTCATCACTTCAAAACATTATCATTGTGTTGTCAATGCATTGTAGGTGAATTCACCAACTCTGAATACTTGACCATGAGTCTCTATGTGTGTGTCTCATACGGGATATTAGATCTAAGGGTATCACTAGACCAATTCTCTCTCTCTCTCTCTCTCTCTCTCTCTCTCTCTCTCTCTCTCTCTCTCTCTCTCTCTCTCACTTTGCATTTTTCGCTCAAGTGTTATTGTTTTCTTCTTTATTCAATTCTTTCTTTCTACCATGAATACTGAGTTCATTTTCTTAAAACAAAAGATTCAATGTAGAGTGTAAGACATGAAAGACAATGAACACTAGAATATAAACTAAATTAGACTATAAAGGATCTATACAACAAAAGAAAAAATGCATTAAACTCCAAACTTCACAATCTATGAATCCATTGAACTCCCTATATGGCATGAGAAAGAAATTAAATTAGATGAGGTGAAATTTTAAGGCACTACCTCTATTAAAATCATGACCAAAAGAGGGTTATAGTGTATATGTGATCATTTTTCATGACCTGCAAATGTTTAGATAAGATTATTCCATTCTTAACTTCACAATAGTTGAAAAAACACAAATCCTATATTTTTTTGGAATCAAGAATGTGTTTCAAACCTAATATAAATTATCATGATCGATATGCTATAAGAAATTAAGAATAAACCCACAATTCATGGCCACATTTTCATGAGATTAAGAAAATAAATGTAAAGTTTGTAAAATTGTAGATATCTAATATTTTAACCTCACCTGAAAAGTTATATTTTTATACACATCAACATGTATTGAGCCAAAAAGATTATTCTATTTGACCTTGTGTCTGAATTGCAGCTTAGCCACTCTCTCCAAAGAGTTCCTACAAGAATGTACAATAAACATGAAATTTCCTATAGCAAAAAAACATATCATGAACCAGCCCATGGTTTCCTTGGGTTTGTAGAGTCAAAAGATAGACTTTCAAATTTCTACATGTCACACTCTCAATATCACCCAATCTCTTTCTTTCTTTATCCTAGAAACCAAGACTACTTTAGTGGCAGTCAACATGGATACTAGAATTAGACTTGCTATACTTGCACATATTTTTGCATGAAATTGTTCATAACATTTTTCCACTAGGATTGGGCCTGCATTGGACCTTCATAGCAAACACCACTACATATCCCCAACTTCAAAAGCTTTACAAAAACCACAAATTCTCCAAATCATGCTTGATCAATACCTATCTATTCTAGTCTTGGAATCAATGTTAGACCTTATGGAGAAGATATGAAATCTAAGGCTTCAATATGAAATGTACCATCTTGGTTAATGCAATCCACACAACTCTTAAACAACAATTTTGAGTCAGGCATAATAGTTCTATTCAAATTTTATTGTTTATGTTCCTATGAAATGACAAAAATAAAACCCCAAAACAACAACATTATGAATTCCAACCATCCTACAAAGTTTGTTAGACCTAGGCAAGGACAAACATGTAATATTAGACCTTGGTGATTTCACAAAATTTAAGGTTTATTATATCTTCCAATAGTTATTTTATGTAGGAGAGAGTCAAAGAGATATTTATATGCCAAGAAATCTCCATTAGTAAAAGAACACCTTAATTCTTGAGAATTCATTTACGATTCTTAGATATCAATTTAGAAAAATTCTTATTGTAGTTAGGAACATATTACTTTAACTTTTCCAAACATGAAAAAACACTATTTTATATATTCCATTGATGGGTAAGGTTGAATTGTACTTTATTATCTAAACTTAAATGGGCATTCAATTAATATTAATTTTAGTTTTAGGAACAAATTCATACAATTTTATGAATTCGTTGGAGTCAGGATCATTCTAGTAATTGTCATAGGATATGGTAGATAAATAAAAAACCAAGTGAAAGGTCGAGAATAACTACTTTGTGTATCTAACATAATAATGAAAAAGCAATTTTGAAATGTGATCTTGTTGATGTTATACCTATCAATGCCAATCTCCAAATTTCTCGAGGATATTTTTATGTTTTTACATCATGTTCATACAATGCCTCCCACAATTGAAGAAATGCCTACCTGTTTAGTGAGCCAAGAGCGAACTACCAATGGGGTATGAAGCACAAAAGAAACACCTTAGTCATATGGAAATTCATTCTGACATAGTAGTCACAATCCACTACTATGAAAAATGAGTTGTTTTTCTTTTCCAAAAACTATCATCAATCTAAGGTATTGGATGGCTAATATGATGATTAAATTTACCTCAAACAGTTTCCATAATACCACCTAATCAAGGTTTTCATATAGTAGTAACTAGTTAAATAAAATTTATTCTTCAATACATTGTTTTCAAAGACGAAACGAGAGGAATTTTTTTAAGACTTGTTATCTCTACGAAATAGCTACAAGAAATTAGCCAAATATTACTTGCTAATTACTATTCCCTTTGAATGGGTGCCTTTGCAGTCACAAGGGGTTTTCCTTAGTGATGGTATGTTGCCAACAAATTAATAAAAATGTGTAAAACCACAAAGTGATCAGAACATGAAATATATTTCATCAAGATACATGCAAGGAATCAAGGGCATAGGAAAACTAAGTCAAATAATATGAGGGAAATTCAATTTCATTAGTGAACTACAACTACGAATGATGAAAAGGAAACTTAAATGCGCCTTAAATGAATGTAGAATCAAAATAAGGCGTTATAGGCACCCATAGTACTATAAAAAATCACATTTATTCAACAACAAGAGTGGAAGAGCTATAAAGACATGGAATAATCAAACCTTATTTGTATATTAATCAATATCATTGCATCATAGTGATTAAAACAACATTTTTTGCATAAGTAATAGTGCATGTAGTGAGGGCAGTAATGAAAATGGCTAGAAAAGGATCAAAAACAATTATGGGCGCCCAGAGCACTGTTACAAGACACAACTATTCAACCACAAGACTTAAAGAGCTAAAAAGATTGTTTTCATCTCACTATTTTGACCTCAATATTGTGGAAACCATTCTTATTATTAGTTCCTTAACTCAAAGACTATTGTTTGGATGGTACACCTATTATATAGGATGAAAATAAGTTGCTACAACACTTGATCACTAAAGGTTTTTGTTACTCACTGATAACTATGTACATAAGTTGCTAATTAAAATCCATTACAACACTTCTCCTCTTACCAGTTCAGGAATACACCCTACTATATACAATAACATTCTCTCAGGGCCCTACACTTAGCTACTAATTGGACTCCACAGAAATCACATCCAGAAGATGCCAAAAAACCAAGTTGATTGTTTGAGGTTAGAAAAGTTGCATGCATTTTTCAAATCCTAGTTTCATTCTTTGAATTCATTTTACCAAGAACGAAATATCCCGTTAACCTCCCTTGAATGATTGTGCCTCATGCAAACTTTTAACTAAAATTTTAAATATAAATAAGGTCGACCTAAGTTTTTTAAATATAGTATAAGTCAAACATTGGTTTTAGTTAGCCAAAGATAACAAGTCAATTTATAGTCTTAGTTGGCCAAAATCAGTAAAGGATCATCTATTAGTAAATTTATAACTCAAACCATGAGAAGAGGATATATATTAAGTTGGAAAAACATACTAAACTACCAAATATACCAAAGGAGGTCAAATTAAGGTTTGGAGGTTGAGATGCTTAGTATGCCTCAAGTGAAAACCCTCTCAATTGTTAACATATGTCACACAAAGAAAACCTCCACTTGCGCAGTTACTGCACACTAGAACCATGAGACTAGAACCCATACCTACCACAATGAGAAATTCTAAATATAACCACGTTAGAAATAGCATCATGAATCTTAAAATATAGGAAAGATTAAAAATGAAGGTAACTCCTACCATATTATGAGACTGCTACCAACTAGAGCATACCTAGAAATGGAAACATCTTGGATGTTGATAAAAATAGGCTCATTGGACTCACTATAACGAACACTAATATATGCTCAAGATGAGCATGCAAGCCCTAAAACTAGAACTACTAAAAGCCTAAAAATAGTGATGTCATGAAAATTTTGGCATGTCCCAAAAAAATATCATTCGCAATGTGAGCTCCCAAGGACCAATGATCCATGTTCAACTGTCAGAAGCAGGCCTTGGAACTTTGGCTCCTAGAGAACAGGTAAACTACTAGTAATAGCATTTTCATTAAAAATTGGTGAACATGCCTCTAAAATGAACTCTAACCACCATGAAACCTAATGCACCTATCACTGAAAACCTGCCTGATGAAAATGAAATGGATCTTAACCCTCCAATTGCACAGGTTAATCTGGGAGTTAACAAAAGCTAGTCATTTCCCTTCTTTTCAAACATATAAAGATAATATAACACCCTTCAACTTACGGTAAGGATTGGTATGGTTCATTTAAATTCATGAAATATATAAAGTAAAAAAATCTCCATGTTGAATGCAAAACACAAAGGAATGGGATAAGTGTGGAAAGGCCTATATGTTGATTAATAGATACCAACATAGGTACATGGTATTGATATAGGTTGGTGTGTATGTGAATTTTTTTTTTTCCAAGTGTAATGCAACAAACATGTAATTCTTTTTAGTGTTTATTTTTCATTTTTTTGTTGTCATGTGCATAGTCAAACATTATATAACAACATCTCCCCCTATATTGGGTGGAAAAGCACCTATTAGTGCAATAGGTACTACAAAAATTGGACTCAAACCCATGAAAATTTGAGTTTTAAACAAATTTCCAGGTCAACAAGTTTTTCCTACTCATTTGAGACAAATATTCCCATTGATAGTTTAACTCAGTCAACATTAGTTTCACTAGAAAGTTAAGAGTATGACTTGGTTGACTGAGTCAAACTCCACTTAACCAAGTTAAAATTGTTGACAACCTACATAAACCCTTCATTACCCGAAATTTGGTCACTGTTTGGTCATTTTTGTCTCTATTGGGAAATTTTATACCGTGAAAATTCAAATAACCAAAAAAAAGGACCAAGATCAAAATATTCTCAAGACATTTGATTTTTGTTAAAATATTTTTATATCTTTATTTTTGTACTTTCCTAGTTTTTCCTAATTTTTTACCAAACTGAGTCAAATTGAACTCTTTTGCATCACTAAGTTTTTCCGAATTCCAATTCTAGTAAGTTTATGGATACATCATAAATATGACAGTGAATTCAGAAAGTTATGTAGTTTTTTCCTACATGCAAATGAACTGGGGTAGCATTGTTCACAAATATACTAATTTTGGCAAGAATAAAGGCACAATTTTGACAAAAGGTAGACAAAACCCACTATACATTCATTTTATTTTCATTCATCTAGATCTTGTAACATGCTCAATAATATGCATATATAAATGCAAACTTCATTTTCTTAGGAATACAGAAATATGAAAACGAGTATTTAGATAAAATGTGTCCTACATACCGGTCTTCGTGGAAATTTTCAACTCCAAGATCCTCATCCCAAAGGAAAATTTATTTGTATTCAACAAATACATCACGATGCAGGAAACAATTTTCAAACCACCTACATGAGAAATAATCTATTGACTTAACATGAAATAATTTGTAGTATGTTAAGTCTCATATGCCACAACCAACACTCATTAATCTTTGATAAGAAACACCTCTCCATTTTCTCTTTTAGAACATAAACATTATTGTATGTTCTCACTGCTTCAGCTAATTTCTCACATGTGCCTGTCACATCATAGCCTTGGTCACACATCCAAGTCACACTAAGAATATTTTTCTTCAGTTCAGTAACAAATAAAACATTCCTTGTTTTTGCCTTTGACATATTAAAAATTCATTTTCCAACGATATTACCAGTTCCATTGTTTCCAAAGGTTACAATACCCCTTGCAACTAGTTCCTTTGTCAACAACTTGCTTGTGTCTCCTGGCATGTGCCTGGAAAAACCATTGTCCACATACCAATGGCTCCCTTCATTTTGAGCATACAAAACAATAGCATATTGCTTTGCTTTCTCCTTTTCCTTCGAAACATTGGGCTCTTAATTAATTTTATCAATAACTAGTTTAGGCCTCTTATCCTTAAGTTTTCAATCAACAAGTATATGCTCAAAATTTTGACACTTAAGACATTGCTCCAAATAGTTCAAGGAAGGAAACTAATTGTTGTACCTAGGTATGATATTCCTCTGTATGATATGTTGATTTCTTCTTCTTCATGTAAGCTTCGTTTAGGATAAATTCACTCTGAAATTTGCTACTTTCTGGCCATAATTAGTGCAGGTGAAACAATATCCTGGAAGAATATCAGTATAGCTGGAAAAATGTCCTCTACGCTAGGGTGATTTCTAGGTATTTTGATTTTCCTATCTAGTGTTGTTATTTTGTTCCTGATCTTAATTCCTTAACTGTTTTTTGGGTCTCATACCCTCCTTTTGCTATTGTGTAGTTCCTTCTTTAGTTGCAAGTACAAACGTAATTGGTTTCTTACCCTTTGTTTATGTTGTTGCACTGGATTGAGCCTCAGATCCAAGACCAGATTGATCTTTGGAGACCTTTTTTGCTTCCAATATTTCATTGAAATTATCAATCCCTTTTTCCAAATTTATGATTGAACCGTAGTTGCACTTTTGCCTTTTTAACTCTTTTCTCAACAAAATAATTTTTTCTTCTAGCCTTTCACAAGCTTGATTCTTCTCACACAACTGTTGATTTATGGAATCTTTAATTTTCTTACCTTATTCAATTTGCAAGAGAAATGGTTCAAAAACTTCATATTCTTCTTTGATCAGTGAATCATTCTAAGACTTATTTTCTTTCTCAGTCTTTATATTTCTTCAAGTGCACTTACCATCTCTCCTTCTAGATCCACTTTAGCATCTTTTGCCTCATCATCACAAGAATTGATAACTTCAACTTACAAATTGTCTATGGCCATAAGCAAGAATTATTTTGGACTTTCATCATCTTTTTCCTCATCTAAGGATTAGCTAGTTTCACTTTCAGATGAGATTCCTTCTTGTCCATAGAGAGCCCTCCTTTTATCCTTATTCCTATCTTTTTGTACTTTTATGAATTTTTCTCTTGTATCGTAAAATTTCTTCTTTTCTGGAAACTTTGATGCATAGTGACAAACTTTGCCATAATTAAAATACTTAAATGGTATCTTACTTTCATACTTGTCCGAGCCTCTCTTCAGCTTCCTCAAAAACTTGGTTTCTTCTTCATCATATTCAAAACATGAATCATCCTGATCTTCCTTGGGATTCTTATCTTCTTTGAAGGTTAATTCTTTTGTTGCAGGCTTGCCATTAGCAATTCTCATCTCATAGGTAGTAAGGATGTCAAGTACTTGGTCTAGAGTGGGAGGGTTCAGATTGGTAATTTCTTCAATGGCCACAACCTTGGGATTAAATCTATCAGGAATAGATCTCAACACCTTGTGAACTACTACAACTTCATCTAACTTCTCATCGGGGCATATTATAGTGTTCACAACCTCATCAACTCTTAAAAAACATTTTTCAATATCTTCATTACCATCCATCCTCAAAGACTTCAATTTGATTCCAAAATCTTGAAGTTTAACTTTATTTACCTTATTTTCACCTTCATAGTAGCTACTCATATTGTCACATGTAACTTTGGCATGTGTGGTCCATCATTTTGACAAGTTATGATTTAGGTAGGCTTGCAAGTAGGGAATTCATGACTTTAACATTACATGTGAACTCCATCTTCTGATATTTAGTAATCACTACTAGAGGCTTTTCATATTCATCTTCCATAGCATCCCATACATCATCTCCAAGTGATTAAATGTAGATCTTCATCCTTCCTTTCCAAAATACATAGTTTGTTCCATTGAACTTAGGTTCCCTCTTGGTAAATCCTCCTTTATGGTTTTCGATGGTCCTTGATCTTTCTTCCAAATATTAAAGTGATATGATATAACTAGGTTGCAATATCAATTGTTAGAAACCAGGGCAATGTGTCAGGCAGAAAGAGTCGATAGTGCGGACACAAATCAACCTCCCTAGGAGCCTAAGACTCTCTAGTGACAAACAAGACAAACAAGAGCAATCCTTCTCTAAACATGCATTTACCATATAAGAAATCAAGTTTTTAGATCCTACCTGTAGTCCAACGCTGTTGTAGCAGTCCAGCTCCACGGATCCGGATGAGCTCCTCCTTCACTTTGAAACCTGCATCCACTAACAATCAAACGATTAAATAGCACTTGATAATCTCATAGAATAAAACATATTTAACACATAGACCAAGGAGTACATGAAACAACTCATAAATAACAAGTTATTGAGAAGAATGGACTCATTTGCATTAATAGGAAACAAAAGGAACAATTACAACCTGAGCCTTGGTGTTGTGCAAGTCCCTCCCAGGGTCCATCAAGAGTTCTCCTTTACTTTGACAAAGCTCACCCACTTCCAAATAGAACAAGTAAAGATGACAATCTCTCCTCACAAGCATCTAAATGGGAGTCCTAATTCCTGCAGCATCTACCCTTAGAAATGTTTAGCTTTCAACCTCCCCTCCTTCTGGCCTAATGCCTGTATTTATAGTGCTCAAGAGGAGGTTAATCAGGTCCACCATCAATGGGATAATCCCCTCTTTGGATGGGATAGCTCCCTTATTGATGGGATAAGTTCCTCTTTGGTAGGGGTACATGAACCATCTGGAGGCGCTCAATACACGTCGAACAACCTTCTAGAATGCTCTAGAAATGACCACAAGTAACTTTTTAAAGATGAAACTTGCGCATTTTGACCTTTACAGGGGGACGCACCTACCCCTTTACATACAGAGCGTCCAAGGATGCAGTTTTTGTGAACATTGGGTGAGTACCCGCAGGTAAGGTTGAGAGAACCTGCGTACCCAGAGATAAATAGATTTATAAAGACTTTCTCTCTTTTTGGAGTTTGACATGGAGAGCAGAGGCTTAAGACTTTCCCAGGAGGATAGCATGACTGTTGATAGAGCCATACTAACTGTAAATAGCCATGGTGACATTTTTTAGTGTAACAGATTGCCCCCTAAAGTGCGAAGCCTGTAATAGATTAGGGTTTTGTAAGTCTAGGAAGGGTGAAGCGCTTTATCATTTCAAGGATTATCTCGTGGAGAGCCTGGTCAGAACCTGCAATTTTCAACACAAAATACATGTACAAGATTATATCATCTCTGAGGTAGGTATTCCCATACTCAGATCAAAACTTTAACTAACTGACTAACTACTCTGATACAGGAATGATCTTGCAATACATCATAATCATAGACTTTTGTAGACACAGTATGGGCGCAGCCATCTGTTTATGATTAGTCTACTTAGATAATGAATACAAAACTCCTCGCAGCCTGGATGGTGGAAACTAGATCCAGGGTCTTCATTTCCGCTTCCCGAATTGGTACGATTCTAGCCATGCGAATAAATGAGTTGATGTCGAACATGGTAGAAACCACTCGATTACCAGTCGATGATGTAAACTGTTAACAAGTGTGAGAGAGACCACCAGTAATGTCAATGGTTCTCAAAGTACCCAGTACAATCCATGAGATGTGAATGAATGAGTTGATGTCGAACATTTCACGGAATCCTTCGATCGAAAGTCAATGATGTAAACTGACGTCAAAGGCGAGAAACCTGCCATTGATGCATGCAGACTTCAAGGCACTGATGATTTCTAAGTCATCTCTCTAGATAATGTGCTGATGTCGATAGAAAGTGACCCGTTGCAGGCAAGCCCACAACACGAAATCATTGTTCAAGTTGAAGAAATGTTGCTGTAAGGACTGACTCAGGGATGGTCAAATGGATGACAAGTATTTTGCAGATGAAAGTTTTGCTTGCAGACCTCTTGAACACATAACGACACAACAGATGGCTTGGTGACGAATGACTCAAAGTTAATCCCCGGAACCCGGCTGAAGACTTTCAATGTGGTTTGATCAACTGTGAGGTAAAAGATTTCCCAACCCAGGTGAATGAAAAGTGTCGTGTTCAAGAGTGGTAATAAAGTTTCTTCTGAGACAAAAGATAACAATAGGTTCATTCTTCTCTCTTTTCCCCCACCATTTCTGGCAAGTACCTCTTTATTTTTAACAAGCTTGAGGAGGATAACATATGCTTGGTTATAAGCTCATCCTTCGGATGAGTCCAACCTAGTTTTGATTCGAACCCTAGGAAGGAGTGGTTCGTTCTTGTTTGTAATTGAACAGGTCCTTTACTGTGAAATTTTAACGAGCCCAGTATAGGAGAAACTCGGTGTTTTTCAATTTTAGAGAGTCTGAAAAACTTAAGAAGACTCCAAGTTGAACTTTTTCGTAGATTTGTGTCCCTCAAGCCCGAAAAAGTATAAAATAATACCTGGGGGAACCGCTTGATCTTTCGACCAAGGAGTACTTTCATAATTAGTGCCACTGACCTGAAAAGTAAAAAGCGATCAAGGACACGTCGTTTTATTTCTAGTATCGAGTTTGAAACGACAAAAACCCGGCAATCTTTTCCTGTTTTTACGGTCAGAAAAGGGCTATAAGGGGACCGTCTTTTAATTCCGTTTTAACGAGTGTAAAAGAAACGCTCGGCAATCTTTTCATATTTTAGGAGTCAGAAAAGGGCTTAAAAGATGACTCTGATATTTTGGTTCGTGAAAAATGACAATTTTCCCTCTAAATCCCTTTGTCCTGCACAAAAACGACACATTACTCATACCTGTTTAAGATAGGCAAAAATACATTGAAAAATATCCTTCCATGGTGAAAAATAAACAAACCTAGCATTCATTCATCCAAAAAACCTATAAAAAGACTTTTTACCATGTCATTTTTACCATTTTACTGTTGAGGTTGAGAAAAGGGCTTTTGGCAAGAAACTTCCCGTAGTCGTTGCGGAGAATCCGACCGTCAGAATCGAACGCCGTCTCTTCCAGGTATTTCACAACATCCCCCTCTTCAATTTCATCCGATTAAAATTTTGTTTTAGGTTAGAATTGATTTGGGAAAATTCAGGTGGTTGTTTGTGGAGTTTGGGGTTTCAAATTCCGCCTTTCGCGGGGGACGCACCCCGCGTTCAGGACACAGAGCGTCGGGACGCAGCTGGCCTGAAGGTAGGCTGCATCCCCCGACCTTTTTCCTGTGTGGGAAAAAGTCGGGGGACGCAGGTCACCCTTAGGGCACCTGTGTACCCCGCAGAGCGATTTTTGTCAGTGGAGTCGCCATTTTTGTCAGGCGGAAAGAGTCGATAGTGCGGACACAAGACTCTCTAGTGACAAACAAGAAAAACAAGAGCAATCCTTCTTTAAACATGCATTTACCATATAAGAAATCAAGTGTTTAGATCCTACCTGTAGTCCAACGCTGTTGTAGCAGTCCAGCTCCGCAGATCCGGATGAGCTCCTCCTTCACTTTGAAACCTGCATCCACTAACAATCAAACGATTAAATAGCACTTGATAATCTCATAGAATAAAACATATTTAACACATAGACCAAAGAGTACATGAAACAACTCATAAATAACAAGTTATTGAGAAGAATGGACTCATTTGCATTAATAGGAAACAAAAGGAACAATTACAACCTGAGCCTTGGTGTTGTGCAAGTCCCTCCCAGGGTCCATCAAGAGTTCTCCTTTACTTTGACAAAGCTCACCCACTTCCAAATAGAACAAGTAAAGATGACAATCTCTCCTCACAAGCTTCTAAATGGGAGTCCTAATTCCTGCAGCATCTACCCTTAGAAATGTTTAGCTTTCAACCTCCCCTCCTTCTGGCCCAATGCCTGTATTTATAGTGCTCAAGAGGAGGTTAATCAGGTCCACCATCAATGGGATAATCCCCTCTTTGGATGGGATAGCTCCCTTATTGATGGGATAAGTTCCTCTTTGGTAGGGGTACATGAACCATCTGGAGGCGCTCAATACACGTCGAACAACCTTCTAGAATGCTCTAGAAATGACCACAAGTAACTTTTTAAAGATGAAACTTGCGCATTTTGACCTTTACAGGGGGACGCACCTGCCCCTTTACATACAGAGCGTCCAAGGATGCAGTTTTTGTGAACATTGGGTGCGTACCCGCAGGTAAGGTTGAGAGAACCTGCGTACCCAGAGATAAATAGATTTATAAAGACTTTCTCTCTTTTTGGAGTTTGACATGGAGAGCAGAGGCTTAAGACTTGCCCAGGAGGATAGCATGACTGTTGATAGAGCCATACTAACTGTAAATAGCCATGGTGACATTTTTTAGTGTAACAGATTGCCCCCTAAAGTGCGAAGCCTGTAATAGATTAGGGTTTTGTAAATCTAGGAAGGGTGAAGCGCTTTATCATTTCAAGGATTATCTCGTGGAGAGCCTAGTCAGAACCTACAATTTTCAACACAAAATACATGTACAAGATTATATCATCACTGAGGTAGGCATTCCCATACTCAGATCAAAACTTTAACTAACTGACTAACTACTCTGATACAGGAATGATCTTGCAATACATCATAATCATAGACTTTTGTAGACACAGTATGGGCGTAGCCATTTGTTTATGATTAGTCTACTTAGATAGTGAATACAAAACTCCTCGCAGCCTGGATGGTGGAACTAGATCCAGGGTCTTCATTTCCGCTTCCCGAATTGGTACGATTCTAGCCATGCGAATAAATGAGTTGATGTCGAACATGGTAGAAACCACTCGATTACCAGTCGATGATGTAAACTGTTAACAAGTGTGAGAGAGACCACCAGTAATGTCAATGGTTCTCAAAGTACCCAGTACAATCCATGAGATGTGAACGAATGAGTTGATGTCGAACATTTCACGGAATCCTTCGATCGAAAGTCAATGATGTAAACTGACGTCAAAGGCGAGAAACCTGCCATTGATGCATGCAGACTTCAAGGCACTGATGATTTCTAAGTCATCTCTCTAGATAATGTGCTGATGTCGATAGAAAGCGACCCATTGCAGGCAAGCCCACAACACGAAATCATTGTTCAAGTTGAAGAAATGTTGTTGTAAGGACTGACTCAGGGATGGTCAAATGGATGACAAGTATTTTGCAGATGAAAGTTTTGCTTGCAGACCTCTTGAACACATAACGACACAACAGATGGCTTGGTGACGAATGACTCAAAGTTAATCCCCGGAACCCGGCTGAAGACTTTCAATGTGGTTTGATCAACTGTGAGGTAAAAGATTTCCCAACCCAGGTGAATGAAAAGTGTCGTGTTCAAGAGTGGTAATAAAGTTTCTTCTGAGACAAAAGATAACAATAGGTTCATTCTTCTCTCTTTTCCCCCACCATTTCTGGCAAGTACCTCTTTATTTTTAACAAGCTCGAGGAGGATAACATATGCTTGATTATAAGCTCATCCTTCGGATGAGTCCAACCTAGTTTTGATTCGAACCCTAGGAAGGAGTGGTTCGTTCCTGTTTGTAATTGAACAGGTCCTTTACTGTGAAATTTTAACGAGCCCAGTATAGGAGAAACTCGGCGTTTTTCAATTTTAGAGAGTCTGAAAAACTTAAGAAGACTCCAAGTTGAACTTTTTCGTAGATTTGTGTCCCTCAAGCCCGAAAAAGTATAAAATAATACCTGGGGGAACCGCTTGATCTTGTGACCAAGGAGTACTTTCATAATTAGTGCCACTGACCTGAAAAGTAAAAAGCGATCAAGGACACGTCGTTTTATTTCCAGTATCGAGTTTGAAACGACAAAAACCCGGCAATCTTTTCCTGTTTTTACGGTCAGAAAAGGGCTATAAGGGGACCGTCTTTTAATTCCGTTTTAACGAGTGTAAAAGAAACGCTCGGCAATCTTTTCATATTTTAGGAGTCAGAAAAGGGCTTAAAAGATGACTCTGATATTTTGGTTCGTGAAAAATGACAATTTTCCCTCTAAATCCCTTTGTCCTGCACAAAAACGACACATTACTCATACCTGTTTAAGATAGGCAAAAATACATTGAAAAATATCCTTCCATGGTGAAAAATAAACAAACCTAGCATTCATTCATCCAAAAAACCTATAAAAAGACTTTTTACCATGTCATTTTTACCATTTTACTGTTGAGGTTGAGAAAAGGGCTTTTGGCGAGAAACTTCCCGTGGTCGTTGCGGAGAATCCGACCGTCAGAATCGAACGACGTCTCTTCCAGGTATTTCACAACTTCCCCCTCTTCAATTTCATCCGATTAAAATTTTGTTTTAGGTTAGAATTGATTTGGGAAAATTCAGGTGGTTGTTTGTGGAGTTTGGGGTTTCAAATTCCGCCTTTCGCGGGGAACGCACCCCGCGTTCAGGACACAGAGCGTCGGGACGCAGCTGGCCTGAAGGTAGGCTGCGTCCCCCGACCTTTTTCCTGTGTGGGAAAAAGTCGGGGGACGCAGGTCACCCTTAGGGCACCTGTGTACCCCGCAGAGCGATTTTTGTCAGTGGAGTCGCCATTTTTGTCAGGCGGAAAGAGTCGATAGTGCGGACACAAGACTCTCTAGTGACAAACAAGAAAAACAAGAGAAATCCTTCTCTAAACATGCATTTACCATATAAGAAATCAAGTGTTTAGATCCTACCTGTAGTCCAACGCTGTTGTAGCAGTCCAGCTCCGCGGATCCGGATGAGCTCCTCCTTCACTTTGAAACCTGCATCCACTAACAATCAAACGATTAAATAGCACTTGATAATCTCATAGAATAAAACATATTTAACACATAGACCAAGGAGTACATGAAACAACTCATAAATAACAAGTTATTGAGAAGAATGGAATCATTTGCATTAATAGGAAACAAAAGGAAAAATTACAACCTGAGCCTTGGTGTTGTGCAAGTCCCTCCCAGGGTCCATCAAGAGTTCTCCTTTACTTTGACAAAGCTCACCCACTTCCAAATAGAACAAGTAAAGATGACAATCTCTCCTCACAAGCTTCTAAATGGGAGTCCTAATTCCTGCAGCATCTACCCTTAGAAATGTTTAGCTTTCAACCTCCCCTCCTTTTGGCCCAATGCCTGTATTTATAGTGCTCAAGAGGAGGTTAATCAGGTCCACCATCAATGGGATAATCCCCTCTTTGGATGGGATAGCTCCCTTATTGATGGGATAAGTTCCTCTTTGGTAGGGGTACATGAACCATCTGGAGGCGCTCAATACACGTCGAACAACCTTCTAGAATGCTCTAGAAATGACCACAAGTAACTTTTTAAAGATGAAACTTGCACATTTTGACCTTTACAGGGGGACGCACCTGCCCCTTTACATACAGAGCATCCAAGGACGCAGTTTTTGTGAACATTGGGTGCATACCCGCAGGTAAGGTTGAGAGAACCTGCGTACCCAGAGATAAATACATTTATAAAGACTTTCTCTCTTTTTGGAGTTTAACATGGAGAGCAGAGGCTTAAGACTTGCCCAGGAGGATAGCATGACTGTTGATAGAGCCATACTAACTGTAAATAGCCATGGTGACATTTTTTAGTGTAACACAATGTTGGGGGGGTGGTGGCTGAATTAGTATTGTAGGAAGTTTCACAATTAAAAAACATTTCACTTATGAAATGATATAAGGACACCATAAATAACTTCAAAAATTCATTCATATGAGCATGACATGAACCAAAATTACCAACATAAATAATACAGAAAGATTCATCAAACTTTATTTCAATTCCTTCACATGGAAAGCTACAACTTCCTTTTACAAATTTCTTTGGCTACAGCTAGCAAGAAGCTACAACTTCCTGATTTATTAGCTAAAAATGAATAGATATACAACCCCAAATATTTACCAGCACCTACTAGAAGGAGTTACAACCCCTGATGTGTAAGATACAACTTGTCTGGCCTCAATGATTCATTTTTCATCCATTTTCAAACTAGAACCATGAATGCCAACTAAAAAATAAATTAATTTTTCCCTTCACATATTCACCAAGAGATCTTCAACAATATCTAATTACTGAGAAATCCACCATCACATCACTAGCATCAATCCTCCTCGATTCACCTCAAATTCTTGCACAAAGTGTTACAATATTCCTCAATCAATTCTACTTATAAAGAATTTGGCTTGATATTTCTTAATATTATCATGAAGTTATCAACCTATTCTATGCTATTCCAGGCTCAATCTCTGAGTTAAACTATCAATTTTTTCTATTATGGAATTTGTTATAGAATTTAGCTTGACTTTTCTATTTTTGACAAATCTCTAAACTTAGTGTTTCTGCTGAAACTACCTCTTTAATTTGTTTATACTACCAAATACACTGCCTGTGATATATTCATACCAATTTTAGAGATTTTAGTTATATATTGTTATGGTTGGCCTAACTTCCAAAGTTCAAGTTGTTGACTCATTCATCCAACCAAAAATGCTGCCATACCACCTTATTCCAAAGCGTCACCATATATAGTTGTCGACTTGTTCATGGCAAATATTGAAGGATTTTATAAAGTTCTACCAAATATATGTGCCATAATCTCCTTGATTTATACAACTACCACTAATGTTATTAACCATGCATTTGTCCTTCTTTTAAAAGCTTCTACCAAAGCCCATAATCACTTTATTTTATGGCATGAATGGATTTATTTTTAGCACTTTGCTAAATGACAAATCAATACTATATATAGTTACACAATAGGCTTCGAGTTCTTAATTTTCTCGGCCCAGTCCCTTTATAAAATGCTTCCATATACGTCTCCTATGGACCTTTTGAATTATAACCCTAAGTGCTTATCTTATAATGCAAAACCTTCGTACTCTTGGTCTTCTTATTGCATGGGTCCAAGTGTTGTGACCTTGTATTTAAGCCTAAGTCCTTAGCCTCTTACCTTTGCACCTTTTGGTCCTTAAGCTTACACCATTGGTTATCATGTTGCATAAAATTGGTGCCTTCACGCTTGTATTGGCCCTTAACACCTTTATCCTGGTGCAAATATCCTATGCCTCTTTATGATTGGTCGGGGTCTTCCTTATGGGATGACATGTCTTGGTGGTATCTGCCCACTGCACTTGCACCCACTCACAGTAGTTTCAAGTTGAGTTAGCTCTTAGAATGGCCACATCAGTTTGATGCCCAGTCATCCCATTGGTTCCTTTATGTGACGCCCAAAACCTTTCAGGGTCGTACCAACAACATGGTGTCATGCTCACGTCACACATGCCATGTGTTGTTTTCGGAGTGGTCCATGTGTCACTCATAAATAGCCCACTAGGTACTTGAAATCCCTGAATATGCATTCCATGTGTCCAAACCTCGTTGAACGATGTCACTATTGACATCATCATCCACCTTTGCACCTTCATCATATCGGCAAGCTAATCAAATGTTCCCATGTGCTTTTTGTCAAAGGAGAGAGAAAAGGCTTCCTGAGGCCTTGTTTTTCAATTTATTTATTCATTAAATTATTTTAATGAAAACCATCGAGTTTAATCTTGCATTTCCTTTTCATTCTCGACGTTTCTCGGTCCTCAGAGAAACCCATTTGTGTCATATTGGTCCCTCTTCTTTCCACTACTAAAATATATTATGGGGCACAACCACTGGGATACAACCATCATGCTAAGATGTTATGTGGCCTCCACCTTGGGCCAATAATAAACCTTCTGCCATAGTTTTCAGACTACCTCCTCTCGGCTAATGTCATATTTCTTGCTCCTTAGTGCACTACTTGAAAACCTACCGAGGTAACTACGTTGGGATGACATCTACAGGGGCCCCACATTCGACCAATGAAAATACTTTATGTCGTTGGAATATTTTATCTACATACATCTATTGCTTTTGATAGTGGATCCACCAATCTTACTGCCAGGATTGCAAACTCTGCCAAAATAACACATGCCAAGGGTCCTCCAACTACTTTTAACTTTGTAAAGTTTACTTTTTGGACTTCTTGACTGACTACCTATATCTTATGATCCATGAGGCTATTTCTGAACTTCCACACACCAATAGAAATCTCTTTCAATTCTCTATCCATCTAGTCCTAAGATGATTTGTTTCACTTGAAATTCCTTCAAAGGCACTCCACCATTTTCCACTAATGTGATATTCACTCTTCTTCTTGTGCATGATCTTGAACACCTGTGTCCTCCTTTGACATTTTTTTCCATCTATTTCCATCAATGACAACAAGTCTCTAATAACTTATGCTAAGGAATTGGAATATTTGTCTTATCCAAGATCTTTTACTTATAGATACATAAGAATTACATGAAACAGTGATTTTTACCCATGGAACTTAAAAGAACATAAACAATACATAAAAAAATGCGATAAGAAAGAAACCATGACACAAAGATTTGATTACGGATTTCGTCCAATTTGGACTACATCTACGGGCCCTGCTCAATAGTTGGGAGGCCTTCATTCATTTAGTGGCATAAAAATAGATAAAAGTACAAGAAACATTCAATTACAATCCTTATACCTCCAAGATGGAAGATAGACAAAGAATGGAGAACCCAACTTCAGAAACAGATAGTACCACCAACATCTTGGTGAAAAATCATGCAAAAACACCTATCTAAATAGCCAATTTAGATAATCAGACTTTCTTCACCCTCTCGGAACCTCCCTACTACTCAAGGCAAGGCTTCATCCCCTGCTACTAGTTCGAGTTACTGTTGCATACAATGTTATGAACTATCATCCAGTCTCCTCCTTTTTCTTGTGCAGGTTGTCCCATATATATAACTTGATCGGTCGACTCTTCAATTTCAGGAAGTTCCAGGCATATGAAAATTTTTATTAGGTGGGCATTTCCAAGAGAGATTCCCAGGATGTGAATAGTATGCAGGCAAAAAAACCTGTTTAAACATAGAAAATCGCTTTAACATCATTTTCAGATTAATCATCATATTCCCTGAATCTAAACGTCTTTATTGGCGCTAATAGCCCATCGGTGCAGAGATCACAAATTGTAATCAACTTTTTAATCGGCGAAGAGACCCAAGTCTTTACAAAATATTCCCTATGATATTCACAGACCCAACGTGCTATTAAACACAATATATAACATATCGGGTCTCGAAGCCTCATCGCAAATTGCAATCGGTGGGAACTTAAGGTTGGTGCTCTATGTGACTGCTTCACATTGAAAACTGTGATTGCGATATCACAAATCGCAACATGACTCTGCAATTGTGATATATCACATCGAAACTTCGCTTAATCCCAGGGCTTATCCTTTAACTCTTCCCCTCTTTGTGATCTGCGATTGCGATTTATCGTATCATAACTCGATAGTGTTGGGGGCCAATTTTCTTAAGCCGCAAACTCTCCATTTTGCGATATGTGGGACTAATGGAGGCCTGCCACTTGGTGCTTCCCCATTCCCTGAAATTTTTTCCATGTCACTTCCTCCTGCCACCTACCCAAGTCAAAATGACCTTTGAGTTGCTCTAACATCTTCATATGAACTCGTATTTCAGTGTCGTTTTTACCTTTGGAATCAAGATGATGAGAACTTCGATCCAATTCTAAGTTTATAGATTTTCTGACACTTTGAGTTTTGAGACTTCTTACCATGCCATTGGTACTTTTTAGAGATCCACCTGGATCAGTCCTCCCCACTAAGAGATTTTGGACTACCAAAAGCCTTTTCAATCAATTGGAAAGTGAGGAAATTTCTCCCTCAATTTTTCTTTCTCCATCCACTGAGCTTAAATACTTGGATGAATTCCTTTGAATCCAACATGAATGTACTCCACATATCCTTGTCATGAAGTTCTGGTTTTCCTGTCGAGTATGATATCATCAAGCAACTTGTTTAGATACTCTGGTTTAAAGTCATCCACTGTAGGAATCTGTGCAACCACTTTGGTATCCATAATAAATGGAGGTTCATAAATCTTTAGATTTTCAAAATTTACTACTGATTACATTTGCATATAAGTAGGCAAGTCAAGATGAAAATAATTTTCTCCAATCTTTTCCAATATGGTGAATGGACCATATCGAATGTGTCTCAATTTCTTCCCTTCCTCCTTCATTATATCCTTGCTGATATGGAGCCATACCTTGTCCCCAACTTGAAGTTAATTTTCAAATCATTGCTTATCATGTAGAGCTTTATACTGAGCTTGGCTCTTCTCCAACAGAGCCTGCACTGCCTGATGCATCACCTATATATGCTGAATAAAATTCTGTGCTTTGTCCCTATCATCTCATCCATTACCATCCTCATCTTTACCAAAGACCTTGTCTAAGATATCTCTTGGTAGATAACCAAAACATGTCTTGAATGGTGAGCTCTATGTCAATGAATGTGTTGCTCGATTGTATGCATGATGCACATAAGGAAGTTAATCATCCCATAACTTGGGATGTTTTCCAAAATAGCCTTGTAACAAGTGTACCATGGTGCAGTTGATGACCTCTTTCTTCCCATTGGTCTGTGGATGAAATTTCATACTTCTTTTTAGCTTAGTGCTCATCATTCTCCACAAGCTAGTCCAAAACTCTCCAAGAAAGCTAGAGTCTCGATCTAACATAGTAGATGTGGGCAACCCAAAATGGACCCAAACATGTAGAAAGAAAATATAAGTCTACTCAGTAGTGACCTTCTTCTTACAAGGCATTAAAATACATATTTTACTAAAATGATCCATGGAGACATACAAATAGTCGTGACCTTTCTTAGACATAGGAAAACCACCTACAAAGTCCATGGACACACTTTCCCATGGTTGACTCGAAATAGGGAGTGGTGTGTAGAGCCTAAGTTTTCTATTAGAGGGCTTTGAAATAGAACACAACACACAACCCTTTACAAAGCGAGTCACAATTTTTTCATATGAGGCCAAAAGCAAAACCTTTGTAAATGACATATAGTTTCTTCAACCCAAAAATGACCAGAAACAAGAGAGGTATGAGCCTCTCAAGTTACATGTACCCTTTCATCAATGGGTATGCACAGTTTGCCAAGGTGATACAATAGTTTTCCCTACAAATAATAATTGTCCATCTGCGATCCATTAGTCAGTTTTGCATAAATCTCTTTAAAATCATCATCAGTAGCATATTGTTCAGCATAACCTTCTAACAATAAAGAAGAATTTTCCAAAACTACAAATGTAGAAATAGGAGGGCGAGAAAGCATATCTGCTACTTTGTTGCTGGCACCCTTCTTGTATTTTATTACCAGAAGAAACTGTTGGAGGAATCCTATACATCTAAAATGAAGGGCTTGTTGAAGCTTGGTCCTTGACGAAAGGTACTGCAAGGGCTAATGATCCATATGGATAATGGTCTCCTTGTCAATAAGGTAGCGTTTCCACTTATTTATACTCTAGACCAAGGCATAAAACTCCCTGTCATATGTGCGATAATTCACAACATCCTAGGAGAATGTATCTGAATGCTAACATACAAGCTTCCTCTGCTACAACAATACAACACCCATGAAACATCCATTGTCATCTGTTTCAATCTCGAAAGGCTGCTAAAGGTCTGGCAAGGCTAGCACTGGCACAGTGCTGATCTTCTCTCTTAGTGTGTCGAAGGATTTCTGTTGTTTTTCTCCCCACTGAAAGGCCTGCTTCACACTTGTCAATGCGTGTAAGGGGGTTTTGATAACAGAGAAGTTAGCAATGAACCTTCTCCAATATTTTACCATACCCAAAAAGCTTCGGACCTCTGTAACATTTGTGGGCTCAAGCCACTTCATAATCGCATCTACTTTAGAGGGATATATTTTCAATTTCCCATTACTGACTATGTGACCTAAATAAACCAGAAAGGTCTTCCCAAACTCACACTTTGAAATTTTTACATACAATTTTTATTTTTTCTGACATCAAACACACTCTTCACATGGCATGCATGTACATCCCATGTCCTACTATAAACAATAATATCGTCCAGATATACAAGAACAAAATTATCAAGAAAAGGATTAAACAGATCATTCATTACCCTCATAAATGCGGTTGAAGCATCACACAGTTAGAATGACATCAACATCCATTTGATCAACCCTTGTTTGGTTTTGAATGCAGTTTTACAAATGTCTTGTTCTGCAACTCTAACTTGGTGATATACACTACGTAAATCTAGTTTTGTAAAATAGACAACATTTTTCAATTGATCTAATAATTCATCAATGCGAGGGAGAGGGTATCGAATCTTGACCATAATTTTGTTTAGCGCCATGTAGTCTACGCACATTCTCCATTTGCCATCTTTCTTTCACACTAACATGATCAGTGAGCTGCACAGAGAAGAACTCGGTCTGCTGACCCCTTGATTTAGCAACTCTTGCACCTGTTTCTTAATCTCTTCCATCGCAATAGAAGCCATCCTATACATACCAATATTCAGAAAAAGAGCATAATGTTGTAAATGGATCTCATGTTGGATTTCTTGTATTGGGGGAAATCCTCTTAGTTCCTGAAACAATCCATCATAGTAAAAAATAATTTCAAAGAATTATTTCTTATGATCAAGATCACAACCTTTGAAAGCGGCATTTGTCTCAGCCTCCTTCACTCTCAACACCATGAGCAGACACCCTTAATTGGAATTAACCAATAGTTTAATCTATCTTGCACTGACAAGGCTAGAACTAACTTTCGTATGATGAGCTCTGTCTGTATATTCTACCTCGTTCTTCGTGAGGTGATATTTATTTTCATGCCAAAAGAAAACTGTCCTTTTTTCATATAGATACATACTTCCCAAGATAATTCCATAGACATCCAAGCGCACAACATCTAGCTCTACCTCGCCAACTAATTTGGAAGCAATAACAAATCTGGCCCTACACTACATGGTTACTTGTAATTTTGATTTATCGCTTACCCAATCAGGCGGGTATGGACTCGAATGAGGCTTACTTTCGAGGCCTAAATTTTGCACTAAGGACTCTGTGATTAAATTTGCGCCCAAGGCTGTGATCAATGTCTCATTGTCCAAATATGATCCAAGGTCCTGCTACATTTTTACCACTGTCTTCCTCTTACCCTTTCCGCTAAATATCTTTGGTCTCAACTCTGGATGTAGTTTCCAACAGTGGTCCTCGTCATGACCTTCTCTCTTGTAATGCATGCAAGATGGTGTTCCTCCATCCTCTTTCTTGGCTATGATGGTCTTCTTAGCCTTTCCCTTGCCTTTCTTCTCGAATTTTCCATGCTAAAGGTTGAACGGTGTTTTCTTGGCTTGATCATCTCTGTGATTATTGCCTCAACTTTCAATATGAATGGCCTTTACACTGGGTGCATCAATTGTAGTAGGCTCAAACAATAATAGTGAGTGTATTATGTAACTGTGTAGTGCACCAACATACTTAGTTACAGTCTCGGATGAATCTAATGAGATTCCCAAATTCAATGCTTGTTTCTGAATTATTCAGTGAAACTTTGGATATTTTGACCTTTACCTTGCCTTATATTTCCATTCCATTAGTGCGTTTTCTTTATAAACAAAAGGGTAAAATTGGTCTTTCAATGTAGAAATAAAACTGGACCAAGAGGAAATAAGGTTACCCAACTTTTTTTTCCCTTCTGCAACTTTCTCTCCCACTAAATGAGAGTAGTGCCACTTAGCTGAAGAGATGTTAACTAGACCTTTGCCTCATCTTCTTTGATCTATTGGATCCGATAATAAACCTCTATTTCTCTTATCCAACTATTATTTTTTTCTACACTACACTCTCCATTATATATGGGCAGATCAAACTTTACATCTCGCTTGAAAAATGGTTTCTTCGATCTATGTTGGGAATCACGATTAGAGTGATGACAACTATCACTTGAAGAAGTAGATGGAGGAGACTCTTCTCCACCACCTTCATGATTTGTTGATCTATTGTCATCGGCATCTTGCTTCTCATGCCCAAGTTCCTTCGCATACTCTTAAAACAACTCGTCCACTTTCTCTGCCACATTGTAGAATACCTTGCGGAAATTTTGTTCCTCTTCCCAATGAGATTCTTCATTTTCCATGTTTCTTCTTTGTTGTGTACGTCGTGCTTCAGGATCAAAGCACTTAACATTTCCTTCACCTTTTCACAACTTGTATCGGTTTAGAATATATTCATGCAATTCGCATCAACAAAGACATGCTCTGATATCAAACTTTATCCAAGATCATTTACTTATAGATGCATCATAATTACATGAAACAAATATTATTAACAATTGAACTTAAAATCACATAAAACAATGCAGAAAAAACATGATAAGTAAGAAACCATGACACAAATATTTGATTACATAGTTTGTCCAATTTGGACTACGTCTCCAGGCCCTTCTCAATAGTGGGGAGGCATTCTTTCATTAAGTGGCATAAAAAGAGATAAAAGTACAAGAAACATTCAATTACAATCCTTATACCTCCAAGCAAGAATATGGACGAAGAATGGAGATCCTAGCTTTAGAAAGAGATAGTACCACCAAAATCTGGGTGAAAAATCATGCAAAATCGCCTATTCGAACACCCAATTCAGATAATCGGGCTTTTGGCACCCTCTCAGAACCTCCCTGCTACTCAAGGCAAGGTTCCGGCCCCTACTACCAAGTCAGGTTACTACTGCATACAATGTTTTGAACTATCAACCAGTCTCCTCCTTTTTCCTATGCCGGCCATCCCATATATATAACTTGATCGGTCAACTATTCAATTTCGGGCAATTCCAAAACAATGACAAATTTTAGCAGGTGAGCATTTGCAACAAAGATTCCTAGGCTGTGAATATTACACAAGCAAAAAACCATATTTAAACATAGAAAAATCACTTTAACATTGTTTTCACATGAATTGGTGTATTCCCTAAATCCTAACAAGTTTATCAGCACTGATAACCCATCGTTACAGAGATCGCAAATCACAATCAGCATTTCAATTGGTGGACAGACCCAATCCTTTAAAACTAACGCCTTGCAATAACATCGGACCCAACGAACTATTAAACACAATACATAATATATAGGGTCCAAAAGCCTCATCGTAAATCAAAATTGGCAGGAACCTAAGCTTGGTACTCTATGCGACTGCTTCCCTTTTTGAATTGTGATTATGATATCTCAAATCGAAACCTAACTCTGCGATTGCAATATATCGCATCGCATCCTGCCTTGCTCCAGGGGCCAATTCTTTAACTTTTCCCCTCCTTGTGATCTACGATTACAATTTATCACATCGCAACTTGATAGTGTTGGGGGGGAATTTTCTTAAGCCATGACCTCTTCCTTCTGCAATATGCGGGACCAATGGTGACCTGCCACTAGGCACTTCCCCATTCACTAAGATTTTTTCCATGTCACTTCCTTCTGCCACCTGTCTAAGTCAAACTTGACCTTTGACTTGCTCTAACTTATTCATATGAACTCGGATTTGAGTGTCATTTGTACCGTTAGAATTAGGATGACGATCACTTAAATCCAATGCTAATTTTATAGAGTTTCCACCAATTTTAGTTTTTAGCCATCTTACCATGCCACTGGTACCTTTTATAGATCCACCTGGATCATTGGCCATAGACATAGTCAACTATAAAAGGAAATCAAAACACACAATCCATCACATAATCAGGGAATTCATTCAGAGTCTGAGCCTACTACAACAATGGGGGTTGCTAGGCTTGCCAAGGGTCTAGTCATTTTTGACGAGATGTTGAGATGTTTAATCTTCACCAACCTGTTATCCATCATTTTCGACCTCCAATCATATTTTTTCAAGTGTCGATGCATATGATCCAAGGTTTGAAGTAGGTCCATCCTAAA
This sequence comes from Pinus tabuliformis, assembly GCA_031772625.1. Lineage (NCBI taxonomy): Eukaryota > Viridiplantae > Streptophyta > Pinopsida > Pinales > Pinaceae > Pinus > Pinus tabuliformis. The sequence goes on from CM062818.1 coordinate 226,746,791, forward strand.
TTCCTAATTGTCCACTAGTGTGCGTCCCGAGAGGAACTTCATCTACCAGTACAGGTCTATTTTTTGCATATACTAAGTGGCCCTACCTCATGTATGCACCGTGTCCAGGATCCATCCTGTCCACTCTACCTTCACCTTGCTATATAAGAGGGAATTTCTTTGAGAGGAGGCTTCCCCTTTAAACCAGCTTAATTCTTCTTGTACATGCATAAGGACCTTCTCCCTATACCTTGTACCAAAGCCTACCACTCTATCTTGTAAGCGAGAGTTTCCTCTGTGGGATTTCTCCTCATACGAGGCTGCACGGGGGCTTCAATCATGGAACCTCTGACATATCATATTCATTCATGGTATATTAAAAAATAGCCTTAATTTGACTACATATTGGAAAATACCTCTAAAAATAACAATATTTAACCCCCTACCATACAAACTCAATACACCTTCCCAAATTAAAAAAAAACCCTTCACTAGATATTGTAGGTATCCATTTTTTCATTAATGTTTTTCATACCTCTTTATAATTTTTATTAAATTTATGAGCCATTTTTTATACCTACCAATATGCAAATCCTTTACCCCATATATATCTCACAATAAGAATGCACATGGTATGGTATTTCTCCCCCAGTGAAGACCTCATGCTAAGTGGCCCCCCTCCTCACTCGACCTCTCTCCCTCTGTATAATTAAATAAACCCTTAGGACCTGGACTATAAGAAATGAACTATATTGTGCAAGTAGGGCTGATTTATCCACTGGATCACCTTATATAGAAGGGAAAATTACAATTGTCATCATTGTCTAGATTTTGTCCCTACACAACTCCAAACAACACTTTACCACTGGACCACTTAACTTCTAGATCCACCACCCTGAATTTAGACCCTGCCTAGGGAAAGGAAATAAGACCACTGAGACCATGTGGAAATGAGGGGAAAAGGACACACTCTCCTCTTATCCCACGACATAGAGAGGTTGTCAAAATTTAGTCACACCCACGGGAATCCTAGAACAAGACACGCCACCCTCCCCCCAACAAACACACCAAACAAATCCAATTCCACATGTTCTCGATGATGTTTTCAATAACAAAAAGACCACGCCATAATTCAAGGATGTCTTTTACCCTGGATATTACAGAGAAGACAAAAACAAAATCTATCCCAAATCGCTTATTCCCCACTATGTAAATTCTAGGCTAATTTCCCTTTAGAATCTGCAATCTGTTCCACTTCCAACTCAATAATAGAAATATAGTATATATATATATATATATATATATATATATATATATATATATATATATATATATATATATATATATATATATATATATATATCAATGCACATACATGAAAACCAACAGAATCCACCCAACATATATAGTAATGAACATACACCAACACCAACAAAATCCACCAATCAAATAGCATATTTTCCTAAATTTCGTTTAAATTCGGCACATAAAAAGTTGACCCAAAGGAAAGTTAATAGGTGAAGTGAAAGATATCACCTAGAAGAGTGGCTGAGAATTTCCTACTTTGTTTCCTACTACTTCCGGTAAAAAATAGAATGAATTCTATCTTCTTTGAGTATATACCTGGAATACTATCCTTTAAGCCTATGACCAACCATCCATCAATGTTGAGAAATCCATAATTCATCAATTCCTACCAAGAATCTAGAAAAATATCATATAGCTTTGCCCCTGATGAGAGTTGAACCTCTAACCTATGTAATTCCTTGTCTCGTTAAAAATTCCTCCTTTCAATTAACACTCTAATGCCAAGCCTCCTTCACTGGGTCTCAATAGCTTAATCTTTCATTCTTCCCAACAAATTGTGCTATCGAGCCTTGCAAACAAATTAAACTCTCCAAGAAAACCCTAATTTCCATCTTTAGCCTCAAGTGGGAAACAACACTTCTTATAGGTCCTTTTCATCCTTACATGCACGTATATCTAGAAGGATTTAATACATATATTATATTACTTACACCTTTTGGGGGTGTGGTGCCATGTCCCCCAAGCTATTGGTATGGTGAGTTATTAATAAGGTTTATAAATAATATTTATAAATGAATTAAAGAATTAATGGTTCAGAAACCTAATAATATTAGAGTTTATGATCTATCCTTTATCCTTTAAGTCCTTAATCCTTTAACTCTAATGTTTATTTTTATTTCTCATTTATTTTATTTTAATTATTTCTTAATATCTCATTTAATCATTTATTTAGTCATTGGAATTGATCTTTCAATGACTACTTTAATTAATTTATTAATTTTAATCTTCATATCTTGTTTTATTAGTTTTTAATCATTCAACTTTCCTTTTTGATATTAATATCTTATTTTAATTAACCTTTTACTTGACATTTTGATGATTACATTGATTAAATCAATTATTCTTACCCTAAGGACTAATTGAATTCCTCTCTATAAAAAAGGCCCATCATCACTCATTTTTCACCATTTCTCTTTCTTTTCTATGATGATGGGTGGAGTTTCCACCCAAAATGTTGAATGGATTATAAATCCTATTCATGTTTTTCTCCAGATATCTTCTCAAATGAAAACCCTTGTTGAAATCCATCTCCACACATATTCAAGCATAAGTGGTTTTAGGAAAATTCTCATATTCTAGGTTGCAGTTGTAATATTTTCCTCTATCATTTCCAATACTAAATAACATAGGCAAATTCAAAGGATGAAGGGGAAGGTTAGGAATCCTTACTCAAACTAGAGTTAAGAAGATTGTAGTCATAGTCAGATCAAAAGAAGGGAACTAGGGTTGCATGAAGAGACCAACACTATCTTAGGGGACTAGGGTTGTATGAAGAGTACAGTAATACTCCAAAACGAGGGCCCAAAATCACAGATGATTTGGTTATATTCAAGATTAGAAAATAAAACAACAATAAAATCCCCAAGCCAAGGGGAAATATTAATATGTTAAGATAGAAGGCATTTCCAAGTATCGAATATCCACTTTTTGACATCAGTCAACTATGGTCAAAACCCATAAGTCTATAGACCAAACGTAGCTCTAAAAAATATTCCATACTACTGATGGCTTCATCCCCCAGAGGGATATTAAAATCAACAGCTTTATGAACAATCATAAGAGTAGTTCCATATTTTAGCATGGTACTCTAAGAAACCTTGGCTTGAGTTGTCTAAGAACAAGGACTTGAAGAATCAACTACCATTTCTATAGATTTGTCAGGATTATCCATTGAATCATGGGTATTCTCTTTTATGGACTAAGAGAACCATGTTGCAGGTCGGGTAGGATCATGTAATGGCATCTTGCTAGACCATAATCCTAGCTTCCGCAGGATTGCAATGGTCGCTCCATTTTTTTAATAATCTTATTAATATTGCTAATGTGAATAATATTAATAAATTTTACTGTTAATATTAACATTAATATTAATATTAATGTTGATTATATTATTATTATTATTATTATTATTATACGATTGAATATATTATTAATAGTTAAACATGATCAAACTTGTTCAACCTTATAACATTATTATTAATATCAATAAAGCTAGCTAATAATAATAATAATAATCATATTAAGGTTGGCATTATTATTATTATTACTATAATTATTAGTTGATCATGATCAAACTTGGTCAAACCTATGTTTATCATAGTTAACAATAGTCAATATTATTCAATTCACATTCATCCGTAGTAAACATGGTTGACCAAACTCAACCAAGGTCAACATTAGTGAACCATGGTCAACCTTAGTAATTCATAGAAAAAATTTAAAAATGTTTATTAATAATAATATTAATATCGATAAAGTTCGATAATAATAATAATAAGAATAAAAAGAACAAAAATGAATAATTTATTATTATTACTATTAAAATTGACTATATTAATATTTATAACATTAATGTAAATAGTAATAATGTTAATAATATTAATATTAACTAATAGAATTAATATTAGGGTTTGTGAATAAGGGTTAACATTAATTTAATATTTAATATTGTAATGTGATGAAAGAAAATCAAAGTATTGTTGATCATGGTTGACTAAGGTTTACCATAGTTCACCATAGTCATCCATGTCCATCTTAGTCAATCATAGTCAAACATGGTCAACCTTAATTAACCATGAGAAAGTGTGCTCACCTTTAGCTAGCCATCATAATCCATCATCAACAATGGTCAAGTTTAGTTGGCCAGCATATGCCATCATCATTAATGGTCAACAATGATCAACTGTGACCAACCATGGTCATCTCTAGTTGACAATAGTCAACCTTGGAAAATGATAGCCAACCTATGCTCAACATGGTAAACCATGGTCAACCATGATTATAGTGGTAAAACATGATCAATTCTAGTCACCATGGTTGAACATGGTAAACCATGGCATCCATTGTATACATGGACCACCATAATCTATGACAGAAAGATATGCTCAACAATGCTCTACCATGATCAAACATGAACAACCACTGTATACCATAGTTAATCATAATTTATCATTGTCAACTATAAGAGTAATGGACAACCATGGTCATCCATAGTTAACTCTATATTGACCATAACAAAATCTCCTTCACTCAACTTCAACATATTTAGCAATAATCAACAATAGTCAACCATCATCTACTATTTCTCCCCATGCACACCAGTCGTCAACTACACTACCAGATTAGTAAATTTTGTCGATATATTTTGATCTATGTGATTTTCCACCTCTTATATGCCAATCGACATGTGAAAAGGACATCGATTAGTGTCTCTCAACCACATTTACTGATGTGGTTGTGCTAGTATCTGTGGTACGATGGAACACGCATCATGTACTGCTCCCAGCACTATACATGACGCGTCAACATGGACATGAAATTCCACATCTGATTTCAGGAAGACTAGGATTGGCACGGAGGCCAATTTCCCCTTTAGGACATCCAGGCCCTTCATGCACTCAGCGTTTTAGTAGAATGTGACATCCTTTTTCAATAGTTTCTCCATCGACACAGTGATCTAGGCATAGCTTTTGATGAACTTCTTGTAGTATCCTATTTGTCCCAAGGTAGCACGTAATTGTTTCACACTTTGTGGTGCTTCCAAATTCAGAATTATTGCAATCTTTGCGGGGTCTACCATTAGTCCCTGTTTGCAAACCACATGTCCCAGTAGGTTCCCAAAGGGAATGAGGAATGTACACTTCTTAAGGTTTAGCGCAATCTGGTGTCGTCGGCAAGTATCTAGCATCAAGCATAAGCTTGCTATGTGGTTCTTAACCAATCCAAAGATATTTCAATCATCCAGATACACCTCCAGGAACTTGTGGATGTATTATTTGAATTCCACAACAACTATGCGTGAAAATATGGCTGGTGTGTTATTCAACCCAAATGGCATAATGATGTATTCAAAGCAGCCCCATTCAATTGCGAAGGAGGTCTTGCTCCTATCTTCTGATGTGATTTTGATTTGGTGGTACCCTCAGAACCTGTCCATGAAAGAGTATGCTTCTTGTCTGCCAACATTTTCCAATACTTCATCTATGAACAGGGTTGGGAATGGGTTGTGCACAAAGGCATCATTCAATTTTGTAAGGCCCACACATATTCTTATATCACCCTTCTGCTTTTTCAAGTACTACCATAGGGCTTACCCAGTCGTATTCTTTCACCGGCTCAATAATTCCGACCACAAGCATTTTGTCTAGCTCGATGCAGACCTTTTCCTTGTACTTCGGATTCAAGCAGTAAGGCCTTTACTTAACTGGCTTGACGTCGGGTTTTAGGGTGAATCTTCATCATCCCTAAATTGCCAACGATCCCCTTTAGGTCCGTGATCTTAGTTGGGAATAAGTCTTGGTACTCATGGAGTAAATCAACGACCTTATCCATCGTGGCATCATCCCAATAGTCATCGAGCGTTGCATACTTTGGTTCAGCCTCCGTCCCAATGTTTACCTGCTTTGTTTTTACCGGCGAAGTGATGTCGGGATCTTGAATCAATGGTCCTTGAACCTCATGATAGCCTTCCATTTCTATAATTTTTATCTTTCATGGATCTTCATCATCCTCCTCAACGTTTACATTGTAACATTCTAGTGCACAGTGTAGAGCTATAAAAAGGGTCTCTTTCACCTCTAATTACGTCACATTAATATGTCAATTCGGGAGCATTTTGTTATTTCAAAGAGTGTCTCAGTCTGAGGCTATCATTTGTGAGAGTAATGCTAGTAGTACAATGTTCAGCAATACAAGAGTAAACGGATGCTTGTCTACAGCTTAACTACTTCAAAAGAGTAAATCACACACTCAAAAGACTAAGCAACTTATCAGTCAAGGGTTCAGTAGCGATAACCCATCCCTTTGGAAACTGATGGAAAAGGAAATCAGAGAACAGATCATGGATCTGGGAGCCAGATAATAAATTCCAAGGCTCACTATAGCCTTAGATCGTCTCCCACACCAAAATAACAAATGCCAGTAAATGGAACGAAAAATAAGAAAATGGGACAGCAAATAAGAAATTGAATAGCAAGTCTGTAATGGAATAGAAAATCTGAAATGGAACAGCAGCTAAGAAATAGAACAACAACTAAGTCTCACAAGTAGTAACAAACTTAATCTATTAAATCAAATGCATTAATCGTAATCAAACAACAATCTTTCACTCCTAAGGCAGATCGAACATCACACCCCAATGGAACAACACTGATTACTGATGAACTATGGAACAGCGCTTGAAAACCTTATATGCACACAACACACTTAAATAGTAATCAGATCTAAGCATCAATCTTAGTTAGAAGGAATACGATTGTGTTTCAAAATAGAACAACATCGTTCATCAATTCAACAATCGTAAAGAACATAACTCCCAAGATGAATTCCGTAACGTGAATGTACAACACAAAAGCTCTGTAATGGAATAGTAACAGTATTCTATCAAGACCAGTAATATTAGATCAACTATGAAAAGAATAGTAATATGATGCGGAGTCAATACAACAGTTCTATCCGTGGAAACCATAATAAATTAAACATAACAGAGCGTGTGATGTAAACTTATAAAACACATCAGATTACCAAATAACGACGATAAACAAACCACGCATAAACCAAAGTAATAATACGGGAGCAAGTGTCCTCTAGGGCGGGCCCTTAGCCTCCAGGGGTACACCGCTTGAGGTTAATCCAGACTCAGAGATGAAGTAATCACCACGTTTGTATTAATGCATAAAGAAAAATTACAGTAAACCAGTTCTTATCGAGACTCGAAGATCAAAGTTTTGATCTTAACAAAAATTACATAAAAACATAATCATGTCTAACTCTCTCTTGAGCTAACAATGTTGTCTCTTTTATAAGGGTGATGGCGGAAATGTCTAAGTGCAAAAATAGATAAAACAACGATCCCTCAGGATGAAGGATCCTGAGGGATTTGCCGAACCATTAGCCCTCAGTCATTTCTTTTCTCTCCTGCGCCGAGCTGGTATCTCCACCTCCTTTTCTGGGCCGATTCGCTTTGATTTTCTTTGCCTTGTTTGCATTCGGTCTCCCGTCGAAGGGAAAACGGTTATCTCGTTCTTGTCCTTTCCTTTGGAACGACAACTTCTCGTTTTCACTCCTTCCTGCATAAGGAAATGAAAATTGTCAGTGTTTTATTCTTGCACATTAATCTCACATGTTTCGTTATAATTCTTTATTGTTTTCCGAGTTCATGATGCAAAAAGGTTTGCAAGTTCTACTGAAAAGATACTGAAATAATCATCAAAAACATACCTGTTTTAGTACTCCACACACCCCCCTGCTTACCCTATTTCATGCCCTCATGAAAACGTTGTAGTTGACATGCAAGGCAGTGAGAGAATAGGCTGGAGATGGAATCTCATGCGGAGGCCTACAGCCATGATGAGTAACTAGGTAGTCAAAGAAATGGCATGTCTGACCCTTGGGCATCTCATACAGGGCTTAGTATCCGTGTACAGGGTGCCAAATAATTGGACTCCAGAACCTATATCCTAACCAAGATGGCCCTGCCCTCAAAATGATTTCGCCATAAAGGTGCAGACGCTTGGCAGCAAATTTAAAATTCTCATACTTAAACGGTTCCCTGAGATGGATATTCGGATTACCGAAATTTACCTGCATCAATGGCAAGGTCTTTGATAGAAAGAAAGTATTCTAATCCATGTCGAATGAGTGCCTCATGCATGGGCCCTAATGTTTCAATTACACCTGGAGTCTTCATGAGGCTTCTATGTGCTTTCCACAACTATACTAGGTTCCTAGGCTCAACACTTACCCACAAATCTAGGCCGTTTTCTTGCCTCTGGAAAGTATTATAGGCTTTAAGCCATTTAATCTGATTAACCCTAAATGAGATGAACGCCTGTAATTGGATGTCTCCAACAAAAGGGCCAGGGTTCAGCTCAGTCTCCTCGTCTAATACGAGGTTATGTAAATAGAACTCACACAGCAATCTCTGGACTTTTACCCCGTAGTGCTTACAACAGTCTATAAAATCATTGACAGTGTTAATTTGTATGGGAGCACCTACTTTAACAGCTTTTATTTTTAATTGCAAATACCGTTTCAGTAGAAACAGGGCATAATTTTTGGTAGGGGCTCTACATGCCAAGACGTCATTGTATAAAGAACACAAGGTATCCATCTGCTTGATAACAATATCTAGCCTACGAGTTACCTTTGTAACTTTCTCTTGTTCCTTCTGCCAACCTTCAAAAGCCTAGCTTTCGGATTGATTGACGTTCCTAAGTCGCTGCTGTAGCTCTTCATACTTTTCGCAAGGGACCATTTTCTCTCTAAGCTTTTCTGCTTCTTGCTGAGCTTGCTTCAACCCCTTTCGCAGGGTTACTATTTTTGGATCTCTTCTCCATGCAGTAGTGGAGGCGGGAGTTTTACGTGAAGTTTCCTATTGCATTGCTTTGAGTTCATAACCCTTATCACTCCTGAAAGTGGTGCCTCCGTCTGAATTTCCTTATCACAGGTCATCATATTATCCATTTCTATTTTAACGTGAATATCAGTCTGTTGTTGTTCCTTTTCAATTGGAATAGCAGTCTGTTCCTCAGCATCATTTGGAACAGCAGCTTGGTTTTCGACGGGGTTTTCAACAGCAGGATGAATTCTGATCCTCTGCCCCTTTGCCTTGTGGGGTTTTGCTGGAGTGGTCACCTTTTTCCTTCCTGAAGTACTTTTTACCCTTTGCCTTGCTTTCAAGATCCTAATCTGCTGGTTGAGTTGGACTATTATGTTCAATAATCTCTGTTGTTCCTTTTGCAGTGCTTTGATTTCCAAAATTTCCTTGGAAGGAACAGCAGGTTGTTCACTGTGGCCTGGACTGTGACTAGTCCCTAGATCTTCCTTCTGGGGTGTTTCTTCATTGTTCTACTCTGGCTATTCTAGGGTAGGAACCCTAAATGGTTCTGCCATTTCTTGGGCGACTTGTCTTTCTGCGCCTGCTTCTTCCAGAATTTCTTCCAGTGTCTTCTGGTTAGGAACGGATTGTTCCTATTCAGTATCTCCTATTATTTCTTTATCATGAATAGGCAGATTCTCTTCTTCTGCCTCCTTTGCATGTGGTTCTTCAGGTGCATTTTCCTCCTGGGGTTTCTTTTCGTCATGGAGGTTTGATGGACTGGAAGGTTGGCCATATTAGCCCATATTGGCCAAGACTTCGGCCAATTCATCTTCTCCCACTGGGTCTTGCAATGGGCTACCTTCCTGCTGTTCCATTTCCTCCTCCTGCTCGGATTGCTCGGCTTCTGTTTCAGAATGCTCAGCTCCTTCTTCATTTTATTCTTCAGATTGCTCGGCCTCCTCTTCAGATTTCTCGGCCTCTTCTTTCTCTTCTCCTTCAGATTGCTCGGCCTCTTCTTCTGGCCGTGAGCGTTGCTCATCTTTAATTTCTACTGGCCGGCTGGTGTTTTCCTGGAGCTTCTCCAGCCTCCCTCATATTCATGCTAACCAGACCGATTTCCTGCGTTTTTCTGGCTGTTCGGGTGTACTGGTGGCATGCTTACGCTTTGCCAATTCCTTGCGTGTTTCTGGACGCTCAGATGTACTGGTGGCATGTTTCTGTTTTGCTAATTCTCTGCGTTTTTTTAGACGCTCTGGTGTACTGGTGGCATGCTTAGGTTTTGGGGATGGTGCTATCAGCCCCCCATCTATCATTGCAATTACCTCTTCCCAGTTGCTCTGCTGCTAGGTGAGGATATGACTGACAATTAACCGAATCAACCCATGATGACTAACAACTGACTCTACATGTTGTGCCTTTTTTATGCTCCGTGCAACGTCATGAAGTAACGAATTCAAAAATGCAGGTAAATTTACAGAGAATTTCTGCTTTAGAACATCTAAGAGTTTAAGATGTCATGGTCTTACCATGTCTTTTTTGCCTTCACAAGTGATGCAGCTTTGAACGGTCCTTGCCAATTTTGCCCAGGGTTCTCCTAGCATTGATGGCAAAACTCCCTTTCCCTTGATTGCCAGGCTCTGGCCCTCATCCTGGAAGATTTCTATAATCTTCTACAATTTCCCCTTTTTTAACGTCCATACAGGTCCAGTGGCTGGTAGTCTCGAGACTTCTGCGATTATGTCATCGGTGACTGCTATATGTTTCCCCCTCACTATGCAGTAATCCTCCTGCAAATTTTGCAGGTATTCAATTGCCACCGTCTCGTTAGACTCCTGCAAGCGGTTGAGATAAGTCAACCACCCTACTCTTGCCAGGATTTCTCGGGCAGCAGCGGAGACTGTCAACACCTGCGGTTCCCTCCGGATCGATCTTCCTCCCATGGTTTCACTGTAAATTCTCAATGGAACGGCAGCTGTTCGTGTTGTTTGAAACACAGAGAGGCTAATAGACGCAAGACTTGTTCAATAAACAGAGTATACCATAAAAATGGCTTATGAACAGCAATTCGTGCATAAAAATAAAAATAGCATGCCATTGAGCCATGCCATACCCTAGTACACAACTTTCCCGAATAGTGAGCTAACACGTAATCCAGGGAATAATGATGTTAACCTCCCCCCTGCAATGTGATAGGTTGTCCCAACCGTCAAATAAAGGAGCAACGCCCACTCTGAAATAGGGTCATAAAGGAACAGTTTATAGAAATATGCCATGTTTACAAAAACAACGAATTACCGAAATCGAGGCGTAGGGTTAAATCGCTTATTACGTAAGAGGCTGCTATGATATGATGTGAGGCTGGGAGGATAAGACATCTGTCGTACTTTCTAAATCTCCTGCGGTCATTGTCAATTACTCTGCCATGATTGGTGATAATAAATTTACATGTGTTATATAATTCGGGGAATGATATATGATTAATTACTAGGGTATAAGAAACATAAGGGTGTTAATAACTCACCTATTGGTGTAAATAATGTGACTTCGATACCATTAACAGTGCTCTGTTGCCGACAGGTGTCCATAACCTTGGCAGAGTTGTTTATTTCACCCATGGAACCATGATCATTTTTCTATACTTAGGGAATGTTGTGTGATGTCAAAATGTAGGCCATTATGTTGGCTTGGTGACTAGTTAACCATAATGCCATTCACGAGGAAGGAGCGAAATGTGGGCAAGCTGGCTCGTGATGAGACCTCCTGTTCCAAGGGTTGTTTATTTGATATACCTTTTGGACCATGTCCCTGGTGTAGTGGCCATAGTGGGAATGCCACTTCGCTTTCGTCCTCATGATCATGGTAGGCTGGCTCTTGATGAGACCCCCTATCCTGCATTTGACAACTTATAAGTCATGTTTATTTATTTATTTTTTTTTTCTTTTCTTTTCTCACAAAGTATTTTCCCTTATTTATACACAAGGGGTGGTTCAACACTTCTTAAGAGTAGGAATGGTGGAAGAAGACTTAACACCTCAATAGGAAGATATAACCCTTTGCTCTTATTCCTAAATAATAATCAAAGAGGAGTAAAAAAAGGGGTCGTCATGATGAAGATGAACAATCATAGCAGAATTAGTAGAACAATGACAACAAAAGATGATAAATAAGTGTGTCCTTCCTTTTGTCCTCTTACCAATACAGAGCCTTATAAAGATAGCGATTTATGATTGGCTGATTTTAGTATGTTGTGATTTTGTATCCATTGCATAAGTCCATAGCTGTATTCTAAAAGACTTGAAATACCAGGAGCAATAAGCATGTTTAATTTAGATCAACAAAAGGAACAAGTTGTTTCACAAGGAGAGGAAAAGCATGCAAGAAGTGTTTCTTTTGTAAAAAAGATCAACAAAAGACCACAAATAGCAGAAAATGTTGTTCCTTTGAAAAAGGAACAACAGAACACACAGATGTTGTTCCTTTGGAAAAGGAACAATAGAACATTCCAATGCTGTTCCCTTGAAAAAGGAACAGCAGAAGTCAAAAATGTTGTTCCCTTAGAAAAGGAACAACATACACACGGAAATGCCGTTCCTTTGAAAAAGGAACAACAGCAACAAAAAAGTGTTGTTCCTTTGAAAAAGGAACAACAAAAGACACAAAAATGTCGTTCCTTTGGAAAAGGAACAACAGAAATAAAAAATGTTGTTCCTTTGGAAAAGGAACATCAAAACATGCAAAAATGTCGTTCCTTTGGAAGAGGAACAACGGAAATTGAAAATTTTGTTCCTTTGGAAAAGGAACAGCAAAAGACGCAGATATGTCGTTCCTTTGAAAAAGGACCAGCAGAAACCAAAATGTCGTTCCTTTAGAAAAGGAACAGTAAAAAACGAACAAATGCCATTCCTTTGGAAAAGGAATGGCAAAAATCGAAAATGTTGTTCCTTTGAAAAAGGAACAGCAAAACACGCAAAAATAAAGAAAACGATCCAAATTACAATGGGATGACGGCTGATCCAAAGGGATTTGCTCTTTTCAAAAAGAAACAGCCGGAAGGAAATGTTGTTCTTTTTTTTGAAAAAGGAACAGCAAAAAAAAATGACAACAAAACATTAATTCAAAAATATGTACAAAAATGATTCAAAAAAAAGAACTTATGTACAAATAAAAAGAAATGAATTCCTTAATGAATTACAGGTGAGGAAGACTTCTCTTCCTCCCCCAAAATCTCCATATCAGAGTCTCGGCGTAGCTGCTGGCAGAAGGACTCCCGAGTGAGTGGTTTGCGATAGAGGCGAACTCGGTGGCCCTTTGCCTTGAAGGCATATCCAGAACCGTCAATAGTGATTAGAGTAAGGGTTCCATTGTCATGTACCTTCTGGATTTCGTATGGTCCCAACGAACGAGTCTGGAGTTTCCGAGGGAAGTCCTGAAACCTGGAGTCATACAAAAGAGCCCAGTCTCCCTTGTGGAAGACTTTATTTTTAATGAGAGCATCATGCCATTTAGCTCGCTGTTGTTGTATCAGGGCAGTGTTTTGAAGTGCAGAGAGCCTAATTTCGTCTAACACATTGATTTACTGCAATCGATTAATCTGTGCCTCGGTTAGATCTAAGCCAACTTCTTGTGTTGTCCGTAATGTTTAGATTTCAAATTCTATGGGAAAAATGGGTTGTTTTCCAAAGACTAATTGATAAGGTGAGTAACCAGTGGTGCTTCTCCATGTTGTTCTGTAAGCCCAGAGTGCTTCAGGTAGTCTGGAAGACCAATCACGTCTATGTGATGCAATGGTTTTCGTTAGAATTGCTTCTATTATTTTATTGCTGCTTTCTACTTGTCCATTTGCCTGTGGGTGATATGGAGTAGTGATTTTATGCTGGACATGATAATTGTTGAGTGTTGCAACTATTCTGTTCCCAGCAAACTGTGGTCCACTGTCTATAATTATTTATCTTGGAAGGCCATAACGTACAAATAGATTGAAGAAGAACTGTATGACAGAGTCCTCTGTAGCTCTAGGCAATGCTTCTCCTTCAACCCACTTGGTGACATTCTGTTGCCACCAAAATATATGTTTTCTGGTTTGATGATGGGTTGATAGGTCCAACGAAATCAAGAGCCCATCGCTCGAATGGTTCAATGACTAACTGTGGTTTCAGAGGCATCTCATCAGACTGACCAGGGCGTCTTGCTCGTGGGAAGCTGTCATAGGCTTGGACAAATTTCTTTGCATCTTTGAAAATTGTGGGCCAATAATGCCCTCTCTGCAGCACCTTATGTCCAGTTCTGCGCTTAGCGAAATGTCCACCACATGGTCCATCATGACAAGATGTTAAAATGTCAAAGATTTCATCTTCTCAAATGCTTCTCCTGATATGCATGTCTACCCCTCTATGAAACTAATAGCCCCCAATCCACGAGAATAGAGCACTCTTCTGAACAATCTGTTTCCGCTCATTAGGGGTTAGATGTTTTGATAGTTTACCTACTGCTAGGTAATTGGAAACATCAGCATACCAGGGTGTTTGAACAGCAACAACAAACAGATGCTCGTCCGGGAATTGGTCTTCAACTGCTGCTGCATCGATTGGCTTTGGCATTCTTGAGAGAAAATCGGCTACAGGATTTTCTCTGCCAGGTCGATCCTTGATTGTGATATCAAATTCCTGCAATAAAATCATCCATTTAGTTATTCTGACATTTGTGACAGGCTTATTTGCTAAATATTTTATGGCAGAATGATCTGTATACAAGATAACATGATATCCAGTAATGTAATGTCTAAACTTATTGACAACATGTATTAGAACTAAGAATTCTTTTTCAGTAACAGTGTAATTTAATTCAGCAGGGGATAAAGTTTTGCTGATGTAATAAATTGCATATGGTTTTTTATGCTCTTCCTGCCCAAGGACTGCTCCAATGGTTGTATCTGAGGCATCAGATGATATCTGGAATGACAAATCCCAATTTGGTCCTCGAAGGACTGGGGCTGTGGATACGAGCTTCTTCAGATCCTTGAAGGCACGTTCACAATTTTCTGTCCAAATAAAATCAACGTTACCAGTTAGTGCATATAGAGGTGCAGCAATGTGCAAATAATGTTCTATAAATCGCCTATAATAACTAGAAAATCCAAGAAAACTGCGTAACTCTGTTTGAGTGGTAGGAGTGGGAATAAGCAAAAGTATTTGGATTTTGGCCAGGTCTACTTGAATGCCAGCTGCTAAAATATAGTGTCCTAGGATAAGTCCTTCAATCATCATCATATAACATTTTTCGTGGCTTAAACAAAGCCTGGTAGCAATGCAGTGTTGTAGGACTTTCTCTAGGGTGTCCAATGTTGGATCGAAATCATCTCCATATGGTGTAAATTCATCCATGTATACTTCAAGTCTATCATTTATTAAATCTACAAAAATTCTAAGGATAACCCTTTGGAATGTGGCAAGAGCATTGCATAAGCCAAAAGGTAGAACTTGGTAGGCAAATGTTCCCCAAGGACAAGTAAAAGTAGTTTTGTCTTGGTCTTCAGGGGCAATCTGAATCTGATTGTATCCACTGAAGCCATCCAGGAAAGAAAAGAATTTCTTTCCTGCTAAAGTATCTAATACAGTTTGGTCGATGAATGGGAGAGGAAACTGGTCTTTTTGTGTTACTTTATTTAGCTCCCTGTAGTCCACACAGATTTTCCATTTCCCATTCTTTTTTGGTACCACCACAAGCGGAGAGACCCATTTACTATCAGAGATAGGATGGATAAAATTGACATCTAAAAGTTTTTGTTAGGGTCCCACCCTAACCCCCTTATTTATGTCATGGGATCACGTCATAGTCAAGAGTCAATAAAGCCCATATTAATATTTGTAAGTGGTTAACCAGCAATTAATGACGGGACCACAATTAGTTGCAAATGGGCGGTAGTATTAGATAGATGGTATTAATAAAACCCACGGTATTGGCCCGTGGTATTGCATGTATGAGTCATATATAAAGGATAGAGACTCCCTGTGAGGAGCATCGTGTCTTGCTTTTGTAATCGAGCTCTGCTCTATTGGAGGTTGCCCCCTCGAAGAGGCCTGTGAACATTTCTCTCTGAATAATAAAATCATTGCTATTCTGTGTTCTGGGTATCTTTTCTTCGCATATTCTGTGTTTGGGTATTACTTTGCAGGTTAAGAGCATAACAAGTGGTATCAGAGCACTTTCCAGGGCTCGGTGGGATCTCCAATTTTTAGCAAAAAAATTTTTTTGGCTAGAGACGTGTTCCGACGTCTTTAAACCACGGGATCTGTCGTTAAGCGCATAAACTTGCAGATTTGGGGAGGCATGCACGCAGGAAATACAAGAGGTGGTCAGGTCTGTTGGACTCCCTTGTAACCCCTGTGGGTACCCCTTCGAGTGGTAGCGCATTACACAGAACCGCGCACGGACTATCTTCCACGTACCCTCTGGCTATATAGGAAGCCCCCTAGCTCCCTTGAAACCTCGCCATAGATAAACCTTCGGCCGTCTTGTGGCTATAGTACACCGAGAACAGCACTCAGAGAGATTACTCGCTCGTACGATAGGGTAGTCGGGTTGTACGGCTAAGGGTACGGTCGATCCTCCTTAGTTAGAGCCCTGAAACATTGGGCTGAGTACTACTGTCAGACCCTTATGTATATTGCGATCTGTAGCACCTGACACTCCTCAAGACCATAGTTCCCTTTCTATCGGGGGATCACACATCATCTATTCCAGATCAGAAAGTGCAGCAGCAGTAGACATCAGTCCCGCAGCTCCATCAGATCAGTAGCAGCAGTTGTTCCACCATTCAGATCTCTCAGATCCACCAGATCGGAGTAGTTGTGAAGGGTTCCTATACCTGGATATACTTTTCGCAGGACTTTTGGCGGCATTGACATTTTGAGGATTTGGCGACTGCAGTATTGATCCAGAAGGAGTAAAACTCCGTTAGGAGTTTTCCAAAAAAAAAAAAGTCTGAGATCTTCGGAAGCACTTATTTGTGATCTAGCCCATCAGCATCAGGATGACGAGCTGAGCACAGTGGTACCATTCAATTTATTAGAAAAAATTTTTTGGTGGTCCCAATTTTTCATCAAGTTGGTGTATGGTAGAAACTAGAGCTCAAGCGATGGCCAATGAAAGGCTAGACAAAATTGAAGCAGATATGAACGACCTCAAAAATATGATTAGTGGACTAACTAGCCAGGTACGACAAGCACTCGATAAGGGCAAGGAGCCAGCTCTCGAGGAACCGTATAATGGCCATAAACACCATGAGGGTGAGTCTAGCCACTCTCCTCATGTCTGGCACACCCATTCACCACCTAGTCAGCGACCTCCCAAGTTGGATATGCAGAAATTTGACGGTTCTCACACGTCTGCATGGCTAGCACAAATGGACCAGTATTTCAAATTGAATTTTCTCCAAGATGATTGGACTAAGCTTATGGTGGGGACCATGTACTTGGACAATGAACGATGGCAATGGGCAGAATGGCATCAACGTCGCAATGGACCTTTTCAGAGTTGGGCCCAATTTTCCAAAGCTCTTCGAGATCGCTTTGAACAGGGAGACTCCTTTTTGGGACGTCTCACTAAGCTCCGACAGACGGGTACAGTGGATGAATATATCACCGCTTTTGAAGCCTTAGCCTTCCGCACTCAGAGTCTCTCAGATGAGTTCTACACGAAATGTTTTATCAGTGGTCTTAAAGAAGCCATCAAAGCTCAAGTTCTACTCCACCACCCTCCCACGTGGACGGAGGCTTGCCAGGTAGCTCGTAAGGTGGAACGTGCCATAACAGCCCAATACAGCCGCCCCAATTTCCCCACTAAAGGTCGTCCCCCACAAGCTCACAACACGACTCAGACACTTAAGGTCCAAAAGGTGTCACCTCAGGAAATGGCCGAAAGAAGGAAGCAAGGACTATGTTACTACTGTGATGAAAAATATTCCCCTGGTCATAAATGCAAGGAGCCCAAGTTTTTTCAAATAGATGCCACTGACTACAGCTCCACCGAGGAAGATCCACCACTTGAGGAACCAGAGGCGATCAAAGAAGACAACCAAAAGGAGATTGTATCTGACGAACCAGTTATTTCGCTCAATGCGTTGGTAGGAATTTCTTCCCCTCAAACTCTCAAAATCAGGGGTTTTCTTAAACATCGCCCAGTAGTAGTCTTGATTGATAGTGGAAGTACCCATAATTTCATCCATCAAAAAATCGCCGAAGCAGTGCATTGTTTTGTATGGGCAGTTTCTAACTTCCAAGTCCAAATTGCAGATGGGGGCACAATGAAATGTGAAGGCCGCTGTGAAAATGTCAAACTTCAAATGGGGGATTATCAGTTGAAAACCCACATGTTTGCCATACACATGGGGGGATGCGACATTGTCCTAGGCGCTGAATGGCTCCGCACTCTTGGGCCAATCATAATGGATTTCCAGGAGTTATATATGAGTTTTAAGCAGAACAACTCTACACATACCCTCCGTGGCCTCCAGGTGGGAGCCCCCTCTGTCATCAGCTCGCATCGGATGGAAAAATTGTCAAAAAAGGGCCATCATGGAGTGGTAGCTCAATTTAATGCCATCCAGGTAGTCGAAACTAGGTCTCTGCCAATTCATCCTAAGATGCAGCAGATTTTAAATAACCATCGGACGGTCTTTGACAAGCCTCATGAGCTTCCACCCTCGCAGGGAATGGTTTTCACACCCAGGGCTCTCCCAACTCATTTCTCAATTGCAGGTAGATCCTAATTCCAGCAAGGGCTACTCGTGGCAGAATGATATTCTTCACTACAAGGACAGAGTCGTAATATCACCAACATCTACCCTCAAAAGTAGCATTTGGCAGAATTGCACTCATCTCCCATTGCAGGACATTCGGGCTTTCAGAAGACGTATGCTCGCACTAGAAGATCATTCTTTTGGACAGGCATGAAAAAGGACGTCCTTACTTTCGTAGCCGAATGTGATGTTTGTCAACGCCAGAAAGGGGAAACCGTCAACACACCAGGCACATTACAACCATTGCCCATTCCGGCATCAATTTGGACGGAGGTTTCTATGGATTTCATTACAGGTCTTCCAAAGTCAGGGAACAAGTCAGTCATCATGGTGGTTGTGGACCGACTGTCGAAGTATGCTCATTTCTGCGCCCTACACCACCCGTTTACACAAACCTTGGTTGCTCAATCTTTCATGGATCAGATCTTCAAATTACATGGCATGCCCACTTCTATAGTGTCCGACCGTGACTCGATCTTCACCAGCAATTTTTGGCAGGAACTCTTCAGAATACAAGGCACTCAACTCAAACTCAGTACTTCATATCATCCTCAAACAGATGATCAAACCGAAGCCGTCAACAAATGTCTAGAAACCTACCTTAGGTGTTTCACTTCAGAAAAGCAACACCTTTGGGCACAGTGGTTACCTCTGGCTGAATGGTGGTATAACACCAACTATCATGCCACCACCAAAATGACTCCCTATGAAGCAGTCTATGGTCAACTTCCGCCTTCCCCTACTTCTTATCTCAAGGGATGCTCCAAAGTAGAAGCAGTGGATCAACTCCTACAACACCGCGCAACCATGCTCGCCCATCTTCGCGAGAATCTTCATCAAGCTCAGAACCACATGAAGCAACAGGCCGACCAACATCGCTCAGAGTGCCAATTTCAAGAAGGGGATCAGGTCTTTTTGAGGCTGCAACCATATAAGCAAACATCACTCAAAGACAAGGGTTGTCAAAAGCTCTCTCCAAAATTTTACGGACCATACCAAGTACTTCAGCGCATTGGAGAAGTGGCTTACATGTTGGCTTTGCCACCTACGGCAAAAATCCATCCAGTTTTCCATGTATCGTGCCTCAAGAAAGTGATTGGGAACAATTGCCGAGTTCAAACCAGTCTACCTGAATTAGACGAAGAAGGGTCAATCTGGCTTCAACCTGAACAGGTTCTAGACACACGAGACAAGCATCTACGCGGCCGCATGATTAAGGAAGTCCTCGTCAAATGGAAAGACACCTCTCCGGAAGATGCAACTTGGGAACCAGTCACTATTCTTCAGCAGTTTCCACAGCGTCAGCCTTGAGGACAAGGCTAGTCTTAATGGGGAGGGCATGTTAGGGTCCCACCCTAACCCCCTTATTTATGTCATGGGATCACGTCATAGTCAAGAGTCAATAAAGCCCATATTAATATGTGTAAGTGGTTAACCCGCAATTAATGACGAGACCACCATTAGTTGCAAATGGGCGGTAGTATTAGATAGATGGTATTAATAAAACCCGCGGTATTGGCCCGTGGTATTGCATGTATGAGTCATATATAAAGGATAGAGACTCCCTGCGAGGAGCATCGTGTCTTGTTTTTGTAGTCGAGCTCTGCTCTATTGGAGGTTGCCCCCTCGAAGAGGCCTGTGAACATTTCTCTCTGAATAATAAAATCATTGCTATTCTGTGTTCTGGGTATCTTTTCTTTGCATATTCTGTGTTTGGGTATTACTTTGCAGGTTAAGAGCATAACAGTTTTTGAATTTCAGCTTTTACCACATCTTTTATATGAGGATTAAGTCTCCTTTGAGGTTGACGAACAGGTCTGGCATCCTTTTCTATATAAATGTGGTGTGTATAATTGGGGGTCAATTCCTTTCATATCAGGGTAATCCCATGCAAATGCTTCTTTATATTTTCTTAACAAATGGATGAGCTTCATTTCTTGTTCAGGTGTGAGGTTGGCATTAATATTTAAGGTTTTTCCCAGTTCAATTTCTACAATTTTACTATTTGCAACAGAAGTAACAGGTATTGTTTGATCATGTGTATCTTTCAGAGGATCTTCTTCTAATTCATTATCAAATGCTGCTTCTATCATGTGACACTGTGTGCAGGATCTAGATTCAGTTTGACTAATGAAATTATTAATGGAATCATCTTCTGTTTGGTCTTTAAAATCAAGTGCCTCTTGTATAGTTAATGCAGATCTAATGTTATCAGTAAGGTATGATACAGGGTGCTTATTAGTTTTGATTATTGTTACACTTGGCTGCGCTAGAGGATATAGAACTAAATTCTTGATATTTGGTCCTTTGGTTATGGTCATATTTCCTTACCGACAGCCAATGTAAGCATCGGCAGTGGCAAGCCAAGGTCTACCTAAAATCAGCAGGTGTCCATCATGTCGGGTTTTGGGATTTATTATTAGGAAATCGGTTGGATATTCCCAGGAATCAACAGAGACCATGACATCATGTAGAGTACCCTCTGGCCTAACCACAGATCGGTCGGCCAATTCTAGCAAGGTAGAGGTGGGTTCTACAGATGTAATGCCTAGCTTTTGGCAAGTAGTGGTTGTCAAGATATTAATTGTAGCTCCTAGATCAACTAAGGCATTAGACAGGGTCTGACCAGAAATTTGGACAGTTATAATTGGATTTCTTGGGTCTTCATATTTAATGGGTGTTTCTTTCCCTGATAGTAAGTCAGATAGAGTGCCGACTACTTGGACTCTTGGATTAGTTGTTATATTCCTCCTTGGTTTCTTTATGCACAATTCTTTGATAGTTTTTGCGTAAATGGGGATGTCTTGAATGGCTTGGAGGAATGGAATTTTTATGTACAAATTTTGTAATTCTCCCAGAATGTCAAAATCAGGATATTGTATAGGTCGAGGTATGACTAATCATTCTAGGAACGGAGGAGAGGATGTGGTTGCTTGATTATGAGTTTGTTGTTCATTCACATCCTCTTGTTGCGACAGATGTTCTCTTGGTAACTGATCTTCAATCTAAACTGTCTTATCTCCCTCGGTTTTAATAATACGGCCAGATCTTAATTGAAGATCATTACACTCCCTCAGAACGTCTCCTATTTCTGGTGATTCTATAATTTGGAGAGATTGGACCGGTCTGTTATTTGGATTGGGGTTGGGTTGGGCTGGGAGTTGCGGTCTCATATTAGACTGGGGATTTTGTTGTAAGGCTAGTAGTGTAGGTTGAGGGAGCGGAATAGTTCCTACTGGCTGAAGCATCGGTCTCTGCTAGTTTGTCTGCTAGGCTAAACTTTGTGAAGTAGGGGGATTCCATTGTGGAGGATATGAGTTACCTTGCCAATATGGTGGAGTATAAGGAAAGTTCGGCCAACCAAATTGGCTTGCCTGATTTAGCCACGGGTTTGAAGAAGGAAATGACTGTGGTGACCAGTTTGGAAACAGGGGTTGGGATTGACTTTGCCAAATACTATATTGTTGAGCATTATACTGTGGAGGTTGAAAAGAAGAAGTTGAGTCTGAAAACATACCAGATTGTCTCGGATGCCACTTGTTATCACTCAGTTTGTCCTTAAGCTCCAGAAAAGGATACGGCCGAGGTAACCACAAACCAACTTTGGACTGCATGTTCTAGCAAACTTACAATCAGAGAGGGCTCTCTCTTTATGATTTAGCTTTGTTTGAAAAGGATTTTAGGCTAGGTCTTGAGTTCAGAGGGTTTTTGTTTTGGTTTTGGTGGGAAAATTGATTTTTTAGATAGAGAGGCAGAGCATAGTCTAAGGGTTTCGAACCATTGGGCGTGGATTCGAGGAGAAAAACTGCTGGTGCTTTTCCTTAATAACAGTGAGGGAAAATGGAGCAAGATAGCTGGGAATGAAACAATGTTTCAGGTTAAAGGGATGGAAAGAAATGCTAAGTAATGAGAGGCAATTAAGAATCTCTCAATTATGCTTAACAGGGGAAGATAACATGGCGCTACCTAGGGGCATTTAAGAATCCCTAGATAATTGGCAAACACAGGTAAATTGAGGTAAACATCAGCCAGAAGGAATTCATATTCATAACCAATTCAATCAGAAGAAAACATAAAGAAATAGCAGAAATTGAGCATAGAGAGTATTTAAACTAATTCTAGGCTATTCTTTCTTCCTACTACTTAGATAGTGGTAAACAATAAACAGAGGTAAGATGCACTTATTGTTTCAGGCTGCAGCACAAGAATTCCATCTTCAGTCTCCAAAACATTCACTCACAATAGACAGTTTTCTCTCCAAGCTTTCGGCAATTTTTTATTATGGAAAAACTTAGGTATACACAGCGAGTCTCTAGTGAACTTCTCAATTGACCAACCCTTAAAACTATACAGAGGGTGGTATATATAGGGCAAAAACTCTCTGCAGAGTTCCTTTATTACATCTTGACCTAATTAGGTCATAAAGAAAAATGACTACTTAACCTAATTCTATCCAGAAATAAATGCAAAAAATATCTCGGGCTGTGCTGAGGGCCGCCGTATCAAAACTGAATAAATGATGTTGTCCTTGGTGGCTTGCTGCAGTGTTTTCTGAAATAAATGAGTATGGGTTTCTGCACCTTCGCTGTCCTGTGCTTTGAATGCCTTAATGGTGATTTGAGGGTAAGGATGGGTTGATGATGCTTGATTTGACTTTCTGGGGGCTTCATTAATATACAGGTGCTTCGAGCCCCTAAAAAATATTTGCTGATACACTTTGGCGTCCTTTCTTCCTTCTGATACTCTTTGAAAAAATCTGGACTGCTGTTCTGATGTGCTGTGGGTCTAATCATGCATTGATGGCCATTGTTCGGCCTCTGTATCCTCTGAAATTGTTTTCCGCTCCTTTCGGTATGCTCTGCGAAGAAAATGGATCATTTTACGGCCTTTCGGGCTTCTTGGGGACTGCGTAACGAAAGATTCCCTGAATATTCCCTGAAGATTCTCCATTTCGGCCTAAAAAATCCTGCGATGAGCGATAGGCGCAAATCGCTCATCAAAAACTGCCTCAGAATCGGATTTCAGGGCTCCGAAGTGCAATTTTCGCGCCTTTGCGCCCAAAAAGCGCTGATGATGTCAGCATGACGTCAGCATGATGTGACATTGTACGGTGGGTGACGTCAGCATGACGTCAGCAGGACGACGTGGCGGGATGATGTCAGCATGACGTCATCATGTACGGATGGTGATGTGGCAGGTACGGTGGCAGGGATACGTGGCAGGAGGCCACACAGGTAGGTGACTTGACATAGTGACTGGGCGGGGGGTGACGTGGGATGTGATGTCATGGGCGGTAAGTGGTTTTGGGGTGCACCGCTTATGGACGACGGTGGTTTCCGGGGAGAGGGCTCCGCCACAGCCTGACGCTTGACGCGTGGCGGGAGGTACAGCGGCAATACGCCCATCTCACGGACGCTAAAGCTCGGGCATTTTAGAGATGGGACGGCCCACCCACCGTCGATCTGTGGGGCGGAAGATCCAACGGTTGGCGGTAGACGTGAGGTGGCGGTGGGTTAATGGGTGGGGATATTCGTGGGAATATTCCCATTTAAATATAGCGCGCGGTGGGTTTAGACTTAGGAAATGGTGGGTTTATGGGTTTTTTGAGCGCGGGTTAACAATTTATGCCCGAAACTTGGGGTAAAGGGATAAAAAGTGGGTTTTTTGAGGGTTTTTAGAGTTAGGGAAGAGGTTATTAATCTGACCAGGTGTTAGATTAGTCCCTGCTATGACTCGGATGGGCTAAAAACAGCCCCAGATGGACCATTTTTTCCCGGACTTATGAAAATATGGCTATATTGCCAGGGAGGGAATATTTACATAGGGGTGTTTTATAAGTATAGTTTAATAGGGGAATGGGAAAAATTGATAGGGAGTTTATATAATAAAGTTAGTAGTTAATATGGAGATGAAAAGAGGGCGCTAAGGTCAGGGACCTTAGGCTAAATTTGGGGAAAAGAACCTGTAGAGAAATGACATCCTTGAGTGAAACAGATCTTTCACCAAGGCAACTGATATGGAGTATGATGAGACTAAGAGGCTGAAGCAGATCTTGACCTCTTTGGGGAGTTAGTAAGTGACTTTGGGGAATTAGAAGAAAGGGGAGTTAGTGATGTCCAGCTCTGAGCTCTTTTGAATGCAAAACTGCTTGCACTGTGATCTGAAAAGATAAACATTTTGAAACACAAAATTGATCATGAATCACCATTCTACAACCACAGCTACCTACCCAGCCTACTTCCAAACATTTTTTCTTCTTTTGATTTGGGTGCACTTAGACTTGCAGACCCATATTTACAATTTTTATTTTCTTTTTTCTGATTTCCTATCTAAATCTACACTTATTTCTGCCAGGGCCCAGATTAAACAGTTGGGTCCCTTTGAGTCTCTACCTATCTACAAAATCTGCCAAGATTAAGCTATTTGGCCAGATATTATTCTCTATATTCTACGACAAGAAACTTAAACTTTAGGGAAACCAAGCTTAGGCTATTTGGTTTTCCTTTAACTGAGCAACCTTTCAAAAATGGAACCTTTGCAGCATGGAAAAGATGAACATTTTTGGCACTTCCACTGTCAATCATGAAATATGAAACCTGTTGCAACAGGAGGCTAACAGTGGCTCCACTTGGGGATGGCCTTCCCTTGTGGAAGGCCAAGAACAGCAGGTCAGACTGCCTTGTTTTTCAACTGCTTCTGTACTTCAAAAAAAACCTTTCCTCTTGGTTGGATGCTTTATTGTATATATTACGACAGGGTTGAAGAGCTTAGGGCCTTCACTTCGGGCTTCAACTGCATCAAGCTGCTATACAAACAGAAAACTCAAATCCTACCTACCTACCCTAATCAACACTTGTTTGCTAGCTAGGTATAATGAAACAACCAGTGCAACCACTTGAGCACCAGCAAAAAGAAGCAAACGGTTTGATTGATAGTTGGTGAAATCAGAAACATTGTCTGGTCATGTGCTCCAATAATCACGATTGTGACATATGAAGGTATTTGCTGAATGTCGTGGTCTTCATAGAGACAATATATTAAAGATTTTGAGTTGAAAAGATCCTCCATGTAATCAGCTACAGGATCTATAAAAGCATTATGTGTGAGAGTTTCTTCTAGACTAGCTTTGTCTGATGGAACAATTTCATCCTCAGTAACCACCTCTGCAGCCAGTACATATTTCTTTCTCTTGAAAGCATGATTATCTTTAATTTGTGAGTCAAAAGGTAATCCAATTTCCTTGGGACTAGGAGAAGGAAGATTTTGGAAGAACTCTTTAGGATTAGGAAAATCATACGACCGAATTTGAGAATGCAAAAATTCAATCTCAATCTCATGCTTTTCAACCACTAGGTCTAAAAGACGCATTCTGATCTGGGGTTGCTCTATTGTTTTGACTTTCAACAGCACAGATCTAACAAAATCTTCATCAAGCTCATATTCTGATAATAACTTTCTGAATTCATTAGTAGCTTGCTTTGTTGCAAGATCTCCCATACACCCAGTCATTTGACCTGACTATTAACACTGTGGAACGGGATTATTTGGTTGTAAAGCCACTCAAAACTTTGAAAAGTTTCCTCTCAGGTTCACTCCTCCAGTGGAGCCTTGATTATGCAGATGATGTGGAGTCTCCAGGTGAAAGACCAACTTTGGAGTGTCTGATCTCTGTCCACCATCAAAGATCAGAACTAAACTTTGAAAAAGCAGTTCTGATGGTCTGGTTCTCTCGGTGGAGCTTTCTTACCTTCTTTGTGAAACTATCTGAAATTATCTGAGGAAAGTCCCCAGTGGAGTCGCCATTATGTTATACTCAGGTTGTCCTTAAGCTCCAGAAAAAGATACGGCCGAGGTAACCACAAACCAACTTTGGACTGCAGGTTCTAGCCAACCTGCAATTAGAGAGGGCTCTCTCTTGATGATTTAGTTTTGTTTGAAAAGGATTTTAGGCTAGGTCTCGAGTTCAGAGGGTTTTTGTTTTGTTTTTGGTGGGAAAATTGATTTTTCAGATAGAGAGGCAGAGCATAGTCTAAGGGTTTCGAACCATTGGGCCTGGAGTCGAGGAGAAAAACTGTTGGTGCTTTTCCTTAATAACAGTGAGGGAAAATGGAGCAAGATAGCTGGGAATGAAACAATGTTTCAGGTTAAAGGGATGGAAAGAAATGCTAAGTAATGAGAGGCAATTAAGAATCTCTCAATTATGCTTAACAGGGGAAGATAATAGGGTGCTACCTATGGGCATTTAAGAATCCCTAGATAATTGGCAAACACAGGTAAATCGGGGTAAACATGAGCCAGAAGGAATTCATATTCATAACCAATTCAATCAGAAGAAAACATAAAGAAATAGCAGAAATTGAGCATAGAGAGTATTTAAACTAATTCTAGGCTATTATTTCTTCCTGCTACTTAGATAGTGGTAAACAATAAACAGAGGTAAGATGCACTTATTGTTTCAGGCTGCAGCACAAGAATTCCATCTTCAGTCTCGAAAACATTCATTCACAACAGACAGTTTGCTCTCCAAGCTTTCGTCAATCTTTGATTATGGAAAAACTTAGGTATACACAGCGAGCCTCTAGTGAATTTCTCAATTGACCAACCCTTAAAACTATACAGAGGGTGGTATATATAGGGTAAAAACTCTCTGCAGAGTTCCTTTATTACATCGTGACCTAATTAGGTCATAAAGAAAAATGACTACTTAACCTAATTCTATCCAGAAATAAATGAAAAAAATATCTCGGGCTGTGCTGAGGGCCGCCGTATCAAAACTGAATAAATGATGCTGTCCTTGGTGGCTTGCTGCAGTGTTTTCTGAAATAAATGAGTATGGGTTTCTGCACCTTCACTGTCCTGTGCTTTGAATGCCTTAATGGTGATTTGAGGGTAAGGATGGGTTGATGATGCCTGATTTGACTTTCTGGGGGCTTCATTAATATACAGGTGCTTCGAGCCCCTAAAAAGTCTTTGCTAATACACTTTGGCGTCCTTTCTTCCTTCTGATACTCTTTGACAAAATCTGGACTGCTGTTCTGATGTGCTGCGGGTCTAATCACGCATTGATGGCCGCTGTTCGGCCTCTGTATCCTCTGAAATTGTTTTCCGCTCCTTTCGGTATGCTCTGCGAAGAAAATTGATCATTTTATGGCCTTTCGGGCTTCCTGGGGACTGCGTAACGAAAGATTCCCTGAAGATTCTCCATTTCGGCGTAAAAAATCCTGAGATGAGTGATAGGTGCAAATCGCTCATCAAAAACTGCCTCAAAATCGGATTCCGGGGCTCCGAAGTGCGATTTTCGCACCTTTGCGCCCAAAAAGTGCTGATGACATCAGCATGACGTTAGCATGATGTGCTATTATACGGTGGGTGACGTCAGCAGGACGACGTGGCAGGATGACGTCAGCATGACATCATCATGTATGGATGGTGACGTGGCAGGTACGGTGGCAGGGATACGTGGCAGTGACGTGGCAGGAGGCCACACAGGCAGGTGACTCGACATAGAGACTGGGCGGGGGGTGACGTGGGATGTGATGTCACGGGCGGTAAGCGGTTTTGGGGCGCACTGCTTATGGACGATGGTGGTTTCGGGGGAGAGGGCTCCACCACAGCCCGACGCTTGACGCGTGGTGGGAGGTACGGCAGCAATACCGCCCATCTCCCGGACGCTAAAGCTCGGGCGTTTTGGAGATGGGACGGCCCGCCCACCATCGATCTGCGGGGGGGAAGATCCAACGGTTGGCAGTAGATGTGAGGCGGCGGCAGGTTAATGGGCGGGGATATTCGTGGGAATATTCCCATTTAAATATAGCGCGCGGTGGGTTTAGACTTAGGAAATGGCGGGTTTATGGGTTTTTTGAGCGCGGGTTAACAATTTATGCCCGAAACTTGGGGTAAAGGGATAAAAAGTGGGTTTTTTGAGGGTTTTTAGAGTTAGGGAAGAGGTTATTAATCTGACCAGGTGTCAGATTAATCCCTGCTATGACTCGGATGGGCTAAAAACAGCCCCAGATGGACCATTTTTTCCCGGACTTATGAAAATATGGCTATATTGCCAGGGAGGGAATATTTACATAGGGGCATTTTATAAGTATAGTCTAATAGGGAAATGGGAAAAACTGATAGGGAGTTTATATAATAAAGTTAGTAGTTAATATGGAGATGAACAGAGGGCACTAAGGTCAGGGACCTTAGGCTAAATTTGGGGGAAAGAACTTGTAGAGAAATGACATCCTTGAGTGAAACAGATCTTTCACCAAGGCAACTGATATGGAGTATGATAAGACTAAGAGGCTCAAGCAGATCTTGACCTCTTTGGGGAGTTAGTAAGTGACTTTGGGGAATTAGAAGAAGGGGGAGTTAGTGATGTCTAGCTCTGAGCTCTTTTGAATGCAAAACTGCCTGCACTGTGATCTGAAAAGATAAACATTTTGAAACACAAAATTGATCATGAATCACCATTCTACAATCACAGCTACCTACCCAGCCTACTTCTTAACATTTTTTCTTCTTTTGATTTGGGTGCACTTAGACTTGCAGACCCATATTTACAATTTTTATTTTCTTTTTTTCTGATTTCCTATCTGAATCTACAATTATTTCTGCTAGGGCCCAGATTAAACAGTTGGGTCCCTTTGATTCTCTACCTATCTACAAAATCTGCCAAGATTAAGCTGTTTGGTCAGATATTATTCTCTATATTCTAAGACAAGCAATTTAAACTTTAGGGAAACCAAGCTTAGGCTATTTGGTTTTCCTTTAATTGAGCAACCTTTCAAAAATGGAACCTTTGCAGCATGGAAAAGATGAACATTTTTGGCACTTCCACTGTCAATCATGAAATATGAAACCTGTTGCAACAGGAGGCTAACAATGGCTCCACTTGGGGATGGCCTTCCCTTGTGGAAGGCCAAGAACAGCAGGTCAGACTGCCTTGTTTTTCAACTGCTTCTGTACTTCAAAAAAAACCTTTCCTCTTGGCTGGATGCTTTATTGTATATATTACGAGAGGGTTGAAGAGCTTAGGGCTTTCACTTCGGGCTTCAATTGCATCAAGCTGCTATACAAACAGAAAAATCAAATCCTACCTACCTACCCTAATCAGCACTTGTTTGCTGGCTAGGTATAATGAAACAACCAGTGCAACCACTTGAGCACCAGCAAAAAGAAGCAAACGGTTTGACTGATAGTTGGTGAAATCAGAAACATTGTCTGGTCATGTGCTCCAATAATCACGATTGTGACATATGAAGGTATTTGCTGAATGTTGTGGTCTTCATAGAGACAATATATTAAAGATTTTGAGTTGAAAAGATCCTCCATGTAATCAGCTACAGGATCTATAAAAGCATTATGTGTGAGAGTTTCTTCTAGACTAGCTTTGTCTGATGGAACAGTTTCATCCTCAGTAAGCACCTCTGCAGCCGGTACATCTTTCTTTCTCTTGAAAGCATGATTATCTTTAATTTGTGAGTCAAAAGGTAATCCAATTTCCTTTGGACTAGGAGAAGGAAGATTTTGGAAGAACTCTTTAGGATTAGGAAAATCATACGACCGAATTTGAGAATGCAAAAAATTCAATCTCAATCTCATGCTCTTCAACCACTAGGTCTAAAAGACGCATTCTGATCTGGGGCTACTCTATTGTTTTGACTTTCAACAGCACAGATCTAACAAAATCTTCATCAAGCTCATATTCTGATAATAACTTTCTGAATTCATTTGTAGCTTGCTCTGTTGCAAGATCTCCCATACACCCAGTCATTTGACCTGACTATTAACACTGTGGAACGGGATTATTTGGTTGTAAAGCCACTCAAAACTTTGAAAAGTTTCCTCTCAGGTTCACTCCTCCAGTGGAGCCTTGATTATGCAGATGATGTGGAGTCGCCAGGTGAAAGATCAACTTTGGAGTGTCTGATCTCTGTCCACCATCAAAGATCAGAACTAAACTTTGAAAAAGCAGTTCTGAAGGTCTGGTTCTCTCAGTGGAGCTTTCTTACCTTCTTCATGAAACTATCTAAAATTATCTGAGGAAAGTCCCCAGTGGAGTCGCCATTATGTTATCACTCAGGTTGTCCTTAAGCTCTAGAAAAGGTTACGGCAAAGGTAACCACAAACCAACTTTGGACTGCAGGTTCTAGCCAACCTGCAATCAGAGAGGGCTCTCTCTTGATGATTTAGCTTTGTTTGAAAAGGATTTTAGGCTAGGTCTCGAGTTCAAAGTGTTTTTGTTTTGTTTTTGGTGGGAAAATTGATTTTTCAGATAGAGAGGCAGAGCATAGTCTAAGGGTTTCGAACCATTGGGCATGGAGTCGAGGAGAAAAACTGCTGGTGCTTTTCCTTAATAACAGTGAGGGAAAATGGAGCAAGATAGCTGGGAATGAAACAATGTTTCAGGTTAAAGGGATGGAAAGAAATGCTAAGTAATGAGAGGCAATTAAGAATCTCTCAATTATGCTTAACAAGGGAAGATAACAGGGCGCTACCTAGGGGCATTTAAGAATCCCTAGATAATTGGCAAACACAGGTAAATCAGGGTAAACATGAGCCAGAAGGAATTCATATTCATAACCAATTCAATCAGAAGAAAACATAAAGAAATTGCAAAAATTGAGCAGAGAGAGTATTTAAACTAATTCTAGGCTATTCTTTCTTCCTGCTACTTAGATAGTGGTAAACAATAAACAGAGGTAAGATGCACTTATTGTTTCAGGCTGCAGCACAAGAATTCCATCTTCAGTCTCCAAAACATTCATTCACAACAGACAGTTTTCTCTCCAAGATTTCGGCAATCTTTGATTATGGAAAAACTTAAGGTATACACAGCGAGTCTCTAGTGAACTTCTCAATTGACCAACCCTTAAAACTATACAGAGGGTGGTATATATAGGGCAAAAACTCTCTACGGAGTTCCTTTATTACATCTTGACCTAATTAGGTCATAAAGAAAAATGACTACTTAACCTAATTCTATCCAGAAATAAATGCAAAAAATATCTCGGGCTGTGCTCAGGGCCGCCGTATCAAAACTGAATAAATGATGCGGTCCTTGGTGGCTTGCTGCAGTGTTTTCTGAAATAAATGAGTATGGGTTTCTGAACCCTCGTTGTCCTGTGCTTTGAATGCCTTAATGGTGATTTGAGGGTAAGTATGGGTTGATGATGCCTGATTTGACTTTTTGGGGGCTTCATTAATATACAGGTGCTTCAAGCCCCTAAAAAATCTTTGCTGATACACTTTGGCCTCCTTTCTTCCTTCTGATACTCTTTGACAAAATCTGGACTGTTGTTCTGATGTGCTGCGGGTCTAATCACGCATTGATGGCCGTTGTTCGGCCTCTGTATCCTCTGAAATTGTTTTCCGCTCCTTTCGGTATGCTCTGCGAAGAAAATGGATCATTTTATGGCCTTTCGGCTTCTTGGGGACTGCGTAACAAAAGATTCCCTGAAGATTCCCTGAATATTCTCCATTTCAGCGTAAAAAATCCTGCGATGAGCGATAGGCACAAATTGCTCATCAAAAACTGCCTCAGAATCGGATTCCGGGGCTCTGAAGTGCGATTTTTGCGCCTTTGTGCCCCAAAAGTGCTGATGACGTCAGCATGATGTGACATTGTACGGCGGGTGACGTCAGCATGACGTCAGCAGGATAACGTGGCGGGATGACATCATCATGTACGGATGGTGACGTGGTAGGTACGGTGGCAGGGATACGTGGTAGTGACGTGGCAGGAGGCCACGCAGGTAGGTGACTCGACATAGTGACTGGGCGGGGGTGACATGGGATGTGATGTCACGGGCGGTAAGTGGTTTTGGGGCGCATTGCTTATGGACGACGGTGGTATCGGGGGAGAGGGCTCCGCCACAGCCCGACGCTTGATGCGTGGCAGGAGGTACGGCGGCAATACCGCCCATCTCCCGGACGCTAAAGCTCGAGCGTTTTGGAGATGGGACGGCCCGCCCACCGTCGATCTGCGGGGCGGAAGATCCAACGGTTGGCGGTAGACATGAGGCGGCGGCGGGTTAATGGGCGGGGATATTTGTGGGAATATTCCCATTTAAATATAGCACGCAGTGGGTTTAGACTTAGGAAATGGCAGGTTTATGGATTTTTTGAGCGCGGGTTAACAATTAATGCCTGAAACTTGGGGTGAATAAAAGTGGGTTTTTTGAGGGTTTTTAGAGTTAGGGAAGAGGTTATTAATCTGACCAGGTGTCAGATTAATCCCTGCTATGACTCGGATGGGCTAAAAACAGCCCCAGATGGACCATTTTTTCCCGGACTTATGAAAATATGGCTATATTGCCAGGGAGGGAATATTTACATAGGGGTGTTTTATAAGTATAGTTTAATAGGGGAATGGGAAAAACTGATAGGGAGTTTATATAATAAAGTTAGTAGTTAATATGGAGATGAACAGAGGGCGCTAAGGTCAGGGACCTTAGGCTAAATTTGGGGAAAAGAACCTGTAGAGAAATGAAATCCTTGAGTGAAACAGATCTTTCACCAAGGCAACTGATATGGAGTATGATGAGACTAAGAGGCTCAAGCAGATCTTGACCTCTTTGGGGAGTTAGTAAGTGACTTTGGGGAATTAGAAGAAGGGGGAGTTAGTGATGTCCAGCTCTGAGCTCTTCTGAATGCAAAACTGCCTGCACTGTGATCTGAAAAGATAAACATTTTGAAACACAAAATTGATCATGAATCACCATTCTACAACCACAGCTACCTACCCAGCCTACTTCCTAACATTTTTTCTTCTTTTGATTTGGGTGCACTTAGACTTGCAGACCCATATTTACAATTTTTATTTTCTTTTTTCTGATTTCCTATCTAAATCTACACTTATTTCTGCCACGGCCCAGATTAAATAGTTGGGTCCCTTTGATTCTCTACCTATCTACAGAATCTGCCAAGATTAAGCTGTTTGGCCAGATATTATTCTCTATATTCTAAGACAAGCAATTTAAACTTTAGGGAAACCAAGCTTAGGCTATTTGGTTTTCCTTTAACTGAGCAACCTTTCAAAAATGGAACCTTTGCAGCATGGAAAAGATGAACATTTTTGGCACTTCCACTGTCAATCATGAAATATGAAACCTGTTGCAACAGGAGGCTAACACCACTGACGGCACTAGTTGAGCAAATACACCGATTCTGGTTCTTCTTCAGCTTCCTTATATACCGCTTTCAATCCAGGAAGTGAGGGGCAGCTCTCCGTAAGGTGATCTTTTGTACACATGGCGCATGTTTGGACTGTATCCAGTGGACACTCCTTGTGACTATGCTTTTTCCTGCATCGGGGACAGAAGATCGCCAAATTCTATTCTGCCTCCATTTGCTTCTGTTTGGCCTACATAATATCAAGTTGTGTAGTTAGTGTCCCTAGAATATCAGTTTTAAAATTTTCCAATAAATTCCCAATTTCTACACGTGTTACTCCTTCTGTCGAAATTCTATTATCTCTTACAAACTGATCATGTTTTGCCGGTTTTACTCTTGTGCTACCTCTCGAACTCCTGATACATAAATCAATAATGTCAGAAAAATTTTCTTGATAAATATCCCCTTTTCCCATGATGTTTAAAGTCTCAATACATTGTTCCTTCATGCCCCTTATCAATGTTGTTTTTAACACATTATCAAGTAAAGGTAGTGATGCATAAGGAGATCTTTGTAGATTATATTGGAAATGTTCCACATACTCCTCTAATGTCTCATTCGGTCTAGCTGTCATCTGGAATATTTTGTCCTTTAATTCTCTAGACCTGCAATAATCCTGATATTTTTTTACGAAAGATTCTTTCATTTGATCCCAGTTATTTATAACCCCGCCACCTAATCCCATAAACCATCTTAAAGCAGCCCCTTTTAATGTAGAGGGAAATAATTTTAGTTTCTTGGGGTCGGTGGTGTAATCATATCCCCTGCACAACACATCAAATTCAAATAAAAATGCATCCGGATCTTCTGATGTAAGACCATGAAATGTAGGGATATGTTGAAGAGTGATTGCTTTCATAGGCGCATTTGCTACAAAATCCACTATAGGGTACTGTAGTGTAGAGGTTTGAGTGTTTGGCTAATTTTGAGCCATAGGGTAAAATATATGCCAATAGCCTTTTGGGATATCTAGGAGGGTATTCCTAGGTTGAGAGGGAATGGCTTTAACAGGGACAGTTTTAATAACACTTCCTCTTTCTGGGATAATGAGAGTGCCTGATGTCTGAGGGGATTAAATTTCTTCGAAAATGATTTTTGCAGCACTTCCCTTGTCTGGGTTGTTTAATGGCTGAGTTGTTCTAATAGGAGAGCTTGGTTCCTCGGTTTCCCCTGTTTCTCCTTCTCCTTCACAAAGATTGCTGAAATTCCCTTCCTGCAATAGTTCTGGAGTAGAATTTTCAATTTCTTGAAATTCCTGCTCTTCAGTTTGACTATGCACCTCAGCAAAGGCTACAGATGGTGATCCTGTGGCCTGAAGGGAACTAGTAGGCTGTTTAGAAATGATTTTCCTGGGTCCTACTGACGGCTAAGATCCTGCTTTCTTGTAGATTTTGTCTATGAAGGTCGTTTGGCCAAGGGTCACCGGCCTCGTAGCTTTTTTGGCTTGGGTAGAGCTTTGGTATTTTTTTCTTGTTTTTTCTGCTTAGTCATGCACTCAAATTAACTACTAAATTCTATTCAAACAAAACAACAGCAAATCTATTAGGAAAGCGGACAGAAGAGCAGGGCTTTTACATGCTCCGTAAGTAGGTTCATACATTCCGTTTTTAAAATCCAACTCTTCCCTAGCAGATTTGTACACTACTCTGAAAAAAGAACAAATGGCTACACTCTTTCCCCAGAAACGACACCAAAATGTAGAGCTATAAAAAGGGTCTCTTTCACCTCTAATTACCTCACATTAATATGTCAATCTTGGAGCGTTTTGTTATTTCAAAGAGTGTCTTAGTCTGAGGCTATCATTTGTCAAAGTAATGCTAGTAGTACAGTGTTCAGCAGTACAAGAGTAAATGGATGCTTGTATACAACTTAACTACTTCAAAAGAGTAAATCACACACTCAAAAGACTAAGCAACTTATCAGTCAAGGGTTCGGTAGCAATAACCATCCCTTTGGAAACTGATGGAAAAGGAAATCAGAGAACAGATCGTGGATCTGGGAGCCAAACAATGAATGCCAAGGCTCACTATAGCCTTAGATCGTCTCCCACACCAAAATAACAAATGCCAGTAAATGGAACGACAGATAAGAAAATGGGACAGCAAATAAGAAATATAACAGCAAGTCTATAATGAAACAGCAAATCCGAAATGGAACAGTAGCTAAGAAATAGAACAGCAACTAAGTCTCACAAGCAGTAACAAACTTAATCTATTAAATCAAATGCATTAATCGTAATCAAACAACAACCTTTCACTCCTAAGGCAGATCGAACAGCACACCCCAACGGAACAGCACTGATTACTGATGAACTATGGAACAGTGCTTGAAAACCTTATACGCACACAACACACTTAAATAGTAATCGGATCTAAGAATCAATCTCAGTTAGAAGGAATATGACTCTGTTTCAAAATAGAACAGCATCGTTCATCAATTCAACAATCGTAAAGAACATAACTCCTAAGATGAATTCCGTAACGTGAATGTACAACACAAAAGCTCTGTAATGGAATAGTAACAGTATTCTATCAAGACCAGTGATATTAGATCAACTCTGAAAAGAATAGTAATATGATGTGGAGTCAATACAACAGTTATGTCCGTGGAAACCTTAATAAATTAAACATAACAGAGCATGTGATGTAAACTTGTAAAACACATCAGATTACCAAATAACAACGATAAGAAAACCATGCATAAACCAAAGTAATAATACAGGAGAACGTGTCCTCCAGGGCCGAGCCCTTAGCCTCCAGGGGTATACCGCTTGAGGTTAATCCAAACTCAGAGATGAAGTAATCACCACGTTTGTATTAATGCATAAAGAAAAATTACAGTAAACCAGTTTTTATCGAGACTCGATGATCAAAGTTTTGATCTTAATAGAAATTACATAAAAACATAATCATGTCTAACTCTCTCTTGAGCTAACAGTGCTGTCCCTTTTATAAGGGTGACGGCAGAGATGTCTAAGTGCAAAAATATATAAAACAGTGATCCCTCAGGATCAAAGATCCTGAGGGATTCATCGAACCGTTAGCCCTCAGTCATTTCTTTTCTCTCCCGCGCCGAGCTGGTATCTCCACCTCCTTTTCTAGGCCGATTCGCTTTGATTTTCTTTTCCTTGTTTGCATTCGGTCTCTCGTCGAAGGGACAACGGTTATCTCATCCTTGTCCTTTCCTTTGGAACGACAACTTCTCGTTTTCACTCCTTCCTGCATAAGGAAATGACAATTGTGAGCGTTTTAGTCTTGCACATTAATCTCACATGTTTCGTTATAATTCTTTATTGTTTTCCGAGTTCATGATGAAAAAAGGTTTGCAGGTTCTACTGAAACGATACTGAAATAATCATCAAAAACATACCTTTTTTAGTACTCCACACACAACTCAGCTGGGTTGCCCATTCCGGTTGCAGCACTTCCATTGGCTCCTAAGGTATTTTGAAGCTAGTTACTTTTATTGCTTGTAATGCATCATCAACAGTATCCCACCAATGATCCTCAAATGTGAAGGTTAACAGGAATCCCTCACGCAAGATATCCCATTCGCTCGTGCCATGGTGGAGCTCCGTCTTAGTATACCAATTCATGGGTATGATATCCAGGGTATGATAGAACAGGTGCACCCACTCAGGTTGTGGCCCTTCCCTGTAGACCTTGGTCCATTTCACGAGGTGTGCACGTGGATCATCCCATCTGTCATACTTGTCTGTTAGCCCTATCTGAGGCATCCCAAACTACATGTGCATCATCCTTTTGCATTTTTTCCGGTCCTCAAAACTTCTCTAATGTGTACCCCACCATCTTGTGGGTGTAGTACGTAGTGCCCATTTCAGAGTGTTGAACCACTATTGCTTTGGTACTTCTTTTTCAAATTTGTTTAGGAAATCATCCACCTTGCTCAACCTGTCATACATAGGCAGATCTCTTACCTTTGTGGCCACGCAGCACAGCGACCTTGTCAGCATGTTACAATTGAGTGTGGTTACCTCATGTAATCAGTTCTACCACCATTCTATTTCTTTGTCTGAATCTAAGGTGCAGGAGCTTTTGTGCTCCCACGAAATCCTGTTGTTCGTTGTTGGATTCACCCAATCCTACTTCCGAGCGGTTATCTTGTAGATACAGTCTAGATCGTCATCACTGCCATTGTCATGCACCGGCTCTGTGTAGCGTGATCTTTTTGAAGGGTCTAAAGGTATCACTACGCGCAGTGACCTCTTCTCAAAAATAATCTTGCGCTTCTTTAGATTTATCACTCCATTCATATCAGTGGCCCAATATATTCCCAGTAGCGCAGGATAGGGATTGTTGTCATCAACAATCTCTATCACTTTGAAATCTTCAAGCATGCTCGCACCTTCGATATCCACCATTATTCCTTGTAGTCTCCCCATGGGTAGGATCTTTCGCTGGTTCCCCATTTGCAATGAATAGGAGACCATTGCAACGCGGGCCTGCCCATGTGCTCCCATGTTTTCTTTGGCAAGACTTTTGCGTTTAATCCTTGATCCAAAATCACTTGATCCATCTCATATTCTCCAATTTTCACAGTCAATCTCATCTCCCTTCTTGTTCGCATTATGTGCTTTCTAAGCTTCCCGAATAAGTGTGATTCTCTTGGTCTAGCACATCTAGTGATGAGTTCTTGTAGTCCCTTCACAACTTTTCTAGCGCACAGCAGCTTCATGCATGTCTCCGGAAAGGTAGTGAGAATTGATGGGTCCATTTATGGTTCCAGTTTGTCTTTACTACCTGAAGTGGAGGCCTCTCCGAAACTCTTCTTAGCTTCCATGGATGTCTCCTTCACGCACTCCAAATCAAAATCTAGTTCCTTTGATAGAGCCGTACGAACCCAGGCACTCTATTTGCGCTACTAACCTTTGTCATCTCCTGTCATAATAACACTTTGGAGCATAATACTTACATTTGGTTCTTCCTCATGTAGCTCAGACCTCATCATTTGTAGGTTCTAAGTCGTGGGAGGTTGGAGTGCTCCTTTATCACATAGCCTTGCTATCAGCGTGGGATAGTCCTCGGTCTCATGATCAAATTGGGTACAATATAAGCATGATGGCCTTGTCAGATTTGTACAATCGTGTGGATAATGCCCTGGCCCTATGCAATTGTAACAAGTCAACTGTTTGCGACCCTTTCCTAGTCCCATTCCACCTCGACCGCACCCGCGCCCCTGAAATCCAGTGTGTGCCATCCATGCATTTTGATCGAGGGCTCGTGTTTCAGTCTAAAATGTAGAGGTAGGAGTCTGATCCATCATCAGTTCATAACTTCTACAGGTGCACTCATCATGGCCAATTGATCTGCAAAAATTACAGAACAACTGTTGGGACGTCTACATATACTTCTGTAATAGATGGAAGTTATATGTAGCATGCTTCCCTCCTATCTGTTAAATCGTGCACTATAATGCAGGCATCGCGCTTGGTCCTGCTTGTGCCTCTAGTCTTAATGGCATTGGCCCTCGTCCCGCCAGGTAATTCACGAAGACTGGACAATTGTCATTGTCATGTCCCTAGCCTTTGCACTTTATGCACCATACCTCCTAGCGTGTTTTTGCGCAAGTTGTCCTGTCTTGTTTCAAATTTTGCATCTCAAGACACAAGTTTTTCAACTGCACATGGATCTGTTGGACTCCCATGTTAGGATCTTGTATCAGGGTCTCGTGCAGTCTCATTGCGATCTCCAAGGCCTCAGCCTGAGTAGATAACTTCTGTTGTGACAACGCGGTCCTTAGATGTGACGTTAGCGAAGCTACAAACCATTTGTGGTGTTGCCCATCTGTCAAGGTCATGTTGACTTCACGAATCATACACTTCAGCCTTTGATCTAGCTCTTAGGGGGTCTCGCCTATAAGCATCGCGATCTCCTTAAATCCAATAATCGACTATCTCTGATTTTGGCCTGCTAAATTCACTGTTTAGCGCAGCTTAGATATTTGCAATCGCTACGTTTGGATTATCATTGGAATGATTAATGTACCACATCGGTGCATGATCCTATGATGTGCTCACTAGTGTTGCCTTCTTTATATTGTCATCCATGACTCCTTGTGCTTCCCATACAGCCTTCACTATGAACCAAAACTGGTGTGGATCTTCATTCCCTACTCCTTTGAACACCGGCAATTTTGTCGTGCTTGCCATATTGAACTGTGGTTGTGGTGGAGGTGGTGTGGGCAAATATGGGGGTGAAGATGGTGAAACTGGTGGTGGTGTAGGTGGGGGTGCTATGTGCAGAATTTGTTGTCTTATCAAACGGATCGCACTTCTTGTTAAAACTTTCACGGGCTCTTCCTCACTCTCCCGAAGAGGTGAAATCAAGGGACTAGTCTCTACTTCTACGCTACCTTTGTTTCTATAGATCTTCCCACTTTGCATAGCCCCAAGCATCCATTTATTCGCATAACCCGCTTTTCACACAATAGCATTTTAATCCAAGTGTTCAAAGATTTAACATACTTACGTCATGGTCCTTTAAGGAAGCATTGTTCTGCCTTGTTGTAGCTAACTGAAGTATCTACCACGAACTCAGTGATAAACCCTCCTATAATCTGATTGAGCCAATGATCTATAGCATGTGCGATCTTATCTTCCGATGCTTCTAGTCTGTGCACCCACTCTGGGGTCCACAAAATAGGTTTGTCAATCCTACACCTTCCCTGGTTGTCTGCTAACTTCACGATCCACTCGTCCAACTCAGTGGGTGTTAGGTTCCTATACCAATACAAGTCATAATTTTGAATGATTAATGTTAAGCCTTGTAATATTGTACATACCTTTTCGTTTTGCAAATGTTTTCCATATTAAAAAATTAAAAATTGTAAAGAGGATATATCCTAAAAGAATAATCAAAGGACAAAAAAGAATGAGAAAACGTCAAAAAATGAAAATATATGAACCCCCCCAAAAAAAAGGGACCATGAAAGTGTGCAATGCCACTACTATTTACTTTTATGCATAATAATTATTGTGTGCAACTTGTTATTCATGACACAATCCATGGTAATCAAACTGTTTAATCTTGATTATAGCATGCTTTGAATGTTATGTCTATAGTTAGAGAATAAAATCTTACCAAATAGTTTAATCTTGGCAGATCATTAGATAGGTAGAGAAAGTAAAAGGAGCTCATCAGTTTAATTTGAGCCCTTGGATGATATAAGGTTAGAATTAGATAGTTTACTTTGTAAAAGAAAATGATTGATAAGGGTTTGCTAGCCTAAGTGCACCCAAATAAAATGAAGAAAAAATGGTAGGGTAAGTCAATGGGTAAGTAGAGGAAAGGTTGCAGAAATATCAAGTGATTACACAAAATCACTTATGTCATGTTTAAATACATGTTTCAAATGTGCATAAGCAGTAAACAAAGCAAGGAAATGGTTTACAACTTAGTTTAATTAACATCCCCTCAATCATTTCATCCCTCTACTAATTTCCCATAAATAAGTTCTAAGTACATAAATCATTTTATGTCAAAGAGGCTCAGAGCGTTTCTCTGACTTTTGGATGGGCTGCACCCTCGGCCTAATGACTTATGGACAAAAAGTGTTAGAATCCCCTTCATAAAATTCATCTCCTTTCATTTCCCCTCATTAGCTTGATAAAACCCCTTTTCCTAAGGTTAAACTTCATTTACCCAAGAGAAGCAAACCCCCCCATGTTAAAACATATTTCATTCAAAAACCCACAAAGGAATTTTATCCTAAGTATTAAGTGTGTGTAAAGCGTGCAAATATTATGTGTTACATTCTGCTTAAGGGATATTACCGACTCCGCTCATTCACTTCATATTAATTTTTAATTCTATTATATAATCCCCAAAATTCCATTATCTCGTATTAATTAATTCCTTTATATAAATAACCCAACCCTTAGTTTAGTTATAAACTATATACATTACCGCATATCCTGACAAAATTTATTAATCTCGGCATTTAACCCCGCCCGATCGCCTAATCCTGTCATTAAGCAGCGTCCGATCTACTAATCCAGTGATTAAATCCTAAAATAATTTGATACCATCGAAGATTAAAGCCATGGGCCCTCGTGAATGCCTTTTCTTTATCCCTCGTGCAATTCCCTCACCCGACTCCCATTTGATCATCACCCCCCTCATCCGATGGCCTACAGCCATATCAGCCGAACCCGATCACCGATCTTTATGTGCTCCATAAAGTGGTTTTCCTCAAGCCCCCTACTGCTACATGTCAAATGCTGGAGTACATTGGGTGACCCCTACCAAATACCACCCCCTCCATAAAAGCGATGTGATGGCCAAGAAAAATTGTTTACTTGCTTAACCAAAAAAACCACCAACTGTTCATTCATAAATAAACCCGCCAAAAGTAATTGTTTTTCTATAAACGGCTGTGAAGCCCTCTTCTTGCCCTTTTTCACTCAATTTCTCTGTAAAGTGTAAAAACTTTTGCAACTCTTGCAATTGCCTAACATGTCAACAAACCTCCAAATTCTCTCCTGAAGACGTTGTAGACAACCCAACTGACCTCTTAGTCCATACCAGAACCGTACAAACCTCTGCAGCTGCCATGAACCATCAACTTGAGGCCAATTCACCCAATTCTAGGTATTTCACCATAGAATACTACTCCTCATTCAAATTTGGAAACATTCAGTGTGTCAAGTATTTTCATTCAGTAAAATTAATTGAAAATACCTTAAATTTGAAAACCTATGACCAAACCCTTTGATAGTTTCCAATTTATGTTTAAAGCCTTTGAATAAGCCCCCATCGCATAATACAATCCACAATAACTGAATAATGGCTACCCCTGTTGCCCTGGACGTTAGACCTATCACAACTCTCCATTTGGACCTTGGCCACCTTCCCTTAGCTAGCAAGGATTTCCAAATTAAGGATACATCTACCCAGAACCTCCTGCTTAAAATCCATTGTTTAACTAGGGACATATAAGGCAACCATGCTGATGATATTGGCCTTTGGGAGTCAAATTTTCCTAAATACTAGTTCCCACAGGTACATGTTTTCCATGAAATTGTCCACTAGTGCCAGGCCTATTACATTCCCAACCTGAGAGCTATTATGTCACCTGAAAAAAAGATTATGTTCACCATTACAGCTGAGTCCATAAATGAAATGCTACAACTCCAACCAAGACCAAACCTGACCCCACTCTCTATTAGAGATTTGTTGGACCAAAATTCCAATTTAAGTCCCTCTAAACTGGCCTAATTATTCCAAGATTTCATTGTTGAAGAGCAACACACTTGTAAAATTCCCCCCCCCCCCCCCGCCATATGTTTATGGCATATTCTCTGAAAGGGGAAAGCAAATCATCACCATGATATCATGTGTCGTAGGCTACTTCACTGATGAATTTGTTGATGAACTTGTCTTGGCCTTAATGTCCATTTACACCCCAGGACAACCTCCTGCAAGCATGTATGATTATGGCTAGTTCATAGCTGATAGAATGCATGAGCAGTTTACTAGAATTAGAAATGAGAGAGTATTCAAATACTCATTTGTATTATACCACCTATTTTTGTATTATCAGTCAGGCAGGTTTCCTTTCACTCTCCAGAAGCTTGATACTAGAGGCCAGCCCGGGTCTGTCATTTTTTGGACCCCATTGTTCCAAAAGTATGAGTCACCATATACCTATTAAGATTTCATAGATTCTTCTGTCCATCCAATCATGACTATGATGACTGGAAACCATCCACCCAGGATAAGTCTAGAGATCAAAAGGGTCCTTCAGTTGTCTAAAAAAAGCAAAATGGGAGATTGGTACCTTTACCAAAACCACACAGATGTAACGATTTATGGTTGCCACCTCGCACCATATAAACTACCAAAATACCTCCTCATGAGGTTATTTAATTTAGAGTACTATAGGCAAATAATGAACTCCGATGAGTTAAATTTTGTCTCGGCCAAGAAAATATCACAATTCAAAGCAAAAAACTTGTCAGGCCTCTTCATATAAAATTCTAGAGAGGTAGGGAAGGAAGAAGACCTAATTTTGCAGCAAATGAAGTTCCAACAGAGTTTCATGTGGAGGTATGACCCTCAATAATTTATGACCAGATTGAGAAAAAAGGCCAATTTGGGACCTTATATTCACCACCCCATATTAGAGATAGAAAGATATGCAAATCAATATGAATGGGTGGAAAATACTCTTGTAGACATAGACATTACAAAGGCAGATGTAGAGAATGCCTTATCTGACTTAGAAAGACAACTTGATGAGAGATTGTTTCTGTAGGTACCTGAACAGCAAGAACCAGCCATGAGTACCCTTCTTATCATGTAGACTCCTCAGAATGAGGAAAAGAACCCCAAAACAGTCAGCGAGGAACCCTCAAGTTCAAGAATGGGCACATCAAATGTACAATATGAGACTAGTTAGAGAAAAAAACCTAGGTTGAATCCTGTTTTAGAGTAGGAAGACACAAAAGGC
The DNA here is from genome assembly GCA_031772625.1 of Pinus tabuliformis. Classification (NCBI taxonomy): domain Eukaryota; kingdom Viridiplantae; phylum Streptophyta; class Pinopsida; order Pinales; family Pinaceae; genus Pinus; species Pinus tabuliformis. The sequence goes on from CM062818.1 coordinate 226,791,112, forward strand.
TCAGTGGAAATAATTGATACTGAGCTTGACATAAGTAAAGGAACAAATCTATCTGAAGAAACACAGGGGCCTTCCACATCACAGACCTAGATCTTGGAAAGGCAACTAAGTGTAAAAGTATCCTCCTTCAGTAGGCTTGCTGATAAGGATAAGGATATAAAAGATAGATATAAAGAGATCAAGATGAGAAATGGGAAGCCGAAAGCCCAAACTTATGCTCAATATATAAAACTCACTCCCACAAATCAAACAAGGCTGATGTCAGCTTCTGACATCAAGGAGGGAAAGCTTTAAATGTCCTATCAAACCTATAGCACAACAGCCCAAGACATCATCAAACTTCATGAGGGTTGACTTTGAAGTATTGGCAAGGGACATTCATCCCATAGACCAAATAGAACTGCAAAAATAGGCTAGAGAGAAGATATACTCCACCCTCACAGGTAATGCCATAGCTGCTCATTAGTTACAGAATTCATTGACCAATATCTCAGCCCAATATCAATTAGAGAAGGCCACCTCATAGGCCAAGGATACTAGGATAAAGTCTTTGGAAGACTTAGTAATAGAATTGAGACATGATCCCAAAGATATTAAAGCCACATAGCAGTTGATTAAAATAAATAATGATGACATTGCTGCATTGAAAAAACAATTGAAGGTACCTCCGCTGTGACATCCCCAAACATAGGAGGTCTTAGAGAGCCAAACTAGACATGAAGAGTTGATGGACTTGGTCCTTAAACTTAATGATCAGTTAAGGGAGACAGAGAAAGATTTGGATAGCTTGATCCAATTAAAACAAACTGACATAGCCACAACTTCCACAAATGTCATCCCTACAATATCTACAATAGTCCCTTCCACACTAGCAGCTTCACTATCACCTACAGCTCCACCTGCCACAACATTGCTAGTCACAATAATTCTACAACAGTAGGTATATTAGGAGAAGAGGCAGACAAATTAATCAGAGACATGAATGAAATGTCAATCTAGGCTACATAAATGAATAAAATAAGAGAAAAGGTGGTAAGTTTAGAAACTGATTACAAACTTGCCCAAATCATGCAAAAGGATGAGGCACAAAAGGCCAATAGAATAAGTGAAAGAGTAAAAGTTATGGAGAAAGACCTCACATTGGAGAAACCCCTTGGACAAGCCAAGGAACTATTATAGGCCAATATCATTGACTCTACCGATGATAGTTGGCCATCTATTCAAATTATTTGTGAGCAGACATAATTGATAAATATAGCCATAGAAGCTATCCAAAAAGTTAAGGAGGAATTGGGAGACATGCCTGATGATGATGATAGACTCATCCACTTCCTTAACAACCAAAAAAAGTATGAGATTCATGAGTTGGATATATAAGACAGAATTGAAACCATTTTGGAAATAAGGAAGGTCCTTTCCAAGAGAATCCTAATGCTAAACTTGGAGGAAAAGTGCTAGAACATGCAGGTAGCCATTGATAGATTCATGGGTAAGTTCCAAATTTTGATGGAGAAAGGATTTCCCAATCCATTGATCATTAATGAAAAACTTATGACACATTAGGACTATGATAAGAGACTCAGGAACTTGGCTAAATAACAAGCTAGCACTTCAGCAATAAAAGCACTGCCAATAGGAAATATTTTGTATAATACATTTGAGAACTTGTTTTTTCTCAAACATGAAATAAAACACTTGTTCATCACCAAGCCCAATTTTTCCATGTATACCAAAGTTGATGAGATATATAGGCGAATGATGAATGTCAAGTTACCTAATCATAAATGGTGGGAAAAGATGACTAATTTATTGTAAGAAATTTACAGTAAAAAGGTTACTGTATAGTAAAAGTAGAACAACCAGGTAAACATATGAAAATAAGTCAGCATGCCAAAGTCTATCAGTGTCAAAGAGTATCAGGTGAAAGTTAAAAGTTAAAGAAGATTCTAACTTAAAAAAACACAACAATAAGCCGGCGTAAAGGGCTACAAACGAAACTATAAAGGCCACCAGCAACACAATAAAAGGGACATCATGAAAGTAGTTCAATAGTTGTCTATATCTTCTTGCAAGAAGATATTTGTATTTCATAGATTAAATCTCAAGTTAGTTTGAGATATTTTGTAATAATTTTTGTATAAATACTTCACAACTCGAAGTATGTAGGGTGGATTCTTAGACATTTCTATAGACTTCTTGATCAGAGACTATAAAGCTATTGTGTCACTGACTAAACCAGCAAGCTGGATTGATGAATAAAGACAAGATATTTCACAAGATTCATGTGTAGAGCGAAGTGCAGACAAGTATTTTCTCATGTTATTGTTACCTTTCGAAACGTTTTTCCACAATCTTTAAATGTATTTCTATATCTGAATGTTATAACTTGGAATAATATCTCAGAATTTGCCTAATTGCACTCTATTTTAACTGTTATGCATTTAAATATTTTCTACTGATTATCTAAGTTAAAGAATTCTTAATTTCTCCTTAGTTTAGGTTGTCTCTCTGTAATCTATATCAAAGGATTCTTAATTTCCCTTTGTTTTCGATTATCCTTTGTTCCTCGTTTTAATCCCGGAATGAGAATTCTTAATTGCTCTCTCACCCTAGTTAAGACCATTTCACCCCTCTGGCCTAAAGACCTGCACTGTACTCTACTAGCTTGCCGTTTGAGCATTCCCTTTATTGAGCTAATTCCATTTATGCTACCCTTCTATTGACTACATAGCCCAATGGTCTAAAAACATCATTCTATCCATCTGTTTTAAGGATTCCACCATCCAATCTTCAATACAAATCAAAACCTTCCATGAACATTCAGAAATAGTGTAAAATCCCAGTAAATAGAGCTAAATCATATAGAAATAGCCCTCTCTAAGCCATAGGTTGGCTAGAGCCTATGCTTAAAAGTTGGTTTGTGGTTACCTCGTTCATTTCCTTCTTCTGAAAACTTCTAGGGAAAAGTGCTGAGTGATAACATAGTGGCGACCATACTGGGGAAATCAAATCCTCAGTCCTAATAAAGCTTTAAGAAAATTCTAAATCTTCATTCTAAGCCTCTTGAAGTCATTTGTTAGAAGTTGTCTTGAAAAATCTTACAAAAGCAATTAATTTTTTTTGAAATTCTGGCTTCCAGGAAGACTCATTTTACTAGGCCTAATCCAAACCCAAACCCTACCCTAGTAGTTGATAATCCCAACCTAATTTCAAGAAAATCCAAAAAAGAAGAAAGTTTAGTTAGGTAGATACCATTAGTTAAAGCTAATTCATGTCCTAATGAGTGGTTATTTTTAGAATAACTTCCCTTTAATGTGCTCTTTGATCTTTCATTATTTAGAACAAAATTCAAAAATGCATTTAGTGAGACTGTTCTAGATCCTGATTTCATTGCAGACCTTGAAGTTGAATAGGCCAACAAATCCATTGATGAATACATTCTGAAATCTCCGCAATCATCCATTAATATTGCCATAGTCCCTTAGCTTTCTGAACAATTGTCCATTACCTTGAGTTCACCATTGTTCCCTTCAACTTCATCAATAATACCTTCTAAAGTCCATTCTTCACCACCATTTATACCTACACTCCCTCATCAACCTATCATCACTTATTTGTCACCTACCAATCTTGGTTCTTCTTCCACTACTGCATAATCTCCAAGTACCGCAACCCCACATCTTAGCCCCTCCCAACTTAGAGAAATGGAAAATAGATATGCTCCTCTTGTTTTACCTGCCCAGGTTGGTGCAATGCCAGTAGACTACCGAAGTAAATTCATTCAATTTGATGGCATGGGACATTACACTGCACAACATCATGTCAACAAGATAACAAATTAATTTTAGTTGCATGATATTGACACAAATAATGTTCAAATGACACCCTTTGCCAAAACTTTAGCTGGTGATGTTAGAAATGGTTTAGAGCATTGCCTGTTAATAGTATTGATAGTTAAGATGCATTTAATCAGCAATTTTGAACAGATGGGAAAAGAAAAAGAATCTGCTACAAATCCTTTCAGAATATGAGAATATTAGAACAGGACCTAATGAAAGTGTTCAAGATTACTTCACCAGATTCAATAATATATATAATGCCATCCCAGTTAATCTTAGACCTCCACTTGAATTAGCATTAATAAAGTTCCCTAATGCTTTTGACACAGATATGGCATACCAAATTAGGGAAAGAAACCCCCCAATGTTAGAAGAAACGCAAAGTGTAGCAATTAGTGTTTAAACTAATTTGTTAGGTAAAAGGGCTAGAGTCAGAAATGAAAGAAGAGGAACTGTGAAGGTTGAAGCTTCACCCTCTAACATTAAAATAGATATCTTAGCCAAAAGTATGGAAAAAATAATGCATATAATAGATAACATAGAAAGGAAACCCCACTGGGATAACCAACGAGAACCTCCAGTTAGAAACCCAAATTTTAGAAAAAAACCAAAACCAAAACATTGGGAAAAATGGACCGGATCAGAACATTAGGCCTCCTTTTCATGAAAATTATGCAGAGACATCCCATCCTGAAGATCCAGAACAAGATATAAAAATTAACGTAATGGGAATAAATGACGAGGACATTGTTTTTCTAACCCAAGATCAGCAGGAATTGAATATGTTGCAGTAATTATAGATACAGACTAGAGAATCATTTTACTATAAACAGGGATATGATTCTGCCATCTTTTAAGTACATAAACAGTATAATCTAAGAAGCAAAAAGAATGTTGGTGTCCCTGACCAAACCAAGAAAACAGTACAAAGTCAACCCAAGAAAATAAAAGAAACCCATGTTTCGAAAATCCTCCAAATTCTCCCTAGGCAGAACCTAAATCCTTTTGGCCCCACCATTGTAGATATAACCTCTGATCAACCTGTTGTTGATCCACCATCCACTTCAATTCCACCTAAGGAACCAGTGGAAAAAGCTCAAAACATCATATTTGAAAATCCATCTAAGGAGATCCCTAATAAAGGAAAATAAGACAAGCCTACTCAAATCCCTGCTTCAAAAATTCAGAACCTTCAAACAAAAAAACGTTTCCTTGCCATTCATTCTGGGAGCAGAGATAGCGAAGCTAAATATTTTAGTTCCTTTAACAGAACTAATCAAGAATGAAACTTACAAATCTCAAGTAAACTTGTTGAAAATGAGGAATCTGTCAACTTGTTTGATGACCAGCGAGAGCTCATATTTGGTCCAGATGTTAATGGCAAAGCATTAGGAGGAGTTCCACCTTTTTACATCATCCTTACTATCCATGACAAAATTCTACATAATGTAATGTTGGATTCTGGGGCCTCTCACAACTTATTGCTCAAATCAGTGATGGAGAAATTAAACCTAGACATTACAAGGCCTTATAAAGACTTATTCTCATTTGACTCCAGTCAAGTAAAATGTCTAAGATTGATTAAAGACCTATGTGTTACTTTAGTTCAATACCCTGCCAAAAGCATCCTTATGGATATTGTAGTTGTTGACATCCCACCAAAGTATGGCATGCTATTATCCAGATGATGGGGAGCCAAACTTCAAGGATCCTTACAACTAGATATGTCATATGCAAAAATATCTGTTTTGGACAACCTAAGAAACTATACCGTGAGACCTTAATGAAATATATGGTAAGTAGCTAGGATCGGCCTCAAAACTTTCCCATCTACTCCATACACTCAGATATTGATTCTTTTATCTTGTATAATGCTGATCAAACACAAGAAGAAATTTCAGACAATATTAATATAGAACCAAAAGAAATTGCAGTTTCTACACAAAATGAAACTAACCAAAATATAGAACTTTTCAATAAATAAGATGGTCAAACTACTATAAGTGATGAAAATTTTGTTGCACTAGATAGTGAAAATTATGATCATGAGATATTATGACATCTAGAATTTGATGGGTCAGTCAATAATTTAGGAGCAGGACTAGGAGTGTGGATATATAATTTAGAAAATAATCACTCAGAAGGCCATGAATATAGATTGAATTTTAAATGTAATAATAGTATGACCGAGTATGAAGCATTAATTTTAGGTCTTAAGTTTGTTAGTAATTTAGGAGCTAAAAGAGTTTTTGTAATGGGAGACTCTGAACTTATTATAAAATAGATTGATGTTGTATATATGACAAAGAACCCTAGGTTAAGTTGTTACAGAGGAACTATTGTATAAATACTTAATACTTTCCTAGAAACAAAGTTTGCAGTAATCCCTAGAAAACACAATATGCAAGCTCTTAGTTTAGCAATGATTGCCATCACCTGTAAATTACCCTTCCAACCTAACCATCAGTACACGGCTGAAGTTAGGCATAGACCTACAATTCCAGATAATTTGAAGAACTGGCAAATATTTTCTGATGACAAACAGATAAATAAATTTTTACTTTGAGAAGAAGAGTTTGTAAATAACAATATAGATACTGATACATCAATAGATCCTGACACTACGGATGAGATAGAAATCAATGAGATTGAAGGTGAGGAGCTGAATAGTTTCAACCCAACTAAATTTACCAAATTGGATGTAGATAACCTAGAGAAAATTGAGATTGATGAAATAATCAGTGAAGAAACTTAAGTAATTAATCTCAAGGATAATTTCTTACCAAAGGGATTAACCCCTCTAGAAGATTTATTTGACTCACATGATGTTCCTAGGAAACCTAAAATGGAACCTTCGAAGTCTGATATAGAGGAATGTAATATAGGCACCAATGAAAATCCTAAACTAAACAAACTTTCAAAATCATTACCCCCAATTAAAAAAGTGAAATACATTGACTTGTAGAAAGAGTTTCAAGATGTTTTTGCTTGGAGTTATGAGGACCTCAAGTCCTATGACACCAACATCATCCAACACACAATTTCTATTGAATAAAATCAAAATCCTTTCAAACAGAAACTTATAAGGATTAATCCTATCTTATTACCTGCAATTGAAAAAGAAATTCAAAGGATTTATGATGCCAAAATAATAGCACCAATCAAATTTTTTGATTAGGTTTTTAACTTGGTGCTCACTAAAAAGAAAACTGGTGAGATTAGGCTCTGTATGGATCTCAGAAACCTCAATAAAGTGTCACTAAAAGACAACTACTCTCTCCCAAAAGTGGACAATATTTTACAGAGAGTAGTTGGAGCAACCAAAATCTCATTGTTGGATGGGTTTTCTGGCTACAATCAAATATTGGTTCATCCTGATGACCAACCCAAAATTTCCTTACTACTCCTTAGGGCACATTTATGTATGTGAAAATGCCTTTCGAGCTAATGAATGCAAGAGCCACTTTCTAGAGGGCTATGGATATGGCCTTTGCAAAATAAATTCATGACTTCATTGTGATATATCTAGACGATATTACTGTATTCTCAAAATCTGACAATCAAGATTTGGATCTTCTAAGACAAGTTTTTATTAAATGCAGGAAATTCAGAATCTCTTTGAACCCTAAAAAATCCATGTTTGGGTTAGAAAAAGGAATGTTGTTATGTCATATAATTTCAGAACATGGTATAAGAATAGACCCTACAAGAATAGAAGCCATCTTGCAAATACAACACCCTAGGAGCATTAGAGAGTTGCAAGCTTTCTTAGGAAAAATTAACTTTCCTAGAAGATTTATATCTAATCTAGCATAATTAATTACATCACTAAACAACATGTTGAAAAAATAATCCACCATAAAATGAACTGTTGAGGCTAAAAAAGCCTTCGAAGATATTAAACTAGGCTTGACTAAAACACATGTGTTAATTAGTCCTAAATTTGATAGAGATTTCATCTTGTTTTCCTTTGCTTCTAAGCAAACAATTACTGCAGTTCTATTGCAGAAAAGTGACTAGGGCTATGAACAACCCAACGCTTTCTTTACCAAAGCCCTGAGAGATGCCCCCCTGAAATATAATATAATGAATAAACAAGCAGTGGCTTTATTCAAAGCCACTAAGTACTTTAGGGTGTACATCTTATATTCTCATATAGTAGCCTACATTTGTAATTCAGTAGTTAAAGACATCCTAACTCAGGATGGTCTTTATGGAAAAAGGGGAAAGTGGATTGCTACTATTTTAGAGTATGATATAGAAATCAAACCTACTAAGTTAATAAAGGGCCAAGGTTTAGCCAAGCTCATGGATGAAACAAATTGTCAGGCCTTGGATATAAACTTTATTGCAAAAATAGATGATGGAGAGGAGATGGTGACTCCACTAATTAGTCGAGCCTGTACTGAATCACCTTGGTATGCTGATATTATTTATGCCTTACTGAACTTATAAGCTCTTCCTGAATTGTCTAGGACTAAATGTAGGTTTTTGAAGTTGAAATCCTTGAAATTTTGTATATTAGACAACGCTCTATTTTGGAGAAATCATGAAGGTATCCTTCTTAATTTCTTATTAAAAGAATATTCTGACAAATTTTTGCAAGAGTTTCATGCAAGTGGCTATAGAGGACACCTTTACTGGAAGACCACTGCAGATAAAATCCTTAGAAGTGGTTTCTACTAGCCTACCTTGTTTGCTAATGTCAAAAAATATGTGACCTCCTATCACAAATGTTAAATTTTTTAGGGGAAGAAAAATCTCTTACATTTACACCTCAAGCCAATCTCTATTGAAACACCTTTTCAACAATGGGGTTTAGACTTCATTGGTGAAATTCTCCCACCCTCCTCTGCCGAGCACAAATGGATCCTCACAGCCACAGACTACTTCACAAAATGGATAGAGGCCATACCTTCAAGGCAAGCCATAGATACTGTTATCATAACCTTCCTTGAAAACAATATTCTACCAAGATTTGGATGTCCAACTAAGCTCATTACTGATAATGCAACAGCCTTTAAATCCTAAAGAATGACATATTTCTGCAATAAGTATCATATCACCTTGGGCCATTCTACAACCTATTACCCTTAAGGTAGTGGACTGGTAGAATCCTCAAACAAAAGCTACCAAACATCATCAAGAAGTTACTAGAGGAAAATAAGAAAACTTGGAATAAAAGGCTAGTCAATGCCTTATGGGAAGACAAATTCACTACTAAGAAATAAATTGGTACTTCTCCCTATCAACTAGTTTATGGGATGGAAGTTGTCTTTCCATCCTCTTTGGGAGTACTAGTAATGAAGATACTTCAAGAATTGCAGGTTGAACCAAATAGTGTACAAAGAAGAATCAACCAAACTATTCACCTACAACAAACCAGAGAAGGGGTCTATATTAAGTCTAAAGTTGTGCAGGAAAGGATTAAAAAGATTTTTGGTAAGAGAACCAAGGTTGAAGATTTCTACCTAGGTGACAAGGTGCCCAAGTTGGATTCAAGGAGTGAATACAAAGGCAAACATAGGAAATTTTATTTCCTATGGAAAGGTCCCTATGTCATTTATGCTTACAGAGGAAACAATGCTTTCTTTTTTAGATAAATTGATGGTATAGATGCAGAAGGTGGGCCAGTGAATAGCCGAATGCTAAAACATTACTTTGAACCTAGTTACTAATTTTTATTTCCCATTTGTACATATTTGATTTTCAAAAGTCTAGTTTGGATTGGGTGGTGATATTAGAAGTTGAAGCCCGAAGAGAAGGCCCTAAGATTTAAAATATTTACTATCATAAGTATCCATAATGCAGTTGTTAGCGTTTGAATTTGCCTCAGGCTGAGGAAGGCAAAACTCGAGGCCACATCAAACCACGCTCAGCCTCGTAGCTAGCCCTACGAGGACAGGAGAGGGCTCTCTCCGATAAATCTCAGCAAAAGGTAATCAAAGAGGCTTGAGATGACTGAATTGATGACTAATTTTAGGCTAGGTATGAATTACAAGGATTATGGAATTTATTTTTTGAAGTTTTGTTGAATTCAAGGGAAAGGCAATTTTGGGTGCGGGGATGAGGCACAGCTTTTGCAGAGGTCTACTTGGGGCAAGATAGGTGATTGTTTTGATGCCTTTAAAGTGAGTGAATGAATAGTCCTGACAGGTGAGGAGCTAAGGAGAGCAAGGAAGTCTCAAGGATTCTCCTTAAACTGAAGAAAACATGGAAAATTAAACAAACTTAAAGGCAGAGCATAGCAAATTTATGGATTCTACCTTAACACTTCATTTGTTTAATTACAGAAGATTAAATAAGGAAAATGGTACACATACACAACTTACAAGTACTTAGAGAAACACACCATCAACACATAAGGCCACATGTATCCCAAATAGTGCTGCAAAACCCTGGTCTATCCTTTGCCAAAATTGCAGATAAAATATGTACAATAGTGTATCAAGCTATTCCTAAAAGTCCAACCATGAAAATGACTAAGAAAATACATAATATAGGCAAGCTAACACATTCCCTTGCCTCTAGGGGTCGAGCTCATCATTCTAGGAGCTGTTTCAACCAATTCTAAACAAAGCACTACAATCTAGGCAGTTAAAACAACTTGCCTCTATAAGCTAGGAAACCAATTCATTAATTAAATTTTTGCTATTTTATGAATGAATCATCTAGAATAGGTAAATAAGTGTCAATTCAACATAAAATTACATTAATTACATCAAGGAGGGTGAAAAATCCCATCACAAGTCAAAACTGGTCAAAACTGTACAAAAAATCTTGATGCGTAGCGTGCCTGAGCCCTACGCGTAGCGTGCCCCTGGTGCGTAGCACACGAGTAAATTTACATTGATAAAAGTATGCTGATGATTTGACCGTCCAAGAGAAATTGCCTTCAAAACCCTAGGAGAGGGAAATGACCTTACCTAGGCTCAACTGAAGCATGAACAAGGTGTAAAATGACCCAATGGAACATGACATGCTGGGGACAACCCTATGAATGATGATAGACTCAGCTGAATGATAACATGGACCGACATTTGGACAACTTTAGAAGGAGTGAAAGCAAACGCTAGACCTAAAGCCTAGTGACCAAATTTTGCTTGAAGACTCTTTGAAATGACAAAATTTGACCTTGACACTCTAAGACCACTTTGTAAGAACATATTTGATCACTGGAGGAAGGCTAGAAAGACTGACACTAACATTGGCTCCAATGGGGATGGTAGCTCCTTGGAGGTGCCAAGAATGGCAGATCTTTGGGAGAGCAGACCAACACCTTATCCATTGGGCAATGGAGTCAAAAACTCAAACTAAAATGCATGACTGAAAACTGATGACTCAGATGACACAAATTGACTCTCACTCAACTAAAAACTGACTCAATACTTAAACACAACCGACAAACTGGAAATGATGCTCAAAGTGGAGCTTATTCATCACAACCTACTCTAACAGTTTCATTCATCACCTGATCAAGTGAAATGAAACAACCAATGCAACCAAGTAAGTATCCCGTTTGCTGTTCGAATTCTCCGCAAGTGCTCACTTATGAACAACAAGAGAGAACTACTGAAAGGAAACTCCCATGACAACTTGGAAACAGATCCGTAGAATGATATGAATTCACTATCCACCTCCAAAAACACTTCATAAGGATCTTGAAATTCAAGCACACTGGAACTTAGCTCATCTAATGGATTACTTCTCGTTTCCTCATACCATGAATGCAAACTTTGATCTGAGCCTTGTGACGAGATCTCTGCTGAAAATGAGAAAGAAACCGGCTGCCAGATCAAATTCATATCACCACATGTTTCAAGCTCACATGTAGTCAATGGAGAAAGATTTTGACTGCAAACCTCATCCAAAACATTAGCTATTGGATCATGAAAAACTTGAAAAGACTGTTGTAATGTATCCATTGAAAATGTATGACATCCTTCTAGCTGTTCATCTTTTTCTTGAGAGATTTTACGAAGATTCTGCCTTATAAACTGAAATGCTTCGAAACAAAAGGGTATAGAATCTTCCTGCATCATCAAATCATGTATTTCGTCTTCCACAGCTTCATCTGTCATCTTCCCTTCAATTTCATTTGGTGGCTGCAAATCTGATGCTACAGGCTGCTCAAGAATTTTGTTATCTGTCTCATCCTCAACATTAACACTGAGAGATTGCTGATATGTTATAGGTTGTTCATTTGAAGATTTACTATGCAATCTACCCTTCAAAAACTGAAATGATTCAAAACAGAATGGTATGGAGTCACCTTGAATCATTAAATCATGTGTGTCCACTTCCAAGTCTTCAGCTGCAACTTGACAATCAATGGCTTTCGGGGGTTGCAAATCTGAATATGAGAAGTCTTGAACAAAATTTTCATTGCTCTCAAGATGATTCAAACTTTGATGCACTTTCCTCATCATTGTCATAGCTCATATGCATCAGTTGATCACTGTATTCAAGCTGCTGAAATTGAACTTCCTCCTCGCACAAACTAGCTGCTGATTCGTCTGCAAGATTAGCTTCTTTTTGTAGAACATAATCATCATCATACTGATCAAACTGAGGCAATTCATCATCAAACATACACATGATATCAACAGCTCTCTCTTCTTCACAACGATCTATAAAAAATCACTATGACAACTCGGATCAGAAACAAAATGTTTTGGGTCAGCAACTTGTTCTTCTTCAATCAGCGAGCCATGAGCTTGAACATCATAATCATTTCTCGCGTTGATCTTGTCCATCATCTTTTCCACTGCACTTACCAAAATGTCAAGCTTCACCTCTGGAGATGTTGATTCGGTTGGATCTATGTTTTTCATCTCTTCTTCTTTCAACCTTGCCCTTCGGATCAGCAGATGAGCCTTTACATTTACTGCACTATTTTGCATCTCGTGAAGTGTTTCAATATTCCTTTCTCTCAGTTGAAACTCCATTTCCGGATCAAAGGAACCCGGATAGTGCAAGAGAGAAGATCTAGGAGTAGGCCTTATATCAATTGGGATTGAATAATAAACTTGGTTAAATCTGGCCGAAAATTGTTATACTGTCTCCCCTGGTAGTCTTTTCAGCTGGTTATACTCTTCTACAATCAAGAAAAGGTTCTGCCCGATCATCCACCTGTCAAGAAATACTTTGACGAACTGCCGGAAATCTGAGATGCTTGCATCAGGTAGGGCTTTGAACCAACTCTTCACTTTAGCTTGCAAAGAAAGAGAAAAAAGCCTAATACTAACATCCTCTTCATCAACTTCAAAAAGATCTAGAAAGGACTCAAAATTCTGCACATGTTGCTCAGCGTTGACATTCTTACTTTCACCATCAAACCTCGGCAAGTATAGATCATAGTTTTTGGGGAAAGCATGGAGAACAGAAGGTAAAACAAGAGGTTTATACCGATCTGGAATTTTACAAGGTGTAGGGGTATGTACAACAAGTATAGAATTAGTCTTGGTCTCCTGAGACTCATCAATTTGAAGATGGTCATCACAAAATTCGGAAAAAGGATCCTGATCAAGCTCAAAGGCATGCAAATCTTTGGTATTCACAATCTTCAAAGGGAAAGAATCAACTGTAGGCCGAGGATCGTTTCTCAAGCATAGTATACTTTGCAAAGCCTTCTTGACATTCTTGGGAAAAGAGAAGAAATAATTTATGACAAAGAACAAAATGTCTTGGATGAAATTCCAACCTAAATACCTAATCTGTCCATGTTGTCCTTTCATGTTTTTGCTGGTCGGGATCATCCTCCAGTGGAGTCTTTGGATCTGATCTCGAAACTGATTTAGAGTCGCCAGGTGAATGATTTCAGCCTTTCCAGTGTCTGATCATTGTCCACCATCAACAATCAGATCTGAACTTGATACATGTACTAGGGTAATTAACAAGTTAGATGTCACGTTTACAAGCTAGACCGGAGATTGACTGAAGCAGCGTTTATCTACTTGCGCTGATGCAAAGCAAAAGCGTTTCGAAGGCTACCTGGCATAACTTCAGGCTCCATCTGCAGCTTATAAAACAAATGACATCAACCAACAAATCATTTGTTCTTCCCCAATATGGTCGCCACTATGTTAGCGTTCGAATTTTCCTTAGGCTGAGGAAGGCAAAACTTGAGGCCACATCAAACCACACTCAGCCTCGTAGCTAGCCCTACGAGGACAGGAGAGGGCTCTCTCCGATCAATCTCGGAAAAAGGTAATCAAATAGGCTCGAGATGACTGAATTGATGACTAATTTTAGGCTAGGTATGAAGTACAAGGATTATGGAATTTATTTTTTGAAGTTTTGTTGAATTCAAGGGAAAGGCAATTTTGGGTGCGGGGATGAGGCACAGCTTTTGCAGAGGTCTACTTGGAGCAAGATAGGCGATTGTTTTGATGACTTTAAAGTGAGTGAACGAATAGTCCTGACAGGTGAGGAGCTAAGGAGAGCAAGGAAGTCTCAAGGATTCTCCTTAAACTGAAGAAAACATGGAAAATTAAACAAACTTAAAGGCAAAGCATAGCAAATTTATTGATTCTACCTTAACACTTCATTTGTTTAATTGCAGAAGATTAAATAAGGAAAATGGTACACATACACAACTTACAAGTACTGAGAGAAACACACCATCAACACATAAGGCCACATGTATCCCAAATAGTGCTGCAAAACCCTGGTCTATCCTTTGCCAAAATTGCAGATAAAATATGTACAATAGTGTATCAAGCTATTCCCAAAAGTCCAACCATGAAAATGACTAAGAAAATACATAATATAGGCAAGCTAACACATTCCCTTGCCTCTAGGGGTCGAGCTCATCATTCTAGGAGCCGTTTCAACCAATTCTAAACAAAGCACTACAATCTAGGCAGTCAAAACAACTTGCCTCTATAAGCTAGGAAACCAATTCATTCATTAAATTTTTGCTATTTTATGAATGAATCATCTAGAATAGGTAAATAAGTGTCAAGTAAACATAAAATTACATTAATTACATCAAGGAGGGTGAAAAATCCCATCACAAGTCAAAAGTGGTCAAAACTGGCTGAATTCCTGAGCTGGAAGGTCAAAACTGTACAAAAAATCCTAATGCGTAGCGCACGAGTAAATTTACACTAAGAAAAGTATGTTGATGATTTGACCGTCCAAGAGAAAATGCCTTCAAAACCCTAGGAGAGGGAAATGACCTTACCTAGGCTCAACTGAAGCATGAACAAGGTGTAAAATGACCCAATGGAACATGACATGATGAGGACAACCCTATGAATGATGATAGACTCAGCTGAATGATAACATGGACCGACATTTGGACAACTTTAGAAGGAGTGAAAGCAAACCCTAGACCTAAAGCCTAGTGACCAAATTTTGCTTGAAGACTCTTTGAAATGACAAAATTTGACCTTGACACTCTGAGACCACTTTGTAAGAGAATATTTGATCACTGGAGGAAGGCTGGAAAGACTGACACTAACAGCAGTGACATAGAAGAACACTTTGCAACGACAATAATTCAAAGGCCATTGATCTTCAGAGTTCTTGACATTTCACTAGAAAATGACATCCCCAAGTGGAGCCACTGTTAGGTTCCTATACCAGTAGGAGTCATAATTTTGAATGACTAAGGTTAAGCCTTGTAATATTGTACATACCTTTGCTTTCTGCAAATGTTTTTCATATTAAAAAATTAAATTTTTTAAAGAGGTATGTCCTAAAAGAATAATCAAAGGACAAAAAAGAATGAGAAAAGGTCAAAAAATGAAAATATCTAAACCCCAAAAAATAAAAAGAGACCATGAAAGTGTGCAATACCACTAATATTTACTTTTATGCATAATGATTATTTTGTGCAACTTGTTATTCATGCCACAATCCATGGTAATCAAATTGTTTAATCTTGATTATACCATGCTTTGAATTTTATATTTATAGTTAGAGAATAAAAACTTACCAAATAGTTTAATCTTGAAAGATCATTATATAGGTAGAGAAAATAAAAGGAGCTCATCAGTTTAATCTGAGCCCTTGGACGATATAAGGTTAGAATTAGATAGTTTACTTTGTAGAAGAAAAGGATTGATAAGGGTTTGCTAGCCTAAATGCACCCAAATTAAATGAAGAGAAAATGGTAGGGTAAGTAAATGGGTAAGTAGAGGAAAGGTTGAAGAAATATCAAGTGATTACACAAAAACACTTATGTCATGTTTAAATACATCTTTCAAATGTGCATAAGTAGTAAACAAAGCAACGACAATGGTTTACTACTTGGTTTAATTAACATCCTCTCAGTCATTTCATCCATCTACTTACTAATTTTCCATAAATAAGTTCTAAGTACTTAAACACTTTTAATTCAAAGAGGCTCAGAGCATTTCTCTAACTTTTGGAGGGACCAGACCCTCGGCTTAATGACTTATGGACAAAAAGTGTTAGAATCCCCTTCATAAAATTCATCTCCTTTCATTTCCCCTCATTAGCTTAATAAAACCCCTTTTCTTAAGATCAAACTTCATTTACCTAGGAAAAGTAAATCCCTCCATGTTAAAACATATTTCATTCAAAAAACCACAAAATAATTTTATCCTATGTATTAAGTGCATGTAAAGTGCGCAAATATTACATGTTACATTATTCATAAGGGATATTACCCACTCCGCTCATTCACTTCATATTAATTTTTAATTCTATTATATAATCCCCAAAATTCCATTATCCTATATTAATTAAGTCCTTTATTTAAATAACACAACCCTTAGTTTAGTTATAAACTATATACTTTACCCCATATCCCCACAAAATTTCTTAATCCCGGCATTTAACCCCACCCGATCGCCTAATCCTGTCATTAAGCAGCGCCTGATCTGTTAATCCAGTGACTAAATCCTAAACTAATCCCATACCATTGAAGATTAAATCCATGCCCCCCCCCGAAAGCCTTTTCTTTATCTCCCATGAAATTCCCTTACCCGAATCTCGTTTGATCATCACCCCTCTCATCCAATGGCCTACAGTGATATCGGCCGAACTCGATCATTGACCTTTACCTTCACGATAAGGTAGTTTTCCCTGACCCCCCTACTCTACGTGTCAAACTCTGTTGTACATCGGGTGACCCCTCCTAAGAATTTCCCCCTCCATAAAAGCAGTGCGATGGCCAAGCAAAACTACTTCCCCGCTTAACCGAAAAAACCACCAACTGTTCATTCATAAATGAACCTGCCAAAAGTAGTTGTTTTTCTATAAAAGGTCGTGAAGTCATCTTCTTGCGATTTTTTGCTCATTTTCTCTGTAAACTCTAAAAACCTTTGCGACTCCTACAAATTCCAAACATGCCAACAGACCTCCAAATTCGCTCCAGAAGACGCTGTAGACAACCAAACTAATCTCTGTTAGGTCCCTATAATACTAGTGATGCCCCCATTATTATTGTAATTGTATCCCTTATTAATATTATTGTGCCCCTATTGTCCCCATAATGTTATTAATATGCCCCATAGAATCCCTCTATTGTTATTATTGAGCCTTTATATGATTATTGTTAGGTCAGCTTGGTTATATTGTGACCCCTTAGACTCCTATATATGGAAAGGAGGTTTTTTCATTTGTATCATCCAAGAATTATTCATTTGTGTAATGTAAAGGAGGTTGCCCCCTCAAAGAGGCTGAATTCTAAGGTGTTCTACTATCTTTTCTATCTTTTTGTGAGTTGGTTTCATAACATTTGGTATCAGAGCTTTGAATTCTAGGGTTTTGATGCTCCAAACAGGTCATCATGGCATTTGCGCTATAACGTTTTTTTCTACGATGTTTCACATGCTAAAAAACCCCCATTTGGGATGAAATCATTATGAACCTTGGGTCCAAATTTTAAAGTATTTTACACTATATTTGTGGATATATGATCTGAGGAAGTTGGCCTTTTTGTAGACTCCCAAATTTCATTCCAAACAGGTGACCTAGGGAAAATTGTCATAACTTTTGTTTTGAGCATCAGACTGAAATTTCGTAAGAAGTTACAAAAAGAGGACGGACTGTAGTTTCATGTATATATGCTTCAAATACTAAGGTAAAAACAGTGACACGAGGCACTTCTTACAAGTTCACTCTTCTAGAAAGGTTTATAATCAGGTCATCTTTGGAAATTGTGCATAACTCCGCCTCGAAGAATCTAAATTTGATCAGATTAGTGGCATTGGAGAGAGGACACAGAAGGCTACTGCAAGTTGCAATTTCAGAATTGGATGATCCACAATTACAGAGATACATTAGATTCAATATTGAGCTCCTACAAATTTGAAAAAAGGTTTGTAGTTTTTTTTTTTTTAATTTTGCATAAGCTTGGTTTGAAAAATTAGTTTGGAGGAATTCATAGGGCATAGTAAAGCATTATTATTAGTAATTGATGCCTCGAGGAAAGAAAATGCAAACACCTACTAAGCAACCTGAAAGCTCTAGCATGACTCATGAAGAAGAGGAAGAAATGAAACATGATATCTCAAAATTACGAGACCAAGTGCAACAAATGTCACTCGCACAAAAAGTAACATAATCTAAGATGGATGGTTTAAAGAAAGATGTAGAAGCTAAGATGTATGTCGTGGAAGCTAAGATGGATGGTTTAAAGAATGGTATGGAAGCTAAGATGAATGGCATGGACACTAAGATGGATGGTGGTGAGCTCCAGTATTGTAGCAATAATGCTACAACTCCTGGGGCTTCCTGTCTCTTAATTTTATCAACCCGGTAGTTCGTACAAACTTGGAAGCGACGGTGCTATATGCACAAGTACTAGCTCTTGTCGCAGCTGTCACTTGGTCAGCTGGCACAAGTCTGCTAGGGCTCAAGCCAACTTCTATAGGCTCTTAGAAGAAGCTTGTTAAATGATGGACGAAAGCTATTCTCAAAGGAAATCTAATTTACTTGACAAAAATGAACTGAAAGCAAATCAAAGCATGTAAACCTAGGAAACCCTAATTTGACTAGTCTAACCTCTATAATGCAAAGAATGTGAATGAAACTTCTACCAATGCTGCTATTACCTCTAATAAGTGAAAATGCATGGATCTAAGCTACTTGCATCATAAAAGACATGTTTTTGTATTTTTTTTTTTAAGTGGATGGAATGATTGTGATTTTGTGCTTATTAGGGTTTGGTTGTGCAGATGGGATGGAGCAGGAAGGAAAGCGTGGGAAAGGTTGGGGAGGCTAGGAGAGGTCCCCAGGGATCCTTAGCATCCGTCCACAGAGGTTCCTCACGTTCAGAAGCTTAGCAATCGAGTGAGTGGCCTCCTACAGGATGTCTGCAGGGGATCCTACAGTTAACTCAGAGGTTTCTACAGGAAGTCTACAAATTGCTACAGGATGACCTACCGTGGGTGTTTGAAGTGATGGAGGAGTGATGGAATGGTAGGGGGAGATATGTAAGGTAGGAATAAGGCTGGTGATGGCTCAGAAGTGGAGGAATAGGATGGGGAATGAGTGTAGGAAGTAGGTTGGAAGATAGAGGGCTATGTCAAAGAAAGGGCTAGAGAATGAAGTTACGTGAGGAGTGGAGGACTTTGGGAGTTAACAGAACGGAGCAGAGGTCAAGGATGTGGTTGCATGCATGATCAAGACGAAGGAGGAGGTAATGGAACGAGGGAGAGCAGTGTAAAGGAAACAAATGGCTTATGACTGTCACCAAGACAAAGATTCATTAACCAAGGCTATCTGTGCTATGAATTCGATGAACAACAATCCAAAGCGTGAAGAGAAATGTGCATGCAGCTGTGATGAAGGTGTGTAGTGTAGGTGTGAAGTACATGAAAGAATCTAACATAACCGTGACTGTGTTGCAGCAAGCACAAAGTAAAGAAATGCGTATTTTTGTGGTTGGTATAGGCTGCACTCCAATCTCCAAACAGAGATGGCAGTGGAGACTTCCTCAACCTTTTTCCTTGGAGCTCTAATGTATTATCAACCTGCTGGTCTAACTAAACAACCGAAAGCAATTTAACCATACGCTAAACTCATTCAATCTCATAAAAACTAACTCAGCAAACCTGTAATTTTGAATTGCATGGTAAAGCAATGAACTAAAGTGCTGAAACAAAAAGAAATTAACATTACAAAACAGAGGAGGTCTATTGCTCTCTTAAAAACTCAGAATTGGATCAAAAGCTACCTGTCTTTATTGAATAATCATGAATCTAATGACATGCCAAAACTGGCTTACAAGGAGCAAAAACCGAGCTACAACATGACTAACCAAATTGACTAACTAGCTATCCCCAAATTGACTAACTAGCTACACAAAATGACTACCCACTAGCTAACCAAAATGAGGCCCCAAGCCTTCTTATTTATACAATTTGAGGACCCAACAGTCCTCCTAAAAGTTAGGGACTTGGCTGCCCAAGACTTGTAGTTAACAGCAGTCCAACTTGACTTGCTTGGCTGCCCTTGAGCTGATTGATTCGGTGGCCCTTGAACTCCGAGCTGATGGTGGAGAATTCGAGGTAAGGGCCCATAAATGAGGGGGACACCTTCCTACAAATCCTCTAGCTTGTTCTCCCACGAATTTGGCTGCCAAGTGCTCATTAAGACCTTCCATTTTGTCTCCAAGTTGACCAAAAAGGCTACACAAAGCACCCATTAGACTTGTTGGCATAATGACTAACCAAATTCACTCTATTAACACAAATATAATCAAAAACATGCAATAAACAAATGAGAATGGTGGATTAAGTCAAATTAGGAGGTTGGATGAGCCCAAATATTTGTCCATTTTTGGGGCTCATCATCACCCCCCTACTGAAAGTGTTGCTCATCCTCTGAGCAACCAAATCTCTCTCCTCGTCTTTGATGGCCCTGGTGGCTTCCTTGGCTAGCATCTTGGCCGATTTCTCCTTTGGCTTCCCTCTTTTCCAACTTCCCTGTAGAAACTGTTCTGTCTTCCTGTAGAAACAGACTCTGTCTTCCTGTAGAAACAAACTCTGTCTTCCTGTAGAAACAGACAGCACCCCTGTACCTTGCCTGGCTGTGGCCGATTTTCCTTGAACTGTGCTGCTACCTGGAAGCTGACGAATCCAACTGACGCAAGCCTGGAGCTTGCCATACCCAGGAACTTCATCGCAGTTCTTATCCAAATGTATCATCATTATCTACCCAAGTCAGAACCTCAATAATTGGCGAATTCAAAACTATCACTTTGCAGGAGCTTATAACATGTGCCTTCAAACTCAAACTCAAATCTTGTATATGCGCCTTCAATATCAGATTCAAAGACCAATCAAACAAGTGCGCCCATATTTGCATTCAACTCAGAACAAATTCGGATTCCCATATAAAGCTCTGACTAAATAGTGCCATAGCGAATATTTATTAGAACTGCACTTTCTAACATATCACAACAGCGCGAGGAATCCATAATAAATCTGGATATGTTAACAAAAGTGATTACCTCAACAACGCCTCTGCAATTCACCCATTGACTCTACCTGCACACAAGTCGAGGTGTAACCATTTCTTCATGATTTGCGCCTTTGATTTCTTTGAATATTTGGACAGTGGTATGCACGAGGCTTCTGCCAGCAATTCTATTCCTTTGCAAAATTCTTTACATATACTCCAGTAAACTGCGTCTTTCCAGTGACCAGATCAGCTCAGGGTTATGCCATTTGATCAATCTACATCATCAGCGTTCAACTCCGGCAAACGCATTAACTTTCTGGGTCCATACCCCAGCAGATCGATTTTTAAAACTGTGCTCAATATAATAATTCAACAAATGCATTCATTCTAAAGTTAATGACAGCGTTCAGTAAATACAAACTCATGAATCCAATTTCAAAAAGCTCCTATTCAAGGCTACGGCCTCAGTATTTATGCAAAATGATAATCCAACAGGTTTCCTTGACTTGTGGAACTCGGCTGTCCAACTGAAGGTTAAACTGGTGATCCTGTAGAACAGTTATAACTGCTGTTCCTGTAGAACAGTTGGCTGCCTCTAAGCTTGGTGGGGAGATTGGTTGGAGCTCGGAGCGATGGTGGGAATCACGTGCTGGCCCATGCAACTGTTTATGAACTGCAGTGGTCACTGATTGTTCTCTGCTTGAAATTACGTCCATCAATCATGCTGCAGTTTAAACGGTCACCACTACCTGATTTCAATTTTCTTCTTGAGACACGTGTGCTCAGCCACCCACCGAGTGCTATGGAACTGGATGACGGTGGTCAGTCAGCTAGCCACCAATTCCTTTAATCCCGACCATCTCATTGTTCATGCAGTTTACGAATTACATTCATGCAAACAGAGGAATTAGTTTAGTCACGTACCTGCAAGTCGACTGGCTGCTGTGAAGCTTTTTGCTGCTGCATGCTCGGATTCCTGCTTGCATGTGGCTTGGCTGCTAATCTTTGATTGTTTTTTCATGTGCAGGTGTCCTCTGGCCGGATCTGAGTGCATGCAATCATTTCCACGTTCAACTCTGCCCGTTCAAGCTGCTGCTGCTGCATGGTCACAAAACCAGAACTTCTTTTTGCCATTTCTCCCAAACAGTCGATCGGATTGATCTGAAACTTGGGGAGCATGTTCCTATCATCATCATGCATCTCCCATAGCAAATTCGTGATCAATGGATGCACGGATTTCGAGAAAGTTGGAAAATGGATGAAGATTTTAGAGCTCGATTTCTCGGAAACCGTGCATCGGAATTGGCTGAAACTGCTTGGGTAGGCTACTATTACCCACGTGCATCTCCCCATGAAACAAGTTTTGAAACGGATGCACGGTTATGGAGAAAATGCAAAAATGGCTGATGGTGATGGAGGCTGATTTCTTGGAAACCGTGCACCGGAATTGCATGAAACTGCTCAGGCATGTTGTCATCGACCTTGTACAATCCCCCATAAAACGGTTTGTCAAATGGATGCATGGTTCTCAAGTTATGGCAAAAACAAATTCTGCTCTATGTGTTTTTGGCTTCAAGGCATTTTGCATGTGCTTGCATGGGATGACAAAATGAATTTTGGCTGTGATGCAGGTATGGAGATGATGGAGGAGGAGTTGGAAGATTGCAGGAGGACTTCTGAACCTTTGAGGAAGCTACCATGCTCGCCAAACCACTTTTTGAAATCCATGGCTAGTTTCCCTCAATTTCTACAGGAAGTTCCTGTAGAAGCACAATGAGAAGCACAATGAGGTGGACGAATGATGGAGAAAGGCAAGGGATGGACACACAAGTGCTTGTAGGCCTAATCAACAGATTCCCACCATTAGATTCACTTTTGAGATTGAATTTGGCTCGTCCAAAGGTTCTACAGGATGTTTCCTGTAGAAATACAGAGCTTCCTGTAGAAAACACAGTTTTGAGGAAAGAAGCATAATGACATGAAAAAAATGATGGAAAAGGGGTGAGGAGTGGAAACATGGATGAGTGTAGGCCTCATGGACATATTCCAAGCCTTCAAGTCCTCTTCGGAGATCAATTTGGCTTTTTTGTAAGCTTCCTGTAGAAGATACGAAACTTCCTGTAGAAGGCACAAAAAACTCCTTTGACCTTGATTTGAGTGCTCCTCCTGCCATGAAACATCCTTCTTGCAACCTGAAATGTCATTGCTGCAACATAAAATTATTCAATGATGATTAGCTTTATTTTTCTTTTTTTCTCTTCTTTTTTTTTTGAAAAACAACTAGGGCGCCTCATGGAGGTTTTCACCCTAATTGCTTGCCTTGGGCGCCTCCAAGGGAGGTTTTCACCCAAAGATCTTTTTCTCTTTTATTTTCTTTTCTTTCCAACCCATTGACCGCCTCATGGAGGTTTTCAATCAATGAGCCAATCTAAGGTGCCTCCGAGGGGGTTTTCACCTTAGATTTTTATTTTTCTCTTTTTTTCATTTTTTTTATTTCTTTATTTTTCCTTTTTTCATTTTTTTCTACCCTACCCTACTTGAAAAACAAAATCATTTTCAAGTACAAGAATACTTCCAATGGAGCCATGTGCACATCGAGATTAGAGAAAAAATGATGTGAAGGCTCGAAATGCATGCTTGGACAAGTATCCAGATCTCAGAGACCAAATGATCTGGCTTTGAAGGGATCAAACGAAGTTGAGGAAGAAAGTACTGCTGCAACTTAGTGACCTTCTGAAACCATATCTCAATATAGCTTTGATATCCTTGGTTCTTTTGCTGATCTAGATAATTCTTCATGTCACCTTCTATCATGACCTTCTGATCTTCCTCTTTTGAATCTTCTTTTGCCTTTGGTCCTTCAATGTTGTCAATAGATTCTCTCTTTTGCAACACTCTTCCTGAGCTTTGGTGAACATCATTGAGCTCAAAAGGAGTCATATGCATATGTTGTGCCTCAGATTTGCAATTGGGTTGAGCTGCTCCATTGTATGGCTTTGGAAATGGTACGGGTAGTTGAGTGGAGGTGTGAAATTGAGATGGAGATGGATGGCATTGTGGTTGGGTAGGCATTTGGGGTTGCCTTGGTGGAGGAGGAGGCGATGGTTGTGGATGAGCAGGCGGTGGAGGAAAATAAGCGGGATGAGAGTTGTACTGGGGCCTCCACTCTTGATAAGGTGCATTCCACTGAG
This sequence comes from Pinus tabuliformis, assembly GCA_031772625.1. NCBI lineage: Eukaryota > Viridiplantae > Streptophyta > Pinopsida > Pinales > Pinaceae > Pinus > Pinus tabuliformis. Next base: position 226,815,527 of record CM062818.1, read on the forward strand.
GCTGTGGCTGAGCATAAGAGTGAAACGAATGAGCAGCTGGTTGGGCATAATATGGATCTGTGAAGGAACAAGGAGGATATGACCAAGGAGGAGGTGTAGACCAGGAAGGATGAGCAGGGGGACCCCAAGAAGGCATGAAGGTGGCTTGGTAAGGGTCATAATAGGTCTCGGGTGTCCCTTGTAGTTCCTGCTGGTAGGGTACGGGTCCATGTGGCCTCCTTTGGTTCATATAACAGAGTGATTCAGTGGCTCCCTTGGCTCTTTGATATGTAGCTTTGATTCTGGGCAAGGAAGGGCACTGATCTGTAGGATGGTATTCTTCATAGATGAAACACACTTCTAGAGAGTGCATTGGACATTCGTTCCAAGGATGCTTTCTAGTGCACCTAGGACAAAAAATGGCCAAAGCCCTCTTGGCTTCTTCTTTCTTCTTTTGGATCCGCAAGGTATCCAGTTGCATGGCAAGAAACTGCCTCATATCACTCTTGAAACCTTCGATCTAATTTTCAAATTCATCTTTGGACAAGGGACTGCTCCAATCATTTCTGCTTGTAGCCATTTGCTTCAGAGGAGTGTTTCTTTCTTCTTCTCCCCTAGAGGTTCTTCAGATATGTCTTGATGTCCACCCAGGGGTTCTTTCATCACAGCCATCGAAGAAAAACGTTGGCTGTGTGAAGCAGTGGGGGGGTTGTGCAATCATTTTTCTAACTTATCTCTACTCCTACAAAGCATGAAATGCAATCTTTTTGGTTGTTTTTTTTCTTTTTTCCTACTTCTACTTGCAAAACTGAAATAGATTGAACTGCAACTAACTGTCTTGCTAAAATGAAAATGCGGAATTGAAATGAAAGCAGGAAAGGACTAATCTATTTTGCTCAAATGAAATTGCAGGAATGGAAAGGCTAGTCTACGCTTGCAAAATTGAAATTGCGGAATTGAAAGGCTAATCTATGAAAGCAGGAAATACTAATCTATGAAAGCAGGAAATGTCTATGCTACTTTTGCAGAATGGAAATGAAATAAACTACTGAGCAGAAGGTTGTAGTAGAAAATAGAAGAATAGCAACAATCACCAATACTCTGCCGCTTCCCCGGCAATGGCGCCAAAAAGATGGTGAGCTCCAGTATTGTAGCAATAATGCTACAACTCCTGGGGCTTCCTGTCTCTTAATTTTATCAACCCGGTAGTTCGTACAAACTTGGAAGTGACGGTGCTATATGCACAAGTACTAGCTCTTGTTGTAGCTGTCACTTGGTCAGCTGGCACAAGTCCGCTAGGGCTCAAGCCAACTTCTATAGGCTCTCAGAAGAAGCTTGTTAAATGATGGACAAAAGCTATTCTCAAAGGAAATCTAATTTACTTGACAAGAATGAACTGAAAGCAAATCAAAGCATGTAAACCTAGGAAACCCTAATTTGACTAGTCAAACCTCTATAATGCAAAGAATGTGAATGAAACTTCTACCAATGCTGCTATTACCTCTAATAAGTGAAAATGCATTGATCTAAGCTACTTGCATCATAAAAGACATGTTTTTGTATTTTTTTGTTTAAGTGGATGGAATGATTGTGATTTTGTGCTTATTAGGGTTTGGTTGTGCAGATGGGATGGAGCAGGAAGGAAAGCGTGGGAAAGGTTGGGGAGGCTAGGAGAGGTCCCCAGGGATCCTTAGCATCCGTCCACAGAGGTTCCTCACGTTCAGAAGCTCAGCAACCGAGTGAGTGGCCTCCTACAGGATGTCTGCAGGGGATCCTACAGGAAACTCAAAGGTTTCTACAGGAAGTCTACAAATTGCTACAGGATGACCTACCGTGGGTGTTTGAAGTGATGGAGGAGTGATGGAATGGTAGGGGGAGATATGTAAGGTAGGAATAAGGCTGGTGATGGCTCAGAAGTGGAGGAATAGGATGGGGAATGAGTGTAGGAAGTAGGTTGGAGGATAGAGGGCTATGTCAAAGAAAGGGCTAGAGAATGAAGTTACGTGAGGAGTGGAGGACTTTGGGAGTTAACAGAACGGAGCAGAGGTCAAGGATGTGGTTGCATGTGTGATCAAGATGAAGGAGGAGGTAATGGAATGAGGGAGAGCAGTGTAAAGGAAACAAATGGCTTATAACTGTCACCAAGACAAAGATTCATTAACCAAGGCTATCTGTGCTATGAATTCGATGAACAGCAATCCAAAGCGTGAAGAGAAATGTGCATGCAGCTGTGATGAAGGTGTGTAGTGCAGGTGTGAAGTACATGAAAGAATCTAACATAACCGTGACTGTGTTGCAGCAAGCACAAAGTAAAGAAATGCGTATTTTTGTGGTTGGTATAGGCTGCACTCCAATCTCCAAACAAAGATGGCAGTGGAGACTTCCTCAACCTTTTTCCTTGGAGCTCCAATGTATTATCAACCTGCTGGTCTAACTAAACAACCGAAAGCAATTCAACCATAAGCTAAACTCATTCAATCTCATAAAAACTAACTCAGCAAACCTGTAATTTTGAATTGCATGGTAAAGCAATGAACTAAAGTGCTGAAACAAAAAGAAATTAACATTACAAAACAGAGGAGGTCTATTGCTCTCTTAAAAACTCAGAATTGGATCAAAAGCTGCCTGTCTTTATTGAATAATCATGAATCTAATGACATGCCAAAACTGGCTTACAAGGAGCAAAAACCGAGCTACAACATGACTAACCAAATTGACTAACTAGCTATCCCCAAATTGACTAACTAGCTACACAAAATGACTACGCACTAGCTAACCAAAATGAGGCCCCAAGCCTTCTTATTTATACAATTTGAGGACCCAACAGTCCTCCTAAAAGTTAGGGACTTGGCTGCCCAAGACTTGTAGTTAACAGCAGTCCAACTTGACTTGCTTGGATGCCCTTGAGCTGATTGATTCGGTGGCCCTTGAACTCCGAGCTGATGGTGGAGAATTCGAGGTAAGGGCCCATAAATGAGGGGGACACCTTCCTACAAATCCTCTAGCTTGTTCTCCCACGAATTTGGCTGCCAAGTGCTCATTAAGACCTTCCATTTTGTCTCCAAGTTGACCAAAAAGGCTACACAAAGCACCCATTAGACTTGTTGGCATAATGACTAACCAAATTCACTCTATTAACACAAATATAATCAAAAACATGCAATAAACAAATGAGAATGGTGGATTAAGTCAAATTAGGAGGTTGGATGAGCCCAAATATTTGTCCATTTTTGGGGCTCATCGGATGGCATAGATGATAAGATGGAAGAATTGAAGATAAATTTGAATAAGTTTCCACAAGAAATGGTCACTAATGGTGAAAGGGTAGTAAAGGAAACTCATGATGAGAACAAAAGAAATGTTAATCATGATTTCATAGACTGTAATGTTGGATCGAAGACCAACAATATTCCAAAAATCGATATGAGGAAATTTGATGGCAAGGATCCCACAACATGGATACTACAAATGGAGCAATTTTTCGATCTCAATAATGTGCAAAACACAGAAAAGGTACGTATTGCAACTTTATATTTGGAACTAAATCAGTTTGTATGGTATCAATGGCTTTTCTCTTGTAAACAAATTGTCACTTGGGCAATTTTTATGGAAGAAATGACAACACATTATGAGGATGCAAAAAGCAACACTCTTTTTAGCTAATTGATAAGTCTCAAACAAAAGGGTTCAATGATGGAGCACATTGAGGAGTTCCAAAAATTGAACATAATGGTAAAAAATATTCCAGATGAGCATAGGATTGATGTGTTCATAGGGACTTTAAAGGAAAATATCCAACATCATGTTCACCTTTGGGAACCTGATTCATTGGAGAAGGCATTTAGGTTAGCAGGAAAAATGGAAAGCAAAATTATGGCAACCAAGAAGCCTACCACTCACAACTATAAATATGGAAGTGTTGTTGCCCCTAGCCTCCCACAACCTATAAGGTTGAAACCACAACAACTGGAAAAAAAAGAGCAAAATTGCTTTGTTACAGTTGCGTTAGCAAATACACTAAAGGTCATAAGTGTGCTGAGAAGAAATTATTCTACATAGATTGTGAAGAGGAAGAAGAAAAGGAACAAGAAAGGCCAAAATAAGAGGATATACTCCAGGAACAAAGCCTAGATAAAGAAGAAATGAATCCGACCATATCTTGTAATGCATTGGCAGGAATTACCACTCCTCAAACCATTAAGATAGAAGGACATATCAAGAAGAAAAAGGTAATAGTGTTGATTGATTAAGGAAGTACCCACAATTTTATTCATTGTAAGATAGCAAAAGAATTGAATTGCTTCCTATATCCATCACCAGAGTGTCAAGTGATGGTTTCAAGTGGAGGAACGATAAATTGCTCTAGAAAGTGCCATAATATCAAGCTATCCATGGGAGAATATGTATTGAATAGCCCAATGTTTTCCATTCCAATGGGAGGTGTTGATGTTGTACTAGGAGTTCAATGGATACAGTATTGTGGTACAATAGCTTTTAACTTCCAAGAACTTTTCATGAAATTTTATGCAGAAGGAAAGGAAGTTGAATTAAGGGGTATTGCAAGGAAACTGAGAAAGATAATCAGCTCTAATAATATGACAAAGCTTCTAAAAAAGGAACAACAAGGTGTAATTGCACAATTATGTTCGCTAGATGTTTCCACATCGAAATCATCTATTTCTGAAAATCTGCAAAAATTCTTGGACAATCATTCCAAGGTATTTGAGACTCCCAAAGGTCTCCCACCTATTCGTAATCATGATCATGCTATTCATTTGATTCCAGGAAGTGTTCCTCCAAACATCAGGCCGTATAGATATCCCTATTCCCAAAAGAGTGAAATTGAACATATGGTTGCAGAAATGATAGAGGCTGGTATAATTCGACCTAGCCAAAGTTCTTTCTCTGCTCCAGTAGTATTGGTGCACAAGAAGGATGTATTATGGTGCATGTGTCCGTATTATAGGGAGCTCAACAAGCTCACCATTAAAGATAAGTTTCACATTCCTGTCATTGAAGAATTATTGGATGAATTGCATGAATCAATTTACTTCACCAAGTTGGATCTTTGTTCAAGATATCATCAAATCAGAATGAAGACTGAAGACATTTGGAAAACAACATTTAGAACTCATGAGGGTCACTATGAATTTTTGGTCATGCCTTTTGGCCTTACCAATGCACCTTCTACATTTCGACGTTTGATGAATTCCATTTTCAAACCATACCTTAGAAAATTTGTGTAAGTACTTTTTGATGATATACTAATCTACATCAAGTCTTGGAAGGATCATGTTGAACATGTTGACAGGGTGCTACAACTGTTGGAGGAGAAACAATTATATGCAAAAAGATCCAGATTTTTCTTTGGAGTACAAGAGGTGGAATATCTGGGTCATGTTGTATCTCATGAAGGAGTTAAGGTATACCCTAGCAAAATTAAAGCCATTAAGGAATGGAAAATCCCCACATCCATAAATCATTTGCAAGGATTTCTCAGGTTGACAAGGTATTATCACAAGTTTGTTAAGAATTATGGGAAAATAGCAGCACCTCTAACAACATTATTGAATAAATATGCATTTTTATGGACTCCAGAAGCAACAAAGGCCTTCGAACATCTTAAAGAGGCAATGTGCCAAGCACCAGTATTAGCTACACCAAACTTCACAAAAACCTTTATTGTGGAATGTGATGCTTCAGGAAATGGAATTGGTGTTGTTTTAATGCAAGATGAAAGACCCATTGCTTTCAAAAGTCATCCAATCAAGGGAAAATATTTACGCAAAGCTATTTATGAGAAGGAAATTTTGGCAATACTACATGCACTTAAGAAATGGTGACCCTACCTAATGGGATGACACTTCAAGGTAAAAATGGATCATGATAGCCTTAAATACATTTTAGAACAAATATTATCCTCTAAAGAACAATAAAAATGGGTCACAAAGATGTTGGGTTATGACTTTGAAATCATCTACAAAAAAGGGAAGCAAAACATTGTGGCAGATGCACTCTCAAGAAAGGATCAGGATGTGGAAGCATTGTTGTGCACCATTTCTATTATCCAACTAGATTGGATAAATGAAGCAAGGGAGGAATGGAAGAATGACGAAGAATTGTGGCCACTTATTCGAAAGTTACAACAAGATTCCAGTACATATGATACATTTAGCTGGAAAAATGATTCATTATGGTACAAATATTGCTTATACCTTTCTAAGAATTCCCAACTCAAACAAAAGACTCTTCTGTAATTACAGGCTTCTCCCTTAGGAGGGCACTCAACATTTTTAAAAACTTACGACAAGGTTAAGAAGGAATTTTTTTGGGATGGCCTTAAATTAGATATTCAAAAGTTTTTGGCAGAATGTTTGGTTTGCCAAAAAAATAAAGCTGAAACAATTAAGACACCGGGTCTATTACAACCTTTATCCATTCCAAGCCAACGTTGGGAGGAGGTTTCAATGGATTTTATCACAAGTTTACCTAAGTCTGAGGGAAAGAGTGTCATCACGGTCATAGTTGAAAGACTTACCAAGTATGCAAACTTTTGTGCATTATAACATCCATTTAAAGCCAGTACAGTTTCTATTGCATTTATGGAAACAATTCAAAAGCTACATGGAAATCCAAAGATTATTGTAAGTGACAGAGATCCCATTTTTACTGGAAATTTTTGGATAGAATAATTTTCTTGTCTTGGTACTCAGTTAGCTCATAGCTCATCTTATCATCCTTAATATGATGGGCAAACTGAGATAGTAAACAAATGTTTGGAAGGATATCTTTGTTGCTTTATATCTGATAAATAGACATAATGGGTCAAATGGTTTCCTTTGGTTGAATGGTGGTATAACACTTCCTTCCATACTGCAAAAAAAATGACCCCATTTATGGCATTTTATGGACATCAACCACCATCCATCACATCATATTTAATAGAAAATTCTAAGGTTCAAGCAGTGGAACATCACATCGAGTATCAATAACAAGTTCTCCAACTCTTAAAGAATAACCTTGTGTTGGCGTAGAATAGAATGAAAAAACAAGCAAATCAACATCGCAGCAAAAGAAGTTTTGATGTAGGTGACTGGGTATTCCTACAACTACAACCATATAAACAAATGTCCCTCAAGCAACTTAAGAAGCATAATAAATTATAACTAAATTATTATGGTCCGTACAAGGTGTTGCAAAAGATTGGTACTATGGCATACAAATTGGAGCTTCCTGCAGCTTCTCGAGTGCACCCAGTTTTCCATGTTTCATGTTTAAAGAAGGTTATAGGCGAAAAGCTCCCAGTTCAAACAATATTGCCATAACTTGACAAGGAAGGAAAAATTATATTGGAACCAGAAGCAGTCATAGAAACAAGAACTCGATAGCTACGAAATAGATCCATTTCGGAGTATCTTATCAAGTGGAAGAACTTATCTACTGAAGATTCCACATGGGAGGATGATAATTTTATATAGAAGCATCCAGAACTACTCAATCGTTGAGGAAAACACTTTTTTGAAGGAGAGGGGCATGTTAGGTCCCTCTAATACTAGTGATGCCCCCATTACTATTGTAGTTGTATCCCTTTGTCAGGCCCCTATACTACTAGTGTAACCCCTTATTGTTATTAGTACAACCACCTTATTATATTGATGTACCCATGTAGTGCCCATATTTTTACTATTGTGCCCCATAGAAGCCCACTATTGTTATTATTTTTCCCTTACATTATTATTGTTATGTCGGCTCTGATTATATTCTGACCCCTTAGACTCCTATATATAGAAAGGAGGTATTTTCATTTGTACCATCCAAGAATTGTTTATTTGTGTAATGTAAAGGAGGTTTCCCCCTCGAAGAGGCTGAATTCTAAGGCATTCAACTATATTTTCTATCTTTTTGTGAGCTGGTTTCATAACATTTGGTATCAGAGCTTTGGATTCTAGGGTTTTGCTGCTCCAAAAAGGTCATCGTGGCATTTTCACTATAACTTTTTTTCTGCGATGTTTCAGAAGCTAAAAAAAAAACACATTTGAGAAGAAATCACGCTGAACCTTGGGCCCAAATTTCAGCTCTTTTCTCGCTATATTTGCGGAGATATGATTTGAGGAAGTTGGTCTTTTTGCAGACTCCTGAATTACATTCCAAACAGGTGACCTGGGGAAAATCATCATAACTTTCTCTCTGAGCATCTGACTGAAATTTAGTAAGAAGGTGCAGAAAGAGGACGGACTATAGTTTCTTGTATATATTTTTCAGAGCCAAAGGTCAAAACAATGACTCGTGGCATGTCTACTGAACTAGTCTATAATTAGGTCAATGTGGGACATTTTGCATAACTCTTCCTTGGAGAATCCAATTTGGATCAGACTGGTGGCATTGGAAAGAGGACACAGAGGGCTACAGTAAGTTGCAATTTCAGAACTTAAAGGTCCGAAAGTACAGAGTTACAGTCGTTTCAATATCGAGCTCCTAAAATCAAGAAAAAGCAAGATGAGGAAGTTTGATGGCAAGGATCTGGTAAATTGGATACTTCATATGGAGAAATATTTTGATCTACATGGTGTACCAATGTTACAAAAGGTATGTATTGCATCTTCATATTTAGAACCGGATCAATTTTTATGGTATAAAGGGCTTTGTTCTCATAAACAACTTGTTACGTGGTCAATTTTCACAGAGGAAATGATAGCACATTATGAGGATACAAAGAGCAACACCACAACAATTGGAAATAGTAAAAGAGCTTTGTTACATAGTGGAAAGTAAAATTACGGCAACAAGGAAGTCTACCCCTCACAACTATAAAGATGGAAGTGTTGTTTCTCCTAGCCTTCCACAACCTGCAAGGGTTACACCACAACAATTGGAAGAAAAAAGAGAAAAAGGGCTTTGTTACAATTGTGATAGCAAATTCATTAAAGTTCATAAGTGTGCTGAGAAGAAATTATTTTACACAGAGTATGAAGAAGAGGAATAAAAGGATCAAGAAACATCAAAAGAAGAGGATTTACGCCAGGACCCAACCCTAGAAAAAGAAGAAATGAATCAGACCATATCTTGTAAAGCATTGGAAATAATTACCACTCCTCAGACTCTCAAGATAGAAGGACATATCAAGAAGAAAAAGGTGCAAGATGTGAAAGATCACATCGAGAAAGAAGAAATGAATCCAACCATATCTTCTAATTCATTGGTCGGAATTAGCACTCCTCAAACTATCAAGATAGAAGGACATATCAAGAAGAAAAATGTTCAAGAAGTGAAAGATCACATCGAGCATCATGAAATAAATCCTACCATATCTTGTAAAGGATTGGAAGAAATTACCACTCCTCAAACTCTAAAGGTAGAAGGACATATCAAGAAGAAAAAGGTTCAAGCAGTGAAAGATCACATCAAGCATCAACAACAAGTTCTCCAACTTTTAAAGGATAATGCCACTTTGGTGCAAAATCGAATGAAACAACAGGTAGATCAACATCATAGTGAAAAATGTTTTGATGTAGGTGATTGGGTATTTTTACTGATGCATCTCAAGCAAGCTATTTATGAGAAGGAAATGTTGGCAATACTACATGCACTTAAGAAATGGTGACCTTACCGAATGGGAAGACACTTCAAGGTAAAAATGGATCATGATAGTCTTAAATACCTTTTAGAACAACTATGATCTTTAGAAGAACAAAAAAAACGGGTCACAAATATGTTGGGTTATGACTTGGACATCATCTATAGAAAAGGGAAGCAAAATTTTGTTGTAGATGCACTCTCAAGAAAGGATGAGGATGTGGAAGCATTGTTTTGTGTTATTTCTATTATCCAACCAGATTGGGTAAATGAAGCAAGGGATGAATGGAAGAAGGATGATGAAGTATGGCCACTTATTCAAAATTTGCAAAAGATCCCAATTCAAACAATATTTCCAAAAATTGAAGAGAAAGGAAAAATCATATTGGAACCTAGAGCAATCACAGAAATAACAACCTGATAGCTATGAAATCGATCAATTTTAGAGTACCTCATCAAGTGGAAGAACTTTACCATTGAGGATTCCACATGGGAGGACAAGAATTTTATACAGAAGCATCAAGAACTACTCAAGCGTTGAGGACAACACTTTTTGAAGGAGAGGGGCATGTGAGGCCCCTATACTACTAGTGTAACCCCTTATTGTTATTAGTACAACCACCTTATTATATTGATGTACCCATGTATTGCCCATATCGTTACTATTGTGCCCCATAGAAGCCCACTATTGTTATTATTCTACCCTCACATTATTATTGTTATGTCGGCTCTGATTATATTATGACCCCTTAGACTCCTATATATAGAAAGGAGGTCTTTTCATTTGTATCATCCAAGAATTGTTCATTTATGTAATGTAAAGGAGGTTTCCCCCTCGAAGAGGTTGAATTCTAAGGCGTTCAACTATATTTTCTATATTTTTGTGATCTAGTTTCATAACACCTTATTAATATTGTTGTGCCCCTATTGTCTCCATATTGTTATTACTGTGCCCCATAGAATCCCTCTATTGTTTTTATTGTGCCTTTATATTATTATTGTTAGTTTGGCTTGGTTATATTGTGACCCTTTAGACTCCTATATATAGAAATGAGGTTTTTTCATTTGTATCATCCAAGAATTGTTCATTTGTGTAATGTAAAGGAGGTTGCCCCCTCGAAGAGGCCGAATTCTAAGGTGTCCAACTCTCTTTTGTATCTTTTTTTTAGTTGGTTTCATAACAATATCTCAGTTTGTACCAGAACCGTACAAACCTCTGCGGTTGCCGTGGACCATCAAATTGAAGCTAATTCACGATCCACTTGTACAACTCAAAGGGTGTTAGGTTCCTATACCAATACGAGTCATAATTTTGAATGACTAAGGTTAAGCCTTGTAATATTGTACATACCTTTTCTTTTTGCAAATGTTTTCCATATTAGAAAATTAAAAAATGTAAAGAGGGTATGTCCTAAAAGAATAATCAAAGGACAAAAAAGAATGAGAAAAGGTCAAAAAATGAAAATATACAAACCCCAAAAAATAAAGAGAGACCATGAAAGTGTGCAATGCCACTACTACTTAATTTTATGCATAATAATGATTGTGTGCAACTTTTTATTCATGCCACAATACATGGTAATCAAACTGTTTAATCTTGATTATACCATGATTTGAATTTTATGTTTATAGTTAGAGAATAAAATCTTACCAAACAGTTTAATCTTGGAAGATCATTAGATAGGTAGAGAAAATAAAAGGAGCTCATCCGTTTAATCTAAGCCCTTGGATGATATAAGGTTAGAATTATATAGTTTACTTTGTAAAATAAAATGATTGATAATGGTTTTCTAGCCTAAATGCACCCAAATAAAATGAACAAAAAATGGTAGGGTAAGTAAATGGGTAAGTAGAGGAAAGGTTGCAAAAATATCAAGTGATTACGCAAAAGCACTTATGTCATGTTTAAATACATCTTTGAAATATGGATAAGCAGTAAACAAAGCAAGGATAATGGTTAACAACATGGTTTAAATAACATCCCCTTAGTCATTTCACCCCCCTACTTACCAATTTCCCATAAATAAGTTCTAAGTACTTAAATTCATTTAAGTCAAAGAGGCTTAGAGCATTTCTCTAAATTTTGGAGGGACCAGACCCTTGGCCTAATGACTTATAGACAAAAAGTGTTAGAATCCCCTTCATAAATTCATCTCCTTTCATTTCCCCTCATTATCTTAACAAAACCCCTTTTCCTAAGGTTAAACTTCATTTACCTAGGAAAAGTAAACCCCCCCACATTAAAACATATTTCATTCAAAAACCCACAAAAGAATTTTATCCTAAGTATTAAGTGTATGTAAAGTGTACAAATATTACATGTTACATTATTCTTAAGGGATATTACCCACTCCACTCATTCCTTTCATATTAATTTTTAATTCTGTTATATGATCCCCAAAATTCCATTATCCAGTATTAATTAATTCCTTTATATAAATAACCCAACCCTTAGTTTAGTTATAAACTATATACTTTACCCCATATCCGACAAAATTTATTAATCTTGGCATTTAACCCTGCCCGATTGCTTAATCCTATCATTAAGCAGCGCCAGATCTGTTAATCTTAGTGATTAAATCCTAAACTTATCCCATACCACCGAAGATTAAAGCCATTGGTCCCCTCGAATGCCTTTGCTTTATCCCCTGTGAAATTCCCTCACCTGACTCCCATTTGATCATCACCCCCCTCATCCGATGGCCTACAACCATATCGGCTGAACCCGATTGCTGACCTTTACCCGCCTGATAAAGTGGTTTTCCCCAACCCCCCTAATACTATGTGTCAAACACTAGAGTACATCGGGTGACCCCTCCCAAAAAACTCCCCCTCCATAAAAGCGGTGCGATGACGAAGAAAAATTGCTTCCCCGCTTAACCGAAAAAACCGCCAACTTTTCATTCATAAATGAACTTGCCAAAAGTAATTGTTTTTCTATAAAAGTTCACCAGGCCATCTTCTTTCCGATTTTCACTCATTTTCTCTAAAAACCCTTTGTGACTCCTCCAAACGTCGAACTTGCCAACAAACCTCCAAATTCACTCCAAAAGATGTTGCAGACAACCCAACTGATCCCTCACTTCGTACCACAACCATACAAATCTCTACAGCTACCATGGACCATCAAATTGAAGCTAATTCACCCAATTTCAAGTATTTCATCATAGAATACCACTCCAATTCAAATTTGGAAACGTTTAGCCTATCAAGTATTTTCATCAAGTAAAATTAATTGAAAAATACCTTAAATTTGAAAACCTGTGGCCAAACCCTCTGATAGTTTCCAATTTCCATTTAAAACCTTTGAATAGACCCCCAATGCCTAATTCAAATCCATGAGAACTGAATAATGGCTGCCCCTGATGCCCTGGATGTTAAACCTATCACAACTCCCCATTTGGACCTTGACCACCTTCCCTTAGCTGACATGGATTTCCAAATTAAGGATCCATCTACCCATAACCTCCTGTTTAAAATACATTGTTCAAGTAGGGACAAATGCCTCAACCATGCTGATGATATTGGCCTTTGGGAGTCCAATTTTCCCAAATACTAGTTCCAACAGGTACATGTTTTCCTTGAAATTGTCCACCAGTGCCATGCCTATTACATTCCCAGCCTGAGAGCTATTATGTCACCTAACCAAAATATTGTGTTCAGCATTACAACTGAGTCCATAAATGAAATGTTGTAACTCCAACCAGGACCAAACCTAAGCCCACTCTCAATTCGACATTTGTTAGACCAATATTACAATTCCCTCAAGACTAGCCCAATTGCTCCAAGATTTCATTGTTGAAGAGCAACACATTCCTAAAATGCCCCCCCCCCCTCCCCACACATATGTTTATGCCATGTTCTCTAAAAGGGGAAAATAAATCATCACCATGATATCATGTGTCCTAGGCTGCTCCACTGATGAATTTGTTGATGAACTTGTCCTAGCCTTCATGTCCATTTACACCCTAAGACAACCTCCTACAACCATCTATGATTATGCCGAGTTCATAGCTGATACAATGCATGAGGAGTTTACTAGAATGAGCAATGAGAGAGTATAAAAATACTCATATGTATTATACCACCTATTTTTGTATTATAAATCAGACAGGTTTCCTTTCACTCTCCAGAAGCTTGATACCAAAGGCCAGCCCAGGTCTATCATTTTTTGGACCCCATTGTTCCATAAGCATGAGTCACCATATACATATTCAGATTTCATAGATTCTTTTGTCCATCCAATCATGACTATGCTGACAGGAAGCCCTCCACCCAGGATAATTCCATAGATAAAAAGGGTCCTTCAGTTCTCTAAACAAAGAAAAGTGGAAGATTGGTACCTTTACCAAAACCACATAGAGATAAGGATTTATGGTTTTCACCTCACACTGTATAAACTACCCAAATACCTCCCCACGAGGTTATTTGCTCTAGAGTTCTATAGGAAAATAATGAACTTTGATGAGATAAATTTTGTCTCGGCCAAGAAAAGATCACAATTCAAAGTAAAAAAATAGTTAGTCCCCTTCATCTAAAATTATAGAGAGGCAGGGAAGGAAGCAGACCAAATTTTGCAGCAAATCAAGTTCCAACAGAGTATCATGTGGAGGTATGACACTCAAGAATTTATGACTATATTGGGAAAAAAGGCCAAGTTTGGACCATATATTCACCACCCCATACCAGATATAGAAAGATATGCAAACCAATCTGAATGGGTGGAAAACACTCTTGTAGACAGAGACAGTACAAAGGTAGATGTAGATAATGCCTTATGTGACTTAGAAAGACATTTTGATGAGAGATCATTTCTGCAAGTACCTGAATAGCAAGAACCAACCATGAGTATTCTTCCTATCATGCAAACTCCTCAGAATGAGGAAAGGAACCCCAAAAGGGCCAGGGAGGAACCCTCAAGTTTAGTAATGGGCACATGAATGTACAATATGAGACCAGTCAGAGCAAAAACCTAGGTTGAATCCTGTTTCAGAGTAGGAAGACACAGAAGGATCAATAGAAATAACTGATACTAAGATGGACAGAAGTAAAGGCATAGCTCTATTTGAAGAAACGCAGGGGCTCTCCACATCACAGACCCAGATCTTGGAAAGGCAGCTAAGTGTAGAAGTATCCTCATTCAATAGGCCTACTGATAAGGATAAGGATATAAAAGATAGATATAAAGAGATGAAGATGATAAATGAGAAGCTGAAAGCCCAAACTTATGCTCAATATCTAAAACTCACTCCCACAAATCAAACAAGGTTGATGTTAGCTTTCGACATCAAGGAGGGAAAGCTTCAAATGTCCTTTATCAAACATATAGCACAACAGACCAATACATCATCAGACTTCAAGAGGGTTGACTTTGAAGTATTGGCAAGGGATATTCATCCCATACACCAAATAGAACTACACAAACAGGCTGGATAGATGATATACTCCACCCTCACAGGTAGGGCCATAGTTTCTCATCAGTTACAGAATTCATTGAGCAATATCTTAGCCCAATATCAATTAGAGAAGGCCTCCTCACAGGACAAGGATACTAGGATAAAGTGTTTGGAATACTTAGTAATAGAATTGGGACATGATCCCAATGATATTAAAGCCACAGAGGAGTTGATTAAAAGAAAGAATGATGGCATTTATGCATTGAAAAAACAATTGAAGATACCTCCTTTGCAACTTCCCCAAACACGGGAGGTCTTAGAGAGCCAAATAAGACATGAAGAGTTGATGGACCTAGTCCTAAACCTTAATGATCAATTAAGGAAGACAGATAAAGAATTGGATAGCCTGATCCAATTAAAACAAATTGTTGGCTTGTTGGGGCCTGACCCAAGTTCAGAAGTGATTTACTAAAAAAATCTCGAAACTACCGAACCTTTCGACAATAGTCTACAATGCGTGGACTAAGGTCTCACCCAAGGTAATATGGGAGGGTGCTGGAACCAAGTTTCAACACCCTAGGGATTTCATGATGAAGTCTAGTAAGTCCACGAACTGAAAACATGCACTTACGCTACTCCTCGCAGCTTTTTGTCCTTCCCAACTTGGCAACTACTTCCACGTAGCTCTATAAAGAGCGCAAAGAGGTGTTGTCTAGATCCTTATTCCTCACTATACTATTATTATAGATCTAAACTTAATTATGTGGGATAATATTCTCATTAATCATTCAACATTCATAACAAGTGCGTGCAATCATAAAACTGTAAAGAGATGCGTAAATATAACAGAAGCATACACATAGAATATTCCATAAGCAACTTATCTTTTATTAATTCTCTATCCAAGTACAATCCCAACTCTGCCCTGTGCACTCGGCTGAATGGGTCCATGCACATAGCTGTGTACTCTACTAGGCCTCTGCGCACTCAACTGCAGAGCCTCTTCCTACTACTGCAACCCAAGACTCAGACTTACAAACTCAGAGATAATTCGTCATCAAAAATTAAGATTGACTTTAAACATAGAGCCTCGCTCTATTTATACAATCCCATGGTCTGCGGACCATGGGTAGGCTGACATACCATACATTAAATTATATTGTTTTAGGGTGGACAACCCTAGACTCTCGTGCTCCGCACCCGCATTTCGTGAGGTCTTTAAATTACCAAAATTTGGGCTTCAAGCCCTTAAAACCTGCTATGGAGGGATCCACTGCCAAACAAGACCCCAACACAATCATCGTGACTCATCCAGAGTCACTCTATTGGTGTGGTGATCTTGGTAGAAAGTCCATCCAACCATGCTTGTGTTACACTAAGATCTGTAGCGCACTGCTCTGTCGTCTGCTAGATCCGTTCTACTCGCTCGGCTGAATGCTCATTGTCAGGGTCAAATCCCTGTCTCAGGTCATGCATTTCTTTCATTTGCGTCAGTTTTCCTTCAATGTCAGCCGTGATGAGGAAGGCCTCATCAATCCAAGGTTGGACGTGTGCTTTAGGTACTGCCTCTTTTTGGCACTCTGCGTCCACTTACTCCTTTAATACCTTTGCCTGTTGTAGCCTCACGAGCCACTAAGTTAGGACCACTATCTATGTCACCCCACACACACTGTAATATTGCATTTGAATATCCCATGCATTTTTTTCCAACCATTTTATGGTGGGCTCCTCTTGTAAGGTTGTGAGGACTCTAAAGGATTTTTCCAACAATGCGATGCAACTCTGCACTACCTGTTCAATTTCTTCCAACCCTTTTCAAATATCATCGACGCGCTGACCTCAAACTTCTGGGGGCATGGAGGACTGCACCTTTAATTATAGTTCAACAATTTGTAGGTTAAGGTCTAGCTGGACCCTCATAGCATCCTCCTTTGCCTCGCGGAATGCACTAGCCAATTTGTGAATCCACATTCCTACTGGAAGATATGTTGCAATTTCCAGTTCTAGGACGCAGCGACATGCTTCCTCTACAATCTACTCCAACTGTCGGTTTTGAGCCACCCGTTCATCACGTTGCAGGCTAAGCTATTCAATGTTGATTCATTGTTCACTTAGCATCTGTATTGCACATCCCTCACTAGCGCAGAGCTCTATCTTTGCTCCATCCTGTAGCTGGTATAAGATATCCTACAGGAGGGCAACCATGTTTAGGCCGAGTCCCTTGATCTATCCTATCGTGGCTCTATCCTCCATTTTTTCCACTATTAGTGCTCCTTCCAGCAGTGTAATAGTTTTGGCCATTTTGGCCCTCAACGATTGCTCAATTATCGATGCTCCTGTGGCAGCGTAAACGGCTACCATTCCTTCCTGTGGGAGTTGCACCTAAAGTCCTTGCAGTTGTGCCTTGAGTGCCCCCAACACATTCTGTTGCTCTATCATTTCTTTTTGGAGCGCCTCCCTGGTGACTTCGTCAACTATGTCGCCAATGTTGTATAAATCCCCCTCTGTCAGTGTAATAGGATCCCCATCCAACTTGGAAGCCTTGGTCTTCTTCTGGGGCCCCATTCATTCTTTACTGCATGATTGTTTCAATTGTGTAGAGGTGTTGCTTGGGTCTGCACCTTCCTCTGTATCGTCTATCCCATGTCTCGTCGTCAAGTTTGGGCCTCTTTCCTCTTGTGTCGTGGTGGCCCCTATTGCTGCTGTTTTTTCGGCGGTCTTGGTCTGCACTACGACGACCTTTGCTACTTTGCGGAAAGCCCTTACCTCCTTGGTGAGCTGCTCATTCCGCTTCTGTTGTGCCAACAACTTGGTGACATCCTTCTGTCTTTGTATCACTGCCTCATCACACGCTGCTAGATCTGGGTCGTGTCATTCGGGTGGCCATGAGTCGAGTACCACGAAAACAACATCATCGATTGTGATGAACGAGAGTTTGGTCCAGTTTTGCTTCGGATCCTTCCACACCTTGATATACATATTGTGCATATCTGCCTTAAAATCTACAAAGGTCGATAGACTGTTGTATACCATGGAGGATAGGCACAACTGTTTGTGGATCCACATTCATATGCTCGCCTCCATGAGAATCCAAGAGATCTTGATCTCGTGGATGTGCGTGGCATGCCTTGTCACCCAGAGCGACAAGTATTTCGCTACCTCTGGCAAGTCTTGGTCAAGGGGAGGAAACTGACTATCCTCCAGTAATTCCCCTGCAACCAACAACATGGATAAGAGAAACCACGTAGAGTGGAAGGTCTTACCCTGCTCCTAAGCCTCCTTGCAATTCGTCAGGAACTCCTCGCAAAGGAACTGCACCTAGTTGAACTATACCCCCTTAGTGCATTGTTTGGCCATCATGATGACCATTGCTGGTACCTCGTTTCCGTGACATTTTCTGATCACTTTTCCTGCCAACAACTACGTGGCTATGCACACCCCTTTGTCTTGAATGCTAGTAATGACATAGCCCCTCTGCTTCTTCTCCAACTTGTATTTCTTCTTCATGGCTTCTGTGAGCACCAAGTCCCCGCTTTGCCCAGCTATTTCCGCAGGGTCCCTTCCTATACAGGGAAGGTTTGAAATCCTATGAATCAACTCTGCCATAATGGGAATTGGCTCCTCCAGTCACAAGTACCCGTCATGCACTAGGTAAAGTAGTTGCTTAATGAAAAATATCATGACTGGTGCTCAGTGAAAGTGTGGAATCCATAGTAGGTGGAGTAGCCCAGCCTCCTCCACCCCATGTAGCCATTTCCGTGGCTACAACACTGTAACTACCCCCTCCTTGCTTTGTTCCATAAGTTGGCTAGTCTCTAAATGTGGGAACTTTTCGCTGTCCATGAGGTCCCAATCTTCAAATTTCATCGTGCGCACGTGGCCCAGGACTAAACCCTAAAATATAATTACATCTGGGAGGAGTGGGGTTTCGAGTGCGCTCTTAACACTATCCATGTCCTTGGGTACTTTTGCCTTCCCTTTCTATGGGGGGACATATTTTGATAGTGTTACACAAAAATATCGTCACCATGATTATTTGCAGTCGGTATGGGTCTATCATCACTTGTACTGTCCTCCTAAGAAAGTCTCAGACCTCAGCTCTTCAAGTCAAGCTTTGAAAATGGGAGAAAGACATTAAATATCAATGAAACTCTGGTTCCGCACTTTCTCTCACTATCACCTGCGGTCCCGCACCTTTTGTTTACAAAAACTGCGGACCTGCCTGCTCTATCCCTAAAGGTGTGGGTGCAGACCCTTGTGAAAGTCAAACGGTGCAAGTTTTATCTTAAAGAACTCACTTTGGGTTAATTCTAGAAGGAATTTTGACGTGGATTGTTCGCTCTGAGGTGGTTCATGCATCCCAAAAGAGAAGGAGCTAATCCCTTGATGAGAGGAGTTATCCCTTTGAAGGAGGGCTTTATCCCTTTGAAGGAGGACCTAGTAACCTCCCTCCATTGCACTATAAATTCAGGCATTGGGCTGGTTGCTGGAGGGGTTAGAAGCTGAACATTTTTGAGGGTAAATGCTGGTGAAATCAAGTCTTCCTAGTTGAGCTTAAGAGGAGAGATCACATACCTTTTTGGCTTCATTGGGGAGTGAGTGAAACTTGTCAAAGTAGAGGAGACTTCTTGTTGGACCCTGGGAGGAGCTTGTACAGCGTCAAGGCATAGGTTGTAAAGTTCTTCTTCCTTTGAATTAATACAATCAAACTCATTTTTCTCAACAAGTATCTCGTGTTATTTGTTTCATGGACTCCTTGACTTTCATGTTAAATATTTTTTACGATATTGGCTTTTCAGGTGCTATTTAATTTATTTGCTTTGTTTGTGTTTGCAGATTCGCGACAAAGGAGCTCATTTGGATCGAAGGAGTGAGGGCATCCACAAACTTGCGTTGGACCTAAGGTAGGCCCTAAAAACACTTGTTTGCCATTGCTTATTAAAGAATATTTAGAGAAAGATAGTGTCTAGTTGGTTTGCTTGTCATTAGGTCTTCTTTAGATTCTAGGAAGGTCTATCTTGTCCGCAAGATCAACTTATTCCGTGTGACAGGTAGTTTTGTTGCAGCGCGCATTGGCTGAATGTCTTCCTCCACTTCTTCATCTAGTTGAATCTCTTCTACAGAGGCTTGAAGGTCCTCCTCCTCATCATTTGTCTCAATATTAACCGTCTTTCCCTTATCTTCCATAGCGAGTTTACCGAACCGTGGATTTCACCGAGACATATGGACTGGTCGTGCTGCTTGTGGATCCTTTTTGGGCCTCAGCATCCAAGGTGATTTAGGGATTTTCGGTGCATCCCCTATCAACGTCGTAGAGCTCTGCATGGCTCCACTGGTTGTCAACATCATTCTGATTAGGGAATCCTATGTCTCCTTCGGTGATGTTTCAAACCAGGGACTTGCTCTCACAACCTCCAAATTCGTTAGGTTCATACCTAATGATAACGCAACAACTAAATTCTCAAACCACCAACAGTTGTTCGGTGGAGAACCACATGTGATTTATATGCCTTTTGAATTCAAATTTGACCGTTCCCCCCATATTCGGCTCATTAATGTGAGAATGGTGGTAGATAGTCCCAAATCTAGTTCTGACTTTGTGTCTTAATTACCCACTGTAAGCTCCTTGTTCCCTTAAATTGGGCATCTTGTCATGAATAGTGACACCAACGGTCACTTTGCAGCCTACCCATGTGGCTGTGTAGCCCCTTACAAGCAAACGCGACCTGTGCATCATAGTGACCCTATGCGTAACTTCCGTGTTGCGTAGCTCCCATACAGACTCTTATATAGTCCTGCGCTCTCTTTCAACTACTTGGAGCATTGAGACTGTGCTTCCTACAGATAGTCAAGTGGTTGCACTAATGGTACGAGACTTCAAGTCACCTTCCAACCGAGTCCATGGGCCTACCTTAGTTATTCTCATGCCAGTCAGCACCTCGTGTTCTTCCTTATGCAGTGCACCTCCTTGGTTACTTTGTCTGATAAGGTGTGGTCGTCGTCATGGTAGTATAGCAAAAAATTCTCGGTGACAATCTTCTAGTGTGGTGTTAAGGCTACCCATATGTTGTCCTATCCTTTTGTCGACGTGTAATTCTTGTGCAATTTTGGTTTTCAATTTTTTGATATCAGTGTCCATTAACATGCTTTTCTGCTTCAGTTGTACCCAATCTTCTTAAGTTCACAAAGCTCAAGGTCCCCTTGCCAAATGTCTTCTTGAATTTGCATATGTTCGTCTTTGCACTATTGCATAATCCCTTGGCTCTGGTCCACGCGTGTTTCCCAATTATGGGAGTTATTGTGTGAGGATTCTTTTCCAAAGCTATTCTACTCATCGTCTTCGAAATCGTTCCCACGGTTAGGTTCTTGTGCATGGCCCTATAGGCCCATCGGACCACTGGTACATGTAGGTCCCAATCAGTTCGTTCCACCTGGTAGACTCTGTTCATGATTCAATATAGCTTTGTGAATGCTCCGACGTGGAATATTTGTGGTGTACGTCGCCACATCTGGTTCTGATTTTCTATCCTTAGTCTAGGACATGCTTGCTCAGCACACGTCTGTACCCATCGACACAGGTGGGTGTGCAAGCTGCCTCATCCTGGCTGCCTGGCTCTCGTTTGGTGCTGGGGACTTCCAAACTGTAAGCCCATTCGTCTTCAACATTTGCACTATTTTCCAATGGTCTTCTGATGTGTACTCCACCATCGTGTAGGTGTTATGTGCAGCACCCATTCTAGCACACCATATCGCTGCTGTGCTGGTACTGCACTTTCAAATTTGTCTAGGAATTCATCCACCATTGTCACTCCATCATATGTTGGCAGTTCCCTTGCTTTTGTCATCAGGGAATGCAGTGATCTAATCATCATGTTGCAATTCAGCGTTGTCACTTCGTCTAGCCAATTTTGCCATCGTTCTACTTCTTCGTCTGAATCTGAAGTACAGGAACTATCGCGCTCCCATGAGATTCTCCCATCTACAGTCAGGTTCACCTGATCCTGGTCTTGTGTTGTTATCTGGTAAATACAATCCAGCTCATCTTCACTTTCATCGTCATGCACAGGTTTAGTGTAGCGCGATCCTTCAGCTGGATCTAGCGGAACTACTATGCGTAGGGACTTTTTCTCGAAAACCATCTTCTGCTTCTCTAGGTTTATGACTCCATTCATATCAATGGCCCAGTCTATTCCTAGCAACGCAGGATAAGGATTTTTGTCATCAAGAATCTCTATTACTTCAAAGTCTGTCTATGTGCTTGCGCCTTCAATATCAACTATTACCCCTTGCAATCTCCCCATGGGCAAAATATTCTATTTGTTCTCCATTCATAATTGAATAGGGGACCACTGTAACATGGGCCTGCCCATGTGTTCCCATGAATGATTTGGTAACACATTCACATTTGAACCAAGGTCTAGTATTACCTGATCCATTTCATATTTTCCAATTTGTGCCGTCAATATCATTTCCCTCCCAGTGGGCAATGCATTCTTTCCCAGTTTCCAGACTACGCGTGGTTCCCCTGACCCTATGCACCTAGTGATCAACTCCTGTAGTCCCTTAACTACCTTATTGTCACGCAGTAGTTTCATGCACGTCTCCAAAAAGGTAGTTAGCATAGAAGGATCCATCCGTCTCTGGTTGATCCTTACTACCTAAAGTGGAGGCTTCCGTGAACGTTTCCTTTGCGCATTCTAAGTCAAACTTAGGCTCCTTTGTAGGAGCCTTGCGAACTCATGTATCTTCCTTGGGCTGCTTCCCCTTATCCTCCCCTATGGTCACACCTCTTCTGAGCACTATGTTCACATTTGGGTCTTCTAAGCACGATTCAGACATCATCATTTGAATATTTTGAGTCGGAGTAGGCTGGAGTACCCCTTTCTCGTGCATTTGTGCGATCAACGTAGGACAATCTACTGCTTCATGATCGAACTTAGCATAGTGTGAATAGGATATTCTCATTGGGTTGGTAAAATCATGGGCGTAGTGCCCTAGTCCTCCGTAATTGTAACAAATTAACTATTCGCGACCCCTTACTGGCCCCATTCCTCCTCGTCCTTGACCTCGCCCTTGAAATCCAGCGCGTGCCATCCCGGTAGCTAGGTTGAGGGCTCGCATTTCTATCTGCATCCTATAGGCTGGGGTCCAATCCATCATCAACTCGTAGCTATGACAAGTACACTCGTCGTGGCCTACTGACTTGCAGAAATTACAAAATAATTGTTGTGGAGTCTGCGTATAATTCTGCAACAAATGACAATTATCCGTCATCTTCTTTCCTCCTGTCTGACAGATCACACACCATAGCACAGGTGTCACACTCGGCCCCGCCTACACCTCTGGTCTCAACGGTATTGGCCCCCCTCCTGTCAAGTAGTTGGCGAATACTAGAAAGTGATCCTTATGATGGACGTGGCCTTTGCATTTTACGCACCACACTTCCTCGTATGCCTCCAGCCACGGTGCCCTATCCTGATTGAAGCTTTGCATTTCTAGGAAAAGATTCTGTAGTTGTGCATGAATTTGTTGAACTCCTAGCCCCGGATCATGTATTGGTGTCTCATGCAACCTCATTGCCATTTCCAACACTTCGGCCTAGGTAGAAACTTTCTGTTGTGATAGCACCATCCTCAGGTGCGGTGTTAGAGATGCCACAAACCATGTGCGATGTTGCGCATTCATGAACATCATATTAGCCTCACTGATCATACTCTTCAGCCACTGATCCAGATCCTAGGGGTTCTTGCTTGGAAGCATCGTGATCTCTTTAAACTCGATGATTGACTGTGTTTTTTATTTTTGCCAGCTAAATTCTCTATTCAACGCATTCAGGATCTCTACTATCCCTGCATTTGGGTGATCATTGGAGTGCTTGATATACAATGTCAACGCGCGATCTTGCAGTGCACTCATCAATATAGCCTTCTCAATGTTGTCATTCGTGACCCCTTATGCTTGCCATACTGCTCTTACCATGAACCAAAACTAGTCTAGATCCTCATTCCCTACATCTTCGAATACGGGTAGCTTGATCGCGCTCGCCATGTTGAACTTCAAGGGTGGTGGATGTGGAGTGGGTGGAGATGGAGGTGAAGGAGGTGAAATGGGTGACGGCATAAGTGGGGGTTGTAACTGCAGAATGTGCTGCGTTATCAAACTTACCGCACTTCTCGGAGAGACCCGAGCGAGCTCTTCCTCAATTTCTCGCCAAGGTGAAATTAAGGCACTATTTCCTAATTCCCCACTACCTTTGTAGATCTTTCTACTCCACATCATTCCAAACATTAATGGATTGGCATAACCTGCTTTTCACATAACAACATCTTAATCTGGTAATTCAAAGGTTTAATGTACTTACCACGCGGTCCCTTGAGAAAACATCATTATGCTTCTCTGTAGCTCACAGTCATGTCTATCGCAAATTTAGTGATAAATCCCCCTATTATCTGGTCGAGCCAATGGTCCACAGCTCGCGCGATCTTATCTCTGCTGCCTCTAGTATGTGCACTAATTCCGGAGTCAACACTATTGGTTGGTCGAGCTTACACCTTCCCTGGCTGTCGGCTAACCTCGTGATCCACTCACACAGTTCAGAAGGAAAGGATGTGAAGAAGATCTCCTGGATTTTCGTATACGTGTAATGATCCAACCACCTTTTCTTAGATACCTACAGAGTTCTATTTTCCTTTGTCACGAATTTGTGAAGCTTCTTGTCCAACCACTCTTCAATTTCCTTCTTTGTTGGGTTCTAGTGGCATGACATCAAACATCCCTTAGGGAGATTCTGGTCCTGACAACAGAACCATTTATTGGCTTGTTAGGGCCTAACCCAGGTTCAGAGGTGATTTATCCAAACCAATCTCGAAACTTCCGGCCCTTTCAGCAAAAGTTCGCGGTTTGTGGACTGAGGTCTCACCCAAAGTAGTATGGGAGGGTGCTGGAACAAGGTTTCCGCACCCTAGGGATGTCTTGATGAAGTCTAGGAAGTCCTCGAACCGAACCCACGCACTTGCGCTGCTCCGTGCAGCTGTCTATCCTTCCCAACTTGTGCAACTACTTCCGCGTAGCTCTATAAAGAGCACGAAGAGGTGCTCCTTAGATTGTTATTCCTTACTATGCTTTTATTATAGATCTTAATTTAATTATGTGGGCCCCATATTCTCATTAATCATTCAACATTCATAACAAGTGTGCACAATCATAAAACTGTAAAGAGATGCATAAATATAACAGAACCATAGACACAAAATATTCTAGAATCAACTTATCTTTTATTAATTCTTTGTCCACGTACAATCCCAACTTTCCCTGCACACTCAGCTGTAGGGGTCCACGCATACAGCTGTGGACTCTACCAGGCCTCTATGCAGTCAACTGTAGAGCCTCTTCCTACTACTACAACCCAAGACTCGGACTTACAGACTCAGAGCTAATTTGTCATCAAAACTTAAGACTGAACTTACACTTAGAGCCTCACTCTATTTATAAAATCCCATGGTCCACAGACCATGGGTAGGCTGACATACCATACATTAAATTATATTATTTTAGGGTAGACAACCCCAGACTCTCACACTTTGTGCCTACATTTCGTGGGGTCTTTACATTACACTTTACCAAAATTTGGGCTTCAAGGCCCAAAAACCCGCTATGGGGGGATCTATTGCCCAACACAATCTGATATAGCCAGAACTTCCACAAATGTCATCCCTACAGTTCTACAATAGTCCCTTCCACACTAGCAGCTTCATTAGCACATACAGCTCCACCTGCCACAACATTTCTAGTCACAACAGAATCTATAGTAGCAGGTACATTAGGAGAAGAGGCAAACAAATTAATCAGAGCAATGAACGAAATGTTAATCTAGGCTATAGAAATGAACAAACTAAGAGAATAGGGGGCAAGTTTAGAAACTGACTACAAACGTGCCCAAATCATGCAAAAGGAAGAGGCACGAAAGGCCAATAGAATGAGTGAAAGAGTCAAAGCTATGGAGAAAATCCTAACATAGGAGAAACCCCTTGGACATGCCAAAGAACTGTTATGGGCCAATACCATTGACTCTTTCAATGATATTTGGCCATCTATTCAAGTTATTTTTGAGCAGACAGAATTGATAAAGATAGCTACATAAGCTATCCAGAAAGTTAAGGAGGAATTGGGAGACATGCCTGAGGATTCCAATAGATTCATCCACTTCCTTAATAGCAAAAATAGGTATGAGCTTGATGAGTTGGATATAGAAGACGAAACTGGAACCATTTTGGAAATAAGGAAGGTCCTTTCCAAGAGAAACTTAATTCTAAACTTGGAAGAAAAGTGCCAGAACATGTAGGTAGCCATTGATAGATTCATGGCTAAGTTCCAAATTTTGAGGGAGAAAGGATTGCCCGGTACATTGGTCATTAATGACAAACTTATGACACAGTAGGACTATGATTAGAGACTCAAGCAGTTGGCTAAAGAACAAGCTAGCACTTCAACAATAAAAGCACTACCATCCAGCAAAGTTTTGTATAATACATTTGAGAACTTGTTTTTTCTCCAGCATGAGATAAAACACTTGTTCATCACCAAGTGCAATTTTGGCAAGTATACAGAGGTTCATGAGATATACAAGAGAATGATGGATGTCAAGTTACCGATGATAAATGGTGGGAAAAGATTACTGATTTACTGTAAGAAATTTATAGTAAAACGTTTACTGTACAGTAAAAGTAGAACAACCAAGTAAACATATTAAAATAGGTCAGCATGCCAAAGTGTATAAGTGTCAAAGAGTATTAGGTGAAAGCTAAAAGTTAAAAAGATTCTAGCGTAAAATACCACAACAACAAGCCAGCATAAAGGGCTACAAACCAAACTACAAAGACCATCGGCACCACAATAAAAGGGACAACATGAAAATAGCTCAATAGCTATGTCTATCTTCTTGCAAGAAGATATTTGTATTTACTAGATTAAATCTAAAGTTATTTTGAGATATTTTGTAATAATTTTTGTATAAATACTTCACAATTCGAAGTATGTAGGGTGGATTATTAAACATTTCTACAGACTTCTGGATCAAAGACTATAAAGCTATTGTATCACCGACTGAACAAGCAAGCTGGAATGATGAATAAAGACAAGATATTTCATAGGATTCATGTGTAGAGTGAAGTGCAGACAAGTATTTTCTCATCTTGTTGTTATCTTCCTCAATTTTTTTCCACAATATTTAAATGTATTTCTATATCTGAATGCTATAACTTTGAACATTATCTTAGAACTTTCTTAATTGCACTCTGTTTTAACTGTTATGCATTTAAATGTTTTCTACTAATTATCTAAGTTAAGGAATTCCTAATTGCTCCTTAGTTTATGTTGTCTCTATGTTATCTATAGAAAAAGATTCTTAATTACCCTTTATTTTCGATTATCTTCTGTTCCTCGTTTTAATCCTGGTTTGAGAATTCTTAATTCCTCTCTCACCCTGGTTAAGACCATTTCACCTCTCCTGCCCAAAGACCCACATTGTACTCTGTTAGCTTGCCCTTTCAACATTCCCTCTGGTGAGTTAATTCCAGTTTTATTCTTCATAAATTAATAATTATTATTATGAATAATTATTATTAATTTATTAATAATTAATATTGAATATTGAATATTATTCATATATTAATAATGTATTAATAATAGTATTCAATATTGAATACTATTATTACTTATAATAATAGTAATAATAATATTAACAAATCAATCATAATAATAATCAGTTTGTAACTAAGAATAAAATCTACTTATGTTATTTTATTATAATATAAAAATATAATAACATAAAAATAAAATAAAATAGAATAAAATAATTATTATTTTTAATAAATTAATAACTATTATTATGAATCATTTAATGAATAATTTAATTATGATAAAAATTATTATGAATTAAATTCAATTCTTAAAATTAAAAAAAAATAATAATAAGAGAAAAAAAATTATAAAAACTATAAAATTAAATAGATATTATTCTTAATAAATTAATAATTATTATTATTAATTGTAAAAAAAATAAAATTAGTATTATTTAAAAATAAAAATAAAATCTATAAATAAGAATAATTTAATTATAATAATCATAAAATATAAATAATAATAATAATAATAATTTATTTACTATTTAGAATATTAATTAATAATAATAAAAATTAAAAATTAAAATTAAAATTAAAAATTAAAATAACGTTATTAGCCGACTTTCAATATAAATATTTCTTTAACTATTTATCCTTTCAAAAAGCTCTTCTTCTATCATCATTCAGATTGGTCCTGATGATGGATCCCTGTTGGGATTTGAAATGTTGACAGAAATATGGTTTCTAATGTGGATACTCCAAGACTGAGCTCAAAAGAAATGAACCACAGATGCCTAAAATCCATTTCCACTTTTTCTGCCCTTCTGTTGACTCCATAGCTCAATGGTCAAAAGACATCATTCTATCCATCTGTTTTAAGGATTCCACCATCCAATCTTCAATACAAATCAAAAAGCCCCATGAACATTCAGAACTAACCTAAAATCCCAGCAAAGAAAGCTAAATCATATAGAGAGAGCCCTCTCTGAGCCATAGATTAACTAGAGCCTATGCTTAAAAGTTGGTAATTATTATTCTTAATAAATTAATAATTATTATTATGAATAATTATCATTAATTTATTAATAATTAATATTGAATATTATTCATATATTAATAATATATTAATAATATTATTCAACATTGAATACTATTATTACTTATAATAATATTAACAAATCAATCATAATAATAATGAGTTTCTAACTAAGAATAAAATCTACTTATGTTATTTTATTATAATATAAAAATATAATAAAAATAAAATAAAATAGAATAGAATAATTGTTATTCTTAATAAATTAATAATTATTATTATGAATTATTTTCATAATTAAAAACTAACTAAACATTTTAAACTAGTATTATTTAACAATTAAATCTATAAATAAAAATAATTTAGTTATGATAAAAAATATTTTCAATTAAATTCCATTCTTAAAATTTTTTTATAAAAAATTAAAAAATTAAATAGATATTATTCTAAATAAATTAATAATTATTATTATTAATTGTAAAAAATTTAAAACTAGTATTATTTAAAATAAATAAAAAAATCTATAAATAAGAATAATAAAAAAGAATAATTTTGATTATGATAATCATAAATTATAAATACTAATAATAATAATAATAATTTATTTACTATTTAGAATATTAATGATTAATAATAAAAAAGAAAAATTAAAATTAAAATTAAAAATTAAAATAAAGTTATTAGCCAACTTTCAATAAAAATATTTCTTTAACTATTTATCCTTTCACAAAGCTTTTCTTCTATCATCATTTAGATTGGTCTTGATGATGGATCCATGTTGGGATTTGAAACATTGATAGAAATATGGTTTCTACTATGGATACTCCAAGACTAAGCTCAAAAGAAATGAACCACAGATGCCTAAAATCCAATTCTAGTTTTACTGCACTTCTGTTGATTCCATAGCCCAATGGTCTAAAGACATCATTCTATCCATCTGTTTTAAGGATTCCACCATCCAATCTTCAATACAAATCAAAAACCTCCCTGAACATTCAAAACTAGCCTAAAATCCTAGCAAACAAAGCTAAATCATATAGAGAGATAGGTTGGCTACAGTCTATGCTTAAAAGTTGGTAATTATTATTCTTAATAAATTAATAATTATTATTATGAATAATTATTATTAATTTATTGATAATTAATATTGAATATTATTCATATATTAATAATTTATTAATAATAGTATTCAATATTGACTACTGTTATTACTTATAATAATAGTAACAATAATATTAACAAATCAATGATAATAATAATAAGTTTCTAACTAAGAATAAAATCTACTCATGTTATTTTATTACAATATAAAAATATAATAAAATTAAAATAAAATAAAATAAAATAGAATAAATTAATTATTATTCTTAATAAATTAATAATAATTATTATGAATTATTTTCATAATTAAAAACTAAATAAAAATCTTAAACTAGTATTATCTAACAATTAAATCTGTATATAAGAATAATTTAATTATGATAAAAATTATTATCAATTAAATTCAATTCTTAAAAAAAAAATAAAAAATAATAAAATTAAATAGATATTATTCTTAATAAATTAATAATTATTATTATTAATTGTAAAAAATTTAAAACTAGTATTATTTAAAAATAAAAATAAAATATATAAATAAGAATAATTTAATTATGATAATCATAAAATATAAATACTAATAATAATAATAATAATTTATTTAGTATTTAGAATATTAATTATTAATAATAAAAATTAAAAATTAAAATTAAAATAAAGTTTTTAGCTGACTTTCAATAAAAATATTTATTTAACTATTTATCCTTTCACAAAGCTCTTCTTCTATCATCATTCAAATTGGTCCTAGTGATGGATCCATGTTGAGATCTGAAACGTTGACAGAAATATGGTTTCTACTGTAGATACACCGAGACTATGCTCAAAAGAAAGGAACCACAGATGCCTAAAATCCAATTCCAGTTTTACTACCCTTCTGTTGACTCCATAGCCCAATGGTCTAAAGACATCATTCTATCCATCTGTTTTAAGGATTCTACCATTCAATCTTCAATACAAATAAAAAACCCCCTAAACATTAAGAATTGGCCTAAAATCTTAGCAAACAAAGCTAAATCATATAGAGAGAGCCCTCTCTGAGCCATAGGTTGGCTACAGCCTATGCTTAAAAGTTGGTTTGTGGTTACCTCAGTCCTTTCATTCTCTTGAAAGCTTCTAGGTAAACTTTTTGAGTGATAACAAAGGGAAAGGATACAAAGAAAAGGGCAACCTCATGTCTTAGTTCTAAGTCGTTATTTGCATTTCTTAGCTGTAAATCATCTATTTTTGAGCTTTATCAGATCAATTAATTCACTAATCCAATATGAATGGCTTGTATTTCTCATCTGATGTTAGTTACTTGACATGGCTGATATAACATTCAATTCTAGGCCACTTTTATTTTAAGTCAGATATTTTATTAATTAAAAGGATGTTCATATATTGATTTGTTTAATTGGAGCTTGATTTAAAAAAGTTTTGTAAATTCCACATGGATGCTATTTTTTTAGGGTGAGCTCTTTGCACCAGTAAGTTCAAATGAGTCCTAAAACATAGGTATATGACAAGCACATATTTGGCCTTTGTTGTGTATCTATTATTCTTTATATCATTGATGGATGGTTACTGATGATGTAAAACAGAGGATGGGAAGGTCCTTCTAATTCTGTTGACAAAACAAAATAAAATGGAGTGGTAGAATTGTGTTTTATAGGGTGAGCCAAAAATAAATACTTGAAAGGTATAATTTGATAATGGCAAGCTATCTAATCTGGATCTAGAGACACAATAGAATGTGGAAAAAAATGATGCTATTGATGAGTTTTCGCAGCAAATAAGCTCTAACTGTTAGACCACTGCCCAAATTTCAATTATCTGCAATGGCAATAATGACTCTAGCTTTATTTATATCAATAGTGACTTTGGTCATTATCCTATTCATTTCTTATGAATGCTTTTGATTTTCAAACTCCAACTAGTTTGTTGTTAAATTAATTAAGGTTTTGATGACAAACTTATAGTTTTCAAATCTCATTTCTAAATTTATTTTCTTGAGAAAATTTGTCTTTTTTACTTTAGGTATTATAGATTTCTACTATGTGACATATGCTATGATATAATTGCTTGGATAAATAAACAGAAGTGTTGTACAACATAGTCTTTTTTAAATCTAAAGAAACAATATTTCCAAATAAAAAGTTTATTAATTAAGAACATCTATTAGACTTCTTTACTAAGTTATGATTATATTTCGGTAGGGGATTTTGTGTACGCTGATATTGTGTTGTCTCTTTGGTTTCTTTCAAGTAACAAAGGTTAATAAGGAATGTGTTCTTGAGCAGTAGGCACACATCTTATTCTACTATCAACATGAAACTCCATGGGTTTTACGCATGGCAACAAAAACACAAATTTCAGTGGGATATCCAAAGTATGTGTTGGATGAATTTAATAGTAGTGATGATTTTGATTCCTTGTCAGATAAAGAATTTCACGAGTCAAATTCAAATAAATAAAAGAAGCTCAAGAACAAAGGTGAAGCGATTGCTTTCTATCCAAGTCAATTTCTTTTATTTTTTGGCCGTTTTCATGTTTTGAGTGCGCACTTGTGAAATTCCAAATTGCATGTTGGTTTATGTAAAGGAGATATATATCTATATATATATATATATATATATATATATATATATATATATATATATATATATCTTTTATCATATGTCGTTCATGGTTTCTGGAGATCTGTGTTACATTTACACAAAAGTTTAGATATCATTCATATACCTAAACACCAAACAACAACAACATTGAGATTTTTCTTTCACTCAACCTATAACATATTGCATCTGTCTTCATCAATGTTCTTCTTCCATATGCTATCCACTTGTGGCATTTCCTTTGCAATATTTGGTGCATTTTCTAGTTATAGGTCATTTATAGATTATAAATGTCTTAAGAGTTTCACTTTTAATTGAGTATTTAATTAATATTGATTCTCTTATACATAGCTATTTTTTCCTCCACCCACTTTTAATAACTTCCATAACCATTAGGTAGGGACCTGTAGCTTTGATGTTTCTTTGCTTGTTTAGTAAAATATTGCAGAAACTTTAATTTATTGAAAGTTGTAGAATTTACAATTTATGAAGTTTCAAGGTCTAACTTTTAAAAGTCTAATTCTTTAAAGGGTGCTAGCTCAATGGAAGAGAACCTACTTTACAAGCAAGAGGTTGGTGGTTTGATTCCAACGTGCCCTGACATCCATATGGAATGGCGACGATCAATTTTTGGTGACAAAGGCTCTTTTGACCATCACCAATGAGCTTTGATGACATTTTTCGACCCTCACCAAAATATGAAATGGTGATGGTTGTTGAACACCACCACATATACGCATCAATAGTGACAACCCTCAAAGGTTCGTAACCATAAATCATTGTTGTTGATATGAAATGGTGACGTTCGTTGTCCATTATTATAGTCATTATTCATGATGGAGCTTGAATGTCAGCACAACACCTATACTTCTAGAAATGTGGCTTTTCGTGACGGTCAATGAACGTCACCATATATATACACCAATAGTGATAGCCATGAAAGATCCATCACAATAAATCGTTGTCGTTCATATGAAATGATGACAGTCACTATCGGTCATTATAATCAATATTAGTGATGGATCTTGAATGTCACCCATCAATATTAATGAGGAATTTCTTATCACTCAAGGCGAGATGAGATTCTTGGCAGCAAAGAAGCCCTTTTTCTAAATTCTTTAGGGCTTCCTTAAATGAATCACCAAACACAGAGAAATTGTCCATATAGATTTCTACACACTTAAGGTCAGAAAAAATAGCCAAAATTTCCCTTTGAAAGGTACCTAGGGCATTACATAGCCAAAACAGAAGTACTCGGTAAGAAAATGTACCCCATGGACATGTAAAAGTGGTTTTTTCTTGATCCTCGGGTGCTATTTGTATCTGATTATATCCGCTGAAGCTATCTAGAAAAGAAAAGTACTTCTTACCAGCAAGGGTATCGAGTACCTGATCAATGAAAGGAAGGGGGAAGTAATATTTGAGAGTAGCTTTATTCAATTCTCTGTAGTCAATACAAATGTGCCATCTCCCATATTTCTTTGGGACTAATACTAATGGAGAGACCCACCAGCTGTCATAAATGGGATAGATAAAATCAACATCTAAGAGTTTTTGCAATTCTTCCTTTACAACGTCTCTTAGAGCTGGGTTCATTCTTCTTTGGGGTTGTCGGATAAGTCAGGATCCATCCTGAATATAGATATGGCATGTACAGGTTTCAGGAGGGATGCCTTTCATATCTTCATAACCCCATGCAAAGGCATCGAGATGGTTTCGCAACAAATTCACAAGCTACTCTTGTTGAGAAGGATCCAATTCTGAACTGATATACAAGGATTTACCTGGACCAATCTCAAAAAAAGTAATATCACGCTCAATAGTAAACAAAAGGGTCACTAGCGATGGTGGTGATGAAGGTAGGGAGTCATATCTTTCCGGAAAATCTAGACTAAAAATATGATTCAATGACTCAAAATTAGGCATGGTTTCTAGATTGTTCAGGAAGTCTTGAATCTCACCCTCCTGTGAGGACTCAACATTCTGATGTATCAAAGAAACATGCTGAGTCTCCTCATCGTTACTGTAGTCTAACCATAAAGTGTCTCGGAGCTCCTGAATGGATCTAGCAGGTGGATATAAGGTGACCTTCTTTCTGAAATCTCCATCGGAAATATACATATCACCAGAACGACATCCGATATAAGCATCGACCGTAGCAAGTCATGGTTGTCCCAAGATCAAGGGATGCCCTCCCATAGGGTTCTTTGCTCGAAGCACAATGAAATCTGTAGTATATTCCCAAGAATCTAGGGAAAGGACCACATCATCCAACACTCCTTCCGGCTTGATTTTAGATCTATCCACCAGTTCAAGCACAATGGGAGTACGACAAATATGGACCAATCCATCTTAATGCATGGTTTTCTTGGTCATAAAATTAATGGCTGCCCCTAGGTCTATAAGTACATTGGAGACAAGGAAATCACCTATTTGAACATAGCCAACAGGGTTTCTGGGGTCAGTATATTTTTCCATGTGCATAAACCCTGTCATCAACTTTGCTGCTCTACCAAAAAAATTGAATAGTTTGAGGTTCCAATCTTCTCCTTCCTAGCTTCTTCAGATAGCGTTCCCTAATGATTTTTGTATATATGGGGATCTTTTTGATAGCTTGGAGCAAAGGTACCCATATGAAAAGGTCCCTAAGCTTAGAAGCCAGGCTAGACTCAGGAATGGGGTCTTTCTTCTCCACAAATAGCCACTCTTGATAGGGAGGTCGGTTGGAAGAAGATGACAAGGGATCAGAATGTAGAGGGGTAGGTTGAATGGTGTTATCTTTTTCAGAATGGTCAAGATTTTCCTCCTCTCCTTTCTCATTGATAATCACCATAGGTTGCTTTTGATTTTCTGAGGTAACTACCTTCCCTGATCTCAATCAGAGATCATTGACTCCAATAGGAATAGTCTAATATCTAGATGAAGAAAGCAGGTTCATAGAATGGATCATTTGTACCACTTTATTATTAGGGTTGGGTAAAGGTTGAGCAGGTAGCTGAGAAGGTCGAAATGGTGGAGGTAAAGGTAATGGTGGCATAGGTTGACTCAGCTAAGGTAATGATGGTTGAGGCGTTAGATAAGGTTCATATGTAGTAGGGTATGATTGCATAGGTGTAGGATAGAAATGATGTGAATGGTTTGTACCTCCCCATCCTTGTTGCCAAGATTGGGAGGGTTGTCCATATTGATATTGATTCCCATGGTGCCAATGTTGAGAGTGACCAATGTTAGGATAGGAATATGTGTGTGCATTATAACCAAAAAAATGTGGTGGAGGTTCAGGAACCATACCTGCACTTACCTGAGGCCAATTCCTTCATGCTCCCATAACATGCAGTGATTCAGATTTAGGTTGTCCCCCTTCAAGTACAACTTTTAGCCTAGGTATGGAGGGACATTTTTTTTGTAGCATGGTTATCTGCACAAATTGCACAATTATTAGTTTCTGTAATATCGAGAGAACATTCTCTTAAAGGATGATTTCTTCTAAATTTAGGATAGAAAATAGACAATATTTCTTGCTCTTCTACAGGTTTTTGCTGAAACTTCAAAGAGTATATTTGTTTACTAACAATATCCATTATTTCAATTTTCATATTGCCCATTTTTTTTCTAATCCAATAATCATAGTATCAGTAGATTCGGTTTTCCTATTTCTATTCTGAATTCCTTTACCGGATCTATATTGGTTCCTTGAGTATTTCCTGCACAAGTCACTGATCTGATCAAACTTTTTTTGAGCAATGTCCCCTTGTCCTAATAGATTTAAATTATTTCTAGCATCATCAGTAGGCCCACGTAAGAACAAGGTTCTAATGGTACTTGGATCAAATTTTTGCTTTAACCTTTGAAGGATATACATGAATCTCTCCAAGTAGTCCTCTAAAGTCTCATCATCATTTTGCATAATAGTAAAGATTTCATCTTGAATATCTCTAGTTTTACAATATTCTTGATATTTTTACAAGACCAATCTCTTCATTTGCTCGCAAGAAGATATAGTGTTTCCTCCTAGTCCCATGAACCAGTAGAGTGTTGCATCCTTAAGAGTTGCAGGAAACAACTTTAACTTCTGGGCATCAGATGAATAATCATAACTTCTACACAAAATATCAAACTCAAATAAGAAAGAGTTTGGGTCTTCATGTACCTTACCATAAAAGTGAGGAAGAGCTAATGATGAAGTGTTTTTCATTTGTACTTGTGTATCAGGATCCATAATTGGGAATCCAAAAGTGGATTGTTCCTCATTTACCTGATTTTCACCACTTTCTTCTACATGGTCTTCCATATCTACCATTATTGTTACTCTACATGAACCGCTCTCAATAGGTTGAGAAGGTTGAATATGGATTCCAACAGTCTCCTTCTTCGCCTTTAGGGGCTGTGTCACACTTGGACCACTGCTACCAGAGCCTAGGTGGACTACTCTTGCATGATGATTTTGAGTTTGTTTGGAATTTCTACTTGCAAAAGAAGGCCCAATATGAGTTTTGGTTTTAGATTTCTCATTATTCCTTTGGTCCCTAGTGGGCTTCAGACTCCTACCTCTTTTAGGCATTAATTTGAAAAATGGCAAAACGAAATTCAAATAAAAACCACAATTTTCAAAAAAATAAATCAGCACCTATAAATTCCTTCAAAAAGTATAAGCAAACTGCAGGGAAAAAATAAAAGAAAACTTACCCCTATTGCAAAAAATGGAAAATTCTTACCAATTCAAATCACCTCCCCGGAAACAACGCCAAAATGTTGGGTGCAAAAATTGTGCTTAAGCAAACTCCTTAACACTTAATTGTCAACCCGAGGGTTTCGTAAACTTAGAGACGAAGCATAGGAAATTCCAGAAGTGGTATGAAGTTTTCCTGTTCCTAATCCTTCTTCTTAAAGGAAATTTTTGCATAATCAAATAGAAAACAATCATAAAGGCAATTGACACCAAAGCAACTCTAGTGCTAAAATGTAAAAGAACAATTTGCAAGTAAATCAAGTAAAGGAGTTTTCACACAACTAAAACAATCTTAAATGCTGGAATGAAATGCTATGTTCATCTTCAGATGGATGGCTAACAGTCTCACAAGTGGGCCCTTGCAGAGATCTGTTTTCCTCTTCATCTTCCTTCTACAAAAACAACTTGTCCTTGCACTGTTTCAATCTGCTTGCACTAGTGCAAGAACAGTGTCTCTATGTAAAAGTATATTTTACCTCCCTTAGTGAAGATTTATGTCTTAGTGAAGGTGCTCTAGGCTTCAGGGCTTAGAGCACTTTGTTTCTATGACAAGAGACCCGCTCTTGTACCGAGGCAGAGTTTCCTTCACCCAGTTTCCAAATTACTTTCGAAAGGACTGAAAGATGTGCTGAAAAAGACTTGCAATTGCAAATGAAATCCTGAAGTGAATTATCTGTGGAAAAGAAATGCTTTAATTAATTAAATCCTGCAAAGGAATTAAACTTCATGAAATGAAAGAAACAGTAGTCTAAGTGATCTACGTGTGTCAACTAACTTTGGTAATCCACTAGAAGTGTTTTTGTTCTTTGTTCATAAGACACAAAATGCAAGTATAACATGTTTATGATAACTCATGCAACTATTCTAAGATCTTTTGGAGATATAATTTTAATGATGAAGAAAATTACTAAAGTTAACAGTTCATT
Organism: Pinus tabuliformis; assembly: GCA_031772625.1. Lineage (NCBI taxonomy): Eukaryota > Viridiplantae > Streptophyta > Pinopsida > Pinales > Pinaceae > Pinus > Pinus tabuliformis. The sequence goes on from CM062818.1 coordinate 226,853,478, forward strand.
CACTTGCAAAATAACTAGAAATAATATGTAGGAAATCAATTCAATGTTTGCTGCAAATGAAGAATTGAACCAAAGAGTAGGCAGTCGCATTAACTGGTGTAGGAAAGAGCTTCCTGCATGATCCGAGTGAAAATGAATTGAGACAAGGATTGAGAGTAAGGAAATGCAAGAAAGGAAGTTCATAAATGAAATAAACTCAGTTAACTCCCAAAGCCATGGATCCATTTCACACTTTTAAGTACAAAAGATATTTAAATCAGATTTCAAAAATAAATATTAGAACTGTCACACCATGCAGTTGCAAAAGGAAATATTCACACCGTCTTTCTGAATAACGAAAGTACGAGGGGTAAACAGTCTGGGTTGGCTGGGCCCTAGCCAGCCAACTCGTTTCCCATCTAAGAAACGAAAAGGCTCAACACTCTAATATGCATCAAATATAAATTAAACACTGTGTATGAAAATCATGGTAGATTTCTTGTATTACTTGATTCAGCAAATGTACATAACAATGCAAGTCTGGCCCAGAGCTGAGGTGATACCTAGATTACATGAAAATGAAATTACAGTTGATGGTTCGCTAGCTAGTCCTACCTATGATCTATATCTTATACATCCTTTTGGCCTTAGCCATTTTCCACTAATTACAGACATTTTCTTATTTAGGCCTTTCAATCAAACAGACTAACAACCAAAATTACAAAATCATCCAGCAGTTATAATGGAACATGTATCTCGCTTGGCCGTAGACTAACTTTGGAAAACATTCCCTGATTTCACGCCACCGGTATCCTTCTTCAGTTCATCTGCAACTAAACTTTGATTCAAGGATCAAAACCTGCCCTTGTGGAAAGATTTGGCTCATGGAAATCTCGAACAGTCCTCGTGGTGGTGCAAGAATATACCTGCACTAGTCATACTTACTCATAATTAATATTAAGTTTATCAATTACTTCTAGGAAATTAACATAAGTTACAAGAGGTACGTAATAGGCATGAAATACATATAAAAATGATTAATGAAGAACTTTAATAAATATTAATGTAAAATACGAAGCATGTGCAGGAATAGGTAGTTATCTTGGACTAGTGGAGGAAAGAGGGGTTTATGTTGAGATAAAACAAAGGTTAAAATGGGGTATAAAATAGGACAATTTGGGATACCAATAGTCTTTAACATACTTCTTAAATAATGACACATGGAAAACATCATGGAATTTCATTGTCGGAGGAAGTGCAAGTCGATAGGCTACTGGTTTAATTCTCTCAAGAATCTTGAAAGGTCCACAAAACTGTGGTGCGATATTGGTGCATGATCCAATCCGTAAGGATCTCTTCTTTGGTTTGATGTGTAATTACACATGTTACCCAACCTGAAACTCCATGAACACCTTGTCCCAATCTGCATAGCTCTTCTACCTATCTTATGTTTCCTATAGATTCTTCTTTATTACTTGCATTTCTTGCTCCATTTCTGCCAACATGTCCGGTCCAATCAACACCCTGTTCACCATATCATTCCAACTAATAGTATTATTATAACTCCACCCATACAATGTCTCAAATAAACTCATATTCAAATATTCTTGATAACAATTGGTGTAAGTGAACTCTACCAATGGAAGAAACTCTTCCCACTTTTGTTGCTAATGCATCATGTACATCCTCAACATGTACTCCAATATCTTGTTGACCCTCTTAGTCTGTCCATCTATATATGGATGATAAGTTGTATCGAAGGCCATATCTGTGCCCAAACCTGCAAACAATGCCTTCCAAAACTTGGAAGTGAACTTTGCATCATTGTCTGACATAATCTTCTTTGAAACACCATACAATCTAACCACATCTCTTATGAACACCTGTGCCACATCACGAGATGAATACGTAGTCTTCACTAGAATGAAGTGCACAACCTTTTTCAACCTATCCACAACAACCATGATGGAATCATGTTGTCTAGATTTTTTGGGCAAACCAGTGATGAAATCCATGGAAATGACCTCCCATTTCCACTATGGAATCACAATTGGCTATAGGAGTCCACCTGGATGCTTAGACTCTTCCTTCACCTGTTGACAATCAAAACATCTAGCCACAAACTCTACCACATCCTTCTTCAAGTTCGGCCAATAATAAAACTTCTTAACTGCAGTCAATGTCTTCTCATATCTGGGGTGATCTGAATATGGTTGCACATGAAACACCCTCAAGATTGCCTTCTTGAGCTCACGAATGTCTGGCATGTATATCCTATCTCTAAACCTGACCAATCCATCTTCTATAATACAATAGTCCACATCTTTTGCACCTATACTTGGATCAGTACCTGGACCACTAACTGTACCTGTACTCTACTATAACATGTGCACAATCTCTCTATACTTGCCATCCTACTAACCTACCTATAAGATCTGATCTCACGAGTCTGTCCCATAGGAGATCATATTTGCTATATGATTCACTCATATTCACCCACTAAGAGCATTTGCAACCCTATTCTCTTTTCCCTTGATGTGCCTAATCACGAATTAAAACTCATTGATTCTGGCCAACCATCTTGCTTTCCTGGCATTCATATTTGGCTGGTCAAACAAGTGTCTCAAAACACTATGATCACTCATCAGTACAAGCCTCGTGCTAAGAAGATAGTGTGTCCACATAGACAATACATGTATGATTGCTCAAGTCAAGATCGTGTGCCAGATAGTTCTGCTCATGTTCATTTATTTTTCGCGTTTAATAGCATACAACCTGTCCTTCCTACATAATGACACCACCAGGTCCTCTCTTACAAGCATATGTACATACTACGAAGTCTTTATCCAGATCTGCAACCTTTAACACTTGAGCATGTGTCAACAACTTCTTAAGCTTCTCTAAACTTTCCGAACATTCCTTTGCCCATTCAAACTTCTTACCTTTCCTCTGCAATGATGTGATATGATAATCAATCTACAAGAAGTTCCTGATGAGCCTCCTGTAATAACTGGCTAACCCCATTAAATATCTCACCTCATCCACATTAGTGGGAGCTTCCCACTCTATGATAGTTCTTATCTTTTTTGGATATACTTCAATTCCTTGCTTGGAAACCACATGTCCCATGTAATGTACCTATGTATGAAAGAAACTATATTTGCTAACCTTAGCATACAACTGATGCTCTCTTAGCAATCTCAACACTATTGCTAAACGTTAGGCCCCTATACTACTAGTGTAACCGCTTATTGTTATTAGTACGACCCCCTTATTATATTGTTGTACCCATGTAGTCCCCATAGAAGTCCACTATTGTTATTATTGTGCCCCATAGAAGCCCACTATTGTTATTATTGTGCCCTTACATTATTATTGTTATGTCGGCTCTGATTATATTATGACCCCTTAGACTCCTATATAAAAAAGGAGGTCTTGTCATTTGTATCATCTAAGAATTGTTCATTTGTGTAATGTAAAGGAGGTTTCCCCCTCGAAGAAGCTGAATTATAAGGCGTTGATCTACCTTTTCTATCTTTTTGTGAGCTGGTTTCATAACATTTGGTATCAGAGCTTTGAATTCTAGGGTTTCACTACACCAAACAGGTCATCGTGGCATTTGCACTATAACTGTTTTTCTGCGAAATTTTAGATGCTAAAAAAAAACCCATTTGGACAGAAATTGTTCTGAACTGTAGGTCTGAATTTCAGAGATTTTCACGCTATAGTTGTGGAGATATGATTTGAGGAAGTTGGCATTTTTGCAGACTCTCGAATTACATTCCAAACAGGTGACCTGGGGAAAATAGTTATAACTTTTGTTTTGGGCATCAAATTGAAATTTTGTAAGAAGTTGCAAAAGAGGATGGATTGTAGTTTCCTGTGTATATTTTTCAGATCCTAAAGTTGAAATAGTGACACATGTCAATTCCTACAAGTTCGCTCTTCTTAAAAGGTCTATAATCAGGTCATCTTGGGAGATTTTGCATAACTCTTCCTTGGAGAATCTAAATTCGATCAGACTGGTGGCATTGGAAAGAGGACAGAGAGGGCTATTGTAGGTCACAATTTTAGAACTAGATGATCCAAAATTATAGAGATACGTAAGAGGAAATATCGAGCTCATATAAAGTGAAAAAAGTTGTGTATATTTTTTTTAATTTTTGCTTAAGCTTGGTTTGAAAAATTATTTTGAAGGAATTCAAAGGGCATAGTAGAGCATTATTATCGGTAACTGATGCCCCGAGGAAAGAAAATTCAAGCACCTAGTAAGAGACCTGAAAGCTCGAGCATGACTTATGAAGAAGAGGAAGAAATGCAACATGATATATCAAAATTATGAGACCAAGTGCAACAAACGTCACTCACACAAAATGTAATAGAATCTAAGATGGATGATTTAAAGAAAAATGTAGAAGCTAAGATGATTAATGTGGAAGCTAAGATGGATGATTTGAAGATAGATTTGAAGATAGGCATGGCAGATTTGAAGACAGGCATGGCAGATTTGAAGACATATTTGACAAATTTTCCATAAGAAATACTTACTAATGGTGAAAGGGTAGTAAAAGAAAATCATGATGAGAAAAAAGGAAATATTAATCATGATTTCATAGACTCTAATTTTGGATCGAAGACCCACCATATTCCAAAAATCGATATGAGGTAGTTTGATGGCAAGGATCCCACAACATGGATATTACAGATGGAGCATTTTTTTGATCTCAATAATGTGAAAAACACACCAAAGGTACGTATTGCAACTTTATATTTGGAACCAAATCAGTTTGCATGGTATCAATGGCTTTGCTCTCATAAACAAACTATCACTTGGGCAATTTTTACCGAAGAATTGACAGCACATTATGAGGATACAAAAAGCAACACTTTTTTTTAGCCAATTGATAAGTCTCAAACAAAAGGGTTCAATAATGGAGCACATTGAGGAGTTCCAAAAATGTAAAATAAGGGTAAAAGATATTTGAGAGGAGCATAGGATTGATGTGTTCATAGGGACTTTAAAGGATAATATCCAACATGATGTTTGCCTTTGGGAACCTGATTCATTAGAGAAGGCATTTAAGTTAGCAAGAAAAATGGAAAGAAAAATTATGGCAACCAAGAAGCATACCACTCACAACTATAAAGATAGAAGTGTTGGTGGCCCTAGCCTTCCACAACCTATAAGATTGACACCACAACAATTGGAAGAAAAAAGAGTCAAAGGGCTTTGTTACAATTGTGATAGCAAAGACACTAAAGGTCATAAGTGTGCTGAGAAGTAATTATTCTACATAGATTGTGAAGAGGAAGAAGAAAAGGAGCAAGAAAGGTCAAAAGAAGAGGATATACTCCAGGAATAAAGCCTAGATAAAGAAGAAATGAATCCAACCATATCTTGTAATGCATTGGATGGAATTACAACGCCTCAAACCATCAAGATAGAAGGACAAATCAAGAAGGAAAAGGTAATAGTGGTGATTGATTCAGGAAGTACCCACAATTTTATTCATTGTAAGATAGCAAAGAACTGAATTTCTTCCTATATCCAGCACTAGAGTGTCAAGTGATGGTTGCAAATGGAGGAATGATAAATTGCTTTGGAAAGTGCTGTAATATCAAGCTATCCATGGGAGAATATGTATTGACTAGCCCAATGCTTTCCATTCCAATGGGAGGTGCTGATGTTGTACTAGGAGTCCAATGGGTATAATCCTTGGGTACAATAGCTTTTAATTTTCAAGAGCTTTTCATGAAATTTTTTGCAGAAGGAAAGGAAGTTGAATTAAGGGGTATTGCAGGGAAACTAGGAAAGATAATCAACTCTGGTGGAATGACAAAGCTTCTAAAGAAAGAAAAACAAGGCGTAATTGCACAATTATGTTCACTAACTGTTCGCACATCGAAATCATGTATTTCTCCAGATCTCTAAAACATCTTGGACAATCATTCCAAGGTATTTAAGACTCCCAAAGGTCTCCCAGATATTCCGGATCATGATCATGCTATTCATTTTATTCCAAGATGTGTTCCTCCAAACGTCAAGCCTTATAGATGTTCATATGCCCAAAGGAGTAAAATTGAACATATGGTTGCGGAAATGGTAGAGGTTGGGACAATTATCCAACCAAATTTGATAAACAAAGGATGGTATGAATGGAAGAATGGAAAAGTAGGGTGGGAAATCATTCAAAAGTTTCCGAATATCCCAATTCCAACAATATTGCCAGAACTTGACAAGGAAGGAAAAGGCATATTAGAACCTGAAGCATTTACAGAACCGAGAAGTTGACATCTACAAAATCGATCAATTTCAAAGCATCCCATCAAGTGGAAGAACTTACCTGTTGAATATTTCACATGGAAGAACAAGAATTTTATACAGAAGCATCAAGAACTACTCAAGCGTTGAGGACAACACTTTTTTAAGGAGAGGGGCATGTTAGGCCCCTATACTACTAGTGTAACCCCTTATTGTTATTAGTACAACCCCCTTATTATATTGTTGTACCCATGTAGTCCCCATAGAAGCCCACTATTGTTATTATTGTGCCCTTACATTATTATTGTTATGTCAGATCTAATTATATTATGACCCCTTAGACTCCTATATATAGAAAGGAGGTCTTGTCATTTGTATCATCTAAGAATTGTTCATTTGTGTAATGTAAAGGAGGTTTCCCCCTTGAAGAGGATGAATTATAATGCGTTGATCTATCTTTTCTATCTTTTTGTGAGCTAGTTTCATAACACTAAATTTTCGGCATGATCTTCTTCATTTTTAGAATTTACCAATATATCATCAATGAACACAATAAAAAGCTTGTCCAAATAAGGATGAAACATACTATTCATCAAGCACATAAAGGTAGCTAGATCATTAGTCAAACCTAATGGAACTAAAATAAACTCATAATGCCCATACCTGGTGTGCAATTTTTTTTTTGTAAATGTCCTCCTCTTTAATGTGTACCTGATGATATCCAGATCTCAGATGAATCTTCAAGAAAATTGCTTCTCCCTTTCGCTGATCAAATAAGTAATTAATCCTCAAAAATGGATACATGTTCTTGATGGTCACTTTTTTCAATTTCCTGTAGTCAATTCACAATCTGAGAGTACCATCCTTCTTATTTACAAACAATACCGGTGCAGCCCAAGGTGATACACTCATCCTATATGGTGCCTTTGATGTTGGTGATGCCCTTGGTATCAATTCAATAGAAAAGTATAATTCCCGATGAGGTGCCAACTCTGAAATATCTATGGAAACACATCCTGAAACTACCATAAAACGGGGTACCTGCTCAAAGCATTTGCATCGTCAACTTCCTTATCTTTGTCACTAGAAATATACACTCCAATTAACACACACCCATTTCTGTGACTGCGCTTTTCCTACATAGTTGTCACCATCCTAACTAATGTTGCTTTCCTCTTGCTCTATAATATTCTCAACTCCCCATTGTCATCCAAGGGCTTAAACTATGTAAACTTTGAAACGGGAACTATAACTCAAAACTAGAACTCGGGCCAAAAAACCCCGAAAAAACATCAAAAACAGTGCTAAAAATGAGAATTGTGTATACTAGAACGATGATTTTATTTTTTAGGGGTCAATTTTGGACATGTTTTAAAAATGGTATGACTACAAAATTTACTATGAAATTTTTTCACAAAATATAGCTTCAAAACGAAAGTGATGATACTGGAACAATGATTTTCTTTTTTTAGGGTCAGTTTTCAAACTTTTTAAAAAATGCTAGTAAAACCAAATTTTTATGCGCTAAACAAAGTTGTTTATGAGGAAAAAAACACATTAATGTTTTTGGTAGAATATCGTTTTTCTTTCCTAAGTATTAATTCAACATGTTTTCAACCATAACATGCTAGATACAAAAGAAATTGAAATTTTTTCAACTATAAAATTAGAAAACCATGACATTATGAAGAAATTACATCACTAAATGAATTCAAAAGCCATTCTTTGTATATTGACTAAAACATACATTATATCTCTAATTTAATATTGCATTGTAGATATTTTAAACAATAAAAATTACCATAATTAAGACATATAATCCAACAACATAAAAATGCCTCGCAACTTCTCATTTAACACCATATGGAAATCATCAATTTATTTCAAGATACGATGCATACATCAGTTATATAAACTGTCTTAAACAATTATTCAAAAGCACTCATATTTCGTTCCACACCATCAGAATTCACATCTTCAGATGAGTGACTTGATGTTGATGAAGATGTTCCATATTCTTCTCTTTCATCAACTAGTGCCCCATCTGAGTCCACATGCATGCCCAACATTTTAGGTTTCGAAATTCTTCTAGATCGACGACTGGTTTCAGTAGACTCCCATCTCAACACTATTCCTTCTGGTAACAACCTTTTCAGAATCTATATCGTCTTGAATTGAAGAGTTCCTCTCTTTGTTAAATTGAGGTCATAAACAAGTATGTCAACATCCTCCAATTTTAATATGTCTGTGCGGCGGTGATTTATATTTGTACCCTTTCTTTTTCTCTTTCCACCATTTTTTTTGTCAAGTTCTACCATCTCTGGCTTATACACACCATTGAATGGGTGTGTATTTGTGTCATACTAATGTACTTCAACACTTGTAACATCCTCATTTTTTGTAAATACCTTTATAACCTTAGCAACCCAGAATGGATAGCCATTGGGATCTCCATCTGCTAGCACTGCAATCATGTAACCCTCCTTAATATCCTGTACTGAACCCCTATAAAGGTCTTCCATGGCTTCACATTGTGCACGAGATCTTCTGGAACCAATATACATCTCTCTTTCCTCTGCCTGTGAAGAATTAATAATACTTTGACAATGTTTTTGTTTAACAATGTTTTCCTCATGTTCATTCAACACATTTTGTGGCTAAATTTTTCAAAGGTATATCTTCATTTGTTATTGTTGAAATGATATCACTTTGATTATTGAAAAATGACCCCCACCAAACTGAATCAACAATGTCAAAGTACTCATATGTATATCTAATATATTTTTTAATTTCTTCTAGGCAATCAGAATAATTTATATCTCTATTTTGTCTGCGTGCATTTTGAACTTCACCAACTGATTGTAATAACAATATTTTTGATGCAAATATTAGATGATCTGGAATGAACTTCAAAAATTGCAAACCTGATGATGGTGCCCATTCTTCAGTAGTTGAATACTTCTTGCCCCATATTAGTGTTTTCCCATCAATTTTTTTGATATGAAATTGATGTTGGAAGCTAATGTCATTAAGTTGTTCAATGCATTTTCCCTCACCATATGATCCCAGAATAAACCTTCGCATTTCAATAGTTTCTTCCAACACATCAAAAGTAGGCTCTGGCATGTATGATTTCTTAATACATTCAATTAGTGATGGCAAGCTCCCCACTTTCTTCCTCCTCAATATGACTAAAAAATGACTGAACATCTGATCAATATGGTCATGAGTGTGCCCAACAAGAAGGAAACCAACCTTTACCTTTTGAAAAATTCTCAATTCAACAAGCATGTTTAGATATCCAGAAACAACCTGATTTTTGTTTTCACAGCAAGTGTTGTCCAATTGTAGATACAGAACTTCAGGAAGATTACCAGACCAATGAGAAATCACATCATGAATTATGGTTATGGTCAGATTTGCATCATTATGAATATTTGGAGCTGTGAAGTACACCCTTGGAAACATTTTCCCATTGAAGACTATACAACCGACCAAGTGAAACTGAATAAAATTTTCCTGCTATAAATTTTTGGGTGTGTGAACAAAATGTGGTAAAAGTGTTTTCTTCTGGTCCATACCATCAATTATCAAACCCAAAGATTTATTTGGATTATCATAACACTTATTTCGATGCTTGTACAACTTCTTCCTTTCGTTTGTTTGTTATTCGCGATGCTCCTGAAGTTCTTTGACAATTAAATCTACACAACATAAAAAAAATTCATTAAGAAATATGTTTTTATAGTTGATGACTTACAATTTTAAAAGTTAAAGTTATGAATGCTTACCTCTTTCTGACCCTTCAAATTTGTCCCTTTTTTATTTAAGAGAAGCACATGTACTGCAGATCCCCATCCTTGTCTTCTTAGGAATATGGACATTGTTGAATGATTTCTTCCATACTTTCACAAAATATTGATATGTAATAAACCTGCCATGTCCCTCAGCAGCTTTTGCATATTCTTTTTATAAATTGTAGATTTATCGTCCTCAAAAATTACCTGGAATACGTATTGTCTCTCTATTTGGCATACACTCTCCATGCTTTGAAAAGAAATCTTTCATCCATGACATTGAAGTATTTGATAATGGCCCAAACTGTCTTTTATGACGTACTTCTGAATAAAATGTGGGATCCTTTTCCAAATTTTCTTGAATTCTCGAGAGATGAAAATTCCCAATTGAATGAAAAATTTTGAAAGCTTTTCTATAGATAAATAAAGTCCTAATATGATAATCATAACCTGACAATGTAGATTGCATGCACCCAACTAAATATGAATTATGCATGCTTTTATTCATTGACAAATATCTCTTCCTACTTTCTAATGCAAATTTGAAATCCATATGTTTCAAGCAATCTTTTTGGCAACATTCACTTGAAATGAGAGCGCTGATAGAACTTCTTCTCGTCAAATATTCTGCTCTACCCCTTGTATAACTAGAACAGCTTGCATTGATACAAAAAGGTCTGCTCCTACTCCTTGATACAATATTTCTTGGCAACATCTCCATCATTGGATCATCAATTGTATAAGGATTTTCATCATCATTAAGTGGAATGTTATCCACACTATGATCAGCTCTGCTTTTCAAATATTGACTTGGAGGATATTCTTCATCTTTCCCTTCTTCAGTGCTACTGTCATAGTCCTTAGAATTTGGAATGAATGGAAAATTTGACTCGATGTTTAATGGATATTATTCCTCATGTACATTGTCAGTGCTACTCTCATAATCCATAGAATTAGGACTACATCAAAAATGTGAATGTTTACTTATTGAAGATGCTACATCCTATCCTTTGTCACTGCTACCTTTATACTCATTGGAATTAGGACTAAGTGCATCATCCTGTCCTTCATCACTGCTGCCCTCATAGTCCTTAGAATTAGGACTAAGAGGACACTGTGACACTCCATTCTTTTGAAATTCATCGTCACGCTCTTCATGAATGTTGCTCTCATAGTCCTTAGAATTAGGACTAAGTGGACACCGTGACACTCCAATCTTTTGAAATTCATCTCGTTCTTCATCATTGCTGCTCTCATAGTCCTTAGAATTAGGACTAACTGGACACCGTGACACTCCATACTTTTGAAATTCATCATCATGCTCTTCATCACTACTGCTCTCATAGTCCTTAGAATTAGGACTAAGTGGACACTTTGACACTCCATTCTTTCGAAATTAGTTATCACGTTCTTCATCACTGTTGCTCTCATATTCCTTAGAATTAGGACTAAGTGGACACCATGACACTCCATTCTTTTGAAATTTGCCATCATGCTCTTCAAAATTGTTGCTCTCATAGTCTTTAGAATTAGGACTAAGTGACACTGTGACACTCCATTCTTTTGAACTTCACCATCATGCTCTTCAAAACTCTGCTCTCATAGTCCTCAGAATTAGGACTAAGCGGACATCGTGACACTCCATTCTTTTGAACTTCACCATCATGCTCTTCATCATTGCTGCTTTCATAGTCCTTAGAATTAGGACTAAGTGGAACCTATGACTCTTTATTTATTTGAAATTCTCCATCCCCTCTTTCATCAGTGCTACTCTCATAGTCCTTAGAATCAGGACTAAGTGGAAGAATTGACTTTCTATTCATCGTGGAATAATTCCCGCTATATTCATCAATATGAATAGAGTTGTTACGCGATGAAGATGTTGATGGTGTATAAATCGAAACTTCACTATCAGAACAATCCATCCTTTTCAAATAGAAGATGTTGAAGGATAGAAATGGAGAGTCTCCTAAAGATATTATATAGCTTAAAGAATGAAATTTTCCCTCCAAAACTTTTCGCGAAAATATTTCCCTCCAAAAATTTTTGCAAAAATATTTCCCTCCAAAAAGTTTGTTAGATTTATTTACTTTCATTATTTTATCCTACAATTTATTGAAAAATGTAAACTAATTTTTTTATGAAATAAATCATTAAAATTAAAATTGTAAACTACAACTTCTACATTAATTATTTTAATAGTTAAAGTATATAATATTTACTAAACAATTGATTTTTTTTTTTTATAATATATTCTAAAATAAATTAATCCCACATTCAACCCATTGTAAAACAATTCTACAATATTCACTTTATAATATTTTAAAACAAATTATCCCACATTAACCGTACGGTAAAACATCTCCGTAATTTCACTTATATATTAAATTTCATTATCACTATTACTCACATCACATCCACGTTTTCTGAAGTTCATTGAAAGACTCATGAATTTGTGGAGCAGCTACATTGCTATCAACAACATATTCAACGAAGAATTCTTGCAATTGAAAGGTAAGTTAAATTTTTTCCTTGAAAATTTTCATATTAAATTACTTTAGTGAAGTTTTTTTTTTTTAAATTAATAATTTTTTTGAGCCAAAATAACAATTATGTCCATCATGAGCATGGTGGGCCCAATCAAACTCAATCTCCCAATAGCCATGGGTGGGCCACTATGGTGTTGCAGGGTAGGTGGGGAGGTCGGGCGAGCGGGTGGGGTGTGAGGGCGAGGGGGGGTGATAGGGGGTGTGGGGGCAACCTGACAACTCGCCTGTCTGTCGGAGGGGTTGGGCTATTATGAGAATCGCCTAACCCCTGTGGTGGGCGGGCAAGCTACCGGGTTGGGCACCACAGCCCGACTCGCCCCTATCACCTTCCCCCCTTCCCAACACCCTCACCCCCTTCACCCACACCTTGCCCCCCTAACCCACTCCCTTCCCCCTCCCCCTCACACCTCACCACCCTCCCTTCTTATCCCCCACCCCCTCACCACCCTCCCCTCTTATCCCCCACCCTCCCCCCCACCCCACCAACTCCCCATCCTCCCCTCTCCCACCACCCTCCCGCTATTCACCACCCCTCCCTCACCCCCTACCCACCTCTCCACTCCCCCCCCTCATCCCCCTCACCTCCCTGCCCAACCCCCCCAACCTCTCCCCCCTCCTCCCCCCCTCCTCACCCCCCTACCCACCACCCACCTCCTACCCCCCTCACCTCTCCCACAACCCTCCCCTCGCCCCCTACTCGACTCTCCCCTCCCCATCCCCCCCTCACCACACCCCCTCACCACCCTACCTGCACCCCCCTCACTGCCCTCCCCACCCCCTCACCTCACCTCACCCCCTCACCACCCTACGTACTCCCCCCTCACTGCCCTCCTCTTCCCGGCCCCTCTCACCCAACTACCCGCCCCCCGTCACCTCTCACCCTACCCGCCCCTCCCTCACCACCCTCCTCTCCCCGTCCCCCCCTCACCCCCCTACCCGCCGTCCCCTCCCTGCCGCTGCCTCACCCCCTCCCCTACCCTCTACCCCCTTCCCCTCAGGCCCCCTCCACCTGCCCTCTCCCACGGGCCCCCCCTCCACCCGCCCCTACCCATGGCCCCCCCCTCCACACAACACCCCCGCCCACGGGCCTCCCCTCCACCCGCCGACCGCCCACGGGCCTCTCTCCTCCCACCCCCCACCCACGGGCCTCTCCACGGACCCCGCCCCCACCCACAGGCCCCGCCTTGCCCACCACCCACTGCCCCCGCGCACGAGCCTCCCCACTCGGCCCCCGCCCATGGGCCTCCCCCTCCGCCCACCACCCCCGACCACCCCTACCCCGCCCACCGCCCCACCTCTGCCCATGGCCCACCACCACCACCCCCTCTCACTGCCCCCACCCACGGCCTCCGCCTCCACCCCCCGTCCCCGCCCGACTATTGGTGGGTGATTCCCAGAATCACCCGGCCACCAGTCGGGCAGGGGGGCGGGCCGCCGTGGTGGCGTTGTCAAGGCCAATGCCACCCCAGCGGCCCGGAATCGCCTGACCACCAGTCGAGCAGGGCAAGCCACCGGGGTGGTGCGGCCGAGGCCGGTACCACCACGGCGGCCCGCCCCCCAACCCAACTGGTGGCCGGGTGATTCCGTGAATCGCCCGGCCACCAGTTGAGCTGAGGGGTGGGCCACTGGGGTGGCGCGGCTAAGGTCAGCGCCACCCTGGCAACTTGCCCCCCCGCTCGACTAGTGGCCGGGCAATTCCAAGAATCGCCCAACTGGTGGCCGGGCGATTCCCGAAATCACCTGCCACTAGTCGGGCAAGGAGGCGGGCTATGGACAGGGGGCAGAGGCGGAGACCTTGGGCGAGGGCGGGGGCTGTGGGCGGGGGCAGAGGGGGAGGCTCGTGGGCGGGGTTCAGGTGGGGATCCCCGTGGGTGGGGGCCGGGTGCGGAGCGGATGGGAGGGACCAGGGGTGGTGGGCGGTGGGGGCGCGGTGGGCAGAGGGGGAGACCCATGGAGGGGGAGGCCCATGGGCAAGTGTCGAATGTGGGATGGCCATGGGCGAGCACAGACGATGGGTGGGGGAGGCCCGTGGGCAGGAGCAAGCGACGGGTGTGGGAGGCCCCTGGGCGGGCGCCGGGTGGGGGAGGCCTGTGGGTGGGCGCAGGCGTAAGGTGGGGAAGGTCCGTGGGTGGGCGCGGGTGGGGGATGCCCGTGGGTGGGCACCGGGTGGGGAGGCCCGTGGGCAAGGGAAGGGGAGGCGAGCCATGAGGGGGGGGATGACAAGGGGGTTAGGGTAGGGTGGGGTGAGGGTAGAGGGGGGGGATGACAAGGGGGTTAGGGTAGGGTGGGGCGAGGGTATAGGGGGGGGGTTAGGGTAGGGCGGGTAGAGGTGAGGGGGAGGGTAGAGGGGAGGCGTGAAGCGGGGTTAGTGTAGGGCGATGGGAGGCGTGAGGTGGGGTTAGTGTAGTGCGAGGGGGGTGGTTAGGGTAGGGGGAGGGTAGAGGGGAGGGGAGGGTTAGGTGGAGGGAGGGGTTAGGGTAGGATGAGGGTAGAGGGGAGGGGAGGGTTACGGGGCTTAGGGGGAGGGCTGGGTTAGGTTTAGGAGGAGGGTAGAGGGGAGGGGGGAGCTAGGGGGTTTAGGGGGAAGGGGGAGTTAGGGTAGGGTGAGGGTAGAGGGGAGGCGGGAGTTAGGGGGGTTAGGGGGAAAGGGGAGTTAGGGTAGGGCGAGGGTAGAGGGGAGGGTAGGGTTAGGGGGAGGGGTGGCTTAGGATAGGGCGGGGGGAGCGGGGCGGGGGGAGGGAGGGACTAGGGTAGGGGGAAGGGTTAGGGACGAGGGTAGAGGGGAGGAGGGGGTTGGGGTAGGGCGAGGAGTTAGGGGCAAGGGTAGAGGGGAGGGGGGGGTTTTATGGGGCTTAGGGCCAAGGGTGGTTAGGGTAGGTATGAGAGAAGAGGGTAGGGGAGAGGGGGTGTAGGTGACGGGGGAGATGGGAGACATCCTGTAGAAGAATCCAGTATTGTAGAAATAATACTACAATATTGGAGGAGGGGGTTGGGGTAGGGGGAGGAGTTAGGGGCAAGGGTAGAGGGGAGGGGGGGGGTTTATGGGGGTTAGGGCCAAGGGTGGTTAGGGTAGGTATGAGAGAAGAGGGTAGAGGAGAGGGGGTGTAGGTGACGGGGGAGATGGGAGACATCCTGTAGAAGAATCCAGTATTGTAGCAATAATGCTACAACTCCTGGAGCTTCCTATCTCTAATTTTATCAACCTGGTAGTTCGTAACAAACTTGGAAGCGACGGTGCTGTATGCACAAGTACTAGCTCTTGTCGCAACTGTCACTTGGTCAGCTGGCACAAGTCCGCTAGGGCTCAAGCCAACTTCTATATGTTCTCAGAAGAAGCTTTCTAAATGATGAACGAAGACTATCTGAAAGGAAATTAACCTACTTTCCAAGAATAAACCAAAAGCCAACCAAACATGGAAACCCTAGTAAACCCTAATCTGATGGTTGGAGTTATTATGATTTTGTTTCTGATTGGGTTTTGACTGTGCAGGGGTAGTTCGAAGGGGAAGAAAGCTTGGGAAAGGTCAGGAGGGCTAGGAGAGGTTCTAGGGGATCCAAAACATCATTCCACAGAAGTCCACAACGTTCAGGTGCTCGGCAACCGAGTTTGCAGGCTTCTACAGGATGTCTGCAGGGGATCCTACAGGAAGCTCGGGATTTCTACAGGAAGTCTGCTAACTTCTACAGGATGTGCTATAGTTGGAGTTTTGGGTGATGGAGGAGTCGAGGAGCTATATGGGTGGATAGGTAGGATGGAAAGGGAGCTTGTGATGGATCAGGGACAGAGATATGAGATGGAGAAAGAGTGGGTACAGTTGGTTGGTGAGTAGAAGGGTGGAAGCAACGAAAGGTTAAAAAGATGGAGCTACGTGAAAAGTAGAAGGGTTGGAAGGCAAACGAGCTGAACAGAGGATGGGTAGGTGACTTGGGCGCGGTTGAGAAGAAGAAGAAGATAACAGAGTGATGCAACGCAGTGTAAAGGAAACAAATCTGCACAAAACCGAGAATTCATTCACCTATTCTAACTGTGTTATTAACCCAATGAACAGCAATGTAAGCTTCAGAGAAAAATCATGCATGATGTTGGAATGAAAAAGTATTGCTCAATATCAGAATGCATGGACGGTTTTATAACTGAAATGATTGTGTTGTAGCTTGCATGAACGTATAAGACTGCGTTTTTTGGTGGTTGGTACAGCCCACACCCCCAATCTCTAAACAGAGATGGCAGCGAGTGCACTATCAACCTTTTTTGGAGTTCTAATGAATGCTAATCCTCCTACTCTAATCTAAGCTATTGAAAGCACTTTAACCATGAACTAATCCTACTCAATCACATTAAAGAAATTAAATCAGCAGACTGTGTTTTTCAAATGCATGTCAAAGCAAAGAAATAAAGTGCTGAAAGGAAAGACAAGTAACAATACAAGGAAAAGGAGGTGTATTGCTCTTAGGTTGGGCCCTAACCTGAGAGCTATAGCTCCCTTAAAAACTCAGAATTGAGTCCAAAGCTGCCTGCCTTTATTGAATAATCATGAGTCTAACATCAAGCCAAAACTGGCTTACACAAAGCAAAAACCGAGCTGTAGCTCGTGCTTAGAAATTGCAACAATAGTTCAAGGGTTCAAAAAGCTCCTATCCAAGGCTACGGACTCAATATTTATACATGATGAGGATCAAGCTGGATTCCTTAATTAGTGGAGCTTGGCTGTCCAACTAAAAGTTAAACTGCTGTTCCTGTAGAATCCGTTGGCTACCTTTAAGCTCGGTGGGGAGAGTTGTTGGAGCTCGGAGTTAGGGTGGAAATCACGAGGAAGGTCATCAAGACTGTGGACAACCTCCCTAAAAACCCGCAATGCCACCTTGGTTGTCTCCTTGTCTCCATTTGCGTGGTCTTTTGCTCCCTTTAATGCCAAAAAACCTGAAATCATCATGTATTAGCCACATAGATATAATGCCTGCCCTTCTTCCTACAAATAACATGAATATACCAAGAAATGAATGCATAAGTGATAAAAGATGAAGGGTTGAGCAAGGTAAGTAGGCCAAATGAGCCCAAATTGTTACCAAAATTGGGGCTCATCATCACCCCCCAGCTAAAATATTTGCTCATCCTTGAGCAATTTTGCCCTGGCTCTTTGTCCTTGGCCGAGAACTAGGCTCCGGAATACGCTCTTTCTTTCTTACCCTTGGTGGCTCTGCCTGTTCTGCCCTTGATGGTGATGAGGGTGCCGTTCCTTTCCCCTTCTCTGTTTCCTTGACCTTGAGCCGGGCTTTTGAAACCGATTGGTCCAACCTTCCTTTCCAAGTAGTTGTTTTTGGGCTCCCCCTCTCGTAGGTGACCGATATCTTCGAGGGGGACCTCTCACTAGGTGAAGTAGGGGCATCCCCTGTAGTGATTTGGTTGCCGGATGGAGGCTATGGCTTACCTGTCTTTATTCTGACACTTCTTCGAGCTTTAAAGTATAGAGGGGTCTCCCTCTTTCTCTTCTCTTTTGGCTTAGGTGGCGTGCTGAGGGCGGCCAGCACAGCTGCTGCCTCCCTTGCTAGAATGTCCGCCTTCTTCTCCTTGGGCTTCACTTTTTCAAGGCTTCCTGTAGAAGACCCTGTTTTAGTCAATTTCAGGCTTCCTGTAGAAGACCCTTTTTCTGCTTTCGGGCTTCTTGTAGAAGCCTGTTTCTGCTTTCCTGTAGACACAGGTGTCACCACCTTGGCTTGCTTTGCTGCATGAGTTTTGCTTTTTGGTTTGGTTGCGGGTGCTGATGAGGTACTTTTGCTGATGTGGACCTCCTCAGCTTTGTCCGTTCTGCCTTGCAACCTTTTTTCTCTTGCTGTCAAGATGGGTGTGTCACCTTTTTCTTTGTCATCCTTTTTCTCATGCTTCCTCCTTTGTTCTTTCTTCTGCACTGTGGTCGGGGTCTTCTGGCCTGTTTCTTTCTTTCTCACGGCCACTGATTCTTTTTCCTCACTGCTGGAGGAACCAATTTCTTCAGTCAACATCCTTATGTCTCCATCTCTTGTCAGATTTCTGAATGCTTCCCATGAGAGAGGAACCTTTTACGAATGAAGCGCATCCTCCACGAGAAGTTTGATCAATCCATGCTGGGCTACCTGATCTGGTATGCCTTCTTTTAACTTTGTGGCACACTCAATTAGAGACTGTAGCAGGAAATAAGGGATGCTCAGTTTGTTTTCTACAGGGAGATCAATCTGGTGCCTCAATTCAGTGAGCAACCTAAAGTGATACCCGTACACAATGCTAAAACGGCCTTCACAGGTTATATACTTCATGATCTGCAGGCTAACTTCATTCCATGGTGGCAGCAAACTAGTTCTACGCACACCATTTTTGTCCTCCGAGAATTCCTCCTCTAGGGGAAAGAATTCTTTCTTGGCCTGTTGGCTTAACTTCCTTTCTTCCTTATCCCATGGCAAACCCATTGGAAGTTCAGTAATTCGACTGATATATTGCGGGGTGAGCTTGAGGCTTAGGCCCCTGAAGTTCACAGTGGCCACTGTTTTGGATTTCGGCCTCAGAGCCTGCAAAAACTCTTCTTCCACTTCGTCGTCATAACCCTACAATTTGTCACAGAAGGATATCGATTGCACCCGTGTGAAGAGCTCCACCACCTCCTGGTTTTCCCTTAACTTTGATGAATCAGTGGGTTCCCGTCGAATAAACCCACCCGGCATGATAAAAACTGTTGCTTTAACTAGAGGTGGCAAATGCGGAAGAAATTTAGCTTACTGAGACAGAGCGTAGAATTACGCTTTTGTCATGCACATAATCCACGAAACTTATCCCTGAGGACCTTAACACAGTTTAATTACACTGACATCCTGTAGAACGACAGTCTATGCACAACAGACAACACTTGCAACAACTTTCTACGACCAGACTGTAGACGACGATTCTGCCACCTTTAAAAACCAATTGCATGGAGAGTTCAGGGTTACCTTTTTAATCTGCCACCTTTTTACGTGAGGAACCCGCCTTCCTGTAGAAACAGCTTTCCTGTAGGAGCAGCGCATGATTTCTGGGAAAGACTGCAGTTGGTCTGCGCTCTCGGTGTTGCTTCACAGGCGTTCTGATAGCCAAAGGCTCGGAGTTTTGAACTGCAGAGGGATCCGAATGTTCACTCGAGTTTCAAACGGTGAAGGATAAATGCATGCGAGCAATCTAGCTGATTAGATTTGAATCGGCGGAATCCGTGGCACGGGGTGGAGCTGTCCCTGCCGGACCGTTGGACGACGTCATCCCATCATTTGCCTACAAGTTCCCTTAATGCGCATCATCTCCCACAGATCCGCTACCGCCATTCTCGTTAGACTCATTTTTCCCCACGGGATTTCTCTCACGTGTGTGCTGCCCATTCCTTTTGTCATGGCCGCCACCCAGACATCCAACTAGACCATTAACTGGTCGACGTGGCCATTCAAATGACCATACCACCGCTCAACCCATTCACCTCACACTTTGCAAACAATTCAAAGTAAAATTCATGCAATCTGATGGAAGGAAGGGTCGAGACACTTACCTGCGCAGCTGCAACATGATTTTTCGGCTTTTGGACGATGATGAGTGGATCTATCTGCCGTAGATGAATTTGCACAGGCCCGGAGGTTCATGTTTACAGGCTGCCGATGATGGATTGGATGCTTTGGCTGCATGCGCCCGCATTTCATTGCATATGGCCAGCGCTGTGAATGGTATCCACTCTAGCGGGCTTAACTGTTACAGGACTCCCGCGGGATGTCTTGTAACAGTTCTTCCTCCTTGGGTGCATGCTGCACGACGAAGGATCTGGCCTCACGATCACGCTCCCGGAGCTTCTGGATGACTGGGATGGATATGGTATGAGATCTCAGCATTTGTTTATCTTAAAAATTTCTTTCTCCTTGATAACTCATCGATCTGCTTTGCTGGTGCAGGTAACTTCGTTGCATGTCGACAAGGATGGTGGAACAAGGTGACAACAGTGTGCAAGGGTGACAACAGTAGCTTGCATGCGTCCAAACTAATCCTTAGCCGTTAGATCTCCTCATAAAATGAATTCTGGGCCATCCCGAATTTCTACAGGAAGTTTCCTGTAGAAATACAGAGCTTCCTGTAGAAAGTTTGCGTTTCCTGTAGAAAGTCTGCACCTTCTTGTAGAAAGTCTGCACCTTCCTGTAGAAAGTCTGCAGCTTCCTGTAGAAGGTCTGCATCTTCCTGTAGAAGACTCAAGCCATGATGAAATTGTGCACATACCTTGGAGGAACTGAATATTCTTGGAGGAGGTGGTGGTGAGGTCTCCTGGCAGTATGATAAGGATCCTTGGCTCTGAGTTGAGAGGCTTCCTCTCCTCCATAGAACACCTGCAATCTGCATGCAATTTCACATTATAAACTTGCTGTCTTTGTCTTTTTTGCTTATTGTTTTTTCTCTCTCTTTTTTTTTTTTTTTTTTTGAAAGATAACAGGGGCGCCTCAATGAGGTTTTCACCCTTGCCATCTACCTTGAGCGCCTCAGAGAGGTTTTCACTCAAGGATCTTTTCAAATCTTTTTCTCTTTTTTTTTTTTTTTTTTTTTTTGAAAGACAATAGGGGTGCCTCAGTGAGGTTTTCACCCCTACCACCTGCCTTGGGCGCCTCAGAAAGGTTTTCACCCAAGGATCTTTATTATTTATTATTATTATTATTATTTTTTTTTAGATTTTTCAGGGTATGCCCAAAGCAGAGGCTGAACCCTTCTCTATGACCAACACTGACTTCTCCATAGTTTTGATGAACTCTTGTCTTGAGAGAGGCTTCCTGTAGATCTTCAATTGGTGACCATTGACAAGCATGGGGATGGCTTCCTCATCAATGGTCCGAATAAGAACAGATCCATTGTCATGACATTTTTCCACTGCATATGGTCCTAGCCATCTGGTTCTCAGCTTCCCCTTGAAATCTTTGTATCTGGAGTCATACAACAAGGCCCAATCTCCTGGCTGGAATTGCTTGTCATGGAGGTGTTGGTCATGCCACACCTTTCTCTGAAGTTGAACCACTTCCAAGTGAAGGAGGGCCTGCATCCGGTGCTCATCCAGTCCATTCAGCTGCAATAACCTTTCTTGTTGTGTATGGCTGAGATCTAGGTCCAGCTGAGCTGCCATCCTCAAAGTGTTGTATTCAAATTCAATGGACAACAAAGCTTTCTTCCCATAGACGAGCTCATAAGGTGTGAAGCCGGTGGTGGTCTTCCAGGTGGTGTTGTAAGCCCATGTGGCCTCAACCAGGCGATCTGCCCAGTCCTTTCTGATGCTGCTCACCACCTTAGTCAAGATCCCTTCCAATGCTCTATTGGTGACTTCCACCTGCCCATTTGCTTGAGGGTGATAGGGGGTGGAAGTCCTATGCTTGATCTTGTGATGAGCTAGTAAGTCTTCAACCAGGTTGGATGTGAACTGGCTCCCTTGATCGGTGACCAGCTCTCTTGGGTAGCCAAACTTGTAGAAGATGTTTTCTCTTAAGAACTCGGCCACCTTTTCTTCTGTTGATGCTTTGATTGCTTTGGTCTCTGCCCACTTTGTCAGGTAGTCAGTACACACAATGATGTAAGACCTTTGCCTCAAAGGAGGGTTGATTGGACCCACAAAGTCCATACCCCACTTCTCAAATGGCTCAAGAGTCACTTGAGGTTGGAGAGGCATCTCATCCCTTTGAGTCGATTTCCCCATTCTTTGGCATTGGTCACATTGGCTAATATATCTTCTGACATCTTGATGAAGTGTGGGCCAATAGTAGCCTGCCTGCAGGATCTTGAAGGCAGTCCTCTTTGCTGCAAAATGTCCTCCACAAGGCCCATCATGACAGGTGAGGAGGATATCAAAGACTTCCTCCTCCCTTACACAACGCCTTAAGATCTGATCAGGGCCAAGCTTGAATAGGTTGCCCCCGATCCAAGTAAATGAGGCACTTTTTCTGATGATTCTTCTCTTCTCTCTTGAAGATAGGTGCTGAGGGAACTGTGCTGAAACAAGGTAGTTTGCTATATCAGCAAACCATGGAGAGAGTACTGAAATAGCAAACAGATGTTCATCGGGCATCTGGTCATCCACTGTTCCATCCTCATCTGCAGACAAATCCAATCTAGATAAAAAGTCAGCAACAACATTTTCTTTACCTGGTTTGTCAACAATGGTCAAATCAAACTGCTGCAATAAAAGTAACCATCTAATAATACGAGCATTCACATCTGGTTTATTCATTAAATATCTAATTGCAGCATGGTTTGTATGTACAAATGTTTGATAGCCAGTGATATAATGTCGGAACTTGTTCAGTGCATGGACCACAGCCAAAAACTCTTTCTCAGTTACAGTGTAATTCAGCTCAGCTTTGGACAAGTTTTTACTAACAAAGTAAATGGCATATGGAAGTTTTTGTTCAACTTGTCCTAAAGCTGCACCTATGGCTTTGTTCGAGGCATCAGTGTGGATGTGGAAAGGTAGGGCCCAGTTTGGACCTCTCAAGATTGGGGCTGACACCAACTTGTCCTTTAATTCATTCAAAGCCCTCTGACAATCGTCAGTCCATTTAAACTCCACATCTTTTGCCAACAGGCCAAACAATGGTGAGGCTAGCTTGCTGAAGTCTTTAATGAATCTCCTGTAATACCCTGCTAATCCTAGGAAACTCTGAACATCCCTTAGCTTTTGAGGAGGTGGAACCTTCTTGATGAGAGCAATTTTGTTAGGATCCACCTGTAACCCTTAACAAGAAATGGTATGGCCTAGCACGGTCCCTTCAGTCATCAGGAATTCACATTTTTCAGGACTAAGGGACAAGTTCATCTCAATGCATTTGGTTAGGACTTTTCCCAGATTGGACAATGCTTCCTGGAAGTTGGCCCCATAAGGAGTGAAGTCATCCATATAGATTTCCACTGCATCATGGACCAGCTCCGAGAAGATGCTCAAGACAACTCTCTGGAAGGTAGCAGGAGCATTGCATAGCCCAAAGGGAAGAACTCGGTAGGCAAAGGTACCCCAAGGACAAGTGAAGGTGGTCTTATCTTGGTCTTCCGGGCTGATTTGGATTTGGTTGTACCCGCTAAACCCATCCAGGAAAGAGAAGAACTTCTTTCCTGCCAGTCCATCCAACACTTGATCTATGAAAGGTAGAGGGAAATGGTCTTTCTTGGTAGCTTTGTTCAGTTCTCGGTAGTCCACACAGATTCTCCACTTCCCATTTTTCTTGGGAACCAACACCAGAGGGGACACCCATTCACTATCTGAGATGGGGTAAATGAATCCGGCATCCAACAGTTTTTGCAATTCTTCCTTGACAATGTCCTTAAGGGCTGGATTCATTCTCCTCTGAGGTTGCCTAACCGGCTTACAATCCTCTTTGATGTATATGTGATGGGTACAAACCCAAGGATGGACTCCTTTCATCTCCTTATAGCTCCAAGCAAAAGCATCTAGGTGACTGGCCAACAGGCTACACAGCTCCTTTTCCTGCGAAGGAGATAGGGAGGAGCTGATCTTTAACGTTCTCTCAGGGCCGAACTCCACATTCTTGACTCTGGGAGTGACAGGGTTGGTTGTAAAAAGATCCACTAAGGTGCTGGCTTGGGCATCCTCCACCAATTTCTCTAAGGATAGTGCACTGGAAGGTGGATTCTAGATCAAGGTCTCAATCAAGTCATCCTCGGTTTGGGGGTCTCTTCTAGTGGTATCTAGGGTGCACAATGGTGCTGAGTACACCTCATCCTCTTCCCCTTCCTCCAACCACAATGGTAAGTCATGCTCTAAGGAGGGTTGGGCAGGAGGGTATAGGACTAGCTGCTTGGACATAGGACCATTTTTGATGGTCATGTTTCCTGCACGACAACTTATGTAAGCATCTGCAGTGGCTAACCAAGGCCTTCCCAAAATGAGAGGATATCCAGTAAGCTTTGCCTTGGGTTGCAGAACCAAGAAATCTGTAGGGTATTCCCAAGAGTCGATAGAGACCAAGACATCCTCCACAATCCCTTCGGGAGTCACAGTGGAGCGATCTGCTAGTTGCAGTACTGTCGAGGTCTTCCTCAAGGAACCCTGAAGATGGAGTTTGAGCATGGTATCCCTGGTCATCACATTAATGGCAGCCCCCAGATCAATCAAGGTGTGTGGTATGATGGTGCCATTGATGTGGACATCTACTACAGGACTCCCAGGATCTAGATACTTTGGGCAGATGACTTGTCCTAACATAAGGTCAGACAGTTGTCCCAAGACATTGATGGTTGAAGCATCTCTCTTTCGCCTGCCTGGGTGTTTGAAACACTTTTCCTTAACCAGTTTGTTGTATATTGGCACATCCTTGATGGCTTGGAGAAGTGGTATTTTCACACACAACTGCTTGAGCTCTTCTAGAAGCTCATCCTCCTCTGGGTTGGGTTGTGTGGTGGCTGTTAGTCTCTCAGGAAAGGGTGGAATAGCCTTTGGTTCACTTTCCTGTTTATCTTCCTCATCCTCTAGGGGAGGAGGTTGGCGATCTGGAAGAGTCTTTCCAGATCGAAGATTGATCTCCTGGATCTCCACAGCATAGGTAGGGCATGAGGTTTCCCCAGTGTATACCTGCTGGGCCTGTCTATTGTTGGGGTTCGGGTTCAGTTGAGCAGGCATTTGAGGTTGCCTTGGAGGAGCAGGAGGTAATGGCTGAGGTTGAACTGGTGGTGGAGGCAAAATGGCGGGAGGAGTGTTGTACTGGGGCCTCTACCCTGACTGAGGTGCATTCCACTGAGGCTGTGGCTGGGCATGTGAATTATATGAATGAGAAGTAGGTTGAGTAGGGTACTGAGGTGGATAAGACCATGGAGGAGGCATAGACCAGGAAGGATGAGCAGGGGGACCCCAGGAAGGCATAGGAGTCGATTGGTTGGGGCTGTAATAAGCTTGAGGTGCCCCTTGCATCCCCTGCTGGTAAGGTCTAGGTCCTTGTGGCCTCCTTTGGTTGAGGTAGTAGAGAGGTTCAGTGGAAGCTTCTGTCCCTTGGTACATGGCTTTGAATCCAGGTAAGGTTGGACATTGGTTTGTGGGATGGTCCTCCTCACAAACGAAACACACTTCAACCGAATGCAATGGACATTCGTTCTTAGGGTGTCTCCTTGTACATCTAGGGCAGAAGATAGCCAAGGCTCTCTCAGCTTCTTCCTTCTTCTGCTGGATTCTGAATGTGTCCAGTTGCATGGCAATGGTCTGTCTCACCTCACTCTTAAGATCTTCTAATTGATTTGCAAACTCATGCTTGGAGAAAGGAACACCAGCTGAGAGGAGATTTCCTCTACCTCGTTTCCGAGCTGCCCTGGAGTGGTTTCTAAACACAGTCTTGATGTCCTCATAAGGCAGTTGGTAAATGTCCCCCCCACTAACATGTGAAGGGTATCTAAGAGGTCTTCAGGGACTCCTCGGAGCAGAACCAACTTGAGGGATTCAGGGTCAAGTGTGCACCTGGCCCGCTTATAGCTAAGTTGGAACCTCTCCTCATAATCCTCTAAGGACTCATCATTTCCCATAGTCATCCGAAAAATTTCTCCCTTGGTTTCCTTGGACCTACAGTAATCCCGGTATTTGGTATTGAAAGCTTGCTGCATCTGAGCCCAAGTGGTGATACTATTCCCAGGTAAGCCCATGAACCAGCGTAATGCTGCATCCTTAAGAGTGGAAGGGAAGAGTTTCAGCTTCTGCTCATCTTCAGTATAGTCATAGGTTCTACAAAGGACAGCAAACTCAAACAGGAAGGTATCAGGATCTTCAGTAGTCAATCCATGGAAGTGAGGTAGAGCGGAGGGGCTAATGTTCTTCATTTTCATCTCTACATTGGTCTCTCAGATGGGGAAGGCACCTTCTATTCTCTCATCTTCTCTTCTATTGTCAGCCATAGCTTTAGATGGGATGGTCTCTAATTCTTCTTCTGCTATAGGATCTTTGTATATCTCAGGAGGTTCACCTATAGGTTCTTCTGGATCACTGCCACCTAAGAGGAGAGAAGGGTGACTCAGTGATGTGGTGGGGGTGTTGGGTAAGAATTTGCCTGTTTTATCTCGATTCCTACGAGGCATGAAATGGAAAGACTTTTTTTTTTTTTGATTGCTTTTGTCTTTTTTCTTTGGTACCTGCAAAACTGAAACAGATTGATCTACAACTAACTATCTTACTGAAATAAAGATGCCGAATTGAATTGAAAGCAGGAAAGAACTAATCTACTTTGCTCAAATGAAATTGCAGGAATGGAAACACTAGTCTACGCTTGCAGAATTGAAATGCTAATCTACGCTTGCAGAATTGAAATTGCGGAATTGAAAGGCTAATCTATGAAAGAAGGAAATGTCTATGCTACTTTTGTAGAATGGAAATGAAATAAACTACTTGGCAGAAGGCAAGAGTAAGAAAATAGAAGAAAAGCAACAATTACTAATACTCTAACGCTTCCCCGGCAACGGCGCCAAAAAGATGGTGGGCTCCAGTATTGTAGCAATAATGCTACAACTCCTGGAGCTTCCTATCTCTAATTTTATCAACCTGGTAGTTCGTAACAAACTTGGAAGCGACGGTGCTGTATGCACAAGTACTAGCTCTTGTCGCAGCTGTCACTTGGTCAGCTGGCACAAGTCTGCTAGGGCTCAAGCCAACTTCTATATGTTCTCAGAAGAAGCTTTCTAAATGATGAACGAAGAATATCTGAAAGGAAATTAACCTACTTTGCAAGAATAAACCAAAAGCCAACCAAACATGGAAACCCTAGTAAACCCTAATCTGACTAGCTTAATCCTTACAATGCAACGATGAGAATGCAACTTCTAACAATGATGCCATTACTTCTAGTGATATGAGATGCATGAATTTAAACTACTTCCATTGAGGAAAACATGTTTTTATATTTTTGCTTAAGTGGTTGGAGTTATTATGATTTTGTTTCTGATTGGGTTTTGACTGTGCAGGGGTAGTTCGAAGGGGAAGAAAGCTTGGGAAAGGTCAGGAGGGCTAGGAGAGGTTCCAGGGGATCCAAAACATCATTCCACAGAAGTCCACAACGTTCAGGTGCTCGGCAACCGAGTTTGCAGGCTTCTACAGGATGTCTGCAGGGGATCCTACAGGAAGCTCGGGATTTCTACAGGAAGTCTGCTAACTTCTACAGGATGTGCTATAGTTGGAGTTTTGGGTGATGGAGGAGTCGAGGAGCTGTATGGGTGGATAGGTAGGATGGAAAGGGAGCTTGTGATGGCTCAGGGATAGAGATATGAGATGGAGAAAGAGTGGGTACAGTTGGTTGGTGAGTAGAAGGGTGGAAGCAACGAAAGGTTAAAAAGATGGAGCTACGTGAAAAGTAGAAGGGTTGGAAGGCAAACGAGCTGAACAGAGGATGGGTAGGTGACTTGGGCGCGGTTGAGAAGAAGAAGAAGATAATAGAGTGATGCAACGCAGTGTAAAGGAAACAAATCTGCACAAAACCGAGAATTCATTCACCTATTCTAACTGTGTTATTAACCCAACGAACAGCAATGTAAGCTTCAGAGAAAAATCATGCATGGTGTTGGAATGAAAAAGTATTGCTCAAGATCAGAATGCATGGACGGTTTTATAACTGAAATGATTGTGTTGCAGCTTGCATGAACGTATAAGACTGCGTTTTTTGGTGGTTGGTACAGCCCACACCCCCAATCTCTAAACAGAGATGGCAGCGAGTGCACTATCAACCTTTTTTGGAGTTCTAATGAATGCTAATCCTCCTACTCTAATCTAAGCTATTGAAAGCACTTTAACCATGAACTAATCCTACTCAATCACATTAAAGAAATTAAATCAGCAGACTGTGTTTTTCAAATGCATGTCAAAGCAAAGAAATGAAGTGCTGAAAGGAAAGACAAGTAACAATACAAGGAAAAGGAGGTGTATTGCTCTCAGGTTGGGCCCTAACCTGAGAGCTATAGCTCCCTTAAAAACTCAGAATTGAATCCAAAGCTGCCTGCCTTTATTGAATAATCATGAGTCTAACCTCATGCCAAAACTGGCTTACACAAAGCAAAAACCGAGCTGTAGCTCGTGCTTAGAAATTGCAACAATAGTTCAAGGGTTCAAAAAGCTCCTATCCAAGGCTACGGCCTCAATATTTATACATGATGAGGATCAAGCTGGCTTCCTTAATTAGTGGAGCTTTGCTGTCCAACTAAAAGTTAAACTGTTGTTCCTGTAGAATCCGTTGGCTGCCTTTAAGCTCGGTGGGGAGAGCTGTTGGAGCTCGGAGTTAGGGTGGAAATCACGAGGAAGGTCATCAAGACTGTGGACAACCTCCCTAAAAACCCGCAATGCCACCTTGGCTGTCTCCTTGTCTCCATTTGTGTGGTCTTTTGCTCCCTTTAATGCCAAAAAACCTGAAATCATCATGTATTAGCCACATAGATATAATGCCTGCCCTTCTTCCTACAAATAACATGAATATACCAAGAAATGAATGCATAAGTGATAAAAGATGAAGGGTTGAGCAAGGTAAGTAGGCCAAATGAGCCCAAATTGTTACCAAAAATTGGGGCTCATCAGGGTGGTTAGGGTAGGTATGAGAGAAGAGGGTTGGGGAGAGGGTAGGGTAGGTATGAGAAATGAATGCACAAAACCAAGAATTCCATCAACCTATTCTAACTGTGTTATTAAATCAATGAACAACAATGTAAATTGTGGAGAGAAATCGTGCATGGTGTTGAAACGAAGAAGTATTGCTCAAGATCAGAATGCATGGAAGGTTTTATGACTGAAATGATTGTGTTGCAGCTTGCATGAACGTATAAGACTGCGTTTTTTGGTGGTTGGTACAGCCCACACCCCCAATCTCTAAACAGAGATGGCAGTGAGTGCACTATCAACCTTTTTTGGAGCTCTGATGAATTACAATCCTCCTACTCTAATCTAAGCTGCCGAAAGCACTTTAACCATAAACTAATCCTACTCAATCACATTAAAGAAATTAAATCAGCAGACTGTGTTTTCCAAATGCATGTCAAAACAAAGAAATGAAGTGCTGAAAGGAAAGACAAGTAACAATACAAGGAAAATGAGGTCTATTGCTCTCAGGTTGGGCCCTAACCTGAGAGCTATAGCTCCCTTAAAAACTCAGAATTGAATCCAAAGCTGCCTGCCTTTATTGAATAATCATGAGTCTAACATCATGCCAAAACTGGCTTACAAAAAGCAAAAACCGAGCTGTAGCTCGTGCTTAGAAATTGCAACAGTAAAAAGCTCCATTTAGTTCGGGAGGAGTTAGGGGCAAGGGTAGAGGGGAGGGGGGGGGGGGGTTTATGGGGGTTAGGGCCAAGGGTGGTTAGGGTAGGTATGAGAGAAGAGGGTAGGGGAGAGGGGGTGTAGGTGACGGGGGAGATGGGAGACATGAGAGGGCAGGACGGGGGGGTTAGGGGCATGGGAAGGGGAGTGTAGGGTAGGTAGGAGAGAGAGGACGTAGGTGAGGGGGGAGTGGAAGGGGATGGGGTTAGGGGGCACAGGTGAGGGGAGGGGGTTAGGGGGGTAGGAAGGGGGTGTGGGTGAGGGGAAGGTATGGCGAGTAGGGAGAGGAAGGGGGTGTGGGTGGGATAGGGATGAGAGAAGAGGGTGGGGAAGGGGGTGTGGGTGAGGGGGAGGAGAGGGGTAGGTGAGGGAGGGGAGTGTGGGTTAGAGGTAGTGGGAGGCGGAGGGGTTGAGGAAGGTGGAGAAGGGCGCGGGGAGGGTGAGTGAGGGGGAGGGCTGGTTAGGAAGGAGTGAGGGTGTGAGTGAAGAATATTGGCATGGGGGTGGAAGGGAGCCAAGTGAGGGCGAGGATGGGGAGGTTGGGGGCTACGCCCCCCCGCCACACACTCACCTCCACCCACCGTCTGCTTGCCCACACACGCGCACCCCTCTCGCTCACAACCACCCGGCCGGTCCGTCGACCCTTCCTGCCCTCACCCACCCGGCTGCCCACCCCACCGCAACGTTCATCACCCAACCTCCCATCTGCCCACCGACCTACCCACCCACCCGTTAGGGGTGGCTGGGCGATTCTGATTATACAAATAAGAAATTTATCATATATTTTTGTTGTTAATTTAAGTTAATATGTTTTTGTTATTTACTAATTTATGTGTTTCTATTGTTTCAAGAAAATGGCATCAAAGAAAACTTTTGTGAATCTTTCAGGACCAAAGACTCTTAAAGGTGCATCTTCAAGAAACATTGGTGAACGAACTCCACCTGAGCTCATGACTACAAATCTTTCAAGTGCCTCAAGTGATAAGAAGATGATTTCAGACTGGAAGAATTCAAAAGAGGTGAAATTTCCATCAAGAATCTGGTATGTGAAAGAAAAAGAAAGCACAAATGTGAATATATATCTATATATTGATATACTGAATGATAATGGAAGTTTTGAGGTGATGGGAAGAGTCATAGATATGTGTTCGGTACCGAACATTGAAGTTGTTTACATACTTACAAAAGCTCCCAAGTCACATGAAAATATTAAATACTAACTATCATATTCATTGTATGACACGAGAGAGGTATCTACAAAGTTGTGTAAACAAATCGTAAATGAGATGACACAAAACATCGTAAATATTGTTATTTATATTTTTATTTTGCGTTCTTGGAAGTGTCACGCTATATTTTTTTAACTTTATTTTTATTGACATATGATATTTTGTTTGGCAGAATTTTGTTGAAATTTGTTCAATTAGGTTGGGGGGCATTCATTTTATAGAGCATGATATCATGAAAGTTGTCAGCAGTTTTTACTCAGTGTCAGAAGAAGACATGGAAAACAAGCAAAATGTAATAATTGATGATGCTACAAAACTACATCCAAAGAATTAGAAAAAGAGGCCTCTAGTGGATAAACCTAGCAAGGGTAAACAAGTTACTTTTGGGGATGATGAAGTTGAAAGTGACAGTGAAGAATATGTTTCCATTACTGAAGATGACATTGGAATTGAGAAGAGTCGTAAAGGACCAAAAGTAAAAATTCCCAATAATAAATCTATTGAGAATGTTATGACAAAGAAAAGTAAAGTTGAAGATTTTGATGTAGTCATTACCAGCAGCCAAGAACTTAGTGAAACTTCAAAAGAAAGAAGAGAAATCATTATGCCAGGAGCTGATTTAGATGATGGCATTATCAAAACAAAAAAAATTCCATTCGACAAAATTTGACGAAGAGAAATTTAATTGATGGTGGTCGTACATTTCAGCTTAATGTCAGACAAACCTATAAGGCAAGTGAAGGACAATGTCAATATCAAGTCAGAAAGCCACATCATCTGCATGTTCACAACTTGAAGACATTGATGAGGTACAATCCATATGCTCATGTGGTTAGTTATGTGCTTCTTGTTGATCCACTTCAAGTTCCCAACAAAGAAGCATTTGATAAGTCAAAATGTTTTGAATAAAATTATTATGTGCTTGGGGGGAACCATTGTGTAGAAGCTCAAAGACAATTGATGGAAGAATATCCTAATAACCCACATTTTGAAACAATGAAATGTATCATTTATGTTGGTTTATCAGATACATAAGCAAAGTTAGTGGCATGGGATCATAATTCAGATAATGAATATAGGATGTCTATGACTTTCATCCAAAGGGTTAGATTTATTCATAGTGAATTTCAAGAAAAATGTGGTGGGGATAGGATAAATGTTACTGTAGATTTCCGAAAGGAATGTTGTATGGAAATAGGCTATCAAATTGAAGAGAAAACCAATTCAAAAGGTAGAAAAGGCAACAAAAATAGTGTATAACATTTTCCAATTGACATTTAGAACAGGAGATGTTTGGAAGTTGACTGATGAGATTTTTAGCATGTGGGAAGACATTGCCATTAAAAACCAGAGGGTCAAAAAGTCTAAGCCATTGATATGTAGCAACAATAAATCAGATCCTGAAATTAAGTAGCTTCCAGATGATATGACTATCACACCTTGGAGGGTGATGCAAGGAGTGAAAGATGAAAAAATTGTCAAAACAATATTATCTTGTGTAAAGTTAGGGGAATTATCATTGGAGGAAATGTCTAAATAATTTCAAAATTAAGTTTGTTGAATTATTTTTATTTATTTCTAGATTATATTTATCTTTTAAATAAAACATGTTGTTCTTAGTAGTATTTGTTATACAAATCATTATATTAAATTTTTGTTATTTTATCTATGCAGTCACAAAGTTTACATGAAAATTCAAGAACAAATGGTTAGATTGTTGAATGAAGATAGTTGGGATGATGTTGTATGCAACTATCCAAATTCAAGCTCTACATAAACATTAAAAGCTTTTTATCTTGCATTTAAAAAGGTATCTTGATTTATACATTCATTTTTATTCATCTGTGTAGTATTTTTAATTTATAATTTACACATATATTTGTTTATTTTATAAAAGATGAGGAAGGATGATAATGGAGTGCCAGATAGTTTCAAAACCTTTATTGAAAAATAAAGATCGAAAGACTGAGGAAGCAATGTATTAAGAATGCTGAACTTGATCCAACTCTTAATCATTTCATTTGGAATGGGCTAGACACCATTCAATATCAAGTAATACAAGGCGACTGTGAAGACATTGCTAAAATCATACCTAAAAGGGATTATGCCCTAGCCATTGCAGATATTCCCCATGGTTTCAATATTCCAAATATTGACTATGATAGTGACCCTTATACTTATCAAGCTCTTGGTAAAGTGGTTGCGGGATTTGTAGAAGCCACCTCATCACCATTATGGATATTTGTGACATTTCATTCAGACACACAATTGACAATGATATTGTGAAGCTTCAAGGGGAAAACAAATTCAAGGATGCAACTTAAATGGTAAAACATTTAAAATGTATATTTGATTAATGTTGAAAATTCATTTATGTAAAAGTTAATTGAACTATTACTATTTCATGTTATAGGCAAAAGTTAAATCTTCCTAACAATGAAGATCAACAATTCATAAATGATTGTGAGTTCATTCATATTGATAGTTGGGCAAAAGATGATAGCCATATGTCTATGATTTTTAATTGGATAGACGGAAAGAGTCATGGCCAAATACTGACTTATGATGTTGTTTTGAGAAAACTAACATATGAAGAGAAAGAAGCAAAAGGAGAGATAGTTAAAATTTATCCAAAACCACAATTATTGATTAACTATCTTATAGACATATGTTCAAATGAAGGAGATCGGGTTCTGGATTTATTTTCTCGCTCAGGTAAGTTTTATTATATGGAATTGAATTTCAATATGTTATTTTTCAAAATATGTCATTGTACTAATTTAGTTCATTATTTCTTTTGTGCTTGATAATTAGGTACAACACTAGCATGTTGCCTTCAAAAAGGAAGAAATTGCATTGCAATTGAAAAATATCCAGTACAGTGCAATTTCATTTAGCAAAGAATTAATGCTCTTCAATTTATTCCAGATGCAATGCAAGAAATTGGGTTGAAAAAAGGGGACTTTAGTGAATCACGTATGGCAAAAAAGGTGAAGGAATCCCAACCACCATTACATGGAATGTTTGGAAAGACATACATTGGGAGATTTGTAGACATCAAATATCCATTAGAAGAAGAAGATGAGCAAAAAGAAACAGAAAATAGTGTGGAAGAAGACAATGATGAAACTCTAGAGGACGAAGAGTTTGGATTACATGACATTGTTGATTAAATTTAAGCTATACTTGGTGATGCAGGAGCATCTGACCCTTTTCTAATTTAAAGAGGAATCCAAGAGGAGTCATGAAGATGTGGACAGTCAAGCTGGAAAATAGGAGGAAAATCTGCTCTAAAACCTATTTAAAGAGGATTTGATGGATTGTTATCTACGTGCATGTATTTTGGAGAACTTCGTTAGAGGAAAATCAGGAAAGGATCGGATCGATCCTTCTGATCTAACACTTCTTGTATAAATGTAATGTGATAGAGCGTGGGAGAGGCATGGGTGAGAAGAGTAAAATGTAGTGAACACGATCTTGTTTCTAAGGCTGAAATGCCTTAGTATGTACTGTTCTGTAAATATATAAAAAGTACGTTCAGTGTTAATTATGTATGCTTGCATGTGTGTGTTTTATAATTGGTCATTTCAACAGTAAGAATTCTGTGTTAATTAAATTCTGGCATTGTTGAATTTGCGTGTTGCGTTGGAGCTTTGAAACAAATTTAAGAGTCGACTTGTTGATGTATCGGTCCTGTGTATGGCCACCGGTTCGGATCGGAATCATTCTGTATCACAATTCATTTCAATGGGAGCTGGACGCAATATGTATTAAATTTATTTGAATTAAGATCGGATCTGAGGCGGTATCATATCACTATAAATCGGACGCAATTTCTATAAGTCAGTTTGGAAGCCAAGTCGGATCCGGGAACTTCGGATCAGAGCTGTGGAGTAGTTGATTGTTTTGGTATTCAATCAAGGTGACGTGCAATTGCCAATTGTGTCGAATGGGAGCAGCGAAGACTTGCATCACATTGGCATTGGGTGAGGATGCAGATGGAGACATTTACAGAGGTGGTTGTATATATTTTGAGACCGTATCAAATGAATTGGAGCGGAATTATATACTTCCGTGTGTTTGTTAATTATGCATGCCGTGGGGTATTAAGACTTCACACATATATTGTTTCCATATTGTTTATCTCCTACGCATGGATGTTCGATTTTAATGAAGATCCACGGCTGTAATTTAAAAAGTTATATTAGAATGCTTCCGAAGAGACTTGTGGGCCATAACCCACAGGTCAAGGATCGAAACCTTTACGTGAAGAGGGATTTTGGCTTACACCAAGATTTCGTTTTCATCAAGTGGCATCAGAGCAGGGAAAGTTTCTTGCGGAGAGAAAGAAGAAGAATGCAAGCAGAAGGGGAAGGAGGTATAGTTGTGTTAAAGCTGGAGAGTTTATGGTCTTACTGTCATGCAGACGGCGACAGCGGAAGGTGAGAAGATTTGCAGCAACCTAGAGCAAGGTGTGCTCAATTGGTTCCAGAGAAGAGAACCAGAAGGATGCCAAAAGACCAAGTGCGGAGGGCTTGGTGAGGTATCGTGTAACAGAGGAGACTGTTACTGCAGAGGTTGGTTGCAGCTTGCAGAAGATCATGAAGGCAGTGCCACTGAAGGAATATAGTGGGTAGAATTACTAAGGACCAGGAGAAGTATATGACCAGGAGGTCATAAATTTTTTTTACCTCGAGAGTCTGATGCAGGAGCATCTGACCCTTTTCTAATTTAAAGAGGAATCCAAGAGGAGTGATGAAGACGTGGACAATCAAGCTGGAAAACAGGAGGAAAATCTGCTCTAAAACCGATTTAAAGAGGATTTGATGGATTGTTATCTACGTGCATGTATTTTGGAGAACTTCGTTAGAGGAAAATCAGGAAAGGATCGGATCGATCCTTCCGATCTAACACTTCTTGTATAAATGTAATGTGATAGAGCGTGGGAGAGGCATGGGTGAGAAGAGTAAAATGTAGCGAACACGATCTTGTTTCTAAGGCTGAAATGCCTTAGTCTGTACTGTTCTGTAAATATATAAAAGTACATTCAGTGTTAATTGTGTACGCCTGCATGTGTGTGTTTTATAATTGGTCATTTCAACAGTAAGAATTCTGTGTTAATTAAATTCTGGCATTGTTGAATTTGTGTGTTGCGTTGGAGCTTTGAAACAAATTTAAGAGTTAACTTGTTGATGTATCGGTCCTGTGTATGGCCACCGGTTCGGATCGGAATCATTCCGTATCACAATTCATTTCAATGGGAGCTGAAAGCGATATGTATTAAATTTATTTGAATTAAGATCAGATCTCAGGTGGTATCATATCACTATAAATCGGACACAATTTCTATAAGTCAGTTTGGAAGCCAAGTCAGATCTGGGAACTTCGGATTAGAGCTGTGGAGTAGTTGATTGTTTTGGTATTCAATCATGGCGACGTGCGATTGCCAATTGTATCGAATGGGAGCAGCGAAGACTTGCATCGCATTGGCGTTGGGTGATGATGCAGATGGCGACATTTACAGAGGTGGCTGTATATATTTTGAGACCGTATCAAATGAATTGGAGCGGAATTATATACTTTCGTGTGTTTGTTAATTATGCATGCCGTGGGGTATTAAGACTTCACACATATATTGTTTATCTCCTACGCATGGATGTTCGATTTTAATGAAGATCCACGGCTGTAATTTAAAAAGTTATATTAGAATGCGTCCGAAGAGACTTGTGGGCCATAACCCACAGTTCAAGGATCGAAACCTTTACGTGAAGAGGGATTTTGGCTTACACCAAGATTTTGTTTTCATCACTTGGAAATCAAGCTTTGCAATTTTTTGACTTTGACATTTTATGGGAAGAATAAACACTCAATTAGGGTTGTTATGCATTCAATATTTGTAATATGTGATTTTCGCATTGATTTTTAAGTTAATCATTATTTTTTGAAAAAAAAGTGATTATTATTGTTTTTTTGACATGAAATTCATAAAAAAAAATAAAAATTAAAAAATAAAAAACTATTATTTAACAATTTTTAGTTAAAATTTTCATATAAAAATTGTGATTTTGACATGTCAATTCTAGCAAAAAATTATCAAAATGTGTAGTTTTTTTGTTATATTTATGTTAAAAATGGTTATTTTTATGTCCATTGTTAAAAAATATTGTTTTTTAGAAACAATTATTTCATGTGGATTAAAAAATTAATTAAGGATGTATAAATATGTAGAATACCGAAAATTCAAAATATCAACCTTCTAAATTAAAAATACAAAACAATAAAAACCTCACTAAAAAAAAATAAAAATAAAAATAAAAAACAAGAAAATATGAAGAAAATGACCACTTCAAAAATTATTAAATTTACATAATAATTATTTACGTTTTATACATTAGAAAATTTAAAGCCAAAAAATAGGTCTTTTAAAAAAAGGGTCTGATGCAGAATACCCACTTTTTCAAATCAGCATGAAAATCACTACCATTCTAAAACATAATGTACATAAAAAAAATTAAAGTGTCAAAAACTATGCTCTAAAAAAAACGTGTGTGTTCTGCATCACCCCTTTTCAAAATCAGGTCACTTTGTCGCTATCTCTACAAAACGGGTAACAGTATTAGTTCCCGTTTCAAAGTTTACATTGATATCAATGTATTTGTCATAATAATCCACCTTGGTCCTACGAAGATATCAATAATCCATACCCAAGATCATGTTGGAAAATACTGAGGGGGGTGAATCACTATTCCTTAGCACTTAGTACTTTTAAATCTTTTCAGAGCATTAGTTAATCTTCAATTATTATTAAAGTTTATGCAGTGATAACAGTAAATAAAGGAACCCAGGAGGCACAAAGATTTTAGGTAGAAAACCCCCTCTGGGTCAAAAACCACTGAATGCTTTTCTAATAAATTATTTAATCTTCAACCCCAACTAAAATGAAAGCAACAACTTCCTAGAATTCTAGAAAAGCATTCTTCTCTAGCTCCCATTGGATGGACGCTCCAACGCCCGAGATTCTTCAGTAGTCAACTGAACGGATTCCACAACACCCAATGAGCTACAACTCACCCTATCACCACCCTACCACCCTGAAGTTTTCATAGGCTTGAACCTGTTGGTGACTTCATGCACCAGCCTAGCAACACCCTACCACCCTATAGAAGAATAAAAGAAGAAAGCACTCATGTACTAGGGAAATGGGTCCACTTTACAATGATATAGAATGATGTAGAAGAAGATGAAACACTAGACCATAACCACAACTATGACACAACCACCTAATGATGATCCTGGACCTCCCGATACTGCCTCTTCAACTCTTGGGAGATACACTTGTACAACTTTTATAAAGATGCTTTTACAATGACTCTATACAATGGTACCTTTACAATGTTTGTATGTAGTGCTGCCCACTTGAAGACTTCATGTGGTGAACTTCTTGCTGTAGTTCTGCACCTTGATTTCTACTCTTGTCATGCTACCCTTTTTTATTATTTAGAACATTATATTATGCATTGATTCTTCTCTTGATGAATATATAATAGTTGCAAAAATTATTCACGGAAATACACATGACATGATAATAGCAAAACATACCTCATCCTGCAAATCATATGTCATTGCTAAAAAAAAAAAACTAGAATACAAAGAACCTAATGCAATTAAGAAATGAATATGCATATACAAAAGATACTTACCTGTATCTTACCTCTTCTACATCATTTTACTGCACCTTGCTCTTTGTTTCCCTAGAAACTCTGGTCCTTTGCACCCCTTGACAGCACTTGATCTAGTTTTTCTCGCCTTCTAGGATCACCATATTTAATCTGACGTATCTCTATGATTTCAGATCCCCAATATGTGATCTTAGGTCTGGTAGAATCCTCTGAGTCTTCTTTTCAATGCCATAGGTCTGACTCGATTTGGACTCTGCAAGACAATGTTATGCCCAATCTCTCACAATGACCTAATTATGGACTAGTTCAGTAGAGAGAACTTGTACGTCATGCCACATGTCACTTTTTCCTCGTTAAGCTCTGAAATGAATATAAAGAAAACCAAATTCCGTGCACTATCTACCACATTTTACAGAATTCCAATCATCTTCTCAGAGAGAGAGTTATGACGATTTTCCCACGGTCACTTCTTTGAGATGAAATTCGGCAGCGTGCAAAAACCCTAATTGCCACAGATCATATCTCTGAAAGTATAGCAAACCAAGATTTGAAATTTCGTCACAACATTCATCAAGATTGAGAATCAAATGGGTTTTAATTTGAGAATCTAAGACTTTGAAGAAATGAAGTTATAGCAAAAATTCCACGATCACTACATTTGGAGGATATATGAGATTTATTTTTATAGAGTTGAGAGGGGATTCTATAGAGAATGTTGGAAGGCTTTTAGGAGCTTAAAAAATTATTAATTAAAGAGTATTCAATGACCAAAACGAATTATGAGTGCCATGCCACAACCCCATAGTGTTTTAGCCCACTAACTGGGGTTACTAACTTCAAACATGAATATCTCTCAAACCGTGAAGAATTACTTGGCGTGCCAGATATCAACGGAAACATCTTGACGAGTAGAATCTATCTATAAGATACTTGACTCAAAATAGAGTAATTTGTAAAGTAAAAATTCCCTTTCAAGATTAGGGTAGCCCCTGGTGCTTCTTGGGTTGACATTAATGACAAACTCAGATCATCTTTAGATCAACAGATCATACTCTATGATCCCAATGGCAATACATTTAGATGCACTAATGTAGACTTGCCATTCAAATAAACTTCACATGCTCTTACCAAATGATGAAATCTTTTCTATGTACCTATATCCAGTTGCACTAACCAAGACTCTACATGCACTTTTTTATTCAAACCACACTTATCCACCAAGTCAGGACTAACAAAACTATAATTAGATCCAAGGTCAATCAAAATAGAAACAATTTGATCACAAATATTCCCATCCATTTCAGTGATAGATGCCTAATGGTCTACCTGCCTATTATCCAGAGTTTCATAGATATGAGGAATGTGCTGACCAAAATCCCCAATAGTTTACACCTCCACTATACTATATATATGAGGCCTACCACCATGAATTTATGGGCAATCTCTCTTAAGGTGCTCCTTATCACGTGTACAACACTCCAACCATCCAATACCATCACCTCTATGTTGTTGTTGTGATCCATGTCCCTATCTAGCTGCATTGAACTTCTTTTGTAGTGCCACTTTCTCTTTCTCTATTGAATTTTGAGGCCTTTCTCTTTTCGGTTTCCATTTACCGTTACTTTTATCCTTATCCTTCCCTTTCCATCATTTATGAGATTAATTATTATGTTTTGATTGTTCATATAAATGTTTCAATTTCAAAATAACTTCCTCAAGTGACCAAGGATCATCATACTCAATTTGATATCCAAATGCTAATGGAAAATCACTAATGAATCACTGAAATTTAGCCTTCTCATCTTTAAGATATGGTACATGCCTCAATAGCTCCAGAAACTTAGTTCTGTACTCTTCATCTTTCATTGATCCCATATTTAGCTCATAGAATTATTTGGCCTTACCGTCGTAGTACCTTTATGACAAGTACTTATTCTTGAAAAGCCTCTTGAACTCATGCCAAATCAAGTCCTATGTCCTAATGTGTCTAACTCGCTTCACATCTTCCCACTAGATATCTGCTTTACCTCTCAGGTTAAAGGTATCTACTTCGGACTTCATATTATCTGTGTAATTATGCAACTCGAAGAACATCCTCATCCCAAGTATTGAAGCCTCTACATCTTCTAGCTTCTTCAAATATCCATCAAAAGTAGGTGGATTTGCTTTCTCAAATTCATCTAGAAAGTATTCCCTATCACTCCTCCTGTAAGGATGATAACCATGATGATCATAACGCCTATCAAAACTAGAACTAGTGTATTTCATGTGTCTATCACCTCTCCTATCCAAACTATCCAACAACCTTCCATCTCTCACAGTGTCATCTCTATTCGACCTATGACCACCATTAGACCTACTGCCATATGCTCTATTAGTTTTGTCCTCCTACCCATAGCTGATCCAAAGTGGCCCCTATTTTTGCCATTTTGACAAACTCTGAAGGAGTATTGCATTAACCTCCACTTGTTTCTCCTGTGCCTGCATGCTTTCTTCATTATCCACCTTACAACTCATTTCTTCCTTAAAGATTCTCAATGTGTTTGCTAAATCAGAAGAGTTCCCAAAACCACACTGCTCATTTGATTCATACATAGAATATTTGTGGTTTATTGATCTGAAATGGAGCAGATTAGTAATGTTGTGCTAATTCCCCATTCAGAATAAAACCCAATATGCTTATCATTTGCTTATCAAGTGCTTAAGGATTCATTATTTTTGCTTAATTAACTAATTCCCATGAGAGTTTCTTATGTAAATGTTAGAAATAATTTAACAAAAACCATATGTTGAACAACAACAAAATAATAGCAAAGAACATCAAAATACAACACACAATAAGCACATGATAAAGGATTTCACACCTCTTGGGCTACGTCTCCTTGGTCTAGCTTCCAATGGCTTAGGCCTCTCTATTATGCTCAAATTACAACAAACATGGGTTTACAATGCTCAGATGCCTCTGAAACATGTCTCAATGAGTTTAGAATCCCTAAAAATGGCAATCTAGCATCTTTTTGCATCCAATTTGGATAAGAACTAAAGACGTTATGACTTCTCCTATTTCTCCCACTATTTGTTCCACAAATTGCTCCAAAACTGAACAAAAACCCCATTTCCACTCCAAAATCTCCTAACGAGCAAGAAATTCATC
This sequence comes from Pinus tabuliformis, assembly GCA_031772625.1. Classification (NCBI taxonomy): domain Eukaryota; kingdom Viridiplantae; phylum Streptophyta; class Pinopsida; order Pinales; family Pinaceae; genus Pinus; species Pinus tabuliformis. Next base: position 226,895,412 of record CM062818.1, read on the forward strand.
ACATGGTAGGCTATATCCTGTTATCCATATCACGAATCACAATCAACAATTGGTGCGAGCTCTTATGGAACGACAAAACATTGTGATTGCGATATTGAGGACCCGTCGGGGATAATTAAGTGCAACATATAAAATCCCACATTTGGAGCCCATCGCTCATCACAATCAGTGAAGTTTAATGACCGAAGGTTTTGTTAACATGAGAACACCACGATTGCGGCATTCTGGACCCACCAGGGTATTAAACTATGTCATATAAAATTCCCGTGTCTGGGGTCTTATCGCTCATCGCAATCAGTAATCAGTTGTGGGCTCTTAAGAAAACAAAACGTTTCGATGTGATATCATGGACCTGCCGAGACATTAAACTGTAACACAATAAAGTATCGCGTTCGGATAGTCATCTCAATCGTAACTTTATGAGTGGTAACAAAGAAAAACGGGGTTTTGGGTGTGATATGTGATTATCGCAAATTGCAACCTAAACTGTCGGGGGCCGATTCTTGTCCTACATCCTTTATTTTTCCCCAATATATACGAGACCCATTAGCAACCTTCCTTCCACTTGGCACTTCCCCATTCACTCGAACACTTGCCATGTCATCCAATCTTGCCACATAGACAAGTCAAACTTGAACTTTGACTTGCTCTAACTTCTGCATACAAACTCAGATTTGAGTATCGTTTGCACTGTTCGATTCAAAATGACAATCTATTCAATATGAAGGCAAGTGTGACAAGATTCCAACACTCAAATTTTTGAGCATAATTCTGAGCACCTGATCACTCCTCCCCATTGGAACCCTTTTGGACCCCCAAAAGTTTATATTCCATTATTGAGAAGATGAGGGTACTATTCCCTCACCTTCCCCACTTCAATCCATTTGGCCTTTTATGGATGTGTACCTTTGAGACCCACCCAAGGATAACCAATACTTCCCCTTTTAGTTGTCCTTGTCCTTCTGTCAAGTATAGTGTCTTGCTGAAGCACATCAAGGAATTCTAGAGAAAATTATTCAATAGATGGAATTTGAACATTCTCTCCTTAATCTTCAATCAAAGGAGGTTCATACAATCTAAAATTTTGAAAATTAACAATGGAATAGATTTGCATATATGAAGGAAAATCAAGCTTGAAAGCATTATTAACAATGTTTTCTAGAATTTTAAATGGACCATAGCAAATTGGTTTCAACTTTTTACCTTCACCTTGAAGCCTTCCCTTGCTAATGTATAGCCAAACTTCATCCTCTACTTGAAATTGATGATCCACACAATGCTTTTCATGTCTTGCCTTATACTTGCCTTGACTCTTTTCTAGTTGTTCTTGAATAGTTTGGTGAATCAACTGAATTTTCTCAATGAATTTATTTGCTCTTCCTATGTCACTATGTCCATCTACAACTACATATTTCTCAAAGATGAAATCCATAGGCGATTTAGGCAAATAACCAAGACATGCCTCAAAAGGTGAAGTTAGAGTAGAAGAGTGTTTTTCTTGGCTATAGGCATGTTGAATATAATGCAACTATTCATCCCACAACTTAGGATGTTTTCTGCAATATCCTCTTAGCAAATGAATAATTGTCATGTTAGCCACTTCAGTTTGACCATCTGTTCGCGGATGCAAGGATGTACTTTTCTTCAATTTGGTGTCCATCAAGTTCCATAAAATTAGCCAAAAATTCCCAACAAATGAAGAATCACGGTCACTTGCAATAGAAGTAGGAAATCCAAAATGAACACATACATTTTGAAAGAAAAGTTGAGTTACTTGTTCAGCTGTAATTTGTTTTTTACAAGGCATTAATATGCACAGCTTGTTGAACCTATCCACAACTACATAAATATAATTATCACCTTTCTTTGATAAAGAAATAACTCCTACAAAATCCATAGAAACACCTTCCCATGGTCGTGAAGGCACTAGAAGTGGTGTGTACAATCTTAGTTTCCTATTACTAAGCTTACTGACTGCACATAATGAAAAACATCTGATAAAACGTGACACACTTTAAAGCATATGAGGCAAATAAAAATACATCTGAAGATTTGCCACTGTTCTAATTACATCGAAATGTCCAACACTAAGAGAAGTGTGCGCTTCCCTTGTGACATTTACTCTCTCTCCCTATCGAACACAAAGTTTTCCCAAACTATACAACAAATTATCATGCACATGGTAGTCTAATTCCTCAACTTGGTGGTCTTGACTCAAGTTTAAATATACATCTTGAAAGTCAGCATCCTATGTGTATTTTTCAACATAACTTTCAGGCATAATAGAATGATTCTTGAGTAAAATTGATACATTAATAGATGGTCTAGAAAGCATATCAACAACTCTGTTATAAACACCTTTCTTGAACCTGATTACCAAGTGGAATTTCTGTAAAAATACCATCCAACGAAAGTGCCTTGACTGCTGCAATTTGGTTTGAGATTGTAAATATTGAAAAGGTTGGCGATCGATGTGAGTAATGGTTTCTTTTACTATCAAGTAATGCTTGCATTTCTTCACACTTTGCACCAATGCATAAAGCTATTTATCATATGTAGGATAATTAATAATAGGACCATTAAAATCTCAGAATGAAATGAAATGGGCTTACGATGTTGTAAAAGAATTGCACCCATGGCGTAGTCACTTGCATCTGTTTGTATTTCAAAGGGTTGTTTCAAGTCTGACAATGCTAAAACTGGGGTTGAACTAATCTTTTGTTTCAAAGCATCAAATGCTTTTTGTTTTTTCCTCCACACTGGAAGATAGCCTTCACGTTGGCCAAAGCATGTAGTGGAGCTGCTATGGAAGAGAAATTAGCAATGAAGTTCCTCCAATATTGTGTTACTCCTAGAAAACTCCTTACTTATGTGACTGATTTAGGTATTGCCCAATTCATATTGACTAAAACTTTAGAGGGGTCAATCTTCAACTCACCTCCTCCAACTATGTGGCCCAAATACACTAAGGAAGTTTTTCCGAATTCACATTTAGACATCTTCAGAAATAATTGTTCTTTTGTCATGATATCCAAAACTTTCCTCACATGCTTGACATGCTCTTCTCATGATTTGTTGAATATCAAAATATCACCTAAATACACAATTACAAACCCATCGATAAATTATCTTAAAACATATTCATAACTCTCATGAATGTATCTGGAGAGTTACAAAGACCGAAATGCATAACCGACCACTCAAACAATCCCTATTTAGTTTTAAAAGCAGTCTTACAAATATCCTCCTAAGCTATTCTAATGTGATGATATCCACTTCTCAATTCTAATTTAGTGAAATATTTTTCATTCTTCATCTAATCTAAAAAATCATCTATTTTGGGAAGTGGGTATCGATTCTTTATTGTAATCTTATTCAAAGCTTGATTATCTACACACATGAACCAGCTTCCATCTTTCTTGGGTACCAATACAATTGGTGAACCACATGGTAAAGTGGAGGGATGAATTACACATTTATCTAACAATTCCTGGACTTGTTTCTTAATTTCTAAACTTTCAAAAATTGATACCGATGCTTGGGAGTGGACAATCTTGCTGTAGCTGAATTCTGCGTCGAATTCCCCTTTTTGGTGGCAATCCCTTTGGTTCTTGAAACATGTATCCATATTGATTGACCACATCAGCCTATTTAGCTTTCAACTTCACGTCACAACCTGCAAAGGATTCCTACTCTGTGTCATTCTTTTGTTTGATCATAAGGAGCAGGAGACTCTTGCTAGAATTGACCAGTTGCTTCATTTCCCCTACGCTTTCCAAAGATATATTAAGCTTTCTGTGTTGGGATCTCACAATATACTCCACTCCATCTCTGAACAAATGGTATTTTTTCTCAAATCAATGGAAACCAACTTTCTTGTCATACAGATATGGGCTTCCCAACACAATCCCAGAAATATCCAATGGCGCAACATCTAATTCGACTTCATTAATGAAATTGGCAGTAATTGCAAACCTGAAAATGCATTTCCATGTGACCTGAAAATTGGAATCCTTGGTTATCCAATTCAATGGATATGATTTATGATAAGGCACGTTTTCCAAATTCAATTTTCTGACCAAAACCACAGAAATTAAGTTGGCCTGAGATGCATTTTCAAACAATGTATCAATCTTGGTGTGATTTTAAATAACTCTGATATGGAAGAACTCTATTATGTTTCCCTCATTTGAAATGTTATTGGATTTATTTTCCACGTTGGTGCTTGCCACATATTTCTCTTTGTTTGTCTTTTAAATAGTTTTCCCTTTAGTGACTGTGGTTGCAATCTTTGTTTCATCACTTGAGTCAGAACCCATGTCTTGTTCTGCAACAACATTTGTCCTTTGCTTCCCTTTATTGTTAGATTTCTTTGGTCGTAATTATGGATGAAGCTTCCAACAATGCGCTTCATCATGGCATGCTTTGGAACAATTCTTGCACACGGGTTTCTCCCCTTCTCTCTTAACAGAACTAGTTTTCTTTCACTTTCCTTTTAATTTCTTCCCCTCTTCACAACTCTGAAATGGCTTCTTCTTACCTTCTTCTTGTACATTTTTCCTTCTTGCTTCGAGATGTGTAGCTTGAACACAGAGCTCATCAAGATTCGTGGGACTAAACATAGGAATGGTATGTTGAAGATAACTATGAAACCCTCCTATGTATTTTAGTAAAGTATCTTGTGACTGTAAGTCTACTCCTAGCATAAGAGCTCTTTTCATAAACTCTTGAGTATACTCTTGCACATTTTGACCTTTTAACTGTCTAAAATTTTTCCAATTCATGATAGCTTTTTGCATATGAGCTAAAGGGTAGAACTATCCTTTTATAGCAGCAATGAAGCCAACTAAATTTTGATATCATCCTCTTGAAGGTTATGAATTCTACAATACACTTCCAACTGATGAATCCAATTATCTAGCTTCTCTCTGTTCACTTCACCATTGTACATAGGCAACTTGAATTTAACATCAAACTTTAGAAAGGTGATTTACCAGTTCCTTTCGAAGAATGATGATGAGTATGAGTAGCAGTGGTATTAGTGGGAGAGGGTGAAGATGCTTTCGAAGAAGAAGATGAAGAGGATGGTGGAGATGATGGAGGTTTTCCTTCATTTCCATTACCTCCTCCTGAAGATCCTTCTCCTTTGGGAGGCTTGGATCTTTCTCCTTTCAATCTATTGTTCCACTCTTCATAGAGGACCTTCACCATCTCTGTCATATTAAAGAAATCCTTTCTGAATGTCTTCTCATCTTCTGTCATGATAGGTTCTCCTTCATGAGACATGGTCCTTGAAGACTCAACTGTAACTTCTGCAACTTGAGGATGTATTGGTGTAGAAGACTTTGGAAACCTTTCTCTTCTTCCACTCGACCCAATTTTAGGGCTTTCAACCAGCTTCTATTCTCCTATTTTGAGTTTTAACCTTGTAAGCAGGACATAAACTTGCAAACAATTAAATCCTTCTTTCACAAAGAAAATCTAGTAAGATACAACCAGGGCTATGATACCAACTTGATATGAAATGGAGAAAATTAGTAATGTTTTGTTAATTCCCCATTTAGAATAAAACCCAAGATGCTTATCATTTTCTTATCAAGTGCTTAATGATGCATTATTTTTTCTTAATTAATTGATTCTCATGAGAGTTTCTTATGTAAATGTTAGAAACAATTTAACATGAAACATATGTTGAACAACAACAAAATAACAACAAAGAACATCAAAATACAACACACAACAAGCACATGATAAAGGAGTTCACCACTCTTGGGCTACGTATCCTTAGACCAGCTTCCAATGGCTTGGGCCTCTCTATTATTCTCAAATTACAACAAAAGTGTGTTTACAATGCTCAGATGCCTCTGAAACCTATCTCAATGAGTTAAGAATCCCCAAAAATGGAAATCTAACATCTTTTTGTATCTAATTTGGATGAGAACTGAAGATGCTATGACTTGTCTTAGTTCTCCCACTATTTGTTCCACAAATTGCTCCAAAACCAACCAAAAACCCCATTTCCACTCCAAATTCTACTAACAGAGTGAGAAATTCGCATCATAGTGGGCTATATCCTATTGGACATATCGCAAATCACAATCAGCAAGTGTTGTGGGCTCTTATGGAATGGAAAAACATTTTTATTGCGATATTGTGGACCAGCTAGGGATAATTAACTGTAACATATAAATCCCATGTCTGGAACCCATCGCTCATCGCAATCGGCGAAGTTTAGCAGCTGAAGGTTTTGTTAACACAGGAACACTATGATTGCAATATTGTGGACCTGTCAGGTATTAAATTGTGTCATATAAAATTCCCGCATTTGGGTTCTTATAGCTCATTGCAATCAGTAATCAAATGCGGGCTTTTAACACAAGAAAATGTTGTGATGCAATATAACAGACCCGCTCGGACATTAAATTGTAACACAATAAAGTATTGCGTTGAGTCATTCATCGCAATCAAAAATTTTTTACTGGTAACGAATAACAGTGGGGTTTATGCGATTATCATAAATCGCAACCCAACCTGCTGGGGGCCGATTCTTGTCTAGCATCCTTTGCTTTTCTCTGATATATGATATGCAGGACCCAATGGCAACTTGCCACTTGGCACTACCCCATTCGCTAGGACCATTGCCATGTCATCCAATGCTGCCACATAGATAAGTCAAACTTGAATTTTGACTTGCTTTAACTTCTACATACAAACTCGGATTTGAGTAATGTTCACACTATTAGATTCAGAATGATGAGCTCTTCAATTTGAAGCTAAGTGTGACAAGATTCTGCCACTTTGATTTTTGAGCATAATTCTAAGCACCTGATCATCTACCTTGCTAGCCATTTTGATCTCTTTCTTGCAAGGCATACTATGTCATCTAAACCAAATCATAATAAACCGCATACCTTAGCATAATTAGGGGAGGATATCTCATCTGCAAGATCAACCAAATCAGTGTAATGCATGTACACACATAATCATAACAACATATAGACATATAACAAATAGGTGTATCAACACAAAGACATCATTCTAGTTAGAGTCCAGTCATAAATGCATGACCATATCAACCACTCACCATGACTTCATGCATGAAAATAAAAACCATACCAATGTACACTAACAATACGCCAACATAAACAACATGTAACCAATCATACACTCATGATGACACACTTCACAACAACAACATTCTCTTTCACATGGTGACATCACTACAACCATGACCGACACCATGCATATGTAATAATCATATATACAACAAGGATGATTAACACATATGCAACCGACATGAATGCATGACCAACACACACCAGCCATCTAGTCCAAGGGGCGAACCATGCTCTGATACCACTATGTGGTATCATATATGACCCAAAGAGAGTGGAACCCGCTTTGATACCACTATTTAGTATTATATATGACTAAAAGAGAGTGCGACCGACTTTGATACTACTCTATAACACCCTCACCCCACATCTATCCAAGTAACCAACCAAGTGGGGTAAATATGCAATGAGAGGCCACTATAATGGGATTCAACCTCCTAGTGACCTTAAGGAATTGGAATCGATGGAAACCCACAAAACATAACTTCTATACATGCTACATGACTCCGAGAAGCCTTCCCAGTCATCCCCATCACTAGTCCCTTGGTCCCACTAATTTTCTAGACCATTAAATACCTAGACGTTCCCTTGATATGGACAAGGGTGCATATGGCAAGCTAAAGTCACTCCCACAACAAGGCATGGGTGTGTCTAGGGACTTTTCTCCTCCGTCTTGTACCTATGACTTTAGGATTTGTGCCACTTTTTGAGGCCCAGAGCAAAAGTCGCTGCCGAAAAACCCATGACACTTTCAAAACTAAAAGATACTAACAAATTAATGATACAAATGCAATTACTTGAAAAAATATTTGACTGGACCCCTACTAGCCAAGACAAGAATTTCATCAAGCATGTCACAAACATATAATCTATTGGTCTAAACAACATATTTGAGCATACGGGCCTCATACTTATCTTAGAATTGCTAAGAAGCTTTTTTCCCTTGTATCATTAGCTGCATTATCATATATTAGGTCATAGATACATTGTTCACTCATTTACAAATCAAAACATGAGGAGATCCATACATCATCACTACCATAATACATGCTTATAACCAACATAATAAAAACAAAAATATCAAGGATACATCAGCAATAAAATCACATATAAACCAATACATTTACAGATAATGTACCAAGGAGAGAACCTCTTATTAATGAATGAAAAATCCAACCTGGTATGGGACTACCATGTTCCATGTGACCATAGATTAGCTGAGCTAAATATATCTTCAGTAAATCAACCTCGCACCATATTCCAAGCATGAATGTGGGACTCTAGCCAAAATAACAAACAAGGGCATCCTAAGGCTAAACCACCTCACCCTCATCAATAGAAACCAAGCTTATTGCAATCCACACTAGATCACTAGGCCAAAACAATAAACATGTAATAACATGCTTTACCATGATCTCTACCAGATCACTAGGAAAAAACAAGCATTGATGCCACTGGATTTCTCAACCTACACCGCGAGGAATTTTCCTATCTTCTAGTCTCAATGATTTATCGTAATACACACTGGATCACTAGACCCTAAATGAGACTACACTCTCCAAGATTTACCATATATCCCATCTCAAGATTACGAGGCCTAATGGAGAGCACCCACCTCTAAGCTTTACTATATATCTTGCCATTCTATGGTCAAGGATTCCAAGGCCCACCAAGGCAACACAAAATTCAACTTTAACACAACCCACAGTATAGTTTAGGGGTTACTAAGCCACATGTTCTTTTTCTCATAGACTAACCTCACTCAGCTTCGAATTCATCCAACAATCTAGCTCAACTAAAACATGAGAGCCTCATCACATCATGGCTATCTGGAAATGGTAAGACTAGGCTGAAAAACACTTTCACACTTGGAAAACCCCATGCCAATGATAAAAAGAGAACCAAGAACACACATGAAACACCATTCATGCCAAATATAGCAAGGAAACCACACATACAAATCGATACCTGCAAAGAATCATGTTTTAGTTGCTTGATCTCGCTCTTCCTTGCTTGATCTCTGCTTCCTCTTTGCCTCTTGTTCCTTTCTAGATACAATGCTGAAATGATCCAAGAAAATCCTAAGTTTCCAAGAGTGAGAGAGAGAGAATAATGAGAGAGCTCCAAAACTCAATTGACAAAAGGTACCAACTGATCCTTAGAAGCCTTTTTATTAATGAGGCCTCTATTTTCTTCATTTTCCATTATTTTCCTTCATTTTCCTCCTCACATGCGACCTGTGACCTTTCACCTTGTTTTTCTCCTAATTTCTATTATTGTCATAAATAAAATGCCAATTAATGCCACTTTTCCTTTCCAAATGCCTTATCCATTGCCTTTGCCAATTTCTGTTAGGATATTCCGACACATAGGAAATAGTTAAGTACAACTTGGTCTAGTATAGAGTTAGGTAAAGTGTGTTTCTTTACCATTGTACATTTTGTAACTTACAATCCGACGATCACGATATGTAGTGATCTGACGGTTCATTCTCTCCTCGGTATTACCGACACTTGATCCGTGGCTTGACACCCGATTGGTCCATGAATTCTATTTAAAGCTCATGGAGGGTCATTTGTAGGGTAATCCGTGCATGAGAGAAGCTTATGTAAATTTTCATTCTTTGATTAATAAATTTCCTGAAGTGGCCGCGTTGGCTCAGGCCGTGGATTGTTTCCCTCTTTGAGGGTTTTAACCACGTTAAAAATACTGGTGTATTGATCTGTGATCTGGTTGTGAGCGGTGTCCTTTTGGTGTTCTTTCTGAGGAACTTACCCTATAAATTCCTACATGGTATCAGAGCTATTTGAGGGCCGCGTCCGTTGGTGATCCAAATCTGAAGCTGGTAGAACTGCATCCGACTGCCGTTTCCTAGATCTGCTGTTTCTGACTACTTTCGGGCCGAGAGGACTGCTCTGTTGTGTTCGGAGCATCTGTTCCAGTGAGGAACCCCTTTCGTTTCATGCGAAAAGGTTTCCGGTAGCCCTAGCTGCGTCATTTTTAAGATCTGGAGGTATGCAGTGTTTATTTGTAGTTTACTGTTATTTTCTCTCTGTTTATTTCGGTTTCGGTTTATTTAGCCTTTTTATTACCAGATCTATACCTTTCATTTCTGCGTATGCTCTTTGCCCTGCAACTCTGTGCGATCTGGGCAAATCAGAAACAGAAAGGAAGGATTTTTCTCATGCGTATGCTCTTTTCCCTGCGCCTTAGGGTGATCTCGGAAAATCAGAAACATTGAGGAAAATATTTAGTTTCCGGCCAAAGCTAACTTGAGCCACAACGTTCATTTTTGAAAATATTTAGTTTTTCAGCTAAAGCTAACTTCGAGCCATAAGGTTCGTTTTCTTTGCATGTCCGTGTTGGGTTTTGTGTTTTTTGTTTTGTACGAAAAAGAGCTTTCTCAAAGCAAGCACGCAACCCAAAGCCCCTCTCTCTCTCTCTCTCTCTCCTCACACTTCGTCGGCAACTTCAACAACTTTTTTTCAAAAAGCCATAACTTCTTCATCCGGAAGCCTTTTTCAGAGCCGTTTTTTTAAACCAGCCTAATTTTTCGAGATCTATCCATTGGAACACTTATTTTTAGCATCTTCAGCTTTAGTTTCTATTGAAATGGAAAGTCAATACCAAGTTACCCTTGACAGCACCAACTACTTCCAATGGTTGTCCTACATTGTGGATTTACTTAGAAGTAAAGGTCTCTACAGAATAGCCACAGGCCAAGAGAAGAAATCGAAGGATGAAGATAAGGTTGCTAAATGGGAAAATAGACAAGATCAAGCACGTGGTTTGATAGGGATGTCTATCTCTCCTGACCTTAGATTCCATATTGCAGAACTTGATACTCCTAATGAAGCATTGGAACAAATCACTAAAGTTTTTGGGATTAAAAATGAAATTAGAGCCCATCAACTTGAAAATGAATTGCTTACATTGGACTCTAATATTTTTTCTTGCATTGAAGATTTCTTGTCCAAGTTCAAGACCCTTAGATATCTCTTGGAAAGTGTTAAGGTTAAGAAAGAAGATAGTAACCTTATTTATTCCATCCTTACTAAGTTGGGACCAGCCTACTCTGTATTTGTTTCCACCTTCCATTCTACAAGAGAAGCCTTCATTTCTCAAGGAAAAGACTACAAGCCCCATTCCTTTGACTCTTTTTGTGATTCTTTAATAAGAGAACAAGAAAAACTCTTACACCTTGGTCTTCTTAATCTTGGAAACTCTTCCAAGAAAGCGTTAGCCGCCCAGCAGCAACCAAATTCAAAGAATCCTAAGAAGTCATATCCTAAAAAGAATGGTCCTAAACTAAACAAGGGTCCTAAGCAATTTCAGCTCCAAAATGAAAAATCGTTTCAACAAAATGATAAGACAAATAAAAACAAAGGGAAGAAGACTGATAGACATTGCAATTTTTGTAATCGAGATGGCCACTTAGAATCAAAATGATTTAAAAAGATGGAAGCCTTGGAAGCAGCAATGAAGAAGCATAACATCCATTTGGGGCAATCTTCAACTTCAACTTCATCTTCAGGAATGGCACTTTCTGCATGTGGTTGTCAAGCATCTCGATCTGGCTATGCATTAAATGTATCTTCTTCTTCTCATTCTCATGAGTGGCTCATTGATTCTGGAGCTTCTTATCACATGGCCAAAAACAAAGCCATGTTTTCTTCTTTAAATGATTGTAACACCAAAAATATATATGTTGGTGATGATAGATCTCTTAATGTTGTAGGGGTTGGAACTATTCATCTAGACAATGGTCAGTTTAATGATGTATTATGTGTTCCAACCTTATCCTGCAACCTTCTATCTGTATATCAGATAACTCATTCAGGTGAAGGTAAAGTCGTTGAATTTTCACCTCATGATGTTGTAATCAAGGACTTAAAAGATCCTAAATAGATTTTGGCTACTGGCATTGTTGATGATTCTACAAGGTTGTATAAGTTTCACAACTTTGGGTCATCAATTCTTCCCTCAGTATTTGTTGCTCATAACGATGAAGTGAGCAAACTTTGGCATGAGCGATTTGGTCACTTAAACTATCGCTCCCTTCAGCATCTATGTAAAGAAAATATGGTGATAGGTCTTCCTATGGTATCTTGCAGAGATGGTGTTTGTTTCGGATGTGTACTCGGAAAACATCATCAGGACAGTTTTGAAAAACGTGCCTCTTGGCACGCCTCAGCCCCTTTACAGCTTGTGCATAGTGATTTATGTGGTCCACTTCCAGTTGTGTCACTCTCTGGTTGCAAGTATTTCTTAACTTTCATTGATGATTTCTCCAGACGCACTTGGGTATACTTCTTAAAACTCAAGAGTGAAGTATTTAACACTTTTTTGGCATTCAAGGCCTTTGTTGAAAAACAATCTGGACATCAAATTCTTAAGTTAAGATCTAATAATGGCAGAGAATATGTCAAAAACACATTCATCAACTATTGCACTGAGAATGGAATTCAAATGCAACATACTGTTCCATATACTCCACAACAAAATGGTGTAGCTGAAAGGAAGAATCGCACCTTAAAGGAAATGGCTAATTGTATGCTACAATCTAAAGGACTTGGTCTTAGTTTTTGGGCAGAAGCAATTAACTGTGCAAATTACATAATAAATCGCACTCCTACTAAGGCTTTAAAGAATATAAATCTAGAAGAAGCATGGAGCTCAATCAAACTAGATGTAAGTCACTTTCGTGTTTTTGGAAGTGAAGCATGGGCCCATATTCCAGATGAAAAGCATAAAGCTTTAGAACCTAAGAGTGAAAAATGTACTTTTGTTGGATATTCTGAAGATGTCAAAGGCTATAGACTTATTCCATTTAAGTCCAAAAATGTTATCATTAGAAGAGATGTAAAATTTGATGAAAATATATCGGCCTGCGAGCCTAGTCCGGTGGATGTGCCACCTCTCCCTATCTCTTATACCTTTGAAACCATTTCTTCTTCAGATGATGAAAGTGAGGATGACAATCCTCCCCCACCATCTCAGGATCCTCCTTCAACTCCTGAGCTTCCAAAATGGATTCATGCTACTCGAGATGCAGCAGGTGATCTTGCCGGTGATCCTACAGATCAGCGACGCACACGTTCTCAGTTCGAGAGAGCCTCTTCTTTACTGGCTCAAGCTCCAGTAAATTATGATCCTGACACCTTTGCAGAAGCTTTAGGCCATCTAGATTGGGAAGCAGCTATGAATGAAGAATATCATTCATTATTGGCAAATGATACATGGGATCTTGTTCCTTTACCAAAGGGACGAAAACTTGTTAGATGCAAATGGGTTTACAGAACCAAGTATGGACCAGATGGGAAAGTTGATAAACATAAAGCTTGTCTTGTTGCTAAGGGTTTTTCACAGGTTGAAGGCATTGACTACACTGAAACCTTCTCCCCTGTTGCCAAAATGAACTCTATCTGCCTTGTTCTCTCCCTTGCTGCCTCTTTCAAATGGGAAGTCCATCAGATGGATGTTAAATCTGCCTTCTTGCATGGGGACTTGCATGAAGAAATCTATATGGAACAACCCATTGGCTTCATACAAACAGACTCCAGCCTTGTTTGTCGACTTAAGAAATCCCTTTATGGTCTCAAGCAAGCTCCTCGGGCTTGGTATGCCAAAATGGATAGATTTCTTTTAGAATCTGGCTTTTCTAGGTGTCATTCTGACAATACTGTCTACACCAAGAAAGTGGGCAACTCTCTTATCATCCTTGTTCTTTATGTTGATGATCTTATCCTTACTAGTAGTGATCCCAACCTTATAAACCATGTGAAGTCTAGCCTCAAAAGGAAATTTGAAATGACAGACTTAGGACACTTACACTATTTTCTCGATCTTCAAGTCTTGCAATCCAAGGAGGGTATTTCCCTTTCCCAGTCCAAGTATGCTTGTGATATTCTACGTCATTTTCACATGGAAGACTGTAAGCCAGCCCCTTCTCCCTTTCAGTCTGGAGTCAAACTCTCAGTCACTTGTACTTCTCCTGAAGTTGATGCTACCTTATACCGTCAACTTGTAGGAAAACTTTTGTATCTAACCCATACTCATCCTGACCTTTCCTTTGTTGTTGGCCTTGTTGCTCGGTTCATGCAAAACCCCCGTGAAAGTCATTGGAAAGTAGCTAAAAGAATACTTCGTTATGTTTGAGGTACAGTTCAGTTTGGGATTCATTACAGTGCCAAAGCATCTCCTCTATTGGTTGGTTTCACTGATTCCGATTGGGCTGGTGACCCTGATGATCGGAAGTCTACTGCCGGTTATGTGTTCACTCTTGGTTCAGGACCTATTACATGGGCTTGCAAGAAACAGGGTGCCATTTCTCTTTCATCAGCAGAAGCAGAGTATCGTGGTGCCGTAGAAGCTAGTAAGGAAGCCTTGTGGCTTCGTCAGATCCTGTCAGAATTTGGCTTTCAGCAGCAGCATCCAACTACACTTTGGTGTGATAATCAAAGTGCCATTCAGCTATGCAAAGATCCAGTTCAACATCAGCGCAGCAAACACATTGAACTGCACATGCACTTCATCAGAAAGCTCATTCACGACCATGTTCTTGAAGTGCAATATTGTTCAACAGATGATCAAGTTGCAGACATCTTCACAAAGGCTCTCACAGAGGCGAAGTTCACTAAACTTCGATTTATGGTTGGAGTTCAGGAAGTTGTCACTAAGGGGGGATAGGCTCTAGTGCCTCCTTCCTTCTCCTATTGTGTCATATTTGTAAATCCTTCAATCCTATCCCAAGTTGTTCTTAAGGGGGGATGTTAGGATATTCCGACACATAGGAAATAGTTAAGTACAACTTGGTCTAGTATAGAGTTAGGTAAAGTGTGTTTCTTTACCGTTGTACATTTTGTAACTTACAATCCGACGGTCACGATATGTAGTGATCCGATGGTTCATTCTCTCCTCGGTATTACCGACACTTGATCCATGGTTTGACACCCGATTGGTCCATGAATTCTATTTAAAGCGCATGGAGGGTCATTTGTAGGGTAATCCGTGCATGAGAGAAGCTTATGTAAATTTTCATTCTTTGATTAATAAATTGCCTGAAGTGGCCGTGTTGGCTCAGGCCGTGGACTGTTTCCCTCTTTGAGGGTTTTAACCACGTCAAAAATACTGGCGTATTGATCTGTGATCTGGTTGTGAGCGGTGTCCTTTTGGTGTTCTTTCTGAGGATCTTACCCTGTAAATTCCTACAATTTCCTTAACCATAATAAACCAAATTAACACCCACACTAGGATGTTTTTCCCAACATTCAACTTGGAATAAGTGTCCCATAATCTGTGGTTATTATTTTTCCTTTATTAACTTTTATTACATGGAATTTTCACTAGGGTTGTTACAAAGGTCATTGATTCACATATTGAAAATCCTTGGGAGGTTATGCCTCTTGATGCCTTTAGTCTCCCTAATTTGGAAAAGGTGGAGATTGGAAACCAAAATCTTGAATCGACCTAGGGGGCATCTTCTCATACCTCCTTGGAAGTGCCACCCCTAGACCGAGTGAATTATTGGGCTTCCACTACTAAATTTTCCAATGAATTGTCCAAGTCCTTACCACCTTTTGATGAGTGTCTTGTACCCCCTTTATGTCTTGATCCTCCTTTATGTCATCGCATTAATTTTGAAAGCATGACTATTTTAAAATTTCCCTAGCATGGTCAACCTTTCCAGATTGGGAATTTTGATTTCCATGGGCATAGCCCCACATTGGTGAGCCCTATGGTCCCTTTACCATCCATGAGTTCATGTATAGAAACTCTTGGCCTATGCTCAGTTGTGGGCACACATTAGTGTGACCTACTAGATTATTTTGTGCTTGTATATATTGTACATAGGAGTGTGATGCTTTATCGATTTTTTGGTTTGGTGTGTGATGTGAGAATTTTCCATGCCTTATTTATGCCAAAAATCCAAAAAAACTATAAAACTCAAAAAACCAAAAATATATAGTCTTTTTTTTACCTTATGCATGTTTATTCCTTTGATTATGAGATTTAACCATGCATCTAGTCTTTCTATATGGTTTTTACAAGATAGGGTCATGATTTTATTGCGACATCCATTAGACCTTAGGTATGTTTCTCTTAAACTTGGCATATAAGGGTAGGTCATTTTTGCCGTCTCCATTTCATTTCAACTGTTAGTTCCATATTTATGCCTTAGGTCTGACCCATTCAAGTTGCAACTTTAGTCACTCTCTGGGATGGGGTCCCCTGTGTCAGTTATGGGGTTAAGATAACCAAAGTTTGATGTATTTTTTGTAAGTAATGTAAAGTCTCCACAATTTTGTGGATGCGGAGTGCATAGATGGTTAGGAGTCAAAGGGTTTTAATCCCTTATTTATGTAAAAGATGAGTTGGTTTTTAGATCCAATTGTCTGTAGAAGGCTATAAATAGGTGTGTCTTATAGAGTCTAAGGCATTAGTCATAATGGATAACGAATGAAGTCCTGGAAGTCTTAATGTAGAGAAGTGGGTCAGATAGGAGATAGAGGCTCTGCAGCTAAGTGCACAGAGGCATAGGAAGAGTCCGCAGCTGAGTGCACAGATCCCTGTCGCTGAGTGCACAAGGTAGTTTTGAGTCTGCAATACCATATTGAAGATCAATAAAGAATATTATTAACGAAATCCTGTGTATGTCTGTTTATCAATATTTATTTCCACTTACAATATATGCTATGAATGAATACTGTGTGTATGAAATATTGATCTAATGATGTGTGATTCTATTGGATAACTATTATATGATGTATACAAGCATGCTTATATAATTTTGTGAAGATTTTGATGAATCATCTAACGTTTATGAATAACATAAGCTTATCTATACGAGACCTAATCAAGGATTGTTTTCTGGTGCATGTAAGTGGATGAATAGACTGTTACGGGTCCACAAAGACTGATCGTGGACCTTCGCGAGAGTATGAAGGTTTTCTTAACAAATTTGTAGTACCGAGCCCTAAGGAGTTATAGATATATGTGAATGTAGATCTAGGTCACTAAAAGACATCACATTGATCTCTAGATGTGGAAACTTGGTTCCAACATCCTCCCATACTTCTTTGGGTGAGACTGCAGCCTGTGCTATGCAGGTTGTTGCTAAAAGGGCTAGTAGTGTAGGGATTTTTTGGTTGGCACAACTAACTCTAAACCTGAGTCAAGGCCCCCTAATCCAACGCTCTCCTTTATGCACATCATTTCCTGGTGGTAGATCTTACCTGATCATGGATATCTAACACCTTTTTTCCATTTTGTTGTCCATGTAGTCATTTTTATCCTCTTTTCAAAATCCCTCCTTCTGACCCACCATGACCTTGAATTTGAGCCTCATGTCCTTCTTTTCATCTCTTTTCTAGCTATACTACAAGAGGATTCCACAATTTTTGTCCCTTGTGATTGCCACTCTTTATTGGCCTACTTTTTGCATATTGAGCCTTGGTTTCTCTCTTCCATCGTCATCACCTACTTGGCCTATCATTCACTTTCACTTGGTGTTTTACCCTTTCTTGGAGGGACTGTTGCAATGAGTAGTCATATTAGCCCACCTTTTGTCCTCTTTATGTCATGAGCAGTTCCATGATCACTAGAACCAATTGTTATCCCATATTCGACTCCTTCCTCCAAGAGGAGTTTCCTTTAAGATATTTCAGACTCCTTAATTTTGAAAACATAGTTGAGTGAACTTATATCCTTCATGCTCATTAAAATACTTGAAGGGTCATCTACCCAGTATAAGTTTAACCCTTTTCCCTATTGGGATAGACTAGTTATGAAAAATGAATACCCTAGTCGACTATGGCTAGGAGGTTCTCCCTTGTATACTTTTATCTCTTTTTTGGGCTTGGGGGACAACTTTATGAAAAAGGAAATTATAAAAAGAGAAGGGAGGCAACATTTATTTCCGTTAGATATTAAATGAAAACATCATTTGCATCGCCTTTTAACAAGGCACCTATCTTTCTCATTATCTCACAGTTGGGTTTTAGCTTGCCTATGAGCCTTACCATATATATGAGTATGTCTACTCCTCCAAATGGTTACTCTTCTAGTCATATGGAGCATGCCTCGATGCCTCATGTGTCATCACGTGATATCACATAGTGCTCATTAGTCATGCTACTCAGTCACTGTCGTGTCATGCCATTATGTGTCCAAGGGAAGTCTCAGCCTGTGTTATCCATATGCAGTATCATGTTGACCTTTTTGAGTTGGCCGTCCTTGTTTTAGTTGTACTTCATCATTTCATGAATTCATCCATACATCACATCATCCTAGTATATTCTATGTCGATTGATGGGGGATACATCAAGTCCCTCCTTCAACAGATCTTCTCCTGTCAACTTCAGCTCATTATCCAGGAGCTTGATCTAGGAACTAGTTGTACCTTGCAGCTTCCAGACCTCAATGTTGGGCTACCTTGCGATTGACAGTGGGTTTACATCGTTGGCTCCTGATTGGTATATTTTTCTAGTGTTCGACATCATCTCGTCTATTCACACTTAGTAGACTATACTAGGTACCTTGGGATCCATTTTTGTCATTAGTGTATTCCCTCACGTCTATTACTAGTTTACCTCATTGGTTAGTAATGAGGTGGTTTCTACCATGTTCGACATAAACTCACATATTCGCATTATGTATATTCATATAGTTGGGGTTATGTAGAAGGCCATAGTTTAGGAACATTTCGTCCTTCCCAAGCTGCATTGGAGTTATGTATCATTCATGTACTTTGAGGACTATATTGACACACTTCTTTATCTATCATGTGTCCATAGTCTTACTAATGTATACTGTGACATAGATCTACATTGTATTCGCTAGTGGCTATTCTCTATCTATTGAGTCACATGGATCCACTATGTATTTATTCAAGGCCATGTTTTAGCATTTCATGTCATGGATCCATAATGTCTGTTTTAGCATCTATGTCTAGTATCTGTTTATGACCGAGCATGAGTATGACCACCTCGGGGATATTATCAACAGAGTTGAGACTTTAGTGCTTGAGTTCCTCTAATCTAACTTCCTAGACTTGGCTCCTTCCTCCTATTTTAGGCTTTGAGTATTATTGTAATGCATTTCAGCCATCAGCTTCTCTTTTGAACTCATGCATTAGGGGGAATATTCTATTATTAAACATAACCATGACAAAGAATATGAAAGATAATAATTGAATGCATCTATTATTCATATGATATACATTTATAATACATTGGAGTGACTCTTGGATTCATCTTCCAAGGTCTGTTAGAATTCCTTTGATTGTTCAACTTCCACACCACAACCCTTAGAGGATTAGGTGTCCAACATTCCCCCCCTTAATCTGAAGGGGTATGTGCGATTCCAAGAAGAGATTTGCAATACATAGTGTGCAAAAACACATGGCAGAACTATGCTAAATGTGCTCTCTGAAATGTTGGTATAAGGTTGTGGTTTAAGGATGACCATGAACACTAGAGAGGGAGCGCTTAGTGAAGTTCTCAAAACTCTTCCAAATCTAGCAAGAAGTTGAAATCTTATACTAGAAGAAGTGTCCCCAATTCATTGAATAGGGTGAAGCTCAACCTGAAAAGGGAGGTATCAACCCCACATAGATGGTTTAAGGATGACCAACAACCAAAGGGATGCTTAGGGGCGTCTTTGTCTCTGGCTACAACTCTGAATTAGGAGGTAGGTTTAGGTTATGACTTAGGATGGCTTTATGTGGCTTTAAATCTTGTAGATGACCATCATTTGAAACTTCCCCCCTGTCAGATACAAGATGAGATGATGGATAAAACTCAACTACAAGACTTTTCAATACTTTTGAACAAATTTTGACATACGACTAGAATATCTTCTTGGTTGTTGAATCCCATTTCCAAGAAGCGATCCATCCAAGGTGAATCTTTGTTCTTGCAGGAGGCTTTTTTTTGAAGCATGTGTTTGAAGAATCAGTGGTTTCATCATAGTGCTCACATGGATGAAGATCAAAATAGTTATATTTCATATGGCCAACTCTGTCACAATGTTTCCATTTCACAATTTGATGTTCTGGAGGAGGTTCAAGAGTAGGTGAAGATGTTCTGTCTAGAAGAAATCCAACACTTTGAAATTTGATGGCCTTTGAGTAATCTATAATATGAAAGGACACCTCCTTATCATATACAAGACTTGGTTTGTGTTTTTTATTGATAAGCTCTTCCCAAGGTCTGATGATGGACTTGGGAAGTGCAAAACAAACATTTTCATCGGCATGTAAATCTTCTCCTTCATTCAACACTAGATCTGAATCAACTTCATATTCTTGTTGTTGATGGGAGTTTTTCTTAATCTAAAATAAAGGGTTTTTTATAAATGAAAATGAATTTAGAATGATAACTCTTTTGTTTTAATTAATCTTGATTGAATTGAGATTCTAGCTGCAAAAATTCAATCTTTTCCTGTGTATTTTGTAGACATAATTTAGTATCGATAAGAGTGTCTTTGTTGATGTTTACCATCCAATCAAATGTGGAGACTATCAGATAATTTATCAACTCTAATGTATCATCAAGTTTGGCCATTTTCTTAGCAAAAAAAAATGGCTCAACAAATAATGTGAGTCAATTAAACTAGAATTGCACCTGCTTACAATGTACGGACAACTATGGGTTATAAGTGCACCCTCATTCCATAGAAACTTGACCCATATAAGAGTTATTAACCCTGTTAGCACTCAACAAATAACACACACACATTCACCCTCTAAAAATTGACTAATATGCCTCTCTTAGAGGGTAAAATTGAACCCCAATTTCTTCTTAGCAATAATAGTCAATAAATCCAAGAGAATGCGCCTCTTTTAATGAAATTGTGTGTTATAATTTATGGGATTTTACCTTCGTAAGAAAATATGCAATGAATCCTGGAGATTTCTTAGAGAATGGCACCCTCTAATCCAAAGAGTACCTACACACAATTATTTTTATTAGGCTTTCGTTCAACAATTGTTGGGGAATAAACGCCCTCAATTTATCCTCCAATATCCTTTTCCATAATGAAATTCAACCCTTATTTCACCATGGGGAATTCCAGACACCAATAGAAGGCGAAATGCACACCAATATGTTGACATTCACTCCTCAGATTTGCAATTACAAATTTATCTCATGGCATAATTATTTATGGAAGAATTCAAGAGATTAATACCTGAGTGAGTTCCAAATCCTCCCCAATCTACATCTATGTCAAATTTCTCTTCCACTGCAATGCACCCAATGGTGGAACCTAGATGATCCTGCTCCAATGCTAGGGTCCACAATCCAAAGGGATGTTGTGATGTCGGCCACAATTCTTGAATGCCCTAAAATATCATATGCTCTCTTAGTGAATTTTATAAGTGTATGAATATAAAATTTCAATGCAATACACAACCCAAATTGAGCTCAAAATCCGAATTTTTTGTTTCTTATGATGGCTTTAGGTCGACGAGCCATGAAATATTTGAAATTGTGAATTGATGTTTGTAAAATTGGGTAAATTCACTCAACTACCCTAATACTTTTAGCATCGAAACAATCAAGTTGTATGGAATATATCTAGTGCCTTCTTATTCCTTGCAATCTCATCAGTGAAGCATAAAATATTATACCTCATGGGTGAAGCATGAAGCCATGAATTGACCCAGTCTTGGTATGAGACCGAAACCACAACTTCTTGAAGCCATTACAATCGTGTGACCTTTCTTGATTTTTCCTTCATGAATCTATTGCTACTAGAATCTCAGGTGATGTAGTGTACGACAAGAGAGGGTTCCCAAAACTTTGATATGTCGAAGATAGGAAACTGAAGTAAGCTGATGTCATGGATGGAGGATTTGAAATGGTATTACATAGATGGTTCCAACTAGAAATGGGAGGTGTTATTATGTTGTGTAGAATAGTAAAGATGTGATTTCAGAAGGCCAAAGAAAATTTCTTATGCACTAAGATACTATAACATGGTTAACAATTCCAACACACACTCTACACAACATTGAATGATTAACTTCTCCATTCATAGCACGGTCTTCAAGGATCAATGTTCAATAAAAAACACAATGGTAACAACAATAGTGTTCTATTGACTTGTCAACCTTTATCACCTTCATTATGGAGAGCATATGTAACAGTCAATAGTGCAATGAACCATTTTCTTTAGTGGCCACTCATGGCGAACTTTTATAGTTCAAATACAGCACACAAAATAATCTTGCTCTAGGTTGTGCAATATTTTTGTGGGTCGATAGCACATGTGGAGAATCTGATAGAAAATGGGATACACAAAGTAGCTACATAATTATAAATCCTTATTTTCCATTTCTGGAATAGTTGGCACGGTGGTAATATTTTGTATGTTTTGACAACCAAGAGCTATGTAACAGTCAGTGGAACTTCCATTCAAATAGCCAGAATGTGATTGAGAAAATGATGGTGGGAAGCATTTCTGTGTCAGAGGAACTGAATTACGTACCTAAATTACGAGTATGTTCAAAATCTAATGGAAAAGTTTATGAATAAATGAATTGATATTGAATAAATGAATGTTACTCAATAGACTGGTATTACATGCAGAAAGACAGGTATGGGTTGAGTAATACATGCTAGACTGAGCACGAAAAAATTGAATGTATTTTTGCAAAGGAATAGCTAGATCGGTTATAGGATAATGGAAGACTTGAGAGATGGTAGGACCGAGTGCATGGAAGTGATGATAGAGCACCATATTTTAAGAAGACCACACAACAATTTGATTTTTTTTAAGGAGGCCACAAAACCACTCGCTCACAATAATTAGGGAGGGCAAGAATATGCCTACAACTTTGATACCATGTTAAAAATAACCATGGAGAAGACGAAATATGAAATATGAGCATTGAATGTGTCTATTATTCACATGATATACATTTATAATACATTGGAGTGACTCTTGGATTCATCTGCCAAGGTATCTTAGGCTTCCTTTGATTGTTCAACCTCCACACCATAACCCTTAGCGGATTAGGTGTCCAACAGTTATAACCCTATTTTCCACTCCATTATAGTGAGACAAAACCCAAGTTCAACTTAACTCAGTTGTTGGAAAGAATGCATCCCCTTTTCACCTTTTCTTTCACTTATGTGAGATTTATACCATGTTAAAAGGGTGGAATTACATGATTGAATTATTTACCATAATTAATTTTCCAAAATATTATAATTATGAGATAATAATTATTTCATAATTGATACAATTAAGAAAAAATCATAATTATAAAATTTTTTCTATATTTTCAATTCCCAAGGAGATCAACTTCATACACTTATGTATGAGCTGTCTAGGGGTCCATTATTGTAGAAGTTTCCCAACTAATCAACCCCCTAGGTATCTAGATACATTCTCCCAAAGGATAGAATGAGCCTATATAATCTCACTAAGAGGAAAAGGGGTTAGATCTAGTATCCAAACTATAGCGTGAGAGATTTGTTGTATTGGGAGGTGAGGCCATACTACAAGCTTGAGGAGAGGATATCCTTTGTTGTAATGTATACATTTATTGTACTTGTAGAAATTAATGTGTAGATTCAAAAATTCTCATGAAATTTACTAAATCACAAGACTCGGAGCTACTCTACTGATCTGTGTGCTAATTTTTATTATGGCTATATTTTTCTTTGCTTTGATAACTACATTTCTTCATTAACACTTTAAGTTCACCCCATAACATCACAAAATTTTTCAAATTTACATCATTATTCAATAGCATATGCAACTATGTAGAAATAACAATATTATCATCATCAATGCAGCAAAACATAAAGGAACAATAGAAGAAAATCATTCACACATAGAGACATTAGGATTGGCCAGAGACTAGGGAAAAACCCATTATGGGGAAAACCCTCTCAAATTATTCTTCTTATTAGATTTTCATCGAATGATTTAGAAAAGGAGAGTACAATGATCCATATCTTCATCCATACAACTATCCAACTAAAACAACTACACAACATGAAATGAACCCAACAATGCTTATACTAAAAACTCAAATTCTAAAGGTTGTAATGAACTTCCCCTATCTGCAGTTAACTTTCAAAAAATATACTCACTGAGTGTGTTAGTGTCAGTGTCTTCACACTTCCAATGGTGATCAAATTTCTCTTTTGCATGCATATTAGGTGTCTCATTTGATCAGCTGCATTCCATTAGGTCATGGATCAACTGATGGTAGCGGTTTCATGTTAGTTTCCCTCATGATATCCACCTACTAACCTGTTTACACATTTTTTTTATCATTCACAGTCATCCTATTTTATTTCATGTATAACAACTAGTCCTAGGGTTTAGTCCCATTAGGTATTAGGGTTTGTCAATCATGCTCAAACAAAGAGGCTAGCAAGCACATGAAGGTCCATAAAATCATAAATTTACTTATGATATTCTCAATAAATACTTTTCACCTCCAAACTCTATTTTGAGGTGAAAACAGAGTTTTTCCATTTTTGTAAAAATTTCATGTAATTTAATTGTTTCTATATGTAATAAGAACTCAGCAGCTATTCTTGGTCACCTTGCCAAGTCCTGCCACTGCAAAAGCAAAAACATCAAGCTGTTCAGTCCATCAAATTGCTAAGAAAAAGAGTCAAACTTCAAATTGAAAAACAGAGTTTTTGAAAAAGTGACTAAGACTTTAGAGAAGTGGGGTTGCAATAAAGAAAAATTAAAAGTGTATGGTATATAAATAAAATTCATGCTAGCAAGTCATTCCATTGTGAAAAAAGTCAAGTGGAGAGCCAAAATATCATTTTGAGGGAAGATTGAACAAAGGAGGAAGAAAACCCAAAATCTGCAGCAAGTTTTCCTGGCGTTGTGCATCAAACAGCTTTTCCCAGTGTAAAAATACATTGGCACTGTGCATCAGGCAGGCGCTATGCATTGGGCTCAGTGCACTATGCATTGGTTAGGGAGGCTTCAAAATCACACAACTTCATCCTAAATCCTCCCAAATGTTGCATTCACCTCCTACAAGTAAGTGTTCATATATCCTAAGCTGAAATAAGTCTTTTTCATGTTTTGTTCATGAGTTTTTCCTCCTAAAATCAAAACCCTAGCTTGCCTCCATACTCTATTTCACCTCATTGCAAAACCTTCACAACATTGGAAAACCAACATCTTTTGTCCCTTTTCCCAACTTCATTGCACTAAAACTACCCCTTAATTCTATTTTCCCTTTCCCCATTTTTTCTAAGAAACTAATCCCCTTATCAAACCCCAAGTCCCTCATACATCAAAACCCTAGTTCCCCAAATCCTTCCCTTCATTCCCCTACCTCACCTCATTACTATTGTTCCATTTAAAAAATCTGTCCATACCCATTTTCTTTGTCCCCGCCTATTATCCATTGTTCACCATATCATCACCACATTATCTCATAGAGACAAGCATGGAAAGAAGTCGTGAATCAAATTTTGAAGAAGACACACTTAGTGATAGCTCAAGGGAAAGAAATGTGCAATCCAGGAAGCCTCACAAAGGTGGAAAAATCATCAGGGAGGAACCTATTAGCATGAGTGAACCCCTTACTTGCCCACTAGCCACCACATGTTTCAGATATCAGTCATGTTTTGAGTTTTTTGAAATGGTTGAGAGGGTCAAATTTTACCATGAGCTAGCAAGGCAGTTTGTGATAAACATGGATAACAATATGGTACATCTTGTTGGGGTAAACTTCACTCTTTCACCTACTATCATTGCAGAGGCCACAAGAATTCCAAATGTAGGGGAAAAGTGGAATAAGAGGTAAAACATTAGTAAGCATCATTATGAGCCTTATATCAAGGCCAAGTACCATGGAAAACTTAGCAGGGTGTTTCCTTTTAAATTCCTGGAGGACCGGTATGTTCCACTCATAAAACTTATCATCAAATACATTACATGTGAGGGTAGGTTCTCTATACTTTATGCCTACCACATCAGATTGCTTATGTATTTCACCAGGGTCAGGATGATGAGCATCCCCTATTTCATTTGCAAAAACATAGAGAGGATGACAGTGATTGCAAAGAGAAAACCATATCCACAGCAACTCAATAGCATCTATCATTTTTCTGTCATAAAAATTATTATTTTGCATCAGCTCAATCAATTTGGATTGCCATGGGAAGCTTTCATTGCCGATGAGTGCTTCAAGGGGCCTCAAATATTTTCAGATCCCCAAGAGGAAGATGAACCTTCCAGGCAACAAAAAGAGCCTGAAAATAAAATAGAGGAGGTGCCTATTCCTGTGGTTGTCACCTATGAAAGAGGCACCAGGATGCTCTTTGCAGCTACCAAGTGAGTACTATCTCCACCAGGGGTGGAAGGGGTCTCATTTTCTTCACCAGACCATAGGAAAATGCTATCTCCACCGGGGGTGGAAGGGGCTTTGCCTTCTTCTCTAGCTAAATGGGTATAGGTTGGGCAACAACAGAAGGGCAGAGATAAAGGAAAGCAAATGATGCATGAGGAGAGCCCTACTGAAGGGCAAGACAGAGAGTTTATTTTGATTGAGGAGGATGTCACTGATTTGGACTCTCAAAGCTCAAGACTCAAGGACATGATTATCAAAGAGAAGGAGGCTGAAATACAACCTTTATCACTTAAAATTGAGAGGGCCAAATGGGTACTCAAATATCTTGAGCAAGAAAACAAACAGTTGACTCACAAACAAGACCTCATGTAGTTACAAATTGTCAAAGAAAACCGGCAAAGGTCCAAGAGGAGAAAGGGAAAATTGACATCCATTGAACAAGAAAATGACCGAGAATGTTTATTGGAGAAGGTGAACATTCACCTTGAGAAGTTGCTTAAGAAATCTAACAATTAGAAGACAATGCTGTGCCATATGTCCTACCATTACTTAACTTGGAACAAGATTTGCAAAATAAGGGTTAAGTAGCTAAAAGCTAAGTTAAGGAGAGCCTTGAGGGCCAAGAAAGAACATGATAAACTTAAAATCTTGGCTGAAGCTTCATTAGCTCAGCAAAGCACTTAATGAGGTTTCCTCTTGCCAAATTTGAGGAAATTTTGGAAACTTTTTGTCATTTTGCATTTTTGTAAATAGAAACATAGGAAATTTCAGCTGATGCACTACATCACTGGTGTTGCGCATTGAATTGGCTTGTTATTTTTCCAAATGGCTTGTAGTTTTAGATTCCTCATAAAAAATCAGGAAAACCCAGAAAGTTTCATCAATTTTGGAGAAGATCTAGGTCACCAAAAGGGCAAAAAACACTCAAAAAATGCCTTCTCTGCCACTTTTTGGACCCATAGGAAGCAGTCTTGGGAGAAATGACTTTTGAAGGGGCAAATCAACTCCAAATCAGGAAATTTAAGATGTTCTAGAAACTAGACAGGTAGATCTTTCCAACAAACTATCGTGGGCCTAATTTGGTGAAGCGTAAGGCCTCCAAAAGTAGTCTTGAAGCGGAATTGTGCATCAGGCTCAGGGCGCTGCGCATCAGACAATTTTTTCTCAATTTTGCCTAAGACTCAAAATTTTGCCTAGTTTCCTCAATGGTTGACTTTTCTTCTTTTCTTGGTAAATGTATGCATGGTAAATGATGTATTTGATGTAAGTATGGATGAAAAGCACCTCATAGGGTAGATACATCAAGTTCCAAGTGGTTTTGAGCTGTAATGAATTGGTTTCCTAAGTTTTAGAGGCAAGTTGTTTCACTGCCTACTTTTGTGTTCCTAGATTAGATATGGTTGAAACCACCCATTTTTTCATGGATTCGACCCTAATAGCTAGCATGAGTGGTTTCCCTGCCTATATTATGTAATTTCTTAGTCATTTGTGAAGGTTGGACTTTGGTAGAAGTGGTGGCACTCATTGAACATTTGTATCAACAGTTTGGCAAGGAATAAAACCGGGTTTCACAACTATTTTTGTGGGATTCTTGTGACAGTGAGTTTATGTATTGTTTTTTCTTTGTAATGAGTTTTTCTTATGTTGAATGTGTATCCAAGTCCATTTTTCTCTTCTAAAACTAAATGAATCAAGGTGAAAAGACAAAATACATTGTTGTGCTTTGTCTTGGGAATGCATTTGGTTTTCAATGTTTTCAACTGTTTGAAAAGGATTCATAGTTTCTTTATGCCCTTCTCAACTCCTTAGCTATCTTAATCTACCATATTAATCCATTTCTAGTACATAAACCCTTGTCTACCTCGCCCCACAAAACATGACTGTATCCGTGAGTTGATTTCCTAGACCCAATCTACCTTCTCCAATTGATCCAGCAACCAAAACCTAAATAGCAAATCAGAAACCATGAGCTAATATACCTAGCCTAAAATCTTCATTAAATTCAGTCATCTCAAACCCTAATTTCCAATATCTTAATTGAGATTGACAGGAGAGAGCCCTCTCCCGACCTAGTAGGGCTAGCTACTAAGTTAAGCATGGTTTGATGTTACCCTAGACTTGCCTTCCTTCAGCCTGACGTAGATCCATGCATTAATAGAGTGAAATATTCAAACAACTAAAATTTCATCAATTTGGTCCTGATTGCACGGAGGAGTGATGCTACGACTGGGAAGCTTACATTCGCTTTCTAGAGCCTATAAGCGAGTGACTGTTGTCTGCAACTAATATTATAGAACCCTAGATGTCGGATGCATGGAGGGTGAATTATGCATGTGAATGGGATGCTTCAGTCACACAGATGAGCCTGTCAATGAAAAAAGCAGTCAATATCTCTCTGTCATGTGCGTGTGACTGAGGCACGAAACCCTAAAACGTAAATGTGAGCTTCAAACCTTGCAATTTCATCTTCGAGCAAACTTATTCCTCTACGAACGAGCCTCAGACCTATGTGAGCCAAAAACAAAGATAGAAGAGTGTCTCATGATGATGTCCAAATAAGGTAGAGGTCACTTCTATTTATATTCTTCCAAGGGTGTCCACTTTACTTTAGGGTAGACCTTATCAAATATGCTCATGTGGGATTTTCTTCATAAGTACACTTTTCCTTATCCATTTTGAGTGATATGTAGCTCGATTTTGGTGCTCTCGAAAAGAGGAATTCAATGAAATAATAATCTACATAAAATGATATGTACAACGTTGAATTATACCGTAGTTTCATATTTTAACACTCCCTCTCAACTAGGGATAATTCCACCTGTATCATGTCTTGTGTATCTTGTCATCAAAACATATCCAATCTCAAGTGTCTCATCATATCGTATCATCATTGTTCATCTCGACTCATCTCTTTGTTATTCTTGCTTATCTCTTGATTGATCTTGCTCATATATTGAATATTCTCGAATCTAAAATAAGAAGAATTTGTCATTAGAGGGGATCCTAATCTACCACCCTCTATTCATGAGGTTAACACCTAAAATCTCTTCCAGCGAGCTACCACTCAAGAACATCAGTGAGGAGTTAGATCTACGAGCCACACCAACATCCGAGAGCATATCATCAAGGATAACATCTCAACTTGGAATGATATCAGGGAGCATATAGCAACCTGTAATCTTATGTGGGAGCTATTACTACGAACCTATATCAAGAAATAGGTGATATAGGGGAGATACTACTCAACCCATCCTATTGCCTACCAATCTTTCCAGCAATGACCCTCAATATTCATGTCTTAGAGAACCTGCATTATAATCCAAGCTTGGGAAAGATACCTGACTTAAAAAGGATAAGGATAACATGTCCCCATACTCCTCAACTTGTTGGCCAAATGGGGAGGGAAGATCCCAACAAGCCCAGCTTATGGGTATGATACCAACTGGGGTATACTCTACAAAAACCAATATAGGGTGATCTACTAATCCAACCCTATGGGTAATATATAGGGGTGATACCCTATTATCTAGAGTTCCCTCAACCCCAAGAGCCCTCTATCTCAATTCCACGCCCTGTGATCTCAAATAGGGGAGGAAGTGTTGGCTTCATGTTGTCGATCAACCATGCTCTCAACATATCATTATGTACGTATCTGGTAATCATCATGTCTCAATAGCAGTTGTCTCTTGTTCACACAAGACACATATCAAATATCATATGAGAACAAAAATATACATTCCATAAGAAGGATATCATAGTCATCCTACCTCTCGAGGAGGTGTCAACTACAAGCCTAACCTTATTTCATACAATAACACCATCTATGTATGAGATTCTCTGTCAATCATTTCCCACTCTTTATCATCATAATGTATCCATGTCATATCTAGATCTTGCTCAAACATCTTTCCAAAAATCTTCTTCATCCTTCCTCGTAGCTACTTATGCAGCAGGAAAATTTTAAGGGTGGAAATTTTTCTTGAAGTTTAAAAACATTGGCGAATATCACTAATTCCTAATATGCGAGCTATCAAATGTTTATTGATATATTTATAAAATTATTCAAATTTATAATGATTTAATATATAGTCTCTATATAATGTTATAGATTTTTAAGGTAAAATAATTTTATATTCTAAAATTTTGGCGAATCATATTTTATAAAAATTGGAAATTAGCGAATCTTTTTTGTGGAAAATGATGGGAAATTATCCCACTAGGTGAATATTAGCCCCTAAAATTTTCCAAGTTATGCTAGCAACCATCGTCGTCAACCTCAATCATGCTTAAAGCTATAGACTTATCATTTAAAACATTATGGTAGGTCTCATGCTAAGGAAACACCCAAATGTGCTCATCAATAATGATCTGAAACATCATCAGTAAATCCATGAAGTCACATATCATAGGAAGAATGCCGTAGATAGATTATACAAATATCTTGAAGGGTTCTCAGTATCAAATCTATGTGTATGAAGTGGCTTAATCATGAATTGACTCAGGTTTTATGTACAACATATATGTATATAGATGGTTGTTCAATCAAAACATCAATGCTTCAATCATTTATCGGGTGCCAAGTCAAGTTCAACAATATCTCTTCACGACTTCTTGAAATTCAATCAGAGTGTCCAAGGATTTTCATTTCCACTTTCTAACACTTCTTCAATGGATTTGAAATATAGATTTTATTTTCCTAATTTCATAAATTGATTCATCATGCCATGATTAATTATTTGAAGCTTCAGAAGCCATATCCATATTATTTATATCATCGTAGTCTCATTACCTATCAATAGTAGACCAACATCATATAAAACCAAAACCAAAATCAAAATCATACCTTGGAACACTTCAGAAGTAGAGGTTTAGATCAACACATCATCATGGCTTCACCAAATAATTGTTAATGCAAGCACATCAAGATTGAGGAGCTTGCTTTGTACAATTCTCTCTACAAACATAACACTTTACCAAACCAATATTTTTAGTCTTACATAAATAAATATTGCACAGCCAAATCAACTAAGTCATCTTATCAAAGTTTAGATGCTAAATCAGAACTAATATCAAAACCATCAATATCATAGTATCATATTCTTTAGACCAGGTGACAGATAGAGCTCTCATCCAAGTATCAAGTTATTACTTTATCTATTATCATACCAACAAGTTGTCATTTACCAAGCAATATCAAACCAAACTTTATCATGCCATCCTCATGATAATAATAAAAATCACTAGATGCAAATGCATATACCAAGGATAAGTCATGCAAATTCCATCCATTTATTGTGAGATTACTTCACACTAAATCACACCTATTTGATATTTCAACCATTGTGCTAAGTACAATTCGGCCAATAGAAAATCATTATCAATATTAGTCACTAAAAGATATTTGCCCATTTAGCATTGTTATTAAGGAAAATCATCAATCGTCAAATCAAATCATTATTCATTAGGACAAATCCCAAATTTTCTATCATAGTGAGATCTATAGTCCATAACATATCTCAATCATTAAGTCAAAGTTCTAAGTCATTATCATTTCAAAACTCCAAACACTGCTCATCTATATCAATCAACAAAATCTACTCAAACTCTTGCAGCACAAACTTCAATGGTTAAATCATAATGACATATCTATATGCATATCCCAGTCACCTACAAACACAAGTTCAGTCTACATATTCAAATTCTAGTAAACATTAAAACTTCCCCACTCATAGAAATTTCTGTTTCCTGCTTAATGTCTCTAGGACTGACATCCTTCAAGGCAACATCTAATTTCATGCACAAAACTTCATTTTTGTGTCTTGCAAGAATAATCACACCCATAGGCCTTCCTCCGAGTAGTTGAGAGGCTATATTCACACCCTTAAGCTTGATTCCATGTTACTAACGCTTAGATTAATGGAAAAATCTCTCTTGTTAGATCAGAACTTTGATGCAGACAAACAATATCATATATTTGTCTATTCATGGCCATAAATCATATTTTAGTAGTAAAGGATATAATGCAAATGATCATGGGAGTAAGAATCTTATGGAGATATTCTCCCTCTGAATGGAAATCCACTTCAATCATCTTTATTCATGCCATCAACATGTATATAATGCTATCATGCATTAGCAAATCTGTTAGATCATAAAGTCAGACTATATCACATATTTATCATGATCATATCATATTAGCATCAGCTAATTCAACATTACATCATGACATCAAATAACAAATAGGAGTATACTTCAAGAGTCATGATCAAACCATTACTTTTTTGCCACATAACTTAACCCGACAAGTTAGGGAATTTAATTTCACCATATGCCATAATTACTAATCTCATTAAAAATTAACCAAGGTCGACAAGAAGATCATGAATAATCTCATTTTTATACTTATATCATCATGGCTATCATTCTTTTCACAAACAATATCAATAGTGTTAAGCTACCATCTACTAGAATCAAGGTGTTAGCCTTCTTTATGGGATCAAAATATTCAAAATCATAGATGTCAGCTAGACATCAAGTATACCACAATATCAAAGATCAATATTAAGTAGATTCATAGAATAAAGAAGTTCATCATGTATAAAATGAAATATTCTTGCCAAATATCAAGAGTATCAAAAATAAATATCTCTATGTAGCTCTACCATGAATTAACTAAATATATTGTCTCATCATGAGTACCATGAATCAAACTTTCATATACATGTCCAATTGTGAATTTGATATACTTATCATATATTAGCTCTTACCTTTCCATAAATAGTGCAGCTAAAACATAGCTTTCAAACAATATACCATGCGTACATTGTAATATTCAAACACCTGTGCACCTTCTTATCTTAGATAGGTAGCTTGTAGCGCTTTGTCACCTTTTCATTAGATGCCTCTTCCTGCACTATCCATGATCCTCAAGAAGGATCCACTTATCATATCTCATCAAGAAGTTAGAAGCATCCAAATACTCAAATATATGTTCAGGAATCATAAATAATAATCAAAACAATAATCGAATCCATAAGTCTAAACAAAAGTAAAGACATAAGGGAGTACCATAAATCAAAAATTACTTATATTCAATGAGAGGTGATCATCTCCCTCATGAATCATCCTTCAAGATCCATCACTATCCATAGTCCACTTGATGCCTTCAATATATATTCATCAACTTCTTCAACAACCAAGCTTAATCAAAATTATCCCATCTAGGGCTTCATCAACTCTTATAAAAGTTCTTAAGAATATTCATTATAGGGTTTCTAGATTTCATATCTAAAATATTTTCTATAAACCATGGTTTATCTCAAACCCTAACCTCATAATATCCATCAAACTGTAATACAAAAACCATGTTAATTTTTCTTAGGTCTATATTGTTCTTTGATTTGGTAATTTCATTTCTTCATTAACACATTAAGTTCACCCCATAACATTGTAACATTATTCATATTTACATCATTATTCAAAAACATATGCGACTATGTAATAAGAACAATATCATCATCATTAATGTAGCGGAACATAATGTAACAATAGATGAAAAGCATTCACACTTAGAGACACTAGGATTGGTATTAGACTAGGGGAAAACCCACTATGGGGAAAATCCTTTCAAATTATTCTTCTTATTAGATTGTAATTGAATGATTCAACAAAAGAGATTACAATGATCCATATCTTTATCAATACAACTATATGACTAAATTAACTACACAATATTAATGAAATGAACCCAACAATGATTATACTCACAACTATGATTCTGAAGCCTGTAATGAAATTCCCCTGTCTATGGTCAAATGTCGAACATTGCAGTCATTGAAAGAAATATTTGGACAACCAAAATTTCATCATTTAGGTCTCGATCGCATGGAAGAGGAGTCATGTGTGTCATTGGGAAGCTTTCAGTCACTTTATGGAAACTACAAGCGAGTGACTGCAATCTGCAACTAATATTTTGAAAGGTCCATAGATGTTGTGTTACGAAACCAGCTCACAAAAAGATAGAAAAGAGAGATCAATTCCTTAGAATTCAACCTCTTCAAAGGGGAAACCTCCTTTACATTACGCAAATGAACAATTCTTGGATGATTCAAATGAAAGAACCTCCTTTCTATGTATAGGAGTATAAGGAGTCACAATATAACCTAGCAGACCTAACAATAATAATATAAAGCCACAAAAATAACAATAGAGGGATTCTATGGGGCATAGTAATAACAATATGGGGACAATAGGGGCACAACAATATTAATAAGGGATACAACTACAATAGTAATGGGGTAATCACTAGTGTTATAGGGACCCAACATGCCCCTGTCCTTCAAAAAAGTGTTGTCCTCAATGCTTGAGTAGTTCTGGATGCTTCTGTATAAAATTCTCATCCTCCCATGTGGAATCTTCAGTGGATAAGTTCTTCCACTTGATAAGATACTCCGAAATTGATCGATTTCGTAACTGTCGAGTTCTTGTTTCTGTGACTGCTTCTAGTTCCCATATAATTTTTACTTCCTCGTCAAGTTCTAGCAATATTGTTTGAACTGGGAGCTTGTCGCCTATAACCTTCTTTAAACATGAAGCATGGAAAACTAGGTGCAATCGAGAAGCTGCAAGAAGCTCCAATTTGTATGCAAAAGTACCAATCTTTTGCAACACCTTATACAGACCATAATACTTCGGTGATAATTTATTATCATTCTTAGCTTGCTTGAGGGACATTTTCTTATATGGTTGTAGCTGTAGGAATACCCAATCACCTACATCAAAACTTCTTTCGCTGCGATGTTGATCTGCTTGTTTTTTCATTCTATTCTATGCCAACACGAGGTTATCCTTTAAGAGTTGGAGGACTTGTTGTTGATGTTCGATGTGATGTTCCACTGCTTGAACCTTAGAATTTTCTCTTAAATATGATGTGATGGATGGTGGCTGATATCCATAAAGTTCCATAAATGCGGTCATTTTGTTGTTGTATGGAAGGAATTGTTATACCACCATTCAGCGAGAGGCAACCATTTGACGCATTGTGTCTATTTATCAGATACAAAGCAACGAAGATATCCTTCTAAACGTTTGTTTACTATCTCAGTTTGCCCATCAGATTGAGGATGATAAGATGAGCTATGAGATAACTGAGTACCAATACAAGAAAATAATTCTGTCCAAAAATTTCCAGTCAAAATGGGATCTCTGTCACTTACAATAATCTTTGGGTTTCCATGTAGCTTTTGAATTGTTTCCATAAATGTAGTAGAAAATGTATTGGCTTTAAATGGATGCGATAATTCACAAAAGTGTGCATACTTCATAAGTTTGTCAACTACCACCATGATGACACTCTTTCCCTTAGACTTGGGTAAACCTGTGATAAAATCCATTGAAACCTCCTCCCAACTTTGGCTTTGAATGGATAAAGGTTGTAATAGACCTCGTGTCTTTATTGTTTCAACTTTATTTTGTTGGCAAACCAAACATTCTGCCACAAACTTTTGAATATCTGATTTAAGGCCCTCTGTTATAGACATTTTTGGGCCCTACAACCCCAAGCATGAAATGTCCATAAACCAAGGGCTCCTAAGTCCCTAAAAGTGTTGTTCTAACCCCTAAAGTAACAAGGTCAACAGATTACAGCTTCTCCCAGAAGTTCTCCATGAGAAACTGCTCATAATTGGTCAAAACAGGATCATTGCAGCTGCTCCACTGGCTAAGTGCGTTGCATCCCACCTAAATACACTGTGAGGGTGCGTTGAATTTCAAAATTCCCTTCTATGGGGTGCGATGGGCAAGAAATGACAAATGGCAGTGTCATTCCGCGAGGTGGAGAGGCAATGGAAGCTTCCAGAATCTTATCCTGTGACACTTGCCTCACTGAATTCGAACAAGGATGAGTAAGAGGCCATCAGTCTCCAGCTGGAAGCAAGAACTATCAGAGAGAAGACACTAATCAAATCACAAGCTAACTCATCCCCCTTACAGATATCTATATATGGATCCCTCATCCCAGAGATCCAGAGGCTGGAATTTTGCATATTGTAAGGAATTGTTGTTGGTTTCTTGAGACAAACATCAGATTGTTGGGTGATCTAAGCTTTTTCTGAGGTGAAGAGGGGCTTCTTTGCTGGGAGTTTGATGTTGGGTCAGAACAACTAGTCGTAACTCCTCTTGGCTCTTTTCTTGTTTATCAATAAAAGCTATTTGAGTTTTCCTCCATGCTTTTGTGTCATTGATGCTTGTTACATTTGTATGGTCAATTTACATCTGATCCTAGATTGTTTATGATTATAGATCCATGTCTTTGTATAGTGCTATGCTTCTGTGATCTTACAGGCACTTTGTGAAGGTGGGCGTGCAAGGGAGCAGGTAGCTGAGGACTATCAAAGAAGAGAGGGATCAAATCAGGAGATTAGCGCAAGATAGAGGTTGGTCTTTCTGTTCCTCTCTATCTATAATTCATAAAGGAAAAACAAAAGTAGCTTTTCTCTATTTGTTTCTAAGGCAACTGTCACACCTTAGTGGGATAGAGCAGTTCTATATAGACACTTTTCCCTGTAACAAAATGGTGACTTCGCTGGGGAAGTGAATTAGTTTGTTTGTTTATCATTCTTTGTTGTTTGTTTCATAAACTTACAAGTAGCATTCGAACTACATTTGCCATAACAAATGCAAAGTAGACAACTGCTACTTCAATCCATCTACTGGATCTGTTTATGATTTAAACAACAGATTCACAAACTATCTGATTGCCCTTGTGATAGCTCTTAGATCCTTCTTAGATCTACCCCTAATTGTTACATTACGGATTGCTTTTTGCTCGGCCAAAACCTAAGAACTGAACTGCAAACTATGACCCGGAACCCGAACAGAGTCTCGTTTCTGGCCTAGCACAGGTACTGTTCAGAGATTCTGAATTTCAGCACACTTCCCGAGTGGACAATCTGCGCTGCATTTCATATTCTCTATGTTACAGGTGCGCTGATCAGACTAGCTCTGTGCAGTTGTGGCTTCTATGGTTCATTCTTTCCAGTTCTATTCCTGAATTTTTCTGCCTGTGATCAGTATATGCCTGTTTGAAACCCCTTTTCCTTGCTGTTATTCTGCCTCCTTTGTACAAAAGAACTGTAGATGTTTTTGTGTGTTTGTTGAGTCATTTACAGTTCTCCTTTGCAAAAGTAGCGTAATCGTACTGTCGTCCTTTGATTTGATACTGTCGCAAGTGTCGATTTCAATCGTAGGAAAGAGTTTAATTGTTGTTGATGGTCGACTATCCTGTTACTATTGTTTTTGGTCTGAATTTGTAATTTTCTAGTGTCGAGAACAAGTATTCATTTCAAAATCGTAAGGTGTTGTGATCGTCTCCATTTTTTGATTTCGAAAAGAAACTTGTTGATATTTGTCGCTTGAAAAGAAATTCAGATTTGTGCATCAACTTTCTTTTTAGCATTCATATACTAAGAAAGTCGAAAAACAAATACATGCATGTGCATTTGCATATAGACAGTCTGATTGGCTTGATTTAGGAAAGTGCATTTAGAGTGTGCTCTTTGCTCTTTGTGAAAAGATTCTATCTTTCTTTTCCCTAGTAGCTAGGATTTTCATTGCATAAAGGAGATAAAAAGTTTGTTTATCATCTTAGATTGCATTTTAGGAATTAAATCTACATCTCGTGGTGAACCCGAAAGGCAAACTTCATAAACAAGATCAACTTAAAATAAATTCAATGAATCTAACAACGCTTTGGAACTTAACGCACAACATTTAGAAGTCTAGGCTAGAGACGTATTCCGGCATCGTAAAGCCTAGTAATTGTTTTTCTCACTGATGGTTGGGTGATTCCTCCACTTTGAGACGATAAGTGCCAGTACGGACTTGTGCTCCCACGTACCGTCGAGTATATTTTGGGAGACCCCAATAGGCTTAATCCTTTATCCATAGGAAGCCGTGTTTGCCGCCCTATCGATCGCAATGCACTGAACACAGCATTTGGGAAGATTGACTGCCATACCGTAAAAAGTATTCTGCAGTTTTGCGATTGGTTTGGTAATCCCTCTACCTAGATTTCCAGAGCAGTCCCTTTCATTCCTTTTTAGACTCCTTAAGGGAAAAGGTCCATCTGAGCGCTTGTCACTTCAGGCTCATTAAAAATCGAAGGAGACTAGAGTCATCTTTTGTTTTTTCTCGACTTTTAAAAATTGAAAAAAAAAGTTGTGTCAAAGCGTCTAAAATTTATTTTAAGCGGAATATTCATTACCCTTTCCTACGTTGATCTTGGGTTGAGAAAATGGAGTCCACCAACCAAGGAATTCCCCTTGGAGGAAATCCTAGTCCCTTCTCCTGTTGGGGAGATGTTGGTGCACCCCATATGGCCACATTGTCGCTTCCAGGACTGACAATTGGTTTGCCTGTATGGCTCTTCTCAACCTCTGTCGTTTAGAACACCACAATTCCTGAACAATTGAATCAGCAATTAGACGAGTCCAGAGTTACCCACCAACCTTCTACTTCCTCTAATTCTTCCTCTCCTCCTTCCTCTTCACTTAATGGGGATGGTAAAGCCAAAAGTCAAGTGCCTAAGGAGAAGAAGGAAAAGAAGAAGAGAGAGAAGAAGAAGAAGGAGCCAAAAGCGAATGGGGGCAAACGAGTGTCGTCTAGCGAAAATCCACACACTGCACCG
Organism: Pinus tabuliformis; assembly: GCA_031772625.1. Taxonomy (NCBI): domain Eukaryota; kingdom Viridiplantae; phylum Streptophyta; class Pinopsida; order Pinales; family Pinaceae; genus Pinus; species Pinus tabuliformis. The sequence goes on from CM062818.1 coordinate 226,934,560, forward strand.
ACCAGGCCTAAATCACCATGTGTCATTTGCAAAGGAGACCACTATCACAGAGATTGTCCTTGCATCCCTCGGATCTTAAGGGATTGGTCTACTCGTTTGCACAACCCGGTGTCGTCAACCTCTGATAGTCATGTTGAAAACACACCGTCAACTAGTGAAAGTGAAGCCCCAGGACAAAAAGGAAAATATAGATTTCCTTGTAAACTATGTGAAGGCGATCATGCCATCCACCGTTGTCCCTTCTTATAGGAAGCTAAAAGAGTTTTGGATGATCGTCCGGTTTCACCGTTACGACTTCCTCCTGGATATAAAAAACTCTTGCCGAGTCTGTCACTAGTTGAAAATCCGGCTAACCCGCTCAGGTGGTTAGCCGAAGCATCTATCATTGAAGATAAACCATCTGAACCCATACCAGACGAAAGTCAAAAGGTCAAGGCGGCAGTTGACCCGGTCTTGCCTTCAGAGGTTCCATCTTCAGGTGATACAGTCACAGAAGAGAACAAGGATCACACCGTCCAAATTCTTTTCATAAGCACAGACTCCAACGAACATGGGGGCAATTTAACCGTTCCTTTACCGCAGGAAGGAAGTTCATCAGAGTCATACCCGGCCGTCTATTCGGTCCCACCTCCAAGCAACCTAGTTGTCTCCTTCGACTAGAATCAACTAGGCAGACCCTGTTTAAAAGCTAGTATACCATTCCAAATCATTGTTCAAATATATAGAATGGTTATGGCTGGTACCATCGTAGATGAGGGGGCTTATGTGAGTATCCTTTCCTCAACTGCTTGGAAAGCACTTGATTCACCATCGCTTTTGCCTGAGATGAAAAATCTAATAGGTTTTGATAAAGGAACCAGTCGACCGTTAGGGATCCTTCCCGATGTGCCCATAACATTGAGAGGGAAAACGGTTCACATGAATGTGATGGTAGTTCAAGGACCCCTGGATTACAATCTACTCCTTGGACAAGACTATATTTATTGCATGGGAGCAATTGTCTCCTCACTCTTTAGAGTAATGTGTTTTCCGCACGAAGGAAGAGTGGTCAAGCTCGTAGACCAGCTTTCATTTCCCGGATCATACAGAGAAAATAGTCATATACCATACCTAAATGGTCTTTTCATGCAAGAAATGTCTCAATCTCCAGTCCGTCCACCCGATGAGCGCGAGTGATTCGGGGGGACATGACTGAAACCCAGGGGGCATGCACCCTGGTCTGCTTCGGCAGGAAAACTTCGGGTATAGGGTAGGTTTCCGCGAGAAAATATGACTAGTCTGTACTCCCGTTCGTGATTGGAAGAGGGGGTTATTTTGGAACAAGATTCTCTTGTCAAAGTTACGTGATCGAAGTAACTTCTTCCACTCACCTTTGGCTATTTCGATAGACATTGCCAAAGAAGTGTTTTGTTTGCGCTGTGAATAGAACAATCTTTGGGTAACCTGTAAGAGGTATACCTTTCCTAATAAAACAAATGTTTTGTTAGCTCAAATAGAAGGTGACCTTGAAACTCTGTTTTATACCTGGGGGCATGCAAACCTTTTGGAGTGCAACCAAAGAGCGATCATTTATCTTTTTTTTGGATTGGTCATTTCCTAACTTACATAAAGAAAGGATGTGGGGCAAAACTCTAAAAATTGCCATTTTTATGACGCATTCTTATCACACAACTGGATTAATCGAGCAGTTTTAGCACATAGTTCAAGCTCGTTAAAAAATAAACATAAGCCATGAGCAAATGTTTCCTCCCGCGTTTAAGCTCGTTAAAAAATGAACTATTCTTCAGTAAATAACCATCGTGAATGTAGTACTTCAGCCATGAAAGCCTTGTTCGTGTTTGCACCGTCACCTCCACTTTTTCATTGGCCAATCATTCACCCCCATTTGATTGTTTACCCATTTTGAGGAACAGCTGCGAAGAGTGATTTCACTAACCATCCTTGTAACACTGCCGTGATTGGAAAATTCCAAACCTTACCTGGAATCAGCTGCTACCCATTTTATCACTCGTTCCTCAAAAGACGAGTCTCCTTTAAGCTCTTTTCAACTGACTCGTAAAATATGAAAAGATTTCTGAGCCATTGGCCTCTCCAGTTTGTTAAAGGGACAGGAAGTGCTATCCCTCCTCTAGATTTTAATCTTTTTGGACCTGAGGGATTATTACACAAAAATATCGAGCGCTTGTTCTGTTCGGCTCGTTAAAAGTATCGAAAATTCATCCCTTCTGTATTGTTTTATACTTTTTCAGACTTAAGGGATTAGATGACGAAAAAGGAATTTTGGAGTTACCTTTATGTCCCTTTTCAGACTCTCTAAAATTGAAAAGGACCGATTTATCTTTGTCTTTAAACTCGTTAAAAAGATTAATAGCGACAAACTTGTCTATAGACGAGACGAGTTTCACTATCGCTAGGCTCGTTAAAACATAACGATGGGTTTGCCCGAAGGGAAAATTATAGAACAAGCATATGTTATCCTCCTGAAGCTTGACAAAAATAAAGAGGTACTGGTCAGCAATGACTAGGGAAAATTGGGAAGAAAACTTGAAGAAACTTTGTTAATAGCAAGTAGCTCTTGAACATGACACTTCCACTCCGTGTCCGAGTCGGGTTGGGTTGTTTCATTCACCGGTCACATCACCATGGTCATGCCATACCATCCACATTTGGGGTCAATGCTACCAATCCATCACATCAGTGTCGTCGATATGTTCAAGAGAAGTCATTCAAAGAATTCACCTGTGCCTCACCCGCTACCATACATTATACTCCATTCTTTCATGACTACCACCCTGAACCGTATATCACCAGATCATTTTCACCTCCATTAAAATCATTTGCTCCATTCTGTTTCATTGATGTGGGATTCATTAAGGCCCTCCTGTGACAGATCACTTCTTGTCGACATCAGTTCATTATCTAAGAAGTTGATCTAGGAACACCCCATTCAGTACTTTGAAGCTTGCATGCCTCAATGGCAAGTTTCTCACTTTCGGCGATAGGTTTACATCAATGGCCTTCGACCAAAAGATTTTACGTGGTGTTCAATGCCAAGTCCTTTATTCACACCATGTGAATTGTACTGCAGTACCTTGAGGGTCATTATCATTATCGTTGATTCCTCTCGCGCTTGTTAACAGTTTACATCATTGACTGGTAATCAAGCGATGTCTTTCCATGTTCGACTTCAGAACATTTCTGACATGGATCGACTTGTACTTCGAATGAAGATCGGATGAGATTGAAGACCCCGATCTAGTTTCATCCATCCGGGCTGCGATATATATTGGGGAAATAAAGACATTAAATGTACATCATTGCTGCACAGATAATCATCCACTCAAAAGGATGATGGTTCTATCAGAATCATCAGTCTACACTTAGACGATTGTATGTCCTATGTACATGAAAATGAATTTATAAAGCTGAGCATGGGAATGCCCGCCTCAGCTAGATCGTGAAAATACTATGAAGATAATGTATTGTATTTTATCTTATTACAGGTCTCCTCCCAACATTGAAAGAACTTCGGATCCTCATAATAAATCATTTCACCCGACATCAACAGATTAACGGCCTCATACTTTAGGGGGCAACTTTTATAGACATTTTTGGGCTCTACAACCCCAAGCATGCAATGTCCATAAACCAAGGGCTCCTAAGTCCCTAAAAGTTTTGTTCTAACCCCTAAAGGAACAAGGTCAATAGATTACAGCTTCTCCCAGAAGTTCTCCATGAGAAACTGCTTAGAATTGGTCAAAACAAGATCATTGCATCTGCTCCACTGGCTAAGTGCATTGCATTTCAAAAGTCCCTTCTGTGGGGTGCGACGGGCGAGAAATGGCAAATGGCAGTGTCATTCCGCGAGGTGGAGAGGCAATGGAAGCTTCCAGAATCTTCTCCTGTGACACTTGCCTCACTGAATTCGACCAAGGATGAGTAAGAGGCCATCAGTCTCCAACTGGAAGCAAGAACTATAAGAGAGAAGACACTAATCAAATCACAAGTTGACTCATCCCCCTTACATATATCTATATATGGATCCCTCATCCCAAAGATCCAGAGGCTGGAATTTTGCATATTGTAAGGAATTGTTGTTGGTTTCTTAAGACAAACATCAGATTGTTGGGTGATCTAAGCTTTGTTTGAGGTGAAGAGGGGCTTCTTTGCTGGGAGGTTGATGCTGGGTCAGAACAACTGGTTGTAACTCCTCTTGGCTCTTTTCTTGTTTATCAATAAAAGCTATTTGAGTTTTCCTCCATGCTTTTGTGTCATTGATGCTTGTTACATTTGTATGGTCAATTTACATCTGATCCTAGATTGTTTATGATTATAGATCCATGTCTTTGTATAGTGCTATGCTTCTGTGATCTTATAGGCACTTTGTGAAGCTGGGCGTGCAAGGGAGCAGGTAGTTGAGGACTATCAAAGAAGAGAGGTATCAAATCAGGAGATTAGCGCAAGACAGAGGTTGGTCTTTCTGTTCCTCTCTATCTATAATTCATAAAGGAAAAACAAAAGTAGCTTTTCTCTGTTTGTTTCTAAGGCAACTATCACACCTTAGTGGGATAGAGTAGTTCTATATAGAAACTTTTCACTGTAACACCCTCCCAAAAAAATTCCTTCTTAACCCTGTGGTAAGTTTTTAAAAATCCTGAGTGCCCTCCTAAGGGAGAAGTGTGCAATTCCATAAGAATGTTTTGTTTTAGCTGGGAATTCTTACAGAGGTATAAGTGATCTTTGTACCATAATGAATCATTTTTCCAGCTAAATGTATCAGACATACTAGAGTCTTGTTCTAACTTTCGAATAAGTTCCCACACTTCTTCGTCGTTCTTCCATTCCTCCCTTGCTTCATTTATCCAATCTGGTTGGATAATAGAAATGGCACATAACAATGCTTCCACATCGTCATCCTTTCTTGAGAGTGCATCTGCCACCACATTTTGCTTCCCTTTTTTGTAAATGATTTCAAAGTCATAACCCAACATATTTGTGATCCACTTTTGTTGCTCTTCAGAGGATAATCTTTGTTCTAAAAAATATTTAAGGCTATCATGATCCCTTTTTACCTTGAAGTGTCTTCCCATTAGGTAGGGTCACCATTTCTTAAGTGCATGGAGTATTTCCAACATTTCCTTCTCATAAATAGCTTTGTGTAAAAACTTTCCCTTGATTGGACGACTTTCAAAAGTAATGGGTCTTTCATCTTGCATTAAAACAACACCAATTCCATTTCTTGAAGCATCACATTCCACAATAAAGGTTTTTGTGAAGTCTAGTGTAGCTAAGACCGGTGCTTGGCAAATTGCCTCTTTAAGATGCTTGAAGGCCTTTATTGCTTCTGGAGTCCATGAAAATGCATCTTTCTTCAATAATGTTGTTAGAGGTGCTACTTTTCTCCCATAATTCTTAACAAACTTGTGATAATACCCTGTCAACCTGAGAAATCCTCGCAGATGCTTTATGGATGTGGGGATTTTCCATTCCTTAATGGCTTTAATTTTGCTAGGTTCTACCTTAACTCCTTCATGAGATACAATATGACCCAGATATTCCACCTCTTGTACTTTAAAGAAACATTTGGATCTTTTTGCATATAATTGTTTCTCCTCCAATAGTTGTAGCGCCTTGTCAACATGTTCAACATGATCCTTCCAAGACTTGTTGTAGATTAGTATTTCATCAAAAAATACTAACACAAATTTTCTAAGGAATGGTTTGAAAATGGAATTCATCAAACCTTGAAATGTTGAAGGTGCATTGGTAAGGCCAAAAGGCATGACCAAAAATTCATAATGACCCTCATGAGTTCTAAATGTTGTTTTTGGAATTTCTTTAGTCTTCATTCTGATTTGATAATATCCTGAACGAAGATCCAACTTGGTGAATTAAATTGATCCATGCAATTCATCCAATAATTCATCAATGATAGGAATGGGAGACTTATCTCTAATAGTGAGCTTGTTGAGCTCCCTATAATCCAGAAACACGCACCATGATCCATCCTTCTTGTGCACCAATACTACTGGAGCAGAGAAAGAACTTTGACTCAGTTGAATTATACCAGCCTCTAGCATTTCTGCAACCATATGTTCAATTTCACTCTTTTGGGCATAGGGATATCTATACGGCTTGATGTTTGGAGGAACACTTCCTGGAATCAGATGAATATCATGATCATGATCACTAATAGGTGGGAGACCATTGGGAGTCTCAAATACCTTGGAATGATTGTCCAAGACTTTTGGGAGATCTAGAGAAATAGATGATTCTAATGTGGAAACATCTAGTGAACATAATTGTGCAATTACACCTCTTTGTTCCTTTTTTAGAAGCTTTGTCATGCCGTTAGAGCTGACTATCTTTCCCGGTTTCCCTATAATACCCCTTAATTCAACTTCCTTTCCTTCCACAAAAAATTTCATGAAAAGTTCTTTAAAATTAAAAGCTATTGTACCAAAGGATTGTAGCCATTGGACTCCTAGTACAACATCAGCACCTCCCATTGGAATGGAAAGCATTGGGCTAGTCAATACATATTCTCCCATGGATAGATTGATATTATGGCACTTTCCAAAGCAATTTATTATTCCTCCATTTGCAACCATATCTTGAACTCTGGTGTTGGATATAAGAAGCAATTCAATTCTTTTGCTACCTTACAATGAATAAAATTGTGGGTACTTCCTAAATCAATCAACACTATTACCTTTTTCTTCTTGATTTGTCCTTCTATCTTGATGGTTTGAGGAGTGGTAATTCCCACCAATGCACTACCAGATATGGTCAGATTCATTTCTTCTTTATCTACGCTTTGTTCCTGGAGTATATCCTTTTCTTTTGACCTTTCATGCTCCTTTTCTTCTTCCTCTTCACAATCTATGTAGAATAATTTCTTCTCAGCACACTTATGACCTTTAGTGTATTTTATATCACAACTGTAACAAAGCCCTTTCCTTATTTTTTCTTCCAATTGTTGTGGTGTCAACCTTATAGGTTGTGGAAGACTAGGGGCAACAACACTTCCATCTTTATAGTTGTGAGTGGTATGCTTCCTGGTTGCCATAATTTTGCTTTCCATTTTTCTTGCTAACTTGAATGCCTTCTCTAATGACTCAAGTTCCCAAAGGCGAACATCACGTTGGATATTATCCTTTAAATTCCCTATGAACACATCAATCCTATGCTCCTCTGGAATATTTTTTACCCTTATGTTCAATTTTTGGAACTCCTCAATGTGCTCCATTATTGAACCCTTTTGTTTGAGACTTATCAATTGGCTAAAAAAAGTGTTGCTTTTTGTACCCTCATAATGTGTTGTCAATTTTTCCGTAAAAATTGCCCAAGTGCTAATTTTTTTATGAGAGCAAAGCCATTGATACCATACAAACTAATTTGGTTCCAAATATAAAGTTGCAATATGTACCTTTTGTGTGTTTTGCACATTATTTAGATCGAAAAATTGTCCATTTGTAATATCCATGTTGCGGGATGCTTGCCATAAAACTTCCTCATATCGATTTATGGAATATGGTGGGTCTTCGATCCAACATTAGAGTCTATGGAATCATGATTAACATTTATTTTTTTCTCATCATGAGTTTCCTTTACTACCCTTTCACCATTAGTGACCATTTCTTGTAGAAACTTATTCATATTTATCTTCAATTCTTCCATCTTATCATCCATGCCATCAATTTTAGCATCCATGCCATTCATCTTAGCTTCCATGCCATCCATCTTAGCTTCTACGCCTTTCTTTAAACAATCAATCTTATCTTCTACACCTTTCTTTAAACTATCCATCTTAGATTCTACATCTTTCCTTAAACCATCCATCTTAGATTCTGCTGCTTTTTGTGCAAGTGACACTTGTTGCACTTGGTCTGGTAATTTTGATATATCATGTTTCATTTCTACCACTTCTTCATGAGTCATGCTAGAGCTTTGAGGTTTCTTACTAGGTGTGTTCATTTTCTTTCCTCGGGGCATCAATTACTGATTCAAACTAATTTTTCAAACCAAGCTTATGCAAAAATTTTAAAAAAACTACACACCTTTTTTTCACTTTGTAGAAGCTTGATATTGAATCTGATGTATCTCTGTAATTTCAGATCATCCAGTTCTAAAATTGAGATCTGTAGTAGCCCTCTGCATCCTCTTTCCAATGCCACTAGTCTGATCCAAATTGGATTCTCCAAAGAAGAGTTATGCACAATCTCCTAAGATGACATGATTATAGACTAGTTTAGTAGAGCGAACTTGTACGACATGCCACAAGTCACTGTTTCAACCTTTGGTTCTGAAAAATATCTACAAGAAACTAAAGTCGATCCTCTTTCTGTACCTTCTTACGAAATTTCAATCTGATGCTCAGAGAGATAGTTATGATGACTTTCCCCAAGTCACCTGTTTGGAATGTAATTCAGGAGTCTACAAAAAGACCAACTTCCTCAGATCATATCTCCGCAAATATAGTGCAAAAAGCTCTAAAATTCGAACCCCAGATTTAGCATGATTTCTTCTCAAAGGGATTTTTTTTTAGCTTTTGAAATGTCGCAAGAAAAATTTTATAGCGAAAATGCCACGATGACCTGTTTGGAGCAGTGAAACCCTAGAATCCAAATCTTTGATACCAAATGTTACGAAACCAGCTCGCAAAAAGATAGAAAAGAGAGATCAACACCTTAGAATTCAGCCTCTTCGAGAGGGCAACCTCCTTTACATTACACGAACGAACAATTCTTGGATGATTTAAATGACAAAACCTCTTTTCTATATATAGGAGTCTAAGGAGTCACAATATAACCCAGCCGACCTAATAATAATAATATAAAGCAACAAAAATAATAATAGAGGGATTCTATGGGGCACAGTAATAACAATATGGGGACAATAGGGGCACAAAAATATTAATAAGGGATAAAACTACAATAGTAATGGGGTAATCACTAGTATTATAGGGACCCAACATGTTGGTCACATGAAGGATGAATTTTATGTGTGATTGTGATGCATCAATCACATGGGTCGGCCTGGTAGTAAGTGACTGCAATCAAGATCTCTTTTTCTCGTGCTTGCAACTGAGGCCGAAAACACTAAAAGATAAATGCGAGCTTTATACGCTGCAATTTCATCTTTGAGAGAAGTTTTTCCTGTGCGAATGAGCCAAAAACCAAGATAGAAGAGTGTCTCATGATTATTTCCAAATGAGGTAGAGGTCACTTGTATTGATAGACTTCTAAGGGTGTCAACTTTACTTTATGGTCGGCCTTATCAAATATGAAAATGTGGATTTTTCTTCATAAGTACACTTTTCCTTATCTGTTCTAAGTGATATTTAGGTCAATTTTGGTCCTCACAAAAATATGAATTCAATGAAATAATAATACCCATCAAATGAGCTGTCCAAAGTGGAAATTGACCGCAATTTCATATTTTAGCACTGCGGAATTTAATTCACCATCTAGAACACAAATAATAGACATAGAGAGGGAAACATCACACATGCACAAATATTTATCTAGTGGAAAGCAACTGATCAAAACCACTTCCTATATGTATTTCATATATGTATTTCATTAATTAGAGAATACAGATGAAATACATATGCTTGCTCAAACCTAAGCACAACCTACAAGTGTATATTATGTCCCTCTGGTTGACTGACTAACTCTAGCCAACACTTAGCCAATTTTCAAGCCCTCTAAGATCCTATTTCCTTACATTATTCCTTGAGTAATTAGGACCTATTAATTAGGATTTTCCTCCAAAATTATTATGAAATTCCTCAGGGTTGATCACTTGACATCACATAACACTTGTACACTCAACTAGTTTACAACTGTTGGTTAACTACCTTGGAAACTCCACCACAATTCAGAAACTCGTATTCTTTGCATGCATGAGCTATTTATTAGTTGATTGATTAGTTAACTAGATGATACCTGAGTTAGATTGATGTCCCACAACTTATTTGGCCACCAACAAGTTCTATTAATAGTTAGAACTAGTTTAACTGATTACAACTGAAATTAACTCAACCTAGGCTCCTAAAATTTAGGAATCACTACATACAATTGAACTTCATGCCCTTAACTTGAATTAACTGAGCTATACTACTATAAAATAGGAATCAACAGATGAAAACTGAAATTCAACTCATTAAATCGAATTGATTGTTCTTAACTGAGTGACAAGAGCCATGTCACCTCATTTAACTCTTCGAAGTTGTCCGCTGATGTGGAAATTCGAATTTCCTCAATTTGATTAAGTAAAAATAAAATTGAGACTTTCTTGGTAGATTTTTCAACAATATTTTCATTTTGTATTAATAAATACATGTTCCTTTTCTATATCCATATTTTGAATAAGTTTTAAGCTGATAGGCCCTCTATGGAAATTCTATTGTTTACTTTTGTGGTGGTGTTGTGCATAGGGTCATATTATATTGTAGGTGGAACAAGATCTTCAAGTGTAAGCATGCTTCCTCTGCATCAAACTCAAGAGACTTCACCGATCTGCAAGGATGACAGGTTTCATCTTTTGGTCTCCATATTATGATGTTGAAGAGTTGAATTTATTTGTTTGTATAACAAAATATTTGGGTTTGAATCTTTGATCTTTTTGATGATCACACACAAATATGGGTAGATCATTCTATAATCTACAGGGTTAAAAATAATTAGCTTTCTTCGGTAAAAATTTCTCATAACACTGAGTGGTTTGTAGTCCCTAAGGGATGTTTGTAAGTTGTCGGTGTATTGGCCCCAGTTCTATAACTGGATCTTGGAGGTTGGGTCATGTCATAGTCACTCTCAACTCATGTTTACCTGGAGAGCTGGTAAAAGCTGGCAAATGTGGAAAAAGGTGGTATCAAAGTGGTTTTCATTCTCTTTGGGTGATATTTGATACCACAAGGTGGTATCAGAGCAAGGTTGTAGCCTTGGACCTCGGGGTAGATGTATATAGCTATGCATGCATGTCAATTGTATAGGTTCCTAATATGCATGCATTAGGAAGGTTACAGTTAACATGTATGTGGTTATTAATGCAATTTTATATCGTCATGTATATTGTTTAGATGCTGATATGTTGATTTTATATATATATATTTTTTGTTAATCTCGATTGAATTGTGCATACAAAATAGCCTCTCCTGAAATTCATTAAGGTATGGTTTTATCATGTTTTCTATTCGGTTTTTTCTAACATGGTATGTTTGTAGAAATAAGAAAATTAAATATGATTAGGAGAATGGTGGATTAAAATTCATGTACCTCTCCTTGCAGATCAGTTGAGCAAAGAGGAGATGAGTATTCTATTGATATAGCAGATACATTGATAAGCTTGAAGGCAGAAATCAGAATTTGTAAGGCAGATAACAATAGGTTGATTGTGACATAGGAAAGACTTTCCAAAGCTCAAGAAAATAAAGTTGAGGTCAATGCAGTGATCCTTTAGGGCCTATCACATTTGCAAAGACAGGGATGATTAAGGATTAGTCATGGACAAGAGGGAAGGAAAAATGGGGCATATGGTAGGATCTATCTATCATGATACAAGTTGGACAAAGATGATATAATTAGAGGTGGTAGATGGTCATATACACCTGATAGGAGAGGTAGTGATTATGGGTTATATTCTAGTTTTGGTTTAGGGAGACATCATTTTCATCACTACCATCATCCCTATAGGATGAGTGAGAAACAATAATTTCTAGAGGAGTTCAAGAAATTCAAGCCTCCTACTTTTGATGGAGAGATGAAGAAATAAGAGGATGCAAAAGCATGTCTACTTGTGATGAAGATGTTTTTCAGACTACATGATTATACAGAGAATTTGAAAGCCAAGATAACATCTTCAGACTCAAAGGAAAATCATATATCTAGTGGGAAGATGTGAAATATGTTAGAGGCATCAAGGTAGAAGAGTTGATTTGGCATGAGTTTTATAGACTCTTCAGAAAGAAGTACTTGTTAAAGAGGTATTATGATGGAAAAACCAAGGAGTTCTATGAGTTGGAGATGCGTTCCATGGAAGATGAAGAGTACATGACCAAATTTATAGAGCTTTTGAGGTATGTTCCAACCCTCAAGGATGAGAAGACAAAGGTGATGAGCCTAGGTATTGCAACAAGAATGCTGCAACTCCCAGGGCTACCAGATTTACTTATCAACCAGGGGTTCGTACAAACCTGGAGGTGATAGTGCTATATGCACAAGAAAAATTGAAGGTACTTCATGTTGTCACTGCTCATCTAGCAAGAGACCCCAGGGGTTCCAAGCCAGACTTCTATAGGGTTAGAAGAAGCTTAACCCTTTGATGGAAGAAGAGCAAATCTATCCTAAGGGAGAGGTAATTCTGTTGCAATATTGAAGAAAACAACATGAAATGCTAAACCATACCATAACCTAACCAACCATACAAACAGCTATGCTAAGCAGAATTTCTAAATTAAAACTAATCTAATGCTTCTATCTAAGTTGTAGAGGTAAAGAGCATCAAAACTAGACTAAGGTGTAAGCAAAGGAAACTAAGCTAAATCGGATTTCAAGCGAAAGAGAAACCAGAGCTTGAAATCAATGAAAGGAGGATGTAAGGATGCAGTAGCGCATAGGGACCATTGGATGGATCAACGAATAGAAGATGGATGGTGGAGATCTTATCGCAGGGCTTAAGTTATGTTATACAACAAAATGACCTCCTCATCAACTCACAAGTGAAAGACAGCATCATTGAAGCAAAGACCACAATTACAAGCCTTGACTCCACATTAACGCTAGTTGCACATTGTAAACCTACTTTATAAAGCTTGTTACCAAGCCCAAGGGTGCGTTAGTGACCCTCCTAACTCAAGTTGTTAGACTAGGGCCAATGTTAGTGAAACTAAGGGAAGTTCAATGGGTCAAACCAACAAATCTGCTCACAAATATCTATATATTTATCCCTAAATTTTCTCAAGAAAAGCAAGAAATTCCCAAAAATCAAACTATTTGGGGAAATTCCAATCTGAAAAAGAAGGCAAATGGGAAAGAGCTAGAAAACTGGGCAAGTTCATTACTTTTTCCCTAATGAACTCTATGAGGAGCTTGGCAACCCTAACTCGATTGCTAGATAAGCAGTGAGAGGGCCATTGTGAAAGAGGTCAGATCATTTGAAAGGATAGCCTACTAAGTTGTTGTGAACTGTCACATACTTGAAGAAGTGAGCTAAAAGAGAGAGAGAGAGAGAGAGAGAGAGAGAGAGAGAGAGAGAGAGAGAGCGGAAGGGGCAAAGGAAGAGTGATACAACAGATGGTTGTAATCATTCTTCTGCTATTAATACAGAACTGTAGTTGTGTTCGCTACTCCATGGTGTCGGTAACCTTGTTCATTAAGTTGTTCATTCGATACTTGTTTAGTTGTATGCAAATAGATTTTCATTGTCCATTCTTATATTAGTTTTCAAGATTGTATGTTGTGCTTGTGTTTTCCTTTCCTTTGTGTAGGAATTGATTTGGAGCTGGCTTTGAAGGAGTTCTTCTAGGATGCATTGAGATCTTCAAACAAATCTAGAAGGAGACTTGAGGTAATCCTCTTTCCACACTTTTTTAACTGATATTTGATATATGAACATGTGTATAAATTGGTAGCTTCTACAGATAATCTTACAGTTTGTCGAGGGTCCCGAGAAGGCCTTTGAGGGTAGTTTTCATTCTCCATACACTGTGCATTTTACCCCATAGTAGAATTGGCAACTCTGTTGGAGACTATACATCTAGTTCCTGGTTTACCCAGACTCTTCTATGTTCTCTCTTCCTTCCAAGAGCTCCCTATTCTTCAAAAATCCTTTTTCTGATCCACCAAATATCTTGTTGCATCCTACTAGTATACATTCATCTTAGAAACTAGTCTTGGAAACCCTTTTTGTGAAAGATTTCCCACACTAATGTAGGTTACCAGGCTACACAGAGCTTTATAAAGCACTGTGCCTATGTACAGGGAGCGTTAGTGACCCTACTAGCTCTCTGTAGCCATTGTTACAGAGCATTAGTATCCCTTTTCCTTGATTTCCAGTAGTATCTGTGGACCAAAATGGATGGAAAATCTTCTCATGGGATGAAATAAGATCTATAACTGTATTATGTCAACAAAATTGGTGTCCTAGAAATTTATTTTTACGAAATTTTTTTGGTTTTTCTCTCTTAAAAAACATCTTCTCTGAAAGAAAGACTGATAATTTGTGTTCATCCTTCTGTTTAAATAGTTGTGAGTTTCTTCATTTTGGTTCCAAGTAGTTGTTAGGAAATATTGGAAAAGAATCTTTTGGTTATGCATGTGTTGCAAGACTATAGATGCACAGATGAATCTATGAATATGTGAAAAATATGAATATGTAGAATACAGCTTGTATGCATCAATTTTTTTTTTTCAAGGCATTGTTTCTACATGATTTATTGAGTCAAGAGTCTCACCATATTCCATACGTCAACACCCCTACCGAAGACAATAATGAAGTACACATAAAATTTACATTAAAATCAATCAGTTACTCTTTTGAGCAAACCACCATTAGCTAGGCTAGGACCTTGGGATAAGCATGTGAGTGAACTGCCCATGGTTGAAAATCAAAACAAGTGTTGTTAATGAGTGAAAAATTCCTTCTGCACTCATATTAATGGGACCACTCCACTAAAAACAGAGCGAAATACGAGACAACATCAGATTGTAATTGAAGGTAGCCCTCCTTCTCTTACAAATCTGTTGAGCATTCTGTGTATTGGGGGTCCTTTCGGATTTCAGAACTGAGTCAGGGACTCAGGTATCCTGCCCACATAACATGTTGTCTACGACTATGTCCCCCCTAGTAATGTCTGTGATTTTAGGTATCTCTAGTGGCCAAACTTCTAGGTACTTACACAAGGTGACTGGGGGCGCTATCTTGGAACCTAACAAGGACCCATCTACTCTATCTTCATTTTTTGGGAGGGTGCTCATCTTCACGAGAGTACTTGGCCCCTCAATCTGAGGTTCGGGCAAAGCTCTAGAGTAACCGTAACTGTACATTTGGCCATCCTTCTTTGTTATTCATTGAGATACCGGGTTTCATCTCCGATGATCGATGCTTATCAGACGAGGTAATTTCCCTCTATTTGCTGATTGATCCATTTAGTGCATTTTTTATATTTATTTAGGTACCTAAGTTCTATCATTTGAGACTTTAAATAGTATCATGATAAAAATTTATTGATAAAATTAACAGTCACCGTGGCTACATCCGGCCCTCGTCATCACTCTAGATGATTGTTAGGACTTCCTCCACTCATTGTGGAAGATCCATCGAGTTCCACTGAATCAGATTCCTCATCTTTTAGGGATCAGTCTCCTAGATCTCACACAAGATCTATTTGGACAACCGACGATTCAAGTTTGCGAGAGGATTTATTCACCGAGGGATTTCTTCCCCCCTTTAACCCTTTGCTCACAGATCCATTGGAACCTGTCTTGGCTCCCGTGGTACATTTACTTCCTGCTTCGATAGTTGGAACATTTCCATCTATCCAGTCGACGTCTAGTGGGTTGTGGAACTTTAGGGATACTTTTGGTCCTTTACCACTCCCCTAGTCGATAGTCATCACAACACCGGTAATGTGTAATCCCGCTATTCTGTTTGTCCCAGGTACAACCACTCACATGACACCCTCTATGAGTGGAACCCAGAAAATGCCAAGTTCCACCCCTATGGTGCAACATTGCATACCTTCGACAAGTACCACATATATTGCTCCTTATAACACTCAATGCGGCACTATGCGTGCAGTTCCCATTTACCAACAACATGGTTGGCCAGCAATGTACAGTTCAAATTCCCTAATTCATATACCTAGGGGGTTCCCAATATGCACATGCCAATAGGGAACATAACAATTCCCCCTCTATTCTCAGGAATGCATGGTCAGTCGCTAATTGACATGAGTGTTCCCTCTATCAACCAAGGCAAAATGGTCAGTTCTGTGTCGGGCGGGAATCCACAAGGGTTTCCCAACCAATCCATGGGGCCGCCCTACTCACATACTGAAATGAGTCAAGGGGGCACCGCTTATACTAGGGGAAATTTCATACCCCAGTATCAAAGTCCTCATGGAAATCCACTCTACAACACCATACCTCAAAGTAACTACTACACCACGCAACCCATGTACACCATGGGGAACCAAACGATGGGAGGAGCGCAAAGTTCCTCAAGTCATCCGTCATCACCATGGTCTGAGTTAGGGGCACCTAACTTTCCGCCTTTCTTGGCAATGTTGCATATACCTGGCTTATACAAGTTGACAAACGACCCCATCTATCACAACTTACAATGGCCACTGATCCCGCATAAAATACCAACGGACATCCCAAAGTTCGGTGGAAAACAAGGGGAGGATCCGGGAACCCATATCACCACCTACCATCTCTGATGTGTATCAAACTCTATGGTGGATGATAGTGTCCGGTTACATCTTTCTTCCTGCACCCTCACTGGAAATGCAGCGAAATGGTATATTGAGTTACCACACACGTCAATAAACACATTTGACGCTTTAGCGATGGAATTGTTGGGTTGTGTTATATTCTTTCCACAACTATCCCACATAATTAACTAGGGAGTTAGAGGGGCGGCAAAGCCCCCCCTCGTTGCTCTGATTGTGTAGCCGAGGGGGTCACAGGGGGTTTGAGGCATACCCATAACCCCACCTTATGGGGTCCGAGGCAATGCCCCGAAAAATTTTGGTTTTGGACCCTATGTTAGGATGGGTGGACCCACCTATGGTTTTGTGCATGATTTTCGCACATGTTTTTGGACACGATGGTTTTTCGGTCCACGGTATTGGATGCGATGGTTTTCGGTCCATGGTATTGGATGCTTTGGCATGTATAAATATGTATTATATCATTGAAAGGAACATAATGAAAAATCAAGTTAGTAGTCCAGGTTTTGGGATCCAGGGGAAAATCTCTGTGTATATGTGTTTTATGTATTATGCTTTCGCATTGTTTATTTTTTGTGTTTTAGAATTCGTATGCAGGTAACTTTTGTACGGGGTTAAAACCTACATTTGGTATCAGAGCAGTTTTGTCTTGAAGGGGATGCCTTTGTTGCTGAGGGGTTTCACTCAAGCCTGTGGTAGACCTTGTTCAGTGGGAGATCTGCGAGATTGATTTTAGTGGTAGAAGAAGATGGCGAGCAGTAGAAAGATAGAGATCGAGAAATTTAATGGTCAGAGTTTTGAGTTGTGGAAACTCAAGATGGAGGATCTGTTGGTGGATAAAGATCAGTGGATCGCGGTAGATCTGGGTACTAAAACAATGGGAGTGTCAGATGAAGAATGGAAGAAGTTGGATCAAAAGGCAAAGAGCATAATACGATTGTGTGTCTCAGATTCAGTATTGCTGAATGTATTAGGGGAAGCTACGACGAAGTCTTTATGGGACAAGTTAGGGACTTTGTACCAATATAAGTCTCTAGTGAATAAACTGTTCCTGCGGAAAAGGCTGTATAACCTGAGGATGAAAGATGGAGACTCGGTGACAGAGCATTTGGACACATTTAATACTGTGGTAAGTCAATTAGCATCTATTGATATTAAAATTTTAGATGAAGATAAGTGCATCAGTTTGTTGAGTTATCTACGAGATTCGTGGGATAGTTTAGTTATTGCAATAGGTAGCAATGCAACTACCTTACAGTTTGATGAAATAGTCTCATCCTTGCTGACGGAGGAGATGAGACGGAAAAATATGGAGAGCCAGAATGGTGATGCCTTGTAAGTATGAGAATGGTCCCAGAATAGAAACAAAAATAAGTCATCAAGTGGGAGATCTAAATCTCCAGGAAAACCTATAAGGTGTTGTCCTGGAAATGCAGAAAGGAAGGGCACTACAAAAGGGACTGTAAATCTAGAGCTCCTGATAAAGGAAAGGAATTTGATGATGCTTCTTCTACAGAGGCGAAAACCACATCAGATGAAGGTGGGGATGTGTACTTGGCTTCTTCAAGTACACATGTAGATCATGAGGCATGGTTGATTGACTCAAGTGCATCCTTTCACTTCACTCCCCATAAAGAGTGGTTCTGCGAGTATGAGAAATACAATGGTGGTGATGTGTTCTTAGGGGATGATAGGAAGGCTAGAATCATTGGTCGTGGAAACGTAAAGTTGAAGTTGCAAGGTGGAAGGATTAGAACACTTCCGGGTGTTCTGCATATTCCTGCATTAGCCAGAAATCTGGTTTCTATTAGCAAGCTGGATGATGCAGGTGTAAAAACAGTGTTCGAGAAGGATACCTACAAAATGGTTCAGGGAGCACTGGTATTGATGCAAGGAGTTCGAATTGGAACTCTGTAGAAGCTTCAAGGTAGCACTGTTATTGATGGGTGCAACAGTTTTGTGGTTCCTGAAATTGGAGCAGAAAATCTAGTGGTCTCTAGAGAGAAGATCATGTTGTGGCATCAAAGGCTTGGACATATTAGAGAGAAGGGCCTTCGTATACTTCATGGTAAAGGTATGGTATAAGGTATGAGTAACAGTTCTCTGGATTTTGATTTTTGTGAAAATTGTGTATATGGGAAGCAGAATCGGGTGAGCTTCCTCTCTGGTAGTAAGAGGGAGAAACAGATATTAGAACTTGTGCACAGTGATGTGTTTGGACCTGTGAAGGTTCCATCACTGGGTAAGTCTATGTACTTTGTATAATTTATAGATGACAGGAATACATGGATATATTTCCTTAAGAAGAAATATGAAGCTTTTGATAGGTTTAACGAATTTAAGGCTCTCGTGGAAAATCAGACAGAGAAGAAGATAAAGGTGCTGAGGACAGATAATGGTGGAGAGTTTTGCAACAAGGAATTTGAAGAATTTTGTAAGAAGTGTGGTATAGCACGACAGAAGACTACTCCATATACACCTCAGTAAAATGGAGTTGCAGAAAGAATGAATAAGACATTGAATGAAAGGGCAAGAAGCATGCTCAGTGGTGTCTGGTTAGGACAGGAATTCTGAACAGAGGTAGTGGATACTACATGTTACCTAGTCAATAGGTCATCTTCATCAGCATTGGAGGATAAGACTCCACAAGAGGTATGGACTGGTAAGAAACTTTCTCTTTCACATCTGAGGGTATTTGGATGTGATGCACATGTACATGTTCCAAAGTAGAAATGAACCAAGTTGGATAGTAAATCTGAAAAGTGCATCTTTATTGGGTATAAGGATGGTTTAAAGGGTTATAAGCTTTTGAACCCATTCACATGGAAGGTTGTGTACAGCCGAGATGTGGTGTTCAGAGAGGTAAAAGATGTTATTAAACATGAAGTGCAACCAAAGGAACTTGAGAAGATAAAGTTTGAGCTTAAGGAGGAAGAATCAAACTTTACAGCAGAGGAGGAATCAGAAGATGAAGAGCCACAAACTCTGGGTGTGAGAAGATCAGTTCAAGAAAGAAGGCGGCTAGAAAGGTATAGCCCATCTACTTTCCATTCAATTTTTTTTTTATCTATTACTGATGATGATCCCAGAACTGTGAAGGAAGCAGTAGATTTCGAGGATGGAAAACTCTGGAAAGAGGCCATGGTTGATGAAATGGCATCTTTTCACAAAAATGAGGCTTGGGATCTGGTGGAGTTGCCGGCTGGAAGGAAAGCCATTGGCAGCAAATGGGTGTTCAAGAAGAAAACAAATGCAGAAGGAAAGGTGGAGAAATACAAAGCTCGGTTGGTAGCAAAAGGTTATTCCCAGGTGCTGGGAATTGATTTTGGTGATATTTTTTCTCTTGTTGCCAAGGTAACTTCTATTATATTAATTTTATCTATTTCTGCTACTTTTGATTTTGAGGTAGAACAGATGGATGTGAAGACAACATTTCTTCACGGGGTTCTAGAAGAGGAAATATACATGAAGCAATGTGAAGGCTTTGCGGTGAAGGGTAAGAAAGAACTGGTATGCAAGTTAAAGAAGTCTTTGTATGGGTTAAAACAGTCACCAACGATGTGGTATCAAAAATTTGATACATTTATATGGGGACTTGGCTTCACCAGAAGCAAAGAAAATCACTGTGTGTATTTTAAATTAATTGGTGACCGTGTTATTTATCTGGTCTTGTATCTGGATGATATGTTGTTGGTTGGAAATGATAAAGAAATTATCCAGGATTTGAAGACCCAGTTGTCCTCCAAATTCGACATGAAAGATCTTGGTGCTACAGACTATATTTTGGGCATGGAAATTAAAAGAGATCAGGCAAAGAGGAAGCTCTAGTTAAACCAGAGGAAGTATGCTGAGACAATACTGCAGAGGTTTAATACGCAGGATAGTAAACCGCTGAAGGTTCCTATTCCTGTAGGTGTGAGGTCTGTTATCACTTAGGTTGTTCCCCAAAAGATCTAAAAAAAGGGAATACAGCGGAGTTAACCACTAACCAGTCTTTCAGCTGCAGATTCTAGCCAATCTGCAACCAGAGAGGGCTCTCTCTTACGATTTAGATTTGTTTTGTTATATGTTAGGCTAGTTATGAAGCACAAGTATTTGTTTGGTGTTTGGAAGGTGACATTCAATAGAACAGGGCTGCAAACTAAGATAAGTTCAGACCATTGGGTTAATGGAGTCAGTGAAAATGAATTTTTGGATATGGTTTCTTAGGCAAAAGGAGGAACTACAGATTAAGATAGTTAAACATAGAAAAATTTTCAAGCCGAAATAAGATGAAGTGAAGTCAGGGAATGAAAGGCAATTAAGAATCTTTCATTATGCTAACAGAGGGAAAATGAGTAAATATTATCAAGGAGCAATCAAGAATTCCCTAATTATATTTAGAGTGCAAGAACCATGGAGACAGAAGCAGTCAAGAATTCCTGCATATGCTAGTCCTGAAGAAAACATAAAAATTGACAAGAATTGAACACAGAGTACAGTCAAGTAAATTCTAGGTTATCCTTTTTTCGTGTAATTCAGAATATGATATATAGATGATATATAAAACATAAGAACAATAAAAAAGAGTTAAAAGACTTATTGATCCATGAGGTAACACGAGAATTCTGCAACATATTCCTTTGCCAATAATCCCACAACCAGAAAATTCACCAGCAAAGCATTCCAACAATCTTTATTCAAAAAGGTTCTCAAAATTACAGCGCAGGTCCAGAATGATATTCACCAACCAACCCCCAATACATCTCTAGGGGAAGTATATATACAAAAATATTTTACAAAATATCTCATAGGGAAAATATCAGGCAATAAATTTTATCCATCTACTTCTTCAAGGGTAATAAATGACATTGAAAACAGAGCGTAATCAATGAAGAAGTAACTTCCGCTGTCGTGGCTACCTTAGGTGGTTTGTTGTTTTTGACTTTTTGACTGAATAAGTCGGCTGGTAGCTGTCTCTTCAATTTTCGTTCCTGTAATGCTGCCACGGTCTTGTCATCTGTGCTTGATTCTGCCTTAACGCTTTCAGCTTGAATTCCTTGGTTATTTTCATTTTCTGACAGGTGGCCCGTATATTTGAATTTTGATTCTATGCAGATGATCAAAAAAAAGAAAAACAAGCACCAAAACTACCTTGGTAAAACCTCCAACATACTCTACCACCATTGGTCTGTTGGAAACTGGTGTCTTTGTAGTTTTATCAATATTTCATCAGCTTCAGTGTACCTGTAGAAATTGGGTGGGACTTCAAAAAGATGTGTTATTTCATGTTCAATATAGAACAGATTTTCCAATTTGTCATAGAAGCTTTTTCCGGTAGGAGGTACTATGTCTTCTGAAGTGCTTGATGATGCTGTGATCTGATTTGCAACATATGTGCTTACCCTGTGAGAATACTATTCATGTGTCAACAATCTCTGATTGTTGGTTAAAAAGATGGGTAGACCCCTTTGTTGTAGGGCTGTAAACTTGTCTGTAAATGCATTTATTTCCATCTGCATTTCTTGGCATTTTCTCTCCAGATTTTGCACAAAACTCTTCATAGTTAACACCTTTTTAACTGTCAAAATTGTACCTGTTCTGTCCTGAATATCTAAAGCTGCTAGTTTCTCTCTGGTATGAGTATTCAAAAAATGGATTAATCTGTTGGCCTGCTCTGGCATGTTTCTTAATAATTCTTTGGCCTTTTGAACCTCCACTCGAGCTGTTTCTATCAATTCAATCTGCTCGTGGATAGCCTGTATTGATCTCCATTGATCAGTGATAGATTGGCCGATTTTGGTCCACAAAATTGTTTTGATTTCAGACAGAGTTTTATGAAGAGTAAGCTCTTTTTCCAAGGATTTTGCTTTGTTTTCCAAGGCCATTATTTCTTTTGTTTTTTCAGCCACTGTTATCTTTGATTTATCATAGCTTACCTCCAATTTGGTTAGTTTTTCTTTGGCTTCCTTTAACTCTACCATTTGGAGCTCCAAGGTCTTTATTTCCTCCATCATCTTCTCCATGCTCATGCTGGTATCTGGCACTATTGTTGCTGCTGCTGCTGAAGGATCTGTGGCTGAGGTACCTATTGTTGATGCTGGGGCAGTGGGAGGAATTGATGTTGGTGTTGTAGGAGGAGGAGTTGTAGCTATTGGGGCTGTTTGAGTTGGCTGAGAGGCCAACTCTCCCTGTTTTTCCTGCAATGCTCTCTCCAAAGCCTTCTTGGTTCCTACCAATCTTTCATTCATTTTAATTAACAGCTCCCTCATATTTTCTTCTTCATTTTCTTTCACCATCTCTATCATTTGCGGATGCATAGTAAATGGCAGTCTTAACTGATTTTTGAGGGCAGCTATGTCATCCTCCTTTTTCTTTATGAGTTGTTTTATTGCCTTGGGGTCCTTGGGATTATGTCCCAGCTCAATGATGATTTCTTCCAAGGACTTTATCCTGTTGTCCTTGGCCAGAGAGGATACCCTTTCCAATTCTATTTGAGCATATGTATTGTTCAGTGAATTCTGCAATTTCTAAGCTTGTATGGCCTTCTCTGCCAAAGTGGAATAAACCATTTCACCTGATTGTTTGTGCAACTCAACCTAGTCCAAAGGGTGAATGTCTTTGGCCAGAGCCTCTAGATTTGTTCTAATATAATCAGTAGCTGACTGTGGCTACTGCACTGTGGGTTTGAAATGACTCAAGATTAATTTCCCTTCCTTGATATCATAGGCAGACATCAATCTCTGCTGCTTGACCAGAGTTGTTTTGAGGAACTGATCATAAAGCTACATCCTTATTGGTTCATTTTGTGCCTTGATCTCCATGAATGGCCTCTTGATATCTGAACTTTGTTTTCTTTGTGGCCGCGCTGATGAAATCTCCATAATGGGTTGTTTTCCCGCTTGTTTTCCATGAGAACTGGTAGGTGATTATGTCCCTAGAGAAATTAATGGGCTGGCTGCCCTTTCACTTCTTGGACTCTTAATGATCTCCTCAATAACCTCCTCTTTAGTTAGAGGATCCACTCTCTGCCTCTTTGCTCCTGGCTATTCTGCTGGCCCACTTACTGGTGTATTGATCCAGGTGGATGTTGGTGGCCACCCACCTATCCCATTTGGACCCCCACAACTGTCTCTTTCAGTTTTTCAGTTTCCTTAATTATAGCACAATTTACTATTTTTAGCAGTTTTTCGGGTCCTAAACTTCCGGAGCCGTTTTGAGGCCCTAAACGACGTTTTTTGGGAAATCCACCGCCAGCGATTGTTTTGATAAAAATCATCTTTTTTGTCGTAGTCCTCGGAGAGATCTTTCCAACGGGCTATCATGCGCGTCAAACGGAGATAATACGACCAATTCGCGACCCCGGGAAGTTGGCTGTCCAACTCACCCCAAAACGGGGCCCACAATTTGGCGTTTCATCTTCTAGGGTTAGGTTTTGGAATGTGAAGGGTTTTTCATTGTTTCTCAACAATAAATAGGCCTTCGAGCCTCATTGTAAGGACAGTTCGAAATAGTTCAGAGGCATGTAGCCGACACATCTCTTCTCAGAGATAAGCTACCATCGCCCTAGCTGGGTTATTTCTATTTATAAGCATATTTCAGTATTCTCCATTAATGAAATGAAGTATTATTTCCGCTGCATCTCTATTTTTATGGTTATCGCATCTCTGTATTTATGGTTATCTTTGTAATCTATTGCGTTCCTACTTAAATCCGGATCAGTGGTATCAGAGCAGTCTGCTTTTTCTCTGTTTTTCTTTGCATGTCCCCAACGAGGTCGGGATATAAGGAGTTAGGGCTTGAATTGGTCGAACCTTTGCAAGACCAGCCTCGCAAATCTCGACGACCTCCCATGGCGGATGAGAAGAAAGACGAGGGGGCAGGAGATCCTATCAGAATCTTGCTCGAAAAAGCCCTCGAGCGGCAAAGGAACGCAATGATGGATAGCTTCGCGCAGATCCTTCAGCGGCTACCCAGAGGTGATGCATCGGCTTCCAACAGCTACTCTGGAAACGCCACACCATTTAAGGTACAAGTTAATTTTGAAATCCCCATCTTCGAGGGTCAAATAGACGCAGATGCCGTAGATAGATGGTTAAATCTGCTAGATGGGTATTTTTCTGTTCATGAATTTTCAAGTCGGGAAAAGATTGTTTTCGCTCTTCTCAAAGTAGCCCCCCACGTCAAGGACTGGTGGGAAACATACTGCGAGCAGAAGGACGAAAGTACAGGCTCACTGTTTTCAGCTGCCCCCACTTGGAATGACTTCCGGGATGCCATCAAGGAGCAGTACTACCTTGTCAAAAGCTATGAGGATAAATACATCAAATGGACCACACTGCGGCAGGGACGAGACCAAGATGTACCAGAGTTCACAAATATTTTTCATACCCTTCGCACACAGTTGGGTATCAAAGATTCTGAGCTGCATTTGGTACTCAGATACCGTGGCTGCCTACACAGATACATCCAGGAAGAGATGGAGTTCTTGAACATCTCCTCACTCGGCACAGCATACCAATACGATGTCAAAATCGAGCAACAGTTCAAACAGAAGAAGCGAGACTTTGGATCTGCAAATCCGAAGCCCAAAGGACAAAGCCAAGGCGGGGTGACCCAAGACAACCCCTCTAAGCTGCAAGAAAAGAACAACACCACGAAGCCGAAGAAGGACATAGGAAAGTGGTGTGAGTTCCACAAGAGTCCCACTCATAACACAAGTGAGTGTCGGACCAAGCAGTCGCTGGTGGCCGAGTTGAAGGCTTCCGAATTAGATGCATGTTCTGACTCTGAGTCAGAACCCGACAAGGGGAATGACAAAGGGAAGCAGATCATTGATGCGAATCCCAGCGCCACTGTTGCTACTGCCAAGATCCAGAAAAATGAGCCCGAAGATCCAGAGGAGGGCGAACGTCTTTTCCACTCACAGATGTGGGTGAAGGGTTCGCCGCTACAATTCATTGTCGACAGTGGCAGCCAAAAGAACCTCATTTCAGCAGAGGTCATGAAGCGGTTGGGCCTACCAACTACACCACACCCACAGCCATACAGTATCAGTTGGCTTCACGAAGGACGGGATCTCAAAGTTCGCCAGCAGTGCCGCCTTCCCTACAGCATCAAGCCCTTCACAGACGAGGTATTGTGTGATGTTACATCTCTGGATGTTTGTGATGTACTATTAGGCCAGCCATACTTGTGGAGGTGACATGCTGTGTATGAGTCAAGGCCTCACACTGTCGTCATTTCTTTGGATAATTCATTATACAGGATACCAGAGGTAGCCCCACCTACTGCCACCTCTTTGATCACTACTAAGAGAGGCAGCAAGCTCATCTCGCAGACTAGGAAATTTATTTTCTATCCGGTTCGCTCCCAAAGTAAGGGGAAGATCGTTGCTACATCCATGACCTCGGCGAAGGGTTCCTCCACACAGCAGTAGCAACAGAGGGATACAGTCGTGACAAAACATAGGAACAACTTCTCCTTACCCGGAGGGGTACCACACAAGTTTCAGGTGGGTGAAAAAGTTTGGTTACATCTGCAGAGAGAACGCCTTACCAGAACCCATCAGAAACTTAGACCGCTTCGACACGGTCCTTACACCAGTAACAAGGTTGTGGGCAACAATGCTTTGAAGCACAACATTCCTCAATTCCTTTGCTTGCACCGATTGTTCAATGTGGACCATCGCCGACCATGCTTCCCACCATTTCTAGACACATTAGAGATTGCAGAACAGCTCACTAGAGACCCAGCTCAGCAGAAGCTTCCTCATCTCAGGGAGGAACTCAACGCAATGGGGACCATTGCTTCCTAAGGGGGGAGGAATGATCCAGGTGGATGTTGGTGGCCACCCACCTATCCCATTTGGACCCCCACAACTGTCTCTTTCAGTTTTTCAGTTTCCTTAATTATAGCACAATTTACTATTTTTAGCAGTTTTTCGGGTCCTAAACTTCCGGAGCCGTTTTGAGGCCCTAAACGACGTTTTTTGGGAAATCCACCGCCAGCGATTGTTCTGATAAAATTTGTCTTTTTCGTCGTAGTCCTCGGAGAGATCTTTCCAACAGGCTATCATGCGCGTCAAACGGAGATAATACGACCAATTAGCGACCCCGGGAAGTTGGCTGTCCAACGCACCCCAAAACGGGGCCCACAATTTGGCGTTTCATCTTCTAGGGTTAGGTTTTTGAATGTGAAGGGTCTTTCATTGTTTCTCAATAATAAATAGGCCTTCGAGCCTCATTGTAAGGACAGTTCGAAACAGTTTAGAGGCATGTAGCCGACACATCTCTTCTCAGAGATAAGCTACCATCGCCCTAGCTGGGTTATTTCTATTTGTAAGCATATTTTAGTATTCTCCATTAATGAAATGAAGTATTATTTCCGTTGCATCTCTGTTTTTATGGTTATCGCATCTCTGTATTTATGGTTATCTCTATAATCTATTGCGTTCCTGCTTAAATCCGGATCATGTATCCTCTTCCCAGTCCCTTTTTCTGCCCTTATCCTCATTGAGAGGAGTCTGCAAGCTGGAATCTCTGGTGCATGGGTTTGGGCAGGAGGAATTTGCCCTTAGCCTTGCTGCTACGATGATGTAGGCTGATCTGTGACTTCTTGTTTTTGTGAATGCAACACTTCTTTGCCTTTGTATGTGCCTGTAGGAGGAATATCTTCTTGGGTAGTTTGTTGTGAAGTTGTAGCAGTTGATGTGCCTGCTCCAATGTGTTGAGGCAATTTGAACGAGACATGTCCAAAAGAGCCAAGGTCAAGAGTTTTTTCAAGGTTTTTCATTGCCTACTCCATTCTCTCTTCCTCAGTGATCTGTTCTACTAGTGTACCTTCTACCCATTCATCTTGATTAGCATATTGTTCTATATCATGGATTCTACAATGCTCATAGCCTGATAGCCTATATTTTGTCTTTCTATCATGGATAAATCCCTGTGGGTCATTGTGTACCCACCAAAAACTCCTCTTTAGTTTCAGCTGCTCACTTAATATCTGTTCAACATCTTTCCACCCTTCCTTTTTGTTAATGATGAGGCGGCCTAGTTGGTTTCTTAGATTCAGCCGAGCCTTTTTCTTGGCTTCATAGAAATGAGTCAAATCTGAGCTGATAAACTGCCTAAAGTATTCAAGGGCAAATAATCTCATAGGCACATATCTTGGAAGCTTGTAGGGGCAAAATTCACAGCCATAAATCTTAATTTCTGTGTGATTTTGGTAAAAGTACCAATCACCGACTTTATAGCTTTTGGACAGCTGCAAGATTTCTGCATTTCAGCGGTGAGTCTGGGAGGGGGGCTTGTCATCAGTAGTGATGAGACTGGATATATGAATAGGTCAATGAACTCACAATAATTATAAGGAGATTTGTGGACTACATGGAATACTGCGGTCCACAATATAACAGATCTCCTTTCTCCTTTTGCATCCAATTTCTTGACAAGGAACTGAAAATTATCTATTTGATAGTATAAAAATAGATGATAGATATAGGTTGTATACTTGAAAACCCCTTCCTTGTTTAGGCTCATGAATTTCTCATGGATTTTGTTGCTAGTCATATTTGATGGTAGGAGGGTGTCCTAGAATAAATATAGACATCACAGCTAGAACGGTTTCATCAACATACTCACTGGTTCTAAAGCCGAGGACATATGATATCATGTCAATAACAGTTCTTCCAACTTCATTGAAATAGACCTAGTGATAAGGAGGTGAGTCTCTGGGCTGGGAGTCTGGTCTCATGAATAACTTGGAAATTTAGCCTGTTTCTACAGAGGATAGCTTGGAGCCTTGGTCCAGCAACTGTTTCGTAGACAGAGGAGTCAGAGGATGATTAGGCTTGAAATGCAACATTTCATTGATTGAGTCAGGGGTGATATAGAACAGAACAGTGCCATTTGGAGACATGATTTCCTTTTGAGTAGGCTCATAGTTAGCACAGCACAGTCGGATTATATCAGGAAACACATTGACTGATGGAAGATAATATCTGGGCAGGTTGGACTCCCAGATGCCATAGAGGTCAGTCTTGTTTAGGTAGATGTTTCTAATTTCACAAAATGTTTGCAGATGGTCTTTGATACCCCTTAGGTCTTGTATTTGGAAGTCCCTATCAGCTAAGGGCAACCATTCCAACTCCTTGTGTGGTGCATTCAAGGGGGCAACATTAAGGGCAATAGGAGTCTCCATTTTTCAATTTTTTGTGACCTTTTAACTCAAAATTTGAGCTTCCACAGTAACAATAGGTAAAATGTGAGTTTCTGGGGTCTTATGCGAGAATTGCACGTCGAATTAAGCTAGAATTTCAGCTTGATGGGCTAATTTATAGAGGGAGCACAGTCCACAGGTGTTTTCTGGGAAAAATGGGCCGAACAGAGGTTAAATTGCAGAGGTTAGGGGTGGCACTGTGTTTTTAATTTTAAATTCGGTTCTACAGGAAATTTTTGGAGAAAAACTTGGAAAAGCAGGTTTTGGGAGAAGAATTCGGGTAAATACCTATTTTTCAGGTGCCGGGTGCACAATGTGGGTGGCAGAGCGAGTTGAGGGACCGATCAATGGAGTTAAAATGCCTGGTTGGTGGAATATGCTGTAACAATGGCGTTTTGGTCATCGCAAACCATGCAAATAGTGCGTAGAATAAACAAAGTAAAATGGGCAAAAAAGACGTTTTAATGGCTTTTTAACGAAAATTTAGATTTTGGCGGGTTTTTGGCACGCTTTGGTTGGCTGACGTCAGCATGACGTCATCTTTGTCGGGTAGCGAGGGTACGGAGGTCGACTTAGCAGTGACGTGGTGGACACAGTGGACGATATAGAGGTGGGGTGGCGGGTGACCTATTTGCTGATGTGAGCATGACGAACGAGTGACGTCAGCGGGACGGGGGCATAGGCGGTAAGCGGTTTGGCCCCCACACCACCTTTTGACGACAGTGGTTTTGTCAGAGGGGGCAGCGATCACACTGGGTGCTTGACGCGTGTCTTGCATACGGCGGAAATACCGCCCATCCCCTGGATGCTATCGTTCGGTATATGTGGGCTCACGATATGGATGAGGACCATCTGATCTGGGGGATCGAATCCGACGGCTGGCGGGACGGTAAGCTAGCGGAAGGGTAATGTACGGGTCCCACCATAACATTCCATCGCCTTTTAATGTTTTTGCGAAGTTTTATAGTGTATTACAATTTCGGGCTTGCGGGTTGGTTATTTAATTAACCAAGTGTTAATTAAATTCCATATGATATGTACGCATGGGGAGGGTTGTTAGAAGGTTCCAAGTGAACCTATAACTCCCGAAACTTTATGGTGTATGGCTATATTAAACCGAGGGTCGGGATATTTAGTTTTTTAGGGATTTTATGGGTTTTATGTATAATAGGGGCAGGGAAAGCTTTTTAAATAGGAGCTATATAATAAAGTTAAAATGTTAATATGGTTTTATGGTTAGTAAACGCTAAGTTTATAAGGTAACAACTTAGGTTTTTATGGAAATGAAAGTGTAATGGAATGATTATTTTTACACAAGAAATGTGGCTTTTTTGACTAAGTAAACACAAAGTTCCACTTAGTATTTCTCATAAAGGAAATGAATTAGGACCATTGAGCAGATCCTAATGTCCTTGAGGGGATGTTAGTAAGTGTTGTTGGGAAAATGAGAGGGGAAATTAGTCATGCTCCACCTGAATTGCAAACACCTTGCTATGGTATTTGTGATATTCATGAGATAAATCAATTTCAACAAGCCAAGACTGATCACCAACCTGCTTCTGCAACATCCAACTGCCTACCCAGCCTAATACACCTAACATTTTTTCTTCCTATGATTGGGTGCATTTGAACTAGCAAACCCTTTCTCTTTTGTTTTTCTTTTGACTGCCCTCCTATCTAAGTCTGCCCTTATCTCTTCCAGGGCTCAGATTTAGCTGTTGAGCACCCTTGCTTCTCTACCTAACTAATGATCTGCCAAGCTTGAACTGTTGGAACAGATCTTATTCTCTAATGCTAAAACAAAAAATTTAAACATGGAGTGGCCAAGATTGAACTGTTTGGCCATCCATCAAGGGTGACAGAAGTCACTGATTGCATCATCTTGAACTCGTTTCCAAAAATAGGATATTAGTGGCATTTTGACTAGCCACTTTCCTGGTCTTTTCTTTTGGGGTTCATTTTCTTTGTCTTTTCTAACCAATTCATTCTTTTTTCCCTTTGATTTTTCTTTTAGGGCATACCCTCTTTACATTTTTTAAATTCTTGATTTTTGGAAAATATGGAACCTTTGCAGCATGGAAAGGATGATCATATTTGGCATTTCCATAGTCATTCATGAAATATGACACCTATTGGTATATGAACCTAATAGTGGCTCCACTTGGGGATGGCTTTTCCAAGTGAAAGGCCAAGAATAGCAGGTCAGATGGCCTTATATTCAGTTCTTGCTGCAATCTAAAATTTCCTTTTGCTGTAAACCAACAAACTGTATCTCTGTGGCATGAATACACTTCTCATGAGCTAATTTGAACAAAATTACATCTCTGTCTTTGCTAGTTTTTCTGAGTATTTGTCAAAATTTTGGTAGTCCCAAGTCTTCTTCTTGACTTCTCCTGATAAACTCAAAATATAACACCAAAAGGTGACATAATTCTTCCCTTTTTCCTCAAAATTTGTTGCATCTCATCCCTTATCTTATTGTTGTAGTAAACTGCTGAAAATAAACAATATTATGTACGAAATACAGTCCTAATATATTAACAAAGTGGATCTAAATAATGCTTGAGCATTCGCTCATTGACTAGCCCATCCTTTGCTTCTGTACCATCTAGGCTTTCCAAAAAATAGGTGTTATTTCCTTGTACATCCTGAAGGACAAAAGGTCCTTTCCATAGGAAATCAAATTTGCCATGTTTTCCTATGTCTTCCCTCCTAGAATCCCACTTCAGCACTTTGTCTCCTATGAAAAAACCCTCTACTTTTGTCCTTTTGTCAAAAATATTTTTCAGTTTCTCCTGTAGAACCTGAGATCTGTGATACACTTCTTCCCTAGTTTGCTGCAAGTGAATTGTCTGATTGATTCTTCTCTGAATGTCATTGGGTTCTGCCTGTATTTCTTGGAGTAATTTTATCACAGGGATTCCTAAGGATGAAGGGAATACAGCCGCCATGCCACAAAACAATTCATAGGGGCTTGTCCCAATAGATCTCTTTGTGGTTAACCTGTCTGCCCACAGTGCATTAGTAAGCCTTTTGTGCCAATTCTTCTTATTTTCTTCCAACATTTTTTTTATGATGTTGATCAAGCTCTTATTCGATGATTCAGCTAGACCATTACCTTGAGGGTAATAGGCTATGGAATGGCCTAAGGTAATGTGGTACTTGTGGCAAAAATTGATCATTCTTTTATATTTAAAGGCATCAGCATTGTTTGTTATTATTTTCTCTGGACAGCCAAATCTAGAAAGGATATTGGTTTCTAAGAATTGCATGATGATTGAGTCATTGGCTGCCTATAAGGGATGGCCTCTATCCACTTAGTGAAGTAATCTGTGGCAGTTAAAATCCACTTATGTTGGCCAGAGGAAGAATGGTGAATCTCTCCAATGAAATCTAAACCCCATTGTTGAAATGGTCTTTCAGTGAAAATAGGTTTCAGGGGTAAAGGTAACAGTTTTCTCTTGCCTTCAAAGATTTGACATTTATGGCAAGAAACTACAAATTTCTTGACATTAGCAAATAGGGAGGGCCAATAAAACCCATCTCTTAGAATTTTATCAGCTGTTGAATTCCAATACAAATGTCCACCATAGTCCCCTGCATGAATTTCCTTGAGTCCTTTGTTAGTTTCATCCTGTATTAGGCAATTCAACAAACTACCTTCATGATTTTTCCAAAATAAAACATTGTCTACAATACCAAACTTTGAAGCTTTCATTTTCAAGAATCTCTTTTTAGTTCTGGATAACCCTGTAGGAGCTTGCAGGTTTAACAATACATAAATTATATTAGCATACCAAGGTGATTGTAAGAAGGCTTGATTGATCTGTGGACTTGCCATATCCTGCTCGTTATCCAGTTCATTGATGTCAAGGGCTTGGAAATTGGTTTCAGTCATCAATTTAGCTAAACCTTGTCCTTTTATCAGTTTTGTTGGCTTAATTTCAAGGTCATATTCCAAAATGTTAGCTATCCACTTGCCTCATTTTCCTTCAATTCCTTCTTGAGTCAGAATGTCTTTGACCATGGCATTTGGGACATAAGCTATCACATGAGAGTATAAAATATAAACTCTGAAATCCTTGATGGCCTTTACAAGGGCATAAGCTTGTTTTCCCATGATCCGATATTTGAGTGGTGCGTCTCTAAGTGCTTTGCTGAAGAAAGCAATAGGATTCTCACATCCTTGGTCATCTTTTTGTAATAGGACAGCAGCAATAGTATGCTCAGATGCAAAGGAAAAGATTATGAAGTCTCTATCAAATTTTGGGCTTGTGAGGACCGGTGTTTTAGTTAAAGCTATTTTGATATCCTCAAAGGCTTGCTTAGCTTCTATTGTCCATTTGACTTTGGAATCTTTCTTCAGCATGTTATTTAACAATCTTATTAATTCTGCCAAGTTGGGTATGAATCTTCTTAGGAAATTGATCTTTCCTAGAAAAGCTTGCAATTCTTTGATGTTTCTTGGGTGAGGCACTTGGAGAATAGCTTGTATTCTGTCTGGGTCAATTCTTATGCCATATTTTGAAATTATGTGACCTAAGAGTTTGCCTTCTTCTAGGCCAAACCATGATTTCTTTGGGTTCAATGGTATGCCATATTTTCTGCAAATTAGGAACACTTGTCTAAGATGTTCTAAATGTTCTTGATATGACTTGGAAAAAGCAGTGAGGTCATCAAGATATATGACTAAAAAATCATGAATGTCTTTTGCAAAGGCTATGTCCATTGCTCGTTGAAATGTGGCCCCTACATTCTTAAGTCCAAAAGGCATTTTAACATATTTGAAAGTTCCCCAAGGTGTTGCAAAGGCAGTTTTATCTTGATCATCCGGGTGAACTAAGATCTGATTAAATCCTGAGAATCCATCTAACAGTGAGATCCTAGAAGCTCCCACTACCCTTTGTAGAATGTGATCCATTATTGGTAAGGGGTAGTGGTCTTTGAGAGAGACTTTATTCAGATTTCTTAAGTCAACACACAGTCTTATCTCTCCCGCTTTTTTCCTAGTGGGCACTAGATTTGAAATCCATTCTGAGAACCTGATAGGTGCAATTATTCCAGCTTGATACATTCTTTTGACCTCTTTCTCAATGAGAGGAAGGAGGACTTGATTAATCCTTTTTCTAATTTTTTGTTTGAAAGGCTTTTGATTTTCTTTTAAAGGTATTGTATGTTGAATGACCGAAGTATCATAAGACTTGAGGTCTTCGTAACTCCATGCAAAGACATCTTGAAATTTTTTAAACAGTTCAATGTACTTCAATTTTTTATTTGGAGGCAGGCTTTAGACAATTTTATCATTTTAGGATTTTGTGCAGTCCCTATGTTATAGTCCTCAATTTCCGCATTTAAAGGCTACATTTTTTTCTTTCTTGTCATATCATTTGAATCAAATATATCTTCCAAAGGATTTAAGCCTGTGGGCAGAAAATTGTCCTTCAACTCAATTACTTTAGCTTCTGGCTCAGCAATTTCATCAAGGTCCACTTGCTTCAGCTGTTGTAAATTTTTGTTGGAAAAAATTGTTGGATGCAAAATCTGATTGGCTGTTTTTGCTGATATAATTTTCTCAATTTTGTCTATTTGTTGTTGATCACAAATGGTGCTTGTGTCTATGTTTATGCTTGATAATTCCTCTTTCAAAGTCAAGAAATTATTGATTTGTGTATCATTTTCAAACACCTGCAAATTTTTGATATTGTCTGGAACAACATGTCTTTGTTTGATTTCAGCAGTGAAGTGGTGATTAGGCTCAAAAGGCAGCTTGCAAGTGCTGGCAAAAGTTTCCAAACTATGTGCATGTAAATTATGGTTTCTTGGAATTTTCGTGAGCTAAAATTCAATGAAGGTGCTAAGTATTTCAATTGCTGCCCCTCTGTAAACTCTTAGCCTAAGATCATTTGTAACAAAGTTTCCCTTTATCTGTTAGATAATCAAATCTGAGTCTCCTAAAATTGAAATCTTGGTTGTCCCTAGAGCTCTAATCAATTTGAGTCCTAGCAAAAGGGCTTCATGTTCGGCCATATTGTTCATGCATCTAAAATTCATCCTACATGCATGACCTTGAGCATGGTCATTTTGCATGTTGTGTATCCAAATCCCTGCCCCTGCTCCTAATTTGTTTACTGAGCCATCAAACAATAAGTACCATAAGATTTCTTGATTACCACTAGGATGAGGAGTTTTGGAAACTGTCTTAATGGGAAGATTTGGATTTTGTAACTGATATGCTATGTCTTATTTATTTGTTGCATCAATCACTTCAACAATTTCTTGATCTTGAGCACTAGATTGTTCATTTATGTTTTTTGGTTGTGCTGATTTTAGAAGTTTATCATCAGTTTTGGGGCAGATTTCGACACTGTATAAGATAAATGAATCCATATCCGAAAGCATGGAGTAAATGGGGAAATTTTGGGGTTTGTCTTGACTATTGACCACATATTTCATCAATGTTTCTCGGTACAATCTCTTTGGCTGGCCAAAGACTGAAATGGTGGCATAAGACATATCTAGCTGCAAAGATCCTTGGAGTTTTGCACCCCAAGATCTAGACAAAAGCATGCCATATTTAGGTGGGATATCAGCTACCACCACATCCATCAAAATTGTCTTGGCAGGGTATTGCACTAGAGATACACACAAATATTTGATTAAGCCTAGACACCTAACCTGAATAGAATCGAATGAGAACAAGTCCTTGTATGGCCTTGTGATGTCTAGGTCCAATATTTCCATTACAGATTTAGGCATTAGATTATGGGAAGCTCCTGAGTCAAACATTGCATTATGCAGCACTTTATCATGAATGTTTAAGCTTACATAGAATGGAGGG
Organism: Pinus tabuliformis; assembly: GCA_031772625.1. Classification (NCBI taxonomy): domain Eukaryota; kingdom Viridiplantae; phylum Streptophyta; class Pinopsida; order Pinales; family Pinaceae; genus Pinus; species Pinus tabuliformis. The sequence continues at coordinate 226,970,055 of CM062818.1, forward strand.
ACTCCTCCATCTACTGTTTTACCATTTGGTTTAGGAACAAAAATTAATTCTGGTTGGTCATCTAAAACATTGACTGCATCTATATTCTCTGATATTTGAAGTGACCTACTGATTTTCTCTCTGTAAACTTCATGTTTAGCCAATTCGGATAGTGGAATGGCTATTTTCAGTTTTCCTATTTCTGTTTCTAGGTTGAAGGGTTTTTCAACTTGAATTCTTGTATTCCAGGCAGCAAGGTTTTCCTTTTTGTGTGTTTTCAGTGGTTTTTTCTTCATTATGAGTGTTGTTATGAACTAAATCTGCTCTAAAATTGTTTTCAGGAGAGCTTTTTACAGTTTCTTTTGGAGGAAAGGATGTGGATGGTTGGTTACCTGATGGTTGTAAGTCTGATATATCCTCAACCGTGGGTTCTTTTGGGTTGAGGTCTATCTTAACAGGGAGATCTGTCAAGGCAGCTTTATCCTTAGCTCTCTTAGGCTGCTTGGTATCTTTTAGCTTGCTAGGTTCAAGCACATCTGCCATTCTGCTTCTCAATTTTTATTGTTGATGGACCTCATAGATAGTTGTGTCATACCCTTCTCTGAAATCAAATGATTCTCCTGATTTGGTTTGAAATTGGTTGAAATTATGAGCTTCTTGGTCATCGTGTGTTAAAAAGATTTGTTGTTCACTATTCAAACCCATTAGGTTGATTCGGGTATCCTTTGTTGGCTCACTAGAGGTTGAAGCCTCAACATAGTTTTCTTGAAATGGAGGTCTGATATTCTGATCAGGTCCAGCCTTCTCGGTGTTAGGATTTTGATTTTTTCTAAAGTTTGGATTTCTAGTGGTGTTACTTGGTTGACCTTCCCAAGAAGATTTTCGTTCAATGGTTTCCACTCTATCACCTAGTCTATCCATGCCTTTGATGATTGCATCTAGTTTTTGTTCAAATGCTGAAGGCTCTTCTTTGAAAGTAGTCCTTCTTTCAGCTCTAGCTCGGGCTCTTTTAGAGATCAGATTTGCCTCTACACTAACAGCTATGTTTTGCATGTCTTTTAATTTGGCAGGAGCTCTTTCCCTCAGCTGATATGCCATGTCTGGGTCAAATCCATCTGGGAATTTCATCAAGGCTAAGTCAGGTGGAGGTCTAAGGTTTTGAGGGATAGCATTGTAAACATTGTTGAATCTAGCACAATAGTCTTGGACAGTTTCTTGTGGGCCTCTTTTTAAACTGTCATACTCTGATAAGACATGCAATGGGTCCTTCTTCTTTTCCCATCTGTTCAGAAAGGTTTGGTAAAGGGCATCTAGATCAGCAATTGTGTTTGCAGCAAGTGCTCTAAACCATGTCCTCACATCATCAGTTAAGCTTTGAACAAAAATTTTCATTCTCACATCATTGTCATCAATTTCATAGTTCTCGAAGTAGTCCATCATTTTCTTAGTATGTCATTGGTCTGTATAGGAGCTAGTACCATCAAAGTATGTGATTTTACTCTGATAATCCTGAGGCATAGCCCCTGGATTTGCAGGCAACTGCAAGGGAGCATATCGGTTTGCCATATTTACAGGTATAAATGGGACAGCTGGAAGCACAGGGATAACAGATGAGATAAACAGAGTGAATGGAGGGGTAGAAGATGTGCTTTGAAGTGATGATGGTGAACTAGAAGTAGGTGCTGAAAGAGTAGAAAGGACTGCTGCTTTTCCAGGAATAAGCTCAGATTTGGTAAGGTTTTGCTGCAGTATATCAAGGTTTATATTAGCAGAATTCTCTAGATTTTCTTGTCTTCTAAGGTTCTTAGAGATCAAGTTAGGGTTTCCAAAAATAGTTGGAGGGTCAGGATCTGGGTTTGATCTAGTGTACCGAGTTTTCTTCCTTGGAGCCAGCTTCTAAGTGTGTTTTTAGTATTTTCTGAAAATGTTTGAAGAATGATGTTCTTAACACTATCTTGCCAGGAAAATATATATTGTAACACTCTTGAATTTTCTGAAAGATCTTTCCAAAACAGAAGGAAACTGATCAAATTTTTGAGACAGCTGTATAAGACCTAAAGCTATACTGGAGATTGACTGAAGCAGCTTTTATTTACTCCTGTAAATGCACAACAAAAATAGTTTCAAAGACTACTTGGCTAACTTCAGGCTCCATCTGTAGCTTTAGAGGATAGACAACAGTAACAAAACACAGTCATTCAGGTCCCCAGCGAAGTCGCCAATGATGTTATCACTCAGGTTGTTCCCCAAAAGATCTGAAAAAAGGGAATACGACCGAGGTAACCACTAGCCAGTCTTTCAGCTGCAGATTCTAGCCAATCTGCAACCATAGAGGGATCTCTCTTTATGATTTCGATTTGTTTTGTTATATGTTAGGCTAGTTATGAAGCACAAGTATTTTTTTGGTGTTTCGAAGGTGACATTCAATAGAATAGGGCTGAAAACTAAGAGAAGTTCAGACCATTGGGTTAATGGAGTCAATGAGAATGAATATTTGGATATGGTTTCTTAGGCAAAAGGAGGAAATACAGAGCAAGAGAGTTAAACATAGAACAATTTTCAAGCTGGAATAAGATGAAGTAAAGTCAGGAAATGAAAGTTAATTAAGAATCTTTCATTATGCTAACAGAGGGAAAATGAGTAAATATTATCAAGGAGCAATCAAGAATTCCCTAATTATATTTAGAGTGCAAGAGCCATGGAGACAGGAGCAGTCAAGAATTCCTGCCTATGCTAGTCCTGAAGAAAACATAAAAATTGACAGGAATTGAACACAGAGTACAGTCAAGTAAATTCTAGGTTATCCTTTTTTCCTGAAATTCAGAATATGATATATAGATGATATATAAAACATAAGAACAGTAAACAAGAGTTAAAAGACTTATTGTTCCATGAGGTAACATGAGAATTCTGCAACATATTCCTTTGCCATTAATCCCACAACCAGAAAATTCACCAGCAAAGCATTCCAGCAATATTTATTCAGAAAGGTTCTCAAAATTACAGTGCAAGTCCAGAATGATATTCACCAACCAACCCCCAATACATCTTTAGGGGAAGTATATATACAAAAATATTTTACAAAATATCTCTTAGGGAAAATATCGGGCAATAAATTTTATCCATCTACTTCTTCAAGTGCAATAAATGACATTGAAAACAGAGCGTAATCAATGAAGAAGTAACTTCTGCTGTCCTGGCTGCCTTAGGTGGTCTGTTGTTTTTTACTTTTTGACTGAATAAGTTAGCTGGTAGTTGTCTCTTCAATTTGCATTCCTGTAATGCTGTCACTGTCCTGTCATTGTGCTTGATTCTGCCTTAACGCTTTCAGTGTGAATTCCTTCCTTGGTTATTTTCATTTTCTGACAGGTGGCCCGTATATTTGAATTTTGATTCTATGTAGGTGATCAAAAAAAACAAAAACAAGCACCCAAACTACCTTAGTAAAACCTCCAACATACTCTGCCACCATTGGTCTGTTGGCAACTGGTGTCTTTGTAGTTTTATCAATATTTCAACAGCTTCAGTGTACCTGTAGAAATTGGGTGGGACTTCAAAACCATGTGTTATTTCATGTTCAATATAGAACAGAGTTTCCAATTTGTCATACAAGCTTTGTCCGGTAGGAGGTACTATGTCTTCTAAAGTGCTTGATGATGTTGTGATATGATTTGCAGCATATGTGTTTACCTTGTGAGCATACTATTCATGTGTCAACAATCTCTGATTGCTGGTTAAAAAGATGGGTAGACCCCTTTGCTGTAGGGCTGTAAACTTGTCTGTAAATGCATTTATTTCCATCTGCATTTCTTGACATTTTCTCTCTAGATTTTACACAAAACTCTTCATAGTTAACACCTTTTTAACTGTCAAAATTGTACCTGTTCTGTCCTGAATATCTAGAGCTGCTAGTTGCTCTCTGGTATGAGTATTCAAAAAATTGATTAATCTATTGGCCTGCTCTGGCATGTTTCTTAATAATGCTTTGGCCTTTTAAACCTCCACTCAAGCTATTTCTATTAATTCAATCTGCTTGTGGATAGTCTCTATTGATCTCCATTGATCAGTGATAGATTGGCCGATTTTGGTCCACAAATTGTTTTGATTTCAGACAGAGTTTTATGAAGAGTAAGCTCTTTTTCCAAGGATTTTATTTTGTTTTCCAAGGCCTTTATTTCTCTTGTTTTTTCAACCACTATTATCTTTTATTTATCATATCTTACCTTCAATTTGGTTAGTGTTTCTTTGGCTTCCTTTAACTCTCCATTTGGAGCTCCAAGGTCTTTATTTCCTCCATCATCTTCTCCATGCTCATGCTGGTATCTGGCACTGTTGTTGTTGCTGCTGCTGAAGGATTTGTGGCTGAGGTACCTGTTGTTGATGCTGGGGTAGTGGGAGGAATTGATGTTGGTGTTGTAGGAGGAGCAGTTGTAGCTATTGGGGCTGTTTGAGCTGGCTGAGAGGCCAACTCTCCATGTTTTTCCTACAGTGCTCTCTCCAAAGCCTTCTTGGTTTCTTCCATTCTTTCATTCATTTTAACTAATAGCTCCCTCATGTCTTCTTCTTCTTTTCCTTTCACCATCTCTGTGGTCTGCGGATGCATAGTAACTGGCAGTCTTAACTGCTTTTTGAGGGCAGCTATGTCTTCCCCCTTTTTCTTTATGAGTGCTTTTATTGCCTTGGGGTCCTTGGGATTATGTCCCAGCTCAATGATGATTTATTCCAAGGAATTTATCATGTTGTCCTTGGCCAGAGAGGATACCCTTTCCAATTCTAATTGAGAAGATGTATTGTTCAGTGAATTCTGCAATTGCTGAGCTTGTATGGCCTTGTCTGCCAAAGTGGAATAAACCATTTCACCTGTTTGTTTGTGCAGATCAACCTGGTCCAAAGGGTGAATTTTTTTGGCCAGAGCCTCTAGATTTGTTCTAATATAATTAGTAGCTGACTGTGGCTGCTGCACTGTGGGTTTGAAATGACTCAATATTAATTTCTCTTCCTTGATATCATAGGTAGACATCAATCTCTGCTGCTTGGCCGGAGTCATTTTGAGGAACTGATCATAAAGCTGCATCCTTATTGGCTCATTTTCTGCCTTGATCTCCATGAATGGCCTCTTGATATCCGAACTTTGTTTGATTTGTGGCCGCGGTGATGAAATCTCCATAATGGGTTGTTTTCCTGCTTGCTGTCCATGACAACTGGTAGGTGATTATGTCCCTAGAGAAATTAATGGGCTGGCTGCCCTTTCACTTCTTGGACTCTCAATAATCTCCTCAATAACCTCCTCTTCACGCAGAGGATCCACTCTCTGCCTCTTTGCTCCTGGTTGTTCTACTGGCCCACTTACTGGTGTATCCTCTTCCCAGTCCCTTTTTCTACCCTTCTCCTCATTGAGAGGAGTCTACAATGCTGGAATCTCTGGTGCATGGGTTTGGGCAGGAGGAATTTTCCCTTGGCCTTGCTGCTATGATGATGTAGGCTGATCTGTGACTTCTTGTTGTTGTGAGTGCATCACTTCTTTACCTTTGGATGTGCCTACAGGAGGAATATCTTCTTGGGTAGTTTGTTGTGAAGTTGTACCAGTTGATGTGCCCACTCCAATGTGTTGAGGCAACTTGAACGAGACCTGTCCAAAAGAGTCCAGGTTAAGAGTTTTTTCAAGGTTTTTCATTGCCTGCTCCAATCTCTCTTCCTTAGTGATCTGTTCTACCAATGTACCTTCTACCCATTCATCTTGATTAGCATAGTGTTCTATATCAGGGATTCTACAATGCTCATAGCCTAATATCCTATATTTTGTATTTCTATCATGGATAAATCCCTGTGGGTCATAGGGTACCCACCAAAAACTCCTCTTTAGTTTCAGCTACTCACTTAATATCTGTTCAGCATCTTTCCACCCTTCGTTTCTATTAATGATGAGGGGGCCTAGTTGGTTTCTTAGCTTCAACCGAGCGTTTTTCTTGGCTTCATAGAAATGAGTCAAATCAGAGCTGATAAACTGCCTAAAGTACTCAAGGGAAAATAATCTCATAGGCACATATCTTGGCAGCTTGTAGGGGCACAATTCACAGCCATAAATCCTGATTTTTGTGTGATTTTGGTAAAAGTACCAATCACCGAATTTATAGCTTTTAGACAGCTGCAAGATTTTCTGCATTTCAGTTGTGAGTCTGGGAGGGGGGCTTGTCATCAGCAGTGATGAAACTGGATATATGAATAGGTCAATGAACTCACAATAAGTATAAGGAGATTTATGGACTACATGGAAGACTGGGGTGCACAATATAACAAATCTCCTTTCTCCATTTGCATCCAATTTCTTGATAGGGAATTGAAAATTATCTGTTTGATAGTATAAAAACAAATGATAGATATAGGCTGTATACTTGAAAACCCCCTCCCTGTTTAGGCTCATGAATTGCTCATGGATTTTGTTGCTAATGAAGGTAGCAAAGTCATACTTGATGGCAGGAGGGTGTCCTAGAATAAATATAGACATCACAGCTAGAATGGTTTCATCAACATACTCATTGGTTCTAAAGCCGAGGACATATGATATCATGTCAATAACAGTTTTTCCAACTTCATTGAAATAGATCTGGTGATAAGGACGTTAGTCTCTGGGTTGGGAGTCTGGTCTCATGAATAAATTGGCAATTCGGCCTATTTCTGCAGAGGATATCTTGGAGCCTTGGTCCAACAACTGTTTCATAGATAGAGGAGTTAGAGGATGATTAGGCTTGAAATGCAACATCTCATTGATTGAGTCAGGGGTGATATAGAATAGAATAGTGCCATTTGGAGACATGATTGCCCTTTGAGTAGGCTCATAGTTAGCACAGCACAGTCAGATTATATCAGGAAACACATTGACTGATGGAAGATAATATCTGGGCAGGTTGGACTCCCAGATGCCATAGAGGTCAGTCTTCTTTAGGTAGTTGTTTCTAATTTCACAAAATGTTTGCAGATGGTCTTTGATACCCCTTAGGTCTTGTATTTGGAAGTCCCTATCAGCTAAGGGAAACCATTCCAACTCCTTGTGTGGTGCATTCAAGGGGGCAACATTAAGGGCAATAGGAGTCTCCATTTTTCAATTTTTGTGACCTTTTAATTCAAAATTTGAGCTTCCATAATAATAGTAGGTAAAATGTGAGTTTCTGAGGTCTTCTGCGGGAATTGCACGTCGAATTAAGCTAAAATTTCAGCTTGATGGGTTAGTTTGCAGAGGGAGCATAGTCGACAGGTGTTTTCTAGGAAAAATGGGCTGAATAGAGGTTAAATTGCAGAGGTTAGGGGCGGCACTATGTTTTTAATTTTAAATTCAGTTCTACAGGCAATTTTTGGAGAAAAACTTGGAAAATAGGTTTTGGGAGAAGAATTCGGGTAAATACCTGTTTTTCGGGCACTGGGTACACAATGTGGGTGGCAGAGCGAGTTGAGGGACTGAGCAATGGAGGTAAAATTCCTGGTTGGTGGAGTGTGCAGTAACAATGGAGTTTTGGTCGTTGCAAACCATGCAAATAGTGCACAAAATAAATAAAGTAAAATGGGTAAAAATGACGTTTTAATGACTTTTTTAACGAAAATTCAAATTTTGGTGGGTTTTTAGCGCGCTTTGGTTGGCTGACGTCAGCATGATGTCATCTTTGTCGGGTAGTGGAGGCACGGAGGTCGACTTAGCAGTGACATGGAGGACACGGCGGACGATACAGAGGTGGGGTGGTGGGTGACCTGTATGTTGATGTGAGCATGACGAACGGGTGAAAGCGATTTGGCCCCCGCACCGCCTTTCGACGACAGTGGTTTTGTCAGGGGGGCAGCGATCACACTGGGTGCTTGACACGTGTCTTGCGTACGGCGGAAATACCGCCCATCCCCTGTGTTAGTGTCGGTCTGAGCCCTCCATCAGTGATCAATAACTCTTTGCATATGCATTATATAGGTGTCTCATCAGTGTTAGTTTTGCATCCCATTAGGCATGCGATAAAACTGAATGGAGGAGCTGGTCTTGGTCCCCTTCTTGGCTTTGCTGGATCAGGTCATATAACAATGCAATTGAGTCATGCTTGTTCTTGTTTTTGTCTTGAGGTCCCATGGTCTTAGGTCTAGGGTTTCGAGTCAAAATCATTTCAAGGTCATGAGTCATGGTCAGTAGGTGCCCAGCAAGCCGGAAGGAGTCTTGTACATATGTTTCATTATCATTTTCTTCAGCTGCAGCTCATATCATGCCTTGGATTTAAAAACCCTGTTTTTAAGTCCAAGGCCATGTGGAATTTGAAAAAATAAAGAAATTCTCAAAAATTTGTAAAAGTGCCGGCAATAACCCTGGTTCCTTCACTACAGTCCCTCAGGCGGTCAACCTGCAAAAAGAACGGAGTCAAACGCATTAAAAGAGCTCATTTCAGGACAAAAAGACTCTAAACAGTGTTAAAAAGCAAAGCAAGTTCAAAACATTGGAAAGTGGGTTCTAAAGTTAAATTTTTTTTAAAAGTGACCCTATAAAAGCTAATTTCCCTCTAAATTCACTCTCATTGTGCATTTGAAAGACAAAGTTGGTGTTAGAAGCAAGAGGAGGAAAGTCGAGCAAGTTTCTGCAAAGCACAAGGCTTGAAGGTGCGCGCGACCAGTCTGAGACTGTGCGCGACCATCTGGGTGCGCGCGACCAGTTACAGGGGCGCGACCAGTCTGAAGGTGCGCGCGACCAGAACTTCTGTCTGCCCAGAAACTCACCCAAACTCCCGAATTTCACCAAATTTTGCTCGTGGTTTTGAAGGTATGCCTCCATCACATCGTTTTGAAATGTGTCATGATTTCAAAGGTGGATTATGGTCATAAAATTCATGCAAGAAGTCAATGTAAGAATAGGTTAAATTGGCTTGAGGTTTTTGCAAGCATATGCTTTGGTAGTTTTGTTTGTTATTCAAGGTGTTTTATTCCTTATTCCCTTCCATTCATTTTCCCATGATTAATCATAGGTGTTAAAATGTCATTATCATTAATCTCATTTGCAAACAATACTCAAACCCTACCCCCAATCTTATACAAATCCTACCCCTAAATCATTTGCAAACCCTAGTCCTTTCAAACCCTATAAACCCTACCTTTTCCCCATGTATAATGATCAAACCCTAAGCACTAGTAACACAGCAAAATGCCTATGTAAATGTACAGTAGTGAATGAAAGGAAAACATGGTAAAAGACAAATAGAAAAGTGATGACAAGGCATGCACTCAAAAAATTGTAAAAACAGTGAAATTTGCCATTTTGCATAGCCTTAGAAAAATAAAGGAAAATGTCATCTTGTGTATATGTCAAAGACTTCAAAGCTCAAATAAGGTCATGACAAAAATTTCATTTGCATAGTCATCAAAGAAATCAGACTTGCAGTGGTTAGGGTTTGCAGTAACATGGTATCTTTTTCCCCTCCTCAAAACTCTGTTTTTTCCCCTACCTAATTCCCTATGTAAACCCTAATTCAATTGCTTGTCCCTTCAGTTAAACTCCCTAGGCAATTGAATATCCCTCCCTATGATCAAATCACACAGTGAAACCTTAATTACTCATGGCAAATGAAAAAATAAGGCTGCCTCTGTTTTAAATGAATTGCTGTTACAAAAATTGATTGGCAGCAGACTTTGTTGAGGGTTCCGTTGTCCCTCTAAACCTAGTCCCTAATATCCTCTATTTTCCCTCATTCCCAAGATACAATCCCTCTCCCTTCCACTGTAAAATGATCACAACAACCCCTTCCCTTCCTCTTACAATCAGAAACCCTAAATCCCTGTTTCCCAAAGCATCAAATGGTCATTTTGAAATTATGAAAAACAGAGTGTGCTCCTCAATGACAGTGAAAACAAAATGAAATGAGCTGCCTGTTACTTGTACATAAGTGATGCTGCCCTATCCCCCTATGCCCATGACATCCTCCCCTTCATCATGAAGATTTTCATTGTCCTTTCCCTTGGTGCTTAAAAAACACAGTTTCCCTAAATAAAGTATTGATTTGCAAATGTTGAAAGATGGAATGACATGTTTAGCATTATGTGATGTTTTCCTTCAGAATTCCCTGTTTATGTATATATTTTTCCCTTTCCTACATGTAAATTCCCTCCCCTAACATATCCCTCATGATGTTTCCCCTTGAAAACAGCATACTTCACAGCATTTTGCAGGCAGGGCAGCGGTCAATTTGACTTGCTTTTTCCACCTTGCTCAATAACACCATGTCAACCCCTGAGACTAATGAGCAAGGTGATGACCGATCATCATCTTCTGAGATTCATACATAGCAGAGGCCTCGTAGGGGGGGCAAGGGTGGTCACCACAAGAGGGAGGAGCCTATATCATTGACAGAGTTGCAGGCTTGCCCGTTGGCACTATCTTGCTTTCAGCATATGGCTTGTTTTCAGTTTTGTGAGAGGCTGTCACACATCCAGCATCACAGGGACTTGGCCCGGTTGTTTGTCCTCCATCTCCATGACAGGCAGGTCACCCTTGCAGGGGTGAATTTTGTATTTTCTCCAGAGGCTATCACAGATGCTACCGGGATACCCAATGTGGGTGAGGTATGGCCAAGGTGCAAGTGGCTGGACCTGGTATACTATGAGCCATATGTTAGGCCTGCCTATGTGCATCACTTGTCAAGGAACTTTCCTATCAAGTTCCTCCGAGCAGAGTATATAGACACCATGAGACTCATTATGCACTACTTCACATGCGAGGGGAGATTCTCTCGAGTATTTTCTTGTCATATCCGCATGATGATGCACTTCACCAGAGTGAGGATGATGAACATCTCGGCATACTTATTTCACGACATTCGGAGGATGGCCACTACCTTTCGGAGACAGACCCCAGTACAGCAGCTTCGGAGCCTATGCCATCATGGTCTTATTCAGCTAGTAGTTTCCCATCAGCTGAGCCAGCAGGGCATCCCTTGGGAGGATTTCATCTCCCGAGATGTTTTCACACAGCCACATTCAGGGCCGGAGGCAGTTCATGAGGAGGGAGGGCCATCACATCAGCCCGAGACCAGCATTCCGAGACACATGGCTTCTTCTCCTCGGGTCACATATCAGAGAGGTCACAGGACTTTATTTGCAGCAGCCCGACGAGTACTTTCTCTACAGCCAGTGGAAGGGGTCTCGTCTTCATCATCAGAGCAGCGAGTGTTATCTCCACACCAGGTGGAAGGGGCCTCGCTTTCTTCATCGGCACAGGCAGTACAAGAGGGCAAGCAGCCCATGGTTGAGGATGAGGCAGTTGGCGAGGCACATGATGATTTCACTGGTCGTGATGCTCATTCTCCTTCCTCTTCAGATTTCTATGAGCTCATCAGGAAGAGGGAGGAGGAGAACTTAGTGTTGCAGTGGAATCTGGAGATGGCTCAGTGGACCATCACCTATCTAGAGCAGCGGACCAAACAGCTGGAGACAAAGAAAGAGTTGGAAGAGCTATGGAAGATTCGAACCGACCGAGACATCAACCGCAGGAGGCCTGGGGACTCACTGCCCAAGGATAGAGAGTTATTGCTCATCCGAGCAAATTGGCGCTTGGAGGGACTGTTAGACAAAGCAAACCATGACAAAGAGCTGCTCCGGAACATGAAGACACACTACTGGGCAAGATTACATGTTTGCAAGGCGAGAATGAAAATTCTACAAAGAAAGCTATCGGAGGCCCGGAAGAGGAGGAAAAGGACAAATCCGCTCCGTATTTTGGCTGAAGCTTCCCTCACTCATCATGGTACTGATCAGTCTTGATCCAGCACCAAAATGTGAAAATTTTGAAGATTTTTGAGCATTTTGAAAATTTTTGGTAAAATTACAGGTTTTTCCTAGGAACCGGTCTCACCCCGGGTGAGACCAGTTTGAAGGGCTGCTCGGAATTTTGAAAACTTGGCATTTTTGGAAAGGGCATTCAAAAAGAAAAATTACCAATACTTGGGAGAAGCCTGATTTTGAGTTTTGAGCCTCCAAAAGCTCAAAATACACCTAAAAAATGACTTTCTGCCCACTTTTTGAGTTGCAGAAAGTGACCTTGGGAGAAATGGTTTTTGAGGGGTCAAATCAACACCAAATTCAGAAATTCCACTTGGGATGGAAAGTAGACAGGCCAAGCTTTCCAATGCGCCATCTTACACCTGATTTGGACAAGTGGAACCCACTCAAAAACAGCTGTGAAGGGGCGCGACCAGAACTTTTAGGGGCGCGACCAGAACTTCCAGATTTGCCAGAATTCACATTTTTGGTCAAAAAACACTGTTTTGACTATGGTTGACTATTTTACTTGTAGATGATGGATAAATGTAATATTTTCATGGCACTTTGGTAGATTTTATCTTTCTTTACCCTTCTAGAAGCTTCCATGATGTAAAAAGTGAAAAATTAATGCATGGATGAGTTAGCTAAGTAATAGAGGCAAGTTGTTGGGCTGCCTATTTTCTAGTTCTTAGTTTAGAATTAGTTCAAACTGCTCCTAGGAAGCTGAGCTCGACCCCTAGAGGTGGGGAAAGGAGTTAGATGGTCTAGATGGTCTATATTATGCTCTCTCCTTCTCATTTTCATGGTTGGACTCTTGTGTAAGGAAGCTTTATTGTATATTGTGCATCTATTTCTGCAATTGAAGGCAAGGAAAGCCAGGGTTTTACAGACATCTTTGAGGATTCTTGTGGATCTGATTGTTGATGGTGTGTTCTCTACATGTTCTTGTAAGTTTGTTTATGTGTTTCACATCTCTCTTATGCTTCTAAATTGGACAGATGAAGTGGTAAAGTTTGAACTCATGTTTTGACATGCTCAGCTTTGTAGTTTGTTCAATTTTAATGTTTTCTACTGTCTAGAGAGGATTCGAATTGTGTGTTTGCCCTTTTTAGCTTCTCCTCTATCATCTCTGATCATCCATCTCAGATTAAGACATCAGCACTCATTCCTACCTTGCCCCTTAGATCCCCCTGTGAAAACTGTGCTCAATCCCTGCACTTTGAATTGCACTTCCACCAATTGCCACCAAAACCCCCACAAATCATTAAATCAAACCCCTTATCAATTTACTAGCCTAAAATCTTTATTATTAATTGGTCAGCCTAATCATATTGAAAGATCTATCGAATCTGACCCGAGAGAGCCTTCTCATACCTCGTAGGGCTAGCTACGAGGTGAAATGGTTTGATGTAGCCTTGAGAGTTTGTCTATCTCAGCCTAGGTGAATTCCAAGCGCTAACACCCTGGACACTATCGTTCGGTATATGGGGGCTCGCGATATGGATGAGGACCGTCCGATCTGGGGGATCGGATCCGACAGCTGGTGGCAGGGTAAGCTGGCGGAAGGGTAATGTATGGGGCCTGCCATAACATTCCATCGCTTTTTAATGTTTTTGCGAAGTTTTATAGTGTATTACAATTTCGAGCTTGCGGGTTGGTTATTTAATTAAACAAGTGTTAATTAAATTCCATAGGATATGTACGTGTGGGGAGGGTTGTTATAAGGTTCCAAGTGAACCTATAACTCCCGAAAATTTATGGTGTATGGCTATATTAAGCCAGGGGTCAGGATATTTAGTTTTTTAGGGATTTTATGGGTTTTATATATAATATGGGTGGGGAAAGCTTTTTAAATAGGAGCTATATACTAAAGTTAAAATGTTAATATGGTTTTATCGCTAGTAAACGCTAAGTTTATAAGGTAACAACTTAGGTTTTTAGGGAAATGAAAGTGTAATGGAATGATTATTTTTACACAAGAAATGTGGCATGTTTTGACTAAGTAAACACAGAGTTCCAGTTAGTATTTCTCATAAAGGAAATGAATTAAGACCATTGAGCAGATCCCAATGTCCTTGAGGGGATGTTGATAAGTGTTGTTGGGAAAATGAGAGGGGAAATTAGTCATGCTCCACCTGAATTGCAAACACCTTGCTATGGTATTTGTGACATTCATGAGATAAATCAATTTCAACAAGCCAAGACTGATCACCAGCCTGCTTCTACAACATCCAACTACCTACCCAGCCTAATACACCTAACATTTTTTCTTCCTTTGATTGGGTACATTTGAACTAGCAAACCCTTTCTCTTTTGTTTTTCTTTTGACTGCCCTCCTATCTAAGTCTGCCCTTATCTCTTCCAGGGCTCAGATTTAGCTGTTGAGCACCCTTTCTTCTCTGCCTAACTAATGATCTGCCAAGCTTGAACTGTTGGAACAGATCTTATTCTCTAATGCTAAAACAAGAAATTTAAACATGGAGTGGCCAAGATTGAACTGTTTGGCCATCCATCAAGGGTGACAGAAGTCACTGATTGCATCATCTTGAACCTGTTTCCAAAAATAGGATAGTAGTGGCATTTTGACTAGCCACTTTCCTAGTCTTTTCTTTTAGGGTTCATTTTCATTGTCATTTCTGACCAATTCATTCTTTTTGCCCTTTGATTTTTCTTTTAGGGCATACCCTCTTTACATTTTTTAAATTCTTGATTTTTGGAAAACATGGAATCTTTGCAGCATGGAAAGGATGATCATATTTTGCATTTCCACAGTCATTCATGAAATATGACACCGATTGGTATAGGAACCTAACAAGGTTATCTACTAAATAGTGTCCCAAGACACAAGAAGAGGAAGAGGACATGTCCCGTGTTCCATATGAAAGTGCAGTCAGTAGCGTGATGTATGTAATGGTTTGTACTAAACCAGACATTGCACATGCAGTGGGAGTATTGAGCAGGTTTATGTCAAAACTAGGGAAGGAGCACTAGATAGTAGTGAAGCGGGTTTTGAGGTATTTGCGTGGCAATAGTGATTATGGTTTGTGCTATCAAGGAAGATCAAGATTGGATAGAATGTTGGATATTCATGGCTTTGTTGATGTAGATTGGGCTGGAGATCTGGAATAGAGAATATCTACAAGTGGGTATGTGTTTAATCTATTTGGAGGTGGAGTCAGTTGGATGAGTAAGAAACAATCTATAGTGGCACTATCAACTACAGAGGCAGAATACATGGTAGCCACTCATGCAAGCAAGGAAGTAGTTTGCTTGCAAAGATTGTGTTCAAGTATGGGGTTAGTACAAGAAGCTATAAGGATAGACTGTGACAGCCAAAGTGCAATTTTCTTGGCAAAGGACCCCGCATATCATTCAAAGACAAAGCACATTGATGTTCAATATCACTTTGTGAGGGATATGATAGAAGGAAAAAAGGTGTTGCTTGTAAAGGTGGACACTTTGAAGAATACTGCAGATGCATCGACAAAATTTGTGAGCGCTGAGAAGTTCTCTTGGTGTAGAGATACAATGGGTGTTTTAGGGCTGTAAAAATGACTAAGCTCTCTTGTGGCCCCCTGTGGAAAGAAAATAACGAGTGGGAGAATATTGGGTTGTATTATATTCTTTCCATGACTAGCCCACATAATTAACCAGGGGGTTAGAGGGGGAGTGGAGCCCCCCTTCATTGTGCCGATTGTATAGCAGGTGGGGATGGGAGCGTCAGAGGGGGTTTGAGGCGTACCCATAACCCTACTTTATGGGGTTTGGGCAGGACCTTGGAAAATTTTGGTTTTGGACCCTATGTTAGGATGGGCGGACCCACCTATGATTTTGTGCATGATTTTCACTCATGTTTTTGGACATGATGGTTTTTCGGTCCATGGTATTGGATGCGATGTTTTTCATTCCATGGTATTGGAAGCTTCAACATGTATAAATATGTATTATAACATTGAGAGGAACATAATGAAAAATCAAGCTGGTAGTCCCGGTTTTGGGATCCAAGGGAAAATCTCTATGTATATGTGTTTTATGTGTTATGCTCTCACATTGTTTATTTTTTGTGTTTTAGAATTCGTATGCATGTAATTTCTGTAGGGGCTAAAACCTACAGGAATTCTTAAAGCACTTCCAACTACCCATCCACTATGAGACTGGGATAGAGCTCCTCACTTCATTTTGTCAAGATACTGCCACCCACATCTCCGATCATATTCATGAATGGAGACATAGGCAGAGGTTAGTCAAAGCTCTATTCCCAGAATTTCTCTTAACATACTGGTTCTGTAGGTCCTTACTTCCGCAAATGGCCAAAGATGTCACTGTAGGTGGTGTGATCATAGAATACCAATCCATACGTCGTGCCTAGCACTTAGATTTGATATTCACAGTCTGGCACTCTTTACGACATAATCCCCAATGCTCTTGGTAATCCCAATGCTTCCACTACTACCAAATCAACTACTCTTCCTAACACTGAGATAATCTCTATGTAGTCTACACAAAATCTCGATGGTATGAAAAAGAAGAATAAGAAAAATACCTCTCCTTCTGAAGAGTAGTCAATAAAGCAACAAAACCCAAAACAAAAGGTCGTTGCACCTACTAACGATGGAAAGGAGAAACCCGCCACATTTCCTTGCAAAATCTATGCTGAAGACCACATGACCTATCGTTGTCCACGTCTTCAGAAATGCATAGAATACATTGCTCAAAAGGATATTGGTAGGACCACCATTGTCCTAAAAAATTCTTTGCCCGCTCAGCAGTAGCAAAATATTATTGCAAAGCAACAGTAACCCCCGCAAGGGGGCAACGATGGTTCGCAACATCCTTCAGCTGGTGAAGGATCTTTTATCATTTTCACATTTGAAACAGTAGAACTCGCCACAAGAGCCAAATCTTATGGAGCTCCTATCACTCCTGCAGGAGAACTATCCTCAGGTCAAAACCCACTACCACCCAATGATTTGCATATCGAAAGGCCAGTTGCAGACCTTGTAATTCGACCCCCAAAAGGGGCACTTCGACGCACAACGCACAATACATCTGCACGTGCCACCCAAAACTACAACATTGTAGAAGATTTGGTGCAAGCACCATTGGCTATGTCGTTGCTCGAAGTATTACAAAAATGCCGAACAAAATGGAAAGCTTTACTTTCGACTATTGGTGGTATCGACCCAGAGAATTCCATGCTTGCTATTTTCGACATGGACAAGTGTAAACCTACCCTTTCCCACCAACTTGCATTCTATGTTCATATAACATTGAATGGTAAAGGTATACACAGAACTATCATCAACAAAGGTGCTTCTACCTGTGTCATGTCGGCTTCATGTTGGCTCGTCCTAGGTTCCCCAACCCTAACCCCACTGTCAAACTCCCTAAAATATTTCGACGGCCACACCTTTGTCCCAAACAGATACCTAGCCAGTTTCCCCATCACTTTGCATGGGAAAACCGTAACGGTTGACATAGAAGTCATAGACCAAAAACTCGACTATAATATCTTGTTGGGTTACAGTTGGACATATGCCATGACGGTCGTCATATCTACTGTCTTTCACACCATCCTATTTCCATTGGATGGAAAGATAGTTACAGTAGATCAGTTGTCTTTCTGCACCCCTGATTATTCACCATTACCAAGTGGCTTCGTACCCCAAGTAGGAGGTGGAACTGATTGTTATGTCAGTTTAGGTACTGGTCTACTGAAGGCTTCTTCCTTCATGGGTTTTTTTCCTCTTTAGCTTCCGAAGGTTTCACAGATGGTCAATATGCTTTCATCTATTCCTCATGAATAGATTGATCCATGGATCCTACCAGCTCCTTCAGACATTGACACATACGGAGAGAAAATGTCGTTGTCACCAGCTGAATCGGCCTACCAAGCCATTCAATTTGCATCTGAATCTCCGGTCACTTTTGTTTCGGCCAATAGTACCACTGCCCCTCCCATAACGGCTCCTTCTTTCGATCCGCTCAATCAAGTCCTACCTTCGGACGAAGCTATTAGAGAGATCATGAGTTTAGAATAGTGACCTTGGGACGATTTGCACCATCATGTTTTGATATCTAATTCGGACATGATGCCTCTTCAAATCTTGTCCCCTGACATACCAAAAATTGTTTCCTCACCATATACAATCCTCCAAACTTTGGCGGCGGAAGGAAACATGGGCAATATTTCAAAAACATCACTCATCAATATTTTTGTCATGACAAGCATTGTGGAAAACATACTGGTTGGAACCAATCGCAATCTTGAGGTAATTGTGAGCTTCACCTACCTATTTAGGGATTCTCATTATGTTTCCCTTGGTCTTATGAGGAAATGCATGGCATAGACCCTTCTATTGTCAAGCATAAGATCAAGAAAGATCGATCGTTCTTTTTATGGTATTTTTCTTGCTCATTAATTCGAAAAACCTTGAGTCTCCTTCTTCAGGCTCTTTAAACTACCATGAAGAAATTAGAGCACTTTTAGAGATATTTTATTACTCTTTACAAAATATAAACATCTCTGAGTTTTCATCATTAAGCTCGTTAAATATTTGTGACGATGGTTAGAGCACTTTTTGAGATATTTTATTGCTCTTTAAAAAATATAAACATCTCCGAGTTCTCATCGTTAAGATCGTTAAATCTTTGCGACGATGGTCAAAGAACTTTTTGTGATATTTTATTGCTCTTTAGAAAATAAGAAACATCTCCGAGTTTTGATCGTTGTGCTCGTTAAATCCATACAACAATGCTTTGAGCAACTCTTTTTCGATCTTTTTCCAGCTCATTAAACTGAAAAAGACCAAGCGAGCATTCTTTTTAGGTGCTTTTCTCTCACTCTTTAAAACTGAAAAAATCCTGAGCTTTGGCTTTAGGCTCATTAAAATTGATAAAAATGACCTGAGCATTCTTTTAGGTACTTTTCTCGCTCTTTAAACCGAAAAATCCCAAGTTTTTGTTACTGGGCTTGTTAAAAATATACGGCAGCAGCAAGAGCACTTTCTTTTTTGGGACCGTTTCGCACTCTTAAATCGAAAAATCCTTGAGTTTTTCCCCTCCTTCAAGCTCGTAAAACTATGAAGAAAGGATGAGTCGTTCTTTTCCCTCTTTTTCTCACTCACTAAACTGAAAATCATACCCTGAGTTTTTTTCATCTGACTCATTAAAAATTTTGATGAACGTATTGAGTTTGTCGTCACGTGACTCATTAAAAATTCACGACGTAAAACAAGTTTAGTCCGTCGCCTCGTACTCGTAACATAATGAGGTCGACATCTATTGAAAGTAGGTTTCTCTTTACCCAGGTTCAATAGATTAACTAACGGAAAACTAACTGATATCGGTATACTATTAACCTTTTGTCGCACCCGGTTAACAACTATGACAAAGGGACCACCATGGAGTCTCTCTTTACAATATTTTCAGACTCTCTAAATAGGAAAATACCACTGAGTTGTCTAGTCTAGACTCTTTAAATTACACAAACAAGATATAGAGTCATTTTTTTTTACGATACTTTCCAGACTCTTAAAACATGAAAAAATCAACGAGTTTTCCTGTCTGGACTCATTAAACTAATCAGATAGGGCAAAGAGTCGCTCTTTTTGCAATCCTTTTTAGACTCTTTAAACATGAACAGACATACGATTTTACCCGTCTGGACTCATAAAATTAATCAGATGGGGAAAGTGGACAACACAACTGTATTCCGTATTTGAAAGAATGTTTGGCAGCAGTCGTTCCTTTGAACATGGCACTCCCTCATAAAAACCTTCCTTTTTGATGGCCTCTCAATATGAACCCTATCATCCTATGAGTTTTAGCCAATATACGCTAATGTAATTGCATCTTTGTATCCTAACACTCTGTAATTTTCATCAGTCTAGTGTTGTCTGGGTAAAACCATTGTCGTGCCTTCTATTTTTGAAGGGCTACCCATTTGTTTCCTCCATCAACCAATCAAACATATCCTTTCATCATGCCCTCCATTGTTTAGGCCCATATGCTCAAAAGATTCCTAAAAAAAAAAATCATTCTTGTCCCGTTTCGTGTTGGCTGATGTAGGACACATTATTGCCTACCTTTTGACAGGTTTCTTCATATCGACTTCAACACTCTATCTAGGAAGATAACCCAGAAACATATTCAATGCCTTGGTACTTGCATACATTAGTGGTAGGTTGCCTTGTGTTTGGTCAGAGGTTCTCATTATTTGCTCCTGATTAAGCGATTCTACGGGTGTTTGACGACAAAGAAATCTTTCACACTGGCTAGTTTGTACTGTGCATCTTGGAGACCATCACTATTATCAGTGGCCTTCCTCATGCGTGTTAATGGTCTCCATTATTGGTTGATAATCAGATGATTTCATGCATGTTCGACGTCAAAACATATCTTTGCATGTATCGATCTAAGCTATTCGGTGAAGTGGAAATCAAGACCTTGGGTAGAGGCTTGCATCATTCAACCTTGTTTCCTCTCCCAAGCTATGTATATTGTCTTTTGGAGACAGTTATTTCAGGATGATTCTATTATGACACTAGACCTGCATTGTGCTTATCGGTGTCCGGTATTGTCATATCTCTTTTTAAGAAAATTACTCTAACATAGCTACTGAGCATGGGAATGCCCAACTCAAGACATGATTTTAGCAGTTTTATATATATGTGTTCTATCAGGTTTCCCTTGCCACCCAAAGCTTAGCCCTCTCTACATTTTGATAGGAAAAATTACAGTTTCAGTAAAGTATTTCAGCCATCGTCTCTGCATCTGATCTCATACTTTAGGGGGCATCTGTTATACAACAAAATGACCTCCTACTCAACTCAGAGGTGAAAGACAGCATGAATGAAGCAAAGACCACAATTGCAAGCCTTGAGTCCACACTAGCGCTAGTTGTACACTGTAAACCTGCTTTATAAAGCTTGTTACCAAGCCTAAGGGTGCATTAGTGACCCTGCTAACTCAAGTTGTTAGACCAGGGGCAGCGTTAGTGAAACTAAGGGAAGTTCAATGGGTCAAACTAACGAATCTGCTCACAAATATCTAGATATTTATCCCTAAGTTTTCTCAATAAAAGCAAGGAAATTCCCAAAAATCAAACTATTTGGGGAATTTCCAATCTAAAAAAGAGGGAAAATAGGAAAGAGCTGGAAAACAGGGCAGGTTCATTTCTTTCTCCCTAATGAACTCTATGAGGAGCTTGGCAACCCTAACTCAATTGCTACATAAGCAGTGAGAGGACCATTGTGAAAATGGTCAGAGCATTTGAAAGGATAGCCTACTAAGCTGTTGTGAACTATCACATACTTGAAGAAGTGAGCTGAAAGAGAGAGAGAGAGAGAGAGAAAATGGAAGGGGCAAGGGAAGACTGATACAAAAGATGGTTGTAATCACTCTTCCGTTATTAATACAGAACTGCAGTTGTGTTCCCTACTCCATTGTGTCGGTAACCTTGTTAATTAAGTTGTTCATTCGATACTTGTTTAGATGAGTGGTTTAGTTGTATGCATATAGATGTTCATTGTGCATTCTTATATTAGTTTTCAAGATTGTGTTGTGATTGTGTTTGCCTTTCCTTTGTGCAGAAATTGATTTGGAGCCAGCTTTGAAGGAGTTCTTCATGGTTGCATTGAGGTCTTCAAACAAATCTAGAAGGAGACTTGAGGTAATCCTCTTTCCATACTTTGTTAACCGATATTTGACAGATGAACATGTGTATAACTTGGTAGCTTTTGCAGATAATATTACAGTCTGTCGAAGGTCCTAGGAAGGCCTTTGATGGTAGTTTTCATTCTCCATACACCGTGCTTTTACCCCATAGCAAGAGAATTAATGGATGAACGGGATTAATGAAAAGGATGAATGACGGAGATTATATCGCGAGGGATTAAGTGAATGGATGGAAGAACAAGGTAACAAAGTAGATGAACGACGGAGATTGTATCGCGAGGGATTAAGTGAGTGGATGGACGAACGAGGTTAACGGGAGATGAATGGTCGAGATCTAATCGCAAATATTAAGTCAAGAGATGGACGACGGAGATTGTATCGCAGGAAAAAGAAATGTGTAGAAATGATGGAGCGGTTTTCTAAGGTGGTAAGTAGGTTTTCGCGCACCCTCAAGGCCGTAAGCAGAATTCTGAAATTTCAGACAATTAGCCTTATTGCGTGACACGTAGCACGAGAAAACCACTTTTCTCGTGTGCTCTCGGGCAGATAACGGTCGTGCATGAATCACCCGAGATTTCATGATAGCCATTGGATCAAGCGGGGCTAATCAAAGGTGGAGATCGGCCAAGCTAGTTGGCGATCGAGTGAAGCGACAGCCATTGAATCAGGTGAGGCAGATCGACAGTGGGGGTTTAAAGCACAGAAAGTGATCAGTGACGTGATAGCCATTAGATCAAGAGACAGATCAACAGAGGAGATTAAAGCTCATAAATCAAGTGGTGGACTCCACGTGAGGCAAGAATTAGAGAAAATAATGAATCAGACGGTGATTGTGAAGGTTTGTTGTGGATCGGACAGCAAGGAAGTGATGCATGAAGAACGTGCTGAAGGCAGTTTTTAAATGAAAATGATAGAAACACCAGTGAGGGTGAAAAAATAACTACATCGAACATCAAACTCCATAGCTTATGCAAGAACAAGAAACCTGTGTTTTTGGGGTTGTGGAAGGGTCTCCTCCTCAAGTCATGGTCCTAGAGGGAGGAGATGAGGCCGAGACACCTACGCACAACCTTATGGTGATATTTTCTCCTAGCTAACCTGCAAACTGAAAGAAGGCACAAATGGAAGTAAACTACAGTAAATGCAGCTACTGAAGGAAATGAACAGAGAAACCATGAATAATCTATGCTATACTATTGTAATGAAAATGACGCTACTTAAGCAAATAAATCAAAAAACCATGAATCTACTTAAGCAAATGAACATAACCAATAAGCTACTTAAGAAAATAAACAAAACCAAAAATCTATGCTACCATACATGTACAGTAAAGAGAAGCTTTGGCTTCTCGGGTTAGGCCCTAACCCAAGAGCTTTAGCCCTCTGAGTTAACTTAGAGCTGGCTCAAAACAAAACTCATCTTTATTATAAAAACCATGGATTACAGAACAAACTGTCACAAGTATTGCAGTTGAAGAAATAAAGCGGAGTTTTTACAATAGAATTCTGAATCCTAATGAGGTCCTAAGTCTCTCTACTTATACATCTAATAAACTGGCTTTTGTCACTTTCACTTGCTTAGTTGTCTTCTAGTCTTCAAATTGATGGCTGTTTGCACTCCCATGATGGAGAAATATTCGAATGGAGGGGTAGTAAATGAGGAGGATTTACCTCCTATAATTACTCTCCCTTGTCCCATTCAAGTTTTGACCAAGTTCTTTGCCATAGTTCCTTGCGTTTATACATTATGCTTGCATTTTTCCTTGATTTTATCCTTTATTCCTACATTACATGCACTTTAGACCACAAAGAAAAATATCCAACTCTAACTCATCTCATAAATAAAATATAATCGAAAGTATGCAATAGGTTGTGAAAATAGTTGGTTTGACTAAGCTAGGAGGTGAATTAAGGACAATTAAGGCCCATACAATTACTCAATGATGAGGCTCATCATCATCCCCCTATTGAAAGTGTTGCTCATCCTCTAAGCAACTTAGTCAATGTCCATGTCCTTCATGGCTCTGGTAGCCTCTCTGATATCCCATGTTTCTGTTGTGGTCTCTTCTTCTTGTTTATAGAATCCTGCTTTCCTTTCTACTCCTTCCCACTGCCTCTTTTCCTCTTCTTCTTTCCTCCCTTCTAGCATCTCTAAGAGTTGTGGTGGACTGAGTTTTAGGCCTATCCAATTGACCTTCAACCTTTGCATTGATTGCTTATACATAGGTGTCCTGTTGAGTGCCTCTCTCAACCTTTGAGGGGAGTGATATTCTCTAATCTTCAAGTTGTGTGGCAGTGTTTCCATATCCTTTAGTAGGCATGTATTTTATCATCTCTTAGCAGCCTAAACATATCCTCAAAATGTGAAATTAGGTGCTCTTTGGTAGCAAGATATCTAGGTTCCAGATGAGGATTATTTGCAATTAGATTATGGGTGCTGATTAGGGCCATGGGATTTGATTGTTCAGCTCCGATGAAAAGAGGTTCATTTTGCTCTCTGGCCAATATTCTTTTCATCTCTGCATCCCTTGACTTCTCATGGTTTATCGATGATGCCAAAGCAATTTATTGTAGATCTCCTAGCTCTGCATTAGGATCCCAAATATTCATGTCTGTGAGGGCAATGTTGTGCAAGTAAAACTCAACCATTTTGGCCCTATCCTCTAGTGTACTTTGATCACAAAGATCAATAAATTGACTACAGTCCTGAAATGGCATGGTGCCCCTTTGTGCTAGTGTTTCAATATGAAATTGCAACCATTGCTCTCTGAGGTAAGGAGCATAGGATTTGGCTAGCATCCTACATTGGATGGCCTTTTGTTGTTCTTTATCCTCTATTTCAATGCCTTCTTCCTCTTACTATTTCAACATCATCCTCCTTCCCTTATTCTTCATCATGTTCCTCTGTATTAGTTTCTTCTTCATCCATCTCATCCCCATCTAGCTCTGAATCTTCTTCTTCTTGTTTTTCCTTCTCCTCACTGACAGAAGGACTAACGTCATAGGTGAGGGTTTTGACGTCATCCTCCACTGGTAAGTCTCTAAAGACTAACCATTTTATATGGATCTTGAGGTTTTGGAGGGCATCCTTAATAAGGATCTTTATCAACCCATGGTGAGCTAGCTGTTGGGAATTTCCTTCCTTTACATTGTTGTTGGAGTCTATGAGTGATTGCATCAAGAAATAGGGTATGTTAAGTCTTTGGTGAGCTAGTGTTTCTACCCCAAATCTTAGTTCTTCAAGCATCCTAAAATGGTAGCCATAAACAACATTGTATCTACCCTCATATGAGATATATTTGATGAGTTGGTAGCCTACCTCACTCCATGGGTATGGAAGACTGTCCCTCCTTACTCCATTTTTATCCTTAGTGGGTTCTTCACCTTCTAAAAAGAATTTCCCTTTTTCCACCTCTTCATTTATAAACCAACTACCTCTTAACCTTTACAACTTTTGATCAAATGATGCATATGAGTGAGTGAGTGGGATACTTACCTCTGGTCTTGATGCCATGCTGCAGTTGTCAAAGATCAGAGGCGTTGCATTGTCTATTCTTTGGATGGTATTTATTCTTCCTCCTCTCTTATCTGCTAATGGTTTCTTGGCTTTTGGAGTTGTCTGTGACTAGAGATCTAATGCTGCTACTGCTACTGTGGAGCTCCTTGATTACCACTTGGCAACGTTTGGTGTCTCCCTTGGAATTTCCTGGTCATGTTGCTAGGTGGTGCTGTGAGGATGCTGTAATGAATGGATAGAGGGAGTAGGAGTGTGTGTGGATGTAGGGATGATGGTAATGGTTGAGGTGATTGGTTAGATCATGTCTAGTATGAATTCTGGGGACCTAACTAATCTACCATTTAGGGGATCCTGTAGAAAACACAATCTTCACTTGAATTGAAGCAATGAAGTGAAAAACAATGGAATTGATGGAGGGATGCATGGTAAGGAGTGGAGGAGATGAATATATGTGAGGCAGGGTTCCCTTTGGATATTTTCTTTGCTCTTTGATTGTCTTTCTCACCCACTTGCAAATAACAATTATGCTTTTTTCTTTTATTATATATATATATATATATATATATATAGATAGTTAAGACACCTAGGTTGGCTCAGAGGGGTTTTCGCCCTAGATATCTGCCCTGGGTGCCTTAAGGAAGGTTTTCACCCAAAGATTTTCATATCCTTTTCATTTTTCTCATCCTTGGACTACGTCATGACATTTTCAACCCAAAGATGGGACTCAGGTGCCTCCTGGAGGTTTTCACCTGAATCCTTATTCCTTCTTCCTTTTCCAGTGACCTGACGAGGGAGGAGCTGGAACTTACTCCACCATCATCACTGTGTTATTGATATTATCAAGGAACTCTTGTTTTTATAAAGGCCTCTTGTACATTTTCAAATGGTTTCCATTAACTGGCAATGGAATGGCTTCTTCATCTATAGTTCTAATTTGCACTAAACCACTGTCATGGCATCTTTCCACCACATAAGGTCTGAGCCATCTTGTCCTTAGCTTGCCCTTGAAGTCAATTCCCAGTCCCCTTCTTGAAATTTCTTCTCTTTAATGTGTTTGTCATGCCAGATCTTCCTCTGAAGCTGAACTATCTTTGTACGTAGGAGGGCCTACATTCTGAATTCATCCAAGCCATTCAAATGTAACAATATTTCTTTATGTGCATGAATGAGATCCCAATCTAGTTGAGCTTCCATCCTCAATGTCTTATATTCAAACTCAATGGACAACAAAGCCCTTTTTCCATAGATGAACTCATAGGGTGTAAATCCAGTGGTGGTCTTCCATGTTGTATTATAGGCCCAGGTGGCCTCAAATAGTCTCTCTACCCAATCCTTCCTACTTCTACTCACTACCTTCGTTAAGATGTTCTCTAGTGCCCTGTTGGTCACCTCCACTTGCCCATTAGCTTGTGGATGATAAGGAGTGGAGGTCCTATGCTTGGTTTTGTGATGGCTGAGCAGTTCTTCAATCATGCTGGAGGTAAACTGGTTGTCTTGGTCTGTGACTAGCTCTCTAAGGTAACCAAATTTGTAGAATACATTCTCCCTTATGAACTTAGCCACCTTCTCTTCTATTGTTTCCTTAATTGCCTTGGTTTTAGCCCACTTAGTCAAATAATCAATGCACACAATGATGTGCTATTTTTTCTTTGAAGGAGGGTTGATAGGCCTAATGAAGTCCATGCTCCACTTGTCAAATGGCTCAAAAGTCACTTGAGATTGTAGGGGTATTTCATCTCTTGGAGTAGGCTTTCCCATCCTCTGGCACTGATCACAATGACTAATGTACTTTTTCACATCATGATGAAGAATAGGCCAATAATAGCCCACTTGCAACACTTTGAATGCTATCCTCTTTGCTACAAAGCGACCTCCACAAGGCCCATCATGATAAGTCAGAAGGATGTCAAAGACTTCCTCTTCGCTTACGCACCTTCTCAAGATTTGATCTGGGCCAAGTCTGAACAGATTACCCCCAATCTAGGGAAGGGGGCACTTTTCCTAACTATATTGCTCTTTTCCTTGGAGGGCAAGTTTGGTGGGAACTGTACTGATACCAAATAGTTTTCTATATCAACAAACCATGGGGAGAGAACTGAAATATCAAACAAATTCTCATTCGGTAACTGGTCATCCACCATTCCTTCTTCACCTGCAGGCAGATTCATCCTAGATATAAATTCAACAACTACATTTTCCTTACCAGGCTTATCAACAATAGTTAGATCAAACTGCTGTAATAAAAGCAACCATTTTATAATTCTATCATTCACATCTGGTTTTTTCATTAAATATTTGATTGCAGCATGATCAATATGCACAAATGCTTGATAGCCTGTAATGTAATGCCTAAATTTGTTTAATGAATGCACAACTACCAGGAGTTCTTTTTTCAGTTACAGTATAGTTTAGCTCAGCCTTTGACAGGTTCATACTAATAAAATAGATGGCATAGGGAAATTTCACCTCTTCATGACCTAAGGTTGCTCCTATGGCTTTGTGTGAGGCACCAACATGAATATGAAAAGAGAGGGCCCAGTTTATGCCTCTAAGGATTGGTGCAGTGGTTAACTTACCCTTTAGAATGTCTAAGGCCTGTTGATAGCTCTTTGACCATATAAACTTAGAATCTTTGGCCAACAACCAAAACAAACGAGAGGCAAACTTGCTGAAGTCCTTTATGAACCTTCAGTAGTATCCAACTAACCCTAAGAAAATCTTGACATCTCTCTGATTTTGTGGAGGTGGGACCCTTTTGATGATTGCTATTTTGTTTAGGTCCACCTGCAATCCTTGATGAGATATTGAATGACCTAGCACAGTCCCTTCAGTCATTAAGAATTCAAATTCTTGTGGACTAAGAGGCATGTTCATTTCAATGCTTTTGTGCAATACTTTGCCTAGGTTAGTTAGGGCTTCTTGAAAATCATAGCCATAAGGTGTAAAATCATCCATATAGATTTCCACAGCATCATGTACTAATTCAGCAAAAATAATCAAGACTGCTCTCTAGAAGGTGGAAGGAGCATTGCATAGGCCAAAAGGAAGGACCCTATAGGCAAAAGTACCCCAAGGACAGGTGAATGTGGTCTTATCCTAGTCTTTTGGGCAGATTTGGATTTGGTTGTACCCACTGAATCGATCTAGGAATGAAAAAAACTTCTTCCCTGCCAGGCCATCTAACACTTGGTCAATGAAGGGTAGGGGAAAATGATCCTTCTTTATGGCTTTTTTTCAACTCCCTATAATCAACACAAATCCTCCACTTACCATTTTTCTTGGGAACTAACACTAAAGGAGAGACCCACTCACTATCTGAGATAGGGTAAATGAATCTTGCATCTAGCAATTTTTGATATTCTTCTTTGACTATGTCTTTAAGAGATGGATTCATCCTCCTTTGTGGTTTCCTGACTGGATTGCAACCTTCTTTGATGTATATGTGCTGAGTACACACTGAAGGGTGTACGCCCCTCATTTCCTTGTAACTCCAAGCGAAGGCTTCTAGTTTCTCTCTCAACATGTTTCATAGCTTTTCCTCTTCTAAGGCAAAAAGAGATGGATTAATTTTTAAAGTTTTCTCTGGGCCAATTCTATGGTTTTGACACGGAGTGGGTTGGAATTAGCCAAGCATAAGTCAATTGGATGATTGTTCTGGGTTTCCCTTACTTCTTCTTCTAATGGTAATGAACTAAGAGTTGGACTTTGGAGTAGGTGTTCAATTACGTCATCCTCCTCTTGTTGTCCTCCTCCTACGGTTGCTTCCAAAGCATAAAGTTGGGCAGAATAAACCTCATCTTCTTCCTCCTCCTCCAACCATAAAGGTAAATCATGCTCTAGAGAAGGTTGAGCAGGAGGGTATAGGACTAATAGTTTGGACACATGCCCATTCTTAATGGTCATATTCCCAGCTCTACAGCTAATGTAAGCATCACATGTGGCCAACCATGGCCTCCCAAGGATGAGAGAGCAACCAGTAAGCTTAGCCTTAGGCTAGAGGACTAGGAAATCTGCAGGGTACTCCAAGGAGTCAATGGAGACCATCACACCCTCCACAATTCCCTCAAGGGTGGCTGTGGAATGGTATGCAAGTTGTAGAACTATTGTGGTCTTCCTCAATGATGCTTGGAGGTTGAGATTGAGCATGGTGTCCTTGGTCATCACATTAATGGCAACCCAAAAATCAATCAGAGTGTGTGGGACAATGGTGCCATTGATGTGCACATCTACTATAGGGCTTCCAAGGTCCAAATATTTTAGACATATTACTTGCCATAGCATTAAGTCAGATAACTACCCAATGAAATTAATGGTAGGGGCATCCCTTTTTCTTCTTCCTGGATGCTTGAAGCACTTCTCCTTAATCAACTTATTGTAAATGAGAACATCATTGATTTCCTTGAGAAGGGGGATCTTTACACATAGATTTTCCAATTCTCCCAGAAGTTCAGTTTCTTCTAGGGTAGGCTGGAGTGGTTGGGTTAATCTCTCAGTAAAGGGCAGAGTTAATTTAAGGTTGCTTTCCTCTCTTTCTTCCTCAACCTCCCTATGTGGAGAGGGAGGCTGGTTTTCTGGGATAATTCTCCAAGATCTTAGGTTGATCTCCTAGATTTATACAACATAAGCTGGGTATGATGTCTCTCCACTATATACTTGTTGAGCCCGCCTATTGTTTGGGTTCGTATTTGGCTGGGCAGGCATCTCGGGTTGCTTAGGTGGAGCAGAGTGCAGGAGTTCTGGTTGGGTAAGTGGTGGAGGCAATAGGGCTGGAACATTGTTGAATTGGGGCCTCCACCCCTGGAGTGGTGTATTCCATTGAGGTTGTGGTTGAACATAAGGTTGAAATGACTGGCTGGCTGGCTAGGAATGATACTGACATGCATAGGACCAAGGAGGGGGTGTAGACCAGGAAGAATGAGTAGGGGGTCCCCACAAAGGTATAGTTGTGGTTTGGTTGGGGTTGTAATATGCATGGGATGACCCTTGCATACCCTGTTGGTATGGTCTAGGCCCAGGGGTTCTCCTTTTGTTGATGTAGCAAAGCTGCTCAGTGACCCCTTCAGCTCCTTGATATACAACGTTGAGTCCAAGAAAGGAGGGGAACTTGTCTGTGGAGTGATTTTCTTCACAGACTGAGAAAATCTTAATACAGTTCAATGGACATGTGTTCCTAGGATGCTTCCTGTTGCATCTATTGAAAAAAGATGGACAAGGCTCTCTCCTCTTCATCTTGCTTCCTTTTGATGTTCGTGGTGTCCAATTGCAAGGCAAGGGTTTGCACCATATCACTTTTGAAATCTTCCAGCATATTTCCAATTTCACCTTTGGTGGATGAGTTGGAGGATGATGTACTGGCCATAGGTTGACTACCCCTACCCTTTTTCCTAGTTTCCATAGAATGGTTTCTAAAGGCAGTCTTAATATCCTCATAGGGTAATTGGTAGATATCTCCTCCTACTATCATATGAAGGTATCCAGAAGATCCTCCCTTACTCCTCTAAGCAGGACCTAATTTAGTGACTCAGGGTCAAGTGTGCACCTGGCCCTTTTGTAACTGAGCTGGAATCTTTCTTCATAGTCTTCTAAGGATTCATCCTGGCCTATGGTCATCTTGAAAATATCTTCTTTAGTGCCCTTTGACCTACATTACTCCCTATATTTGTTGTTAAAATCCTGTTGCATCTGAGCCAAATTTGTGATGCTATCTCCAGGTAAACCCATGAACCAACGCAATGTTGCATCCTTGAGGGTAGATGGAAACAATTTTAGCTTTTTCTCATCATCTGTATAGTCATAGGTTTGGCATGTAATAGAAACCCCAAATAGGAAAGTGTTAGGGTCCTCTATGGTCAGGCCATGGAAATGAGGTAGAGCAGAGGGGCTTATATTCTTCATCTTAGTGTCCCCATTGGTTTCCCTAATGGGGAAGGCACTCTCAATTCTATCTCTATCTCCCCTGTCATTTTGGTTCCAGCCATTAGTTCAATAGGAATGGGTTCTTCCTCTTCTTCTTCCCTTGTAGGTTCTTCAAATATGTAAGGTTGCTCACCTAAAGGTTCTTCCACTTCATAGTCACCGAAGAAGAGAGAAGGTTGACTGTTGGATGCAGTAGGGGTATTTGTCAAAAATTTCCCTAAATTTTCCCTATTACTATGAGGCATGAAAGAAAATGTTTTTGGGTTGGTTTTTGTAAGATTTTCTTTAAAACTAGAAAGTACTTGCAAAATGGAAAGGAAAGTAGCTAATGACAAATGAAAGAAAGGAAGCTACTAGATTAATTTTGCAGAAATAAACTAATGGAAGAAAGTTGAAGACTAGAAGTAGAAGAAAATAAAGTTTGAGACTATAAAATAGAATAAAGCAGTAATTACTTCTACTTAGACACCTCCCCGGCAATGACGCCAAAAATTAATGAGCCTAGGTATTGCAACAAGAATGTTTCAACTCCGAGGGCTACCAGCTTTACCTATCAACCTGGGGTTCATACAAACTTGGAGGTGACATTGCTATATGCACAAGTAAAACTGAAGGTACTACTTGTTGTCACTACCCATCTGGAAAGAGACCCCAAGGGTTCCAAGCTAGACTTCTAAAGGGTCAGGAGAAGCTTAACTCTTTGATGGAAGAAGAGAAAATCTATCCTAAGCAAGAGCTACTTCTATTTCAGTATTGAAGAAAACAACATGAAATGTTAAACCATACCATAACCTAACTAACCATCAAAACAACTACGCTAAGTAGAATTTCTAAATTAAAACTAATCTAGTGTTGCTATCTAAGTTGCAGAGGTAAAGAGCATCAAAACCAGACTAAGGTGTAAGCAAAGGAAACTAAGCTAAATCAATTTTCAAGCGGAAGAGCAAATGGAGGTCGAAATCAATGAAAGGAAAGGAGGATGTAAGGATGTAGTAGCACATAGGGACTGTTGGATCGATCAATGAACATAAGATGGACTGTGGAGATATTATCGTGAGACTTAAGTGAATAAATGGATGAATGGGGTTAATGACCAAGATGAACGGTGGAGATTGTATCATGAGGGATTAAGTGAATGAATGGATGAAAAAGGTAACAAAGCATATGAATAGCAAAGATTGTAATGTGAGGGATTAAGTGAGTGGATGGAGGAATGAAGTTAATAGGAGATGAATGGACAAGATCTAATCGCGAAGATTAAGTCAAGAGATGGACTTGCGGGAAAAAGAAATGTGTGGGAATGATGGAGTGGGTTTCTAAGGTGGTAAGTAGTTTCTTGTGTTCCCTCAAGGCTGTAAGTAGAATTCTGAAATTTCATGTGATTAGCCTTACTGCACGACACGTAGCATGAGAAAACCACTTTTCTCACGTGCTCTCGGGTGGATAACAGTCGTGCAAGAATCCACACAAGATTGCGCAATAGTCATTGGATCAGGCAGGGTTGATCAACGGTGGATATTGGCCAAGCTAGTTGGTGATTGGGTGAAGCGACAACCATCAAATCAGGCAAGGCAGATCGACAGTGGGGGTTTAAAGCGCAGAAAGTGATCAGGTGACGCGATAGTCGTTGGATCGAGAGACAAATTGAAAGAGGAGATTAAAGCTCATAAAGCAAGTGGTGGACTCCATGCGAGGTAGCAGTTAGAGAAAATAATGAATTGGATGGTGATTATGAAGGTTTTTTGTGGATCAGACAGTGAGGAAGTGATGCATGAAGAATGTGTTGAAGGCGGTTTTTAATTGAAAATGACAGAAAGACAAGTGAAGGTGAAAAAATAACTACATCGAACAACAAACTCCATAGCTCATGCAAGAACCAGAAACCTATGTTTTTGGGGTTTCTAAAGGGTCTCTTCCTCATGTCATGGTCCAAGGGGGAGGAGATGAGGCCGAGACACCTGCACACAACCTTATGGTGATATTTTCTTCTAGCTAACCTGTAAACTCAAAGAAGGCACAAATGGAAGTCAACTATAGTAAATGTAGCCACTGAAGCAAATGAAAAGAAAAACCATGAATAATATATGCTATACTGTCGTAATGAAAATGATGCTGCTTAACAAAATAAAATAGAAAACCATGAATCTACTTAAGAAAATGAACAGAACCATGAAGCTACTTAAGCAAATGAACAAAACCAAAAATCTATGCTAGCATACATGGACAGTAAAGAGGAGCTTTGGCTGCTCGGGTGGCCCTAACCCAAGAGCTTTAGCCCTCTGAGTTAACTAAGAGCTGGCTCAAAACTAACTCATCTTTGTTATAAAAACCTTGGATCATAGAACAAACTGTCATAAGTCTTGCAACTTAGAAATAAAGCAGAGTTTTTACAATAGAAGTCCGAATACTAATGAGGTCCTAAGCCTCTCTACTTATACATCTGATAAACTTGTTTCTGTCACTTTCACTTGCTCAAATGTCTTCTAGTCTTCAAAGTGATGGTTGTTTGCACTCTGATGATGGAGGAATATTTGAATGGAGGAGTAGTAAATGAGGATAATTTACCTCCTATAATTACTCTCCCTTGTCCCATTCAAGTTTTGACTAAGGTCTTTGCCGTAGTTCCTTACTTTTATCCTTTATGCCTACATTTTTCCTTGCTTTTATCCTTTATTCCTACATTACATGCACTTTAGACCACAAAGCAAAATATACAACTCTAACTCATATCATAAATAAAATATAATCAAAAGTATGCAAATAAGTTGTGAGAATAGTTGGTTCAACTAAGCTAGGAGGTGAATTAAGGACAATTAAGGCCCATATAATTACTCAATGATGAGGCTCATCGAAAGGTCCAAAGATTCATCACTCGATTATCATTATCCTTCGAGGATCAGATTGAGTATGATGAGCCTCGATAAATGGAGGAAGTCATCGGGAAATTGAAACATTATTATGAGGAGTTGAAGTGCAAGTTTGAGCCTAAGTGTGATTGGAAAGGGAATGAAAAGGTTAAAGAAAAATGGACGCAAAAGTGAGGAAGACCTCAAGATGCGGGTGGGAAAGGAATGTGGCACCTTACAAGAAGTTTAATGAGGCTGAGAAGGGACTGTGATTTTACCCTAGAGAGAAGCAGAATAAAGGTAGTATCGAAGAAGCATTGCAGTGTTGGATTTGTGGCAAGGATCATCGTAAGAAGGATTTTCCATTCTACCAGGGTGGTAGGCCACAAATCTACAATTCTCAGGAGGCACAAACATTTAGTTGTGTTAGTCAGAGGAGTCCTCAGATCTATGAAACAAATGATAACAGGCAGGCAGATCTTCAGGCATCCATTATTGGGATGGAAGGTAATCTCTATGATCGAGTTGTTTCCATTTTTATTGATACTAGATCTAATCATAGTTATGTTAGTCCTTACCTGATGGATAATTGTGGCCTGAATAAAGAATTACATGCAGAGCCTTGGATGGTGCATTTGGCTATAGGAACTAAGAAAAGAGTTCATCATTGGGTGACAGCTTATCCATTTGAGCTTAATGGTATGCCTACATCAACACATCTAAATGTGATTCCTTTTTAATAATATAGTATGCTTTTGGGAATGTAATGGCTATTTTCCCACATGCCTAAGGTTATTTGTTATAAGAAGGCTATTAAGTGCCTAGATGATGATGGGGAAAAGACAATCTTAGAGGGAAAGAAGAATCCTACATCAGTGAGAATGGTTACAACTATGCAGGGAAAGTACAGTTGCAGGAAGGGGCATGTATTATTTTTCATGCATATTTCGAGTGACAAGTAGAAGGATATTGAGGATGATAAAACATTGAAGAAGTATTTAGTTTTGTAGTAGTTTTAAGATGTGTTTCCTGCAGATATTTCAAATTTACTACCTCATAGATAAGTGGACTTCTTTGTTCTTCTCTGTTGAGTTGGTACCAAGGGAAACAAAGACATCAAATTCATCTTACTTGATGAGCACTCTAGAGTTGGTGGAATCGAAGTTGCAGCTTAAGGAAATTCTTGATAAGGGATACATCAGGCCAAGTGTATCACCTTGGGGTATGCTAGTATTGTTTGCAAAGAAGAAGGACGGTACTGTTAGGTTATGCATTAATTATAGGAAGTTGAACAAGGTGACCAACAAGAACAAGTATCCATTGTCATAGATTGATTATTTATTTGATGAACCGAAGGGAGAAACGTTGTTCTTCTCAAAGATTAATTTTAGATCAGGATATCATCAGGTGCACATCAAAGAATAAGGCATATGCAAGAATGCATTTTGTACCAGGTATGGGAATTATGAGTTTGTGGTGGTTCCTTTTGGTCTTTCTAATGCTCAAGTCACCTTTATGTCCTTAATGAAAAATGTGTTGCATCCTTATTTGGAAACATTCGTGACAGTGTTCATTGATGATATATTGATATATTCTAGGAATGAGTAAGAGTGTGGAGAGCATCTGGATGTAGTGTTGATATTATTGAGAGAGAACTAGTTGTATGCCAAGCTTAGCAAGCGAAGCTTCATTTAGACTGAAGTTCATTACTTGGGACATTTTGTTTCCAAGGAAGGTATAGAAGTGGCCTTGAAAAAGATTAAATATATCATGGATTGGCAAACTCCTATGAATGTGTATGAGGTTAGATCATTCAGGACTAACAGGTTACTACAGAAGGTTCATCAGGAACTTGTCAATTATTACCTATCCTACTAGATCTTTTTACAGAAAATGAAATAAGTTTGAATGGACTAAGGAGTGTGTAGCTAGCTTTGAACTGTTGCATTTACTTACAAATTCTCCAGTCTTGAATATTGGAGATCCTAATAAGGATTTTGTAGTTTTTACAAATGCTTGAAAGAAAGGACTTGGTGGAGTTCTGATGCAATAAGGATAGGTTGTATGCTATGATTCAAGGAAACTGAATGAGGACGAGAAAAATTATGTGACTCATGATATCAAGTTGGAAGTTATTATTCATGGCTTGAAGATGTGGAGACATTATCTCCTTGGCAAGACTTTTATTCTGGTTAGTGACCATAGTGGACTGAGGTATATATTTGACTAACCCAATTTGAGTTCTAGGCAAGCTAGATGGTTGTGTACCATCAATGAGTGTGAATTTGAGATCAAGTACATAAAGGGAAAGGAGAATAAGGTTGTAGATGCTCTTAGTAGGAGAGTGTAGGTAAATCACATTTCAGCTATGAGCTCTTATGGGACATATTTGCAGGAGTGAATCTTATAGGTAGGTGTTGGCTTTGTGAACCCTGACCCAGGTTCAACATTAGTCAGCCAAACAAATCCATACACTACTGGCCCTTTCGGCATCAGCCCATGGAGTGCGGACCGAAGTCTCACCCGAAGCAGTATGGGGTGATGCTGGAACCAAGTTTCCACACCCTGAGATGGTCATGATGTCAGTTTATACCCCATACGCTTGCCTTCGCGTAGGTTGCTAAGCCTTTGGGCTTAGTCGATCTACCCTCTATCCCACCCTTCAGTACCTCCATGAAGGTGTATAATTGACATTCGCGCAGCCCTGACCAGCAGTTCAGGTACTTTCATGCTGCTATGACAATGTATTGTATCGGTTCCCAAGTTATCTCAAGTGTTTTACTTATCTTACCAATCAATTACAGTTAGTGTTGTGTAAACTGATATTCTTACGTTCGTTCAATTAATGGATATAATCACATACATTCGCACATCAAATAAACACTATAAAATAAACCCAGATTGCAATATAATTAGATGCATTAATAGAGAATAAATACATAGTAATTGAATAATACTTCTCTTTATTGATATCTTCTGGTTTAATACAGACTCTATCCACCCTACGCACACAACTGCAGGGATCTGCGCACTCAGCTCCGAACTTCTACACTAGGCATTTGCACACTCAGCTGTAGAGCCTCTACCTATGACAAGACCTGAGAACACTTAGAACTCACTACCAAAAAACTTCCAAAGCTTAATTCTTCTCTAATTGCCTAGAGCTTACTTACTTAGCTCCTTTTTATACAATCCCATGGTCCACGGACCATGGTTAGATCTTTATAGCTGACTTGAAACTTTATAAAATAAGGGTGGACAACCCTTTACAATTCTTGACACCTTCACCCTCTGTGACCACAAAATGAAGAGACTTGACAACTTTATTACAAACTTGTCCCAAAACATGGGCTTTTAGCCCCAAAACTACTCTTGGGGGATCTCGTTCCCAACAGTAGGGTAGCATGATGACAGGTACCAATAACTAAAGTAGAGTTTGCAACAGTAGGGTGAGGGTGATAGAGATGAAGAGTATCAGCTCATGATAGATGGCTTGGTCAGATTTAGGAACAAGATTTATGTGCCAAATATTAGCGAGATCAAGAAGCTTATCTTGAGGGAGTTTCATGCTAAGTCATATTCAGGTCACCTGGGATATCATAAAACATTGAAAACAGTCAAGAATTTATATCATTGGCTGAAATTGAAGAAAGAGGTGGCTAAGTTTGTTGCGAAATCTTTGGACTATCAGTAGGTGAAAGCTAATGTTGGAAATACTAGGGGGGCATGAATCAATATTTCTTTTCAATTGTTATTTTTACTAGTTAGATCACTTATATTTAGAACACAAAATGAACAATGATAAGAATAAATTATTTTGTTAAATTTAATCAATTACAAATGAATGAGTACAATAATTGTTTCGAAGCTCCATCTTGGACATTAGTGAGGCTTCGACCTCTAGGGCTTCCACCCTATCTTATCCAAGGCACTAACCTTGAGTTTAGGAGCACCAACTCCAAGGGAACCAATCCTATAGCTTCACTTTGTCAATATATGTTTGGATTCATGGCTCCCAAAGTCTTCTTCACCGAGCCCTATCAATCTTCAGTTATCCCTTCACTTAGTCTCCACATAACATCATCAATGACAACCTTGTCAATTAGAAGGTATCATCACTGCACTTCATCATACCCAAACAAGTTCTTCAAGTCACCTCATGATGTCTCATGCATCATGGTCTTCAGTGCAGTCTTCAATTGAATCTTCGAAGGGTTGCTTCAACAAAAAGACTTATACTAGCTCAACAATAACTTCAATAATGTTCTTATCAAACCATCTTTATACTAGTGTTGCTTCAAGAATGGCTCCAATATCTTACTAAGAAATGAGCTCCAACTCCTTCAATCAATCCCAATTCCAAATATGATGCCTGAAACACTGTTATAATTATTACCTCCAAACAAAATCAAAGGATGTGATACTTCTAAATGCTAGTATTATAACCTGACTTTCTTCAAAGCTACAAGTCTGAGTAGCACCACAATTCCTAGTTCGAGACTCTACAATTAAGTATCCTCACTAAAACTTCCACCGAGGTGACTACCACTATAGGAATGACTGAGTACTAAAGATAGCCTCCAAAAATTGTTCACTTCCTGTCACAAATATGAGTTGAACAAGTGTCACTTTCATAAGGTAATCTGAGCTTCAATAGGTGACAATTTACCATAGGTCCAGAGGTGTAATTCTGATTGTTAGACCAATGGATGAGTTCCACATGACTGATGACCAAAGCATATAATAGGATTGCTCTCTATCTAAAGTCTATGCACAGGTACAAGCCTTTGAAACTCCACAAAACAATCCTTACAACTGAAGTTTGCAACATTGGGTTGACCGAGTAGTAACAAGTTTGAAGGAGACTATTTTGACTGTCCTTTTTCTTGGTGGTTATTTTCTCCACAAAAATATCCCTCGTCGACTTCCTGTTTACTCTGTTTATGCCTCCAAGAGCTTTAAGAGGATGTCCTGATCACTTTTCAGTCCATTGTAGAAGCATTTTCCAATGAGATGACCTTACCTTAATTGTTCATAAGAAGTGAGCTATTCAACCTCTTGTTTATATGCCCCTGTACTTAACTTTTATAGTTCTTCTTTGAAATTGATGTCTAGAAATGAAGGTTTGACATTGTATTTATAGGATTTTTGGCTTTAAAATGAAAGGACATGAATCCTATAAGGAGGCCGACATGAAGGACCTAACACAGGTCATCTTACTGACCCGAATATCATTATTAACTTCAAAAATCCAGATCTCTCAGACTACTTGGAATTTCGTGCCAAGTAATAGCTCATTGGAAAGGAAAAAATATGCTCTTTAATATGGTTAAGGTGTCATGGTGATATTCTACCTCTAAGGAGGTGAAAATTAATTTTTAATTTCACTGGTCCTTTATGAGTGTAAAAATGGAGGCAAGGCATAATGCCTTTGAGTGTAGGGATTCTTCACAATGATTCATTCATTAATAATCGTGTCCTTGTCATGTCTTCACCTTCATAGGGTCATCATTATTATGTCCTTTCCTTCTTAAATGTAGATTCATCATCATGCTTTCCTTCTTCAATGTAGGGACACCATCATGTCCTTGATTTCCTTCTTCATCACCTTGTCTCCTTCAACATTATTGGAGGTTTGTCATCATGTGGTGTCATCATGAAGATCATTGGAGGTAGGGCATGTCATCATGTTTATGTCATATAGGAAGTCTTCCAAGTGTAGTCCACCTAAGTCATCATCATGGTCCACATAAGTCATCATGTAGTCTTTTATCATAGACATGTCATCAAGAAGCATGATTGACACTTCATCAACTTAAACAAGAGTTGTAGTCATCTTCTGGCATCTTCAAGAATATTTTCCATCCAGTCACTACTATATCAATGATCAACTATTGACATCAATGAAAACCTAGATTAACAACTAAGTGTAAGCATCCAACTGGTCTATTACAACCTATTCTGATTCCAAAATGGAAATTGGGGAGGTCTTTTCCATGGAATTCATTACCGATTTTCAGAGGACATGTAGACAACATGATTCCATCATGGTTGTGGTTGACATGTTAAGCAAGGTATCTCACTTCATTGCAATTAATTCTACGAACCCAATTAGTGAGGTAGCTCAGATCTTCATTAGGGAGATAGTGAGATTGCATGGTATTCCCAAGAATAACATATTAGATATATATGGTGAGTTCACTTCCAAGTTTTGGAAAGAGATATTTGAAAGTCTGGTCATACATTTGGCTTTCAGTACAACTTATCATCTAGATACAGATGGACAGAAAGAGAGGGCCAGAAGGATTCTCAAGGACATGTTGAGAATGTATGTCATGCATTAGTAGAGGAAGTGGAAGGATTATCTTCCACTGAGAAATTTTTCATATAATAACGGGTATTAGAGTCATTGAGGATGAGTTCATTTGAGGATATTTATGTGTGGAGTTGTAATACTCCTATTAGCTAGAGTGATCCAATGAATAAGGTGTTAATTGGGCCGGATATGTTGGCTAATATGGAACAAGAGATGCAGGTTATTAAGAGGAATTTAAAGGAAACACGGGATAGGAAGAAGAACTATGTAAATCAATGCAGAGCATTCAAGGAGTTTGAGGTTGGGGAGCATGTGTACTTGTGCATCAAGCCCAAGAGAAGCTCATTGAGGATTGGGTCATTCTCCAAGTTGGAACCTCAGTATTGCAGGCCTTTTGAGATCCTTGAGAGGATTGGAACCAATGGATTACATACTTGCACTACCGCCAATAGTGAAAGTCCATGATGTTTTCCATGTTTCAATACTTAAGATATATGTGAAGGATGTTGATCATCTAATTAATTGGTTTGTATTGGAAGTGGATCCAAAGGGAGATTTCCATCTAGAACCTCAATGCATATTGCAATGGAAATATCTCATGCTCTGCAATCTATTAATGGAGGAAGTTAAAGTGCAATGAAAGCACTTTAGGCTCGATGAAGCTACATGGGAGATGGCTGATCAAATGTGGTCTTTGTATCATTCACTATTTCTTAGTTCAAGAAAATGAGTTTTTGGTATACATAGATTATATATATGGTTGTAAATACTGCAATTAGCTATGTTATATATATATATATATATATATATATATGGTTGGTAATACTGCAATGAGATATGTTATAATGCTCCAATAAGTTGTATGTTTATTTTTTTTAGCAGGATGTCATTGTAAATATTGCATCGATCTATGTTATAAAGATCCATAGATAGTATGTTTTGTTTTCAACAATGTTTTGGTCATAGGTGTCACAGAACATCGAGGATGGTGTTCCTCTAAGGGGTAGGGGTTTGAACCAGCCCCAAGTTAAATTTTCATGTAATAAATGATAATAAAGGAAAAATAAAACCAAGGTAATGGGACACATATTCCAGGCTGAATGTTGGGAAAAAACTTTAGTGGGAATCAATTGTGGTCCAATAATGGCTAACGAAATTGGCAAAGGAAAAGAGGTAATAAATGGAATTTAATTATGAAAAAAAGGAAAATACGAGAAAAGGAAGGTGAAGAGACACAAATTTGCATGCAAGGGAAATTAGAGGAAAATGAAGAAAAAATAGAAATCAATGATAAAAAGGAATCAAATAAATGGTTCACAACTTTGGTAAGTTTAGTTTTGGCTCTCATTCACTCTTACACACTTAGAGCATTCTTGGAGCACTTTAGCATTCACTTGGATTTGGAGAAAGACAAGAAAGTATGTAAAGGAGGGAAAATTACAAGCAAAGGAAAACAAAAGAAAACAAGGAGAAAGGTTGGATCAACAACTTCAACAGGAAGACCTTGTACGTAACAAGTTGCATGTGTGATTTCCTTGCTGGGATGTGAATGCATGATACATGCATTTTTTTTATTTGGTTCATTTGTTGTCAATGGCATGGGCTTTTCCTAGTTTTCCAATGGTTTCAGCATTTCCTTTCCATTTCCTAGATAGCCATGGTGTGATGGGATTCATTCTTGGTTGATCTTTGGATTTCCAAAAGGTTTTGGAACCGAGTGACATGGTTTTAGGAAAATACCAAGGGTTAGGGGTGGAGATGGTTCTCTCTAGGAAGCCCTTGAAGGGTGGGTGGAGATAGTAAAATTCCTCAAGTTATGGTGAAGGAATTCCGAGGCTTCCAAGCTTGGTTTTGTTTTGTGATCTTGGGACTCGTTTAGGTAAGATCATGATAGCTTCAAGGTGGAGGTTGTTTAACCTATGGATTCCCTGTTTGGTTATGTTTTGGTTTATTCCATGAGATCCCACATTCATTCTTGGAATATGGAATAGGTTTGATTGGCTGAAAGAAAGATTTGGTTCAACTCAATCTATTGTTAGGTGGTACATGGAAGTCCCTGACTTGGTTGGCTTTTGCCGATGTTAATATAAGTTATTTTCCTCATTATTATTATGAGCACGGTGTTGGTTATTAAGTGATCCCATGGATGATATGTCATGGTTTCCATTTTGGTTATATGTTGGTTATATACATGGTTATATGATGTGCTCTAGTTATGGATCTCTTTCATGACTTGATAAGTTGTTGAATGGTTGATGAATGCATGGGCTAACAAGTGTTGTTGCAGATACTTGAGAGGGCATTAGACCTTCTTCATGATTCTCATATGAAGTTAAGAATTTTTTGATCAGATATGCATTCATTACTTGAAAGTTATATGTTTATGTTATCGGGAAAAGTGTCCAATTAGATCTACTCTATCCCACTAAGGTGTCACAACTACCTTAGAAACAAACAGAGAAAACTACTTTTGTATTCCTCTTTATGAACTATAAACGAAGAGGAATAGGATGAACCAACCTGTGTCTTGCGCTAGTCCTTTGATCCAATCTCTCTTCTCTTTGACATCTCCCAGCTACCTGCTCCCTCA
Organism: Pinus tabuliformis; assembly: GCA_031772625.1. Lineage (NCBI taxonomy): Eukaryota > Viridiplantae > Streptophyta > Pinopsida > Pinales > Pinaceae > Pinus > Pinus tabuliformis. The sequence goes on from CM062818.1 coordinate 227,012,668, forward strand.
CTCGCCCAGCTTCACCAAGTACCTGTAAGATCACAGAAGAAGGAAACTATACAAAGACATGGGTTTATATTCATAAATAACTTAGGATCAGATTTAAGTTAACCATACAAATGTAACAAGCATCAATGAAACACAAGCATGGAGAAGAAACTCAAATAGTTTTATTGATATACAAGAAGATCCAGGAGGAGTTACAACCGATGATTCCTGACCCATCATCAACCTCCCAGCAAAGAAATCCCTTCTTCAACCCCAACAAAGCATAGATCACCCAATTCTCTGATATGTATCTCAAAACCAACAGCAATTCCTTACAATGTGTAAAATTCCAGCCTCTGGATCTCTGGGATGAGGGATCCATATATAGATGTATGCAAGGAGGATGAGTCAGCTCATGAATTGATTAGTGGCTTCTCTCTGTCAGTTCTTGCTTCCACTTGGAGACTAAGAGCCTCTTACTCATCCTTGGTCGAATTCAGTGAGGAAAGTGTCATTGGAGAAGATTCTGGAAGCTTCCATTGTCTCTCCACCTCGTGGAATGACTCTGCCACTTGTCATTTCCCGCTCAACACACCCTGGTAGTGCATTTAGGTGCGTTGCAACGCACCTAGCTAGTGGACTTAGGTGCTATGCAACGCACTTGGCTAGTGGAGTAGTTGAAATGATCCTGATTTGACTTATTCTGAGCAGTTTCTGGTGGAGAACTTCTGGGAGAAGCCGTAATTTGTTGACCTTGTTCCTTTAGGAGTTAGAACAACACTTTTAGGGACTTAGGAGCCCTTGGTTTATGGACATTTCATGCTTAGAGCTGTAAGGCACAAAAATGTCTATAACAGTTGCCCCTAAAGTATGAGGCCGTTTATCGGGTGAAATGCTTTATTAGGAGGATCCGAAGTTCTTTCAATGCTGGGAGGAGACCTGTAATAAGATACAATACAATACATTATCTTCATACTATTTTCATGATCTAGCTGAGGCGGGCATTCCCATGCTCAGCTTTATAAATTCATTTTCATGTGCATAGGACAGACAATCGTCTGATGGTAGACTGATGATTCTGATAGAGCCATCATCCTTTTGGTAGGATGATCATCTATGTTGCAATGATGTACATTTCAATGTCTTTATTTTCCTGAATATATATCGCAGCCCGGATGGATGAAACTAGATCTGGGGTCTTCAATCTCGTCTGATCTTCACTCAAAGTAAAAGTCGATCCATGTGAAAAATGTTTTGAAGTCGAACATGGAAAGACATCGCTTGATTACCAGTCAATGATGTAAACTGTTAACAAGCGTGAGAGGAATCACCAATAACAATAATGACCCTCAAGGTACTGCAGTACAATTCACGTGGTGTGAATAAATGACTTGGCGTCGAACACCACGCAAAATATTTCGGTCGAAGGTCATTGACGTATACCTGTCGCCGTAAGTGAGAAACTTGCCATTGAGGCATGCAAGCTTCAAAGTACTAAATGGGGTGTTCCTAGATCGACTTCTTGGATAATGAGCTAATGTCGACAAGAAGTGATCTGTCATAGGAGGGCCTTAATGAATCCCACATCAATGACACAGAACGGAGCAAATGATTTTGATGGAGGTGAAAACGATCTGATGATATATGGTTCAGGGTGGAGGTCATGAAAGAATGGAGTATAATGTATGGTAGTGGGCGGGACACAGGTGGCCTTTCTGGATGACTTCTCTTGAACATGTCGGCAACACTTATGTGATGGATTGGTAGCATTAACCCCAAATGTGGATGGTATGGCGAGACCATGGCGATGTGACCGGTGAACGAAACAACCCAACCTGACTCGGGCATGGAGTGGAAGTGTCATGTTCAAGAGCGACTTGCTACCAATAAAGATTCTTTGAGTTTTCTTCCCAATTTTTCCCTAGTCATTGCTGACCAGTACCTCTTTATTTTTGTCAAGCTTGAGGAGGATAACATATGCTTGTTCTATAATTTTCCCTTCGGGCAAACCCATCGCTATGTTTTAACGAGCCTAGCGATAGTGAAACTCGTTCTCGTCTAAAGACAAGTTTGTCGCTATTAATATTTTTAACGAGTCTAACGATAAAGATAACTCAGTCCTTTTCATTTTTAGAGAGTCTGAAAAGGTACGTAAAGGTAACTCCAAAATTCCTTTTTCGTCATCTAATCCCTTAAGTCCGAAAAAGTATAAAACAATACAGAAGGGATGAATTTTCGATTAGCTTTAACAAGCCGAACAAAACAAGCGCTCGATATTTTTGTGCAATAATCCCTCAGGTCCAAAAAGATTAAAATCTAGAGGAGGGATAGCACTTCCTGTCACTTTAATGAGCTGGAAGGCCACAACTCGACAATCTTTTCATATTTTATGAGTCAGTTGAAAAGAGCTTAAAGAAGACTCATCTTTTGAGGAACGAGTGATAAAATGGGTAGCAGCTGATTCAAGGTACGGTTTGGAATTTTCCAATCACGGCAGTGTCACAAGGATGGCTAGTGAAATCACTCTTCGCAGTTGTTCCTCAAAATGGGTAAACAATCAAATGGAGGTGAATGATCAGCCAATGGAAAAGTGGAGGTGACAGTGCAAACACGACCAAGGCTTTAATGGCTGAAATGTTACATTCACGGTGGTTATTTACCGGGGAATAGTTCATTTTTTAACGAGCTTAAACGCGGGTGGAAACATTTGCTCATATCTTATGTTTATTTTTTAACGAGCTTGAACTATGCGCTAAAACTGCTTGATAATCCAGTCATATGATAAGAATGTCTCATATAAAAACGGAAACTTTTAGAGTTTTGCCCCACATCCTTTCTTTATGCAAGTTAGGTGACGACTAATCCTACGAGTTTGAAGGGTTAGCCTACGGGTTTAAAGGGAGGACCTAAAAATTTAAAAAATAAATAGTCGCCCCTCACTTGCACGCCAAAAGGTTTTCATGACCGCAGGTATAAAACAGAGTTTCAAAGTTACCCCTCAATTTGCAGACAAAACATTTGTTCTATCGGGAGAGGCCTACCTCTTACAGGTTACCCAAAGATTGTTCTATTCACACAGCAAACAAAACACTTCTTCAGCGATGTCTACCAAGATAAACAAAGGCGAGCGACGATGCCCGCCAACTCACATAACTTTGACAAGAGAATCTTATTCTAGAATAACCCCTCTTCCACCAACGGACGGGGTACAGACTAATCATATTCTCCCGTGGAAACCTACCCTATACCCGGAGTTTTCCTGCCGAAGCAGACCAGGATGCATGCCCCCTGGGTTTCAGTCATATCCCTCCGAATTACTCGCGCTCATCGGGAGGATGGACTGGGGATGGAGACATTTCTTACGTGAAGAGACCATTTAGGGACGTTATATGACCATTTGCTATGCATGATCCGGGAAATGAAAGTTGGTCCACGAGCTTGACCATTCTTCCTTCGTGCGGAAAACACATTACTCTAAAGAGTGAGGAGACGATGGCTCCCATGCAATAAATATAGTTTCATCCAAGGAGTAGGTTATAATCCAAGGGTCCTTGAACTACCATGACATTCATGTGAACTGTCTTCCCTCTCAATGTTATGGGCACATCGGGAAGGATCCCTAAAGGTCGACTGGTTCCTTTATCAAAGCCTGTCAGATTTCTCATCTCAGGCAAAAGCGATGGTGAAGCACTTTCCAAGCAGTAGAGGAAAGGATACTCACAGAAGCCCCCTCATCTATGATGGTACCAGCCATGACCATTCTATATATTTGAACGATAATTCGGAATGGTACACTTGCTGGTAGGCGGGGTCTGCCTAGTTGATTCCAGTCGAAGGAGACAACTAGGTTGCTTGGAGGTGGGACCGAGTAGACGGTCGGGTATGGCTCTGACGAACTTCCTTCCTGCAGTAAAGGAACGGGTGGATTGCCCCCATGTTCGTCGGAGTCAGTATTGATGAAGAGAATTTGGACGGTGTCATCCTTGCTCTCTTCAGTGACTGTATCATCCGAAGATAAAACCTCTGAAGGCAAGACCGGGTCAACTGCCGCCTTGACCTTTTGACTTTCGTCTGGTATGGATTCAGTTGGTTTATCCTTAATGATAGGCGCTTCAGCCGACCACTTGAGTGGGCCAGCTAGATTCTCAACTAGTGACGGACTCGGCAAGAGCTTTTTATATCTAGGAGGGAGTCATAACGGTGAAACTGGACGATCATCCAAAACTCTTTTAGCTTCGTCTAAGATGGGACAATGGTGGAGGGCATGATTTCCTTCGCACAGTTTACAAGGAAATCTAGTTTTCCCTTTTTGTCCTGGGGCTTCACTTTCACTAGTTGACGGTGTGCTTTCAACATGATCACCAGAGGTTGATGACACCGGATTGTGCAAACGAGGAGACCAGTCCCTTAGTATCCGAGGGATGCAAGGACAATCTCTGTGAAAGTGGTCTCCTTTGCAAATGACACACGGCAATTGAGGCCTGGTCGGTGCAGTGTGTGGATTTTCGTTAGATGACACTCGTTTTCCCCCATTCGCCTTTGGCTCCTTCTTCTTTTTCTCTTTCTTCTTCTTTTCCTTCTTCTCCTTAGGAACTTGGCTTTTAGCTTTACCAGTTCCATCAAGCGAAGAGGAAGGAGGAGAGGAAGAATTAGAGGAAGTAGAAGGTTGGTGGGCAACTCTGGACTCGTCTAATTGCTGATTCGATTGTTTAGGAATGGTGCTGTTCTGAATGACATTGGTTGAGAAGAGCCATACTGGCAAGCCAATTGTCAATCCTGGAAGCGACAATGTGGCCATATGGGGCGCACCAACATCTCCCCAAGAGGAGAAGGGACTAGGATTTCCACCAAGGGGAATTCCTTGGTTGGTAGGCTCCATTTTCTCAACCCAAGATCAACGTAGGAAAAGGGGATGAATATTCCATTTAAAATAAATTTTAACACGCTTTGACACAACTTGTTTTTTCAGTTTTTAAGAGTCGAGAAAAAACAAAAGATGACTCTAGTCTCCTTCGATTTTTAATGAGCCTGAAGTGACAAGTGCTCAGATGGACCTTTTCCGTTAAGGAGTCTGAAAAGGAACAAAAGGGACTGCTCTTGAGGTCTAGGTAGAGGGAGTACCAAACCAATCGCAAAACTGCAGAATACTTTTTACGGTACGGCAGTCAATCTTCCCAAATGTTGTGTTCAGTGCATTGCGATCAGTAGGGCAGCCGACACGGCTTCCTATGGATAAACGTTTTAAGCCTATAGGGGTCTCCCAATATATACTGAGCAGTACGTGGGAGCACAAGTCCGTATTGGCACTTATCGTCTCAAAATGGAGGAATCACCCAACCATCAGTGAGGACAACAGTTACCAGGCTTTACAACGCTGGAATACGTCTCTAGCCTAGACCTCTAAATGTTGTGCGTTAAGTTCCAAAGCGTTGTTAAGTTCATTGAATTTATTTTAAGTTGATCTTTCTTATGAAGTTTTCCTTTTTGGGATCACCACGAGATGTAGATGTAATTCCTAAGATGCAATCTAAAGATGATAAACAAGTTTTTATCTCTTTTCAGCAATGAAAATCCTAGCTACTAAGGGGAAAGAAAGACACAATATTTTCGCAAAGAGCAAAGAGCACAGTGTAAATGCACTTTCCTAAATCAAGCCAAACAGACTGCCAATATGCAAATGCACATGCATGTGTTTTGTTTTTCACTTTCTTAATATTGATGCCTAAAAATAAAGTTGTTGTCCAAATCTGAATTTGCTTTCAAGTGACAAACACAAACAAGCTTCTTTTCGAAATCGAAAGGTAGAGATGATTACGACACTCTATGATTTTGAAATAAATACTCGTTTCGACACTAGAAAGTCACAAATTCAAGCCAAAGGCAAAAGTAAAAGCATAATCGACTATCAACAGCAAATAAACTTTCTCCTATTATCAAAATCAACACTTGCGACAGATCTAAATCAAAGGACGACAGTACGACTATTATACTTTTGCAATGGAAAACTGTAAACGACGCAACAAACACATAAAAACATCTACAGTTTCTTTTGTACAACTGAGGCGGAATATCAGTAAGGAAAAGGGGTTTGAAACAGTGAAATACTGATCACAGGCTGCAAAAATCAGAGACAAAACTGGAAAAAATGAAGCAAAGAACCTCAGTTGCACAAGGCTAGGCTGATCAGCGCACCTGTTACACAGAGAAACTGCATTGCAGTGCAGGCAGCCCTCTCGGGAAGTGCGTTGAAATGCAGAACCTCTTCACAGATCCTGCGCTGGGGCAGAAATGAGAGTTCTATCCGAGTTCTGGGTCACGGTTTGCAGTTTAATCTATGGTTTTTGGCCGAGTAAAAGCAATCAGTAATACACAATTAGAGGTAGATCTAAGGGGGGTTCAAGAGCTATCACAAGGGTAATCAATTGGTCTATGAATCAGTTGTTCAAGTCATAAACAGATCCAATGAATGGATTGAAGCAGCAGATTTCTACTTTTCATTTGTTAATGGCAAATGCAGTTCGATTACTGCTTCTAAGTTTATGAAACAAACAACAAGAGAAACACAAACAAACTAACTAGACACGCTCCCCAGCGGAGTCGCCATTTTGTTATCGGGAAAAGTGTCCATTTAGATCTACTCTATCCCACTTATATGTGATAGCTACCTTAGAAACAAACAGAGAAAATTACTTTTGTATTCTTCTTTATGAACTATAAACGAAGAGGAATAGGATGAACCAACCTGTGTCTTGCGCTAGTCCTTTGATCCAATCTCTCTTCTCTTTGACAGCTCCCAGCTACCTGCTCCCTCACTCACCCAGCTTCACCAAGTACCTGTAAGATCACAGAAGAAGGAAACTATACAAAGACATGGGTTTATATTCATAAATAACTTAGGATCAGATTTAAGTTAACCATACAAATGTAACAAGCATCAATGAAACACAAGCATGGAGAAGAAACTCAAATAGTTTTATTGATATACAAGAAGATCCGGGAGGCGTTACAACCGATGATTCCTGACCCAGCATCAACCTCCCAGCAAAGAAATCCCTTCTTCAACCCCAACAAAGCATAGATCACCCAATTCTCTGATATGTATCTCAAAACCAACAGCAATTCCTTACAATGTGTAAAATTCCAGCCTCTGGATCTCTGGGATGAGGGATCCATATATAGATGTATGCAAGGAGGATGAGTCAGCTCATGAATTGATTAGTGGCCTCTCTTTGTCAGTTCTTGCTTCCACTTGGAGACTGAGAGCCTCTTACTCATCCTTGGTCGAATTCAGTGAGGCAAGTGTCATTGGAGAAGATTCTGGAAGCTTCCATTGTCTCTCCACCTCGTGGAATGACTCTACCACTTGTCATTTCCCGCTCAACGCACCCTGGTAGTGCATTTAGGTGCGTTGCAATGCACCTAGCTAGTGGACTTAGGTGCTATGCAATGCACCTGGCTAGTGGAGCAGCTGAAATGATCCTAATTTGACTTATTCTGAGCAGTTTCTGGTGGAGAACTTCTGGGAGAAGCCATAATTTGTTGACCTTGTTCCTTTAGGAGTTAGAACAACACTTTTAGGGACTTAGGAGCCCTTGGTTTATGGACATTTCATGCTTAGAGCTGTAAGGCACAAAAATGTCTATAACAGTTTACCATATGTTTGATGAAAGGTATGTTGTCACCAGAGATGTCATAGGTCAAGATCTTATTCAAGTTTTGAATGGTTAGCATCATTGGAATCCTATTTATTATTCTAGAAAGTTACAGGTAGTTCCGTGTAGTGGTCTAGAGGCTAGCCTAGAAAGGTGGCTCATATCTCAGGACCGTTGTCACTGAACTTAAGAATTTCAGTCATAACTGCATGGAGGAAGGCCTATGCATGCAGGTGGGACCTCATAACCACACTGATTGTTGGGTTGTGTTATATTCTTTCCATGACTAACCTACTTAGTTAACCGGGGGCTTAGTGCGGGGGCAAATCCCCCACTTCATTGCGCCGATTGCGCAGTGGGGGGGTCACAGGGGGTTTGATGGGGGCGAGTACCCCCCTCTACGGGGTCTAGAGCAACGCCTCGGGGAATTTTTTTTTGGACCCTATATTAGCTTGGGCAGACCTACATATGGTTTTCTGCATGGCTTTCACACATGGTTTTGAACGTGATGGTTTTTGGTCCATGGTATTGGATGCTTCGGCATGTATATATTTGGATTGTATCATTGAAAGGAACGTAATGAAAAATCAAGCTAGTAGTCTCGATTTTGGGATCCAGGGGAAAATATCTGTGTATATTTGTTTTATGCGTTATGCTCTTGCTATTGTTTATTTTCTATGTTTTAGAATTCATATGCACGTAATTTCTGTACGGGGTTAAAACCTACATTTGGCATCGGAGTTATTTTGGCTTCAAGGGGATGCCTTTATTGCTAAGGGGTTTCGCTCGGGCCTGTGGTAGACCCTTTTCAATGGGAGATCTGCAAGATCAATTCTGGTGGTGAAAGAAGATGGTGAGCATTGGAAAGATAGAGATCAAGAAATTTAATGGTCAGAGTTTTGAATTGTGGAAACTCAAGATGAAGGATATGTTGGTGGATAAATATCAGTGGATTGTGGTAGATCCGGGTACTAAACCAACGGGAGTGTCTGAAGAAGAATGGAAGAAGTTGGATTGGAAGGCAAAGAGCACAATACAATTGTGTGTCTCAGATTCAGCATCACTAAATGTATCAAGGGAATCATAATTTGGTGAGTTTCCCCTCTGGTGGTAAGAGGGTGAAACAAATATTAGAGCTTGTGGACAGTGATGTGTTTGGACCTGTGAAGGTTCCATCACTGGGTAAGTCTGTGTACTATGTATCATTTATAGATGACTTTTCAAGGAATACATGGATATATTTTCTCAAGAAGAAATCTGAAGTCTTTGATAGGTTTAAAGAATTTAAGGCTCTGGTGGAAAACTAGACAGAGAAGAAGATAAAAGTGTTGACGATAGATAATGTTGGAGAGTTTTGTAGTAAGGAATTTGAAGAATTTTGTAAGAAGTGTGGTATAACATGGCAGAGGACTACTCCATATACACCTGAGAAAAATGGAGTTGCAAAAAGAATGAACAAGACATTGATGGAAAGGGCAAGAAGCATACTTAGTGGTGCTAAGCTAGGACATGAATTTTGGGCAGAGGTGGTGGAGATTGGATGTTACCTGGGTAACCGGTCACCTTCATTAGCATTGGAGGATAATACTCCACAAGAGGTATGGACTGGTAAGAAACCCTCTCTTTCACATCTGAGGGTATTTGGATGTGATGCATATGTACATTTTCCAAATGAGAAAAGAACAAAATTGGATAGTAAATCTAAAAAGTGCATCTTTATTAGGTATAAGGATGGTTTAAAGGGTTATAAGCTTCGGAACCGAGTAACAAGGAAGGTTGTGTACAACAGAGATGTCGTGTTCAGAGAGGTTAAAGATGTTATTAAACATGAAGTCCAACCAAGGGAACCTGAGAAGATAGATTTTAAGCTAAAGGAGGAAGAATCAGACTCTATATAGCAGAAGAGGAATCAAAAGATGAAGAGTCACAAACTCCAGGTGTGAGAAGACTAGTTCGAGAAAGAAGGCAACCAGAAAGGTATAGTCCATCTGCTTTCTATTCAAAACTTTCTTTATCTATTACTGATGATGATCCCAGGACTGTGAAGGAGGTAGTAGATTCAAAGGATGGCAAACTCTGGAAAGAGGCCATGGTTGATGAAATGGCATCATTTCAAAAAAATGAGGCATGGGATCTGGTGGATTTTTTGGCTCAAAGGAAACCCATTGGCAGAAAATGGGTGTTCAAGAAGAAGACAAATGCAAAACGAAAGGTGGAGAAATACAAAGCTCAGTTGGTAGCAAAAGGTTATTCCCACGTGCTGGGAATTGATTTTGGTGATATTTTTTCTCCTATTGCCAAGGTAGCTTCTATTAGATTACTTTTATATGTTGTTGCTGCTTTTGATTTTGAGGTAGAATAGATGGATGTGAGGACAACATTTCTTCACGAGGATCTAGAAGAGGAGATCTACATGAAGCAACCTGAACGCTTTACGGTGAAGGGTAAGAAATAACTGGTATGAAAGTTAAAGAAGTCTCTGTATGGGTTAAAATAGTCACTAAGGATGTGGTATCAGAAATTTGATACATTTATATGGGGACTTGGCTTCACCAGAAGCAAAGCAAATCACTGTGTGTATTTTAAATTAATTGGTGACCATGTTATTTATCCGGTCTTGTATGTGGATGATATGTTGCTGGTTGGAAATGACAAAGAAATTTTCCAGGATTTGAAGACCCAATTTTCCTCCAAATTCAACATGAAATTTCTTGGAGTTGCAAACTATATTTTGGGCATGGAAATTAAAAGAGATCGAACAAAGAGGAAGCTCTGGTTAAACCAGAGGAAACATTTCGAGACAATACTGTAGATGTTTAATATGTAGGATAGTAAACTAGTGAAGGATCCTATTCCTGTAGGTGTAAAGTTATCTGTTGAATAGTGTCCAAAGACACAAGAAGAGGAAGAGGACATGTCCCATGTTCCATATGCAAGTGTAGTTAGTAGCCTGATGTATGCGATGGTCTATACTAGACCAAACATTCCACATGCAGTTGGAGTATTGAGCAGGTTTATGTCAAAACCAGGAAAGGAGCATTGGATAGTAGTGAAGCGGATTTTCAGGTATTTGTGTGGAATTAGTGATTATGGTTTGTGCTACCAAGGAATATCAGGATTGGACAAAGTTATGGTTATCCGTGGCTTTTCTGATGCAAACTGGGTTGGAGATCTCGATCAGAGAAGATCTATAAGTGGATATGTGTTTAACCTATTTGGAGGTGCAGTGGGTTGGATGAGTAAGAAACAATCTGTAGTGGCACTATCAAATACAGACCTAGAATACATGGGAGCCACTCACGCAAGCAAGGAATCAGTTTGGTTGAAAATATTCCATGTAAAAACCCTTATGAAAATTCCATGTAAAAATATATAAATACCACGGATGATGGGACACATATTCCAAGTTGAATGGTGGGCAAGACATCCTAGGGGTGTTCATTCGGTTGTTTATGGCTAAGGAAATTGGCAAAGGCAATGGCTAAGGCATTAAAGAGACAAAAATGTATTTTGGCATATTTATTTATGTAATGGAAATTAGGAGAAAAAGGAGGTGAAAGGTCACAGGTTGCATGTGAGGAGGAAAATGAAGGAAAATAAGGAAAATTAGGGGAAAAATGAGGTGAAAGGTCATAGGTTGCATGTGAGGAGGAAATTGAAGGAAAATAATGGAAAATGAAGAAAATAGAGGCCTCAATAATAAAAAGGCTTATGAGGATCAGTGGGCAAGGCTTGATTAGTTTAGTTTTAGAACTCTCTCATTATTCTCTCTCTCTCACATACTCTTGGACACTTAGAGTTTTCTTGGAGCACTTTGGCATTGGAGCAAGAAAGGAAAAGAATGCAAGAGGAAGCAAAGATCAAGTAGGGAAAGGCAGGATCAAGCAGCTACAATAGGCTTCATTGTAGGTATGAACTTGCATGTGTATTTTACTTACTAGATTTGGCATGCATGGGATTGCATGTGTATTTTCCTTGCTAGATTTTGCATGCATGGGTTTGCATGTGTTTCTCTTTCTACCATGGCATGGGTTTTGCCAGGTGTGATAGTATTTTCAGCCTAGCCTTGCCATTTCCTGATAGCTTTGATGAGATGGGTTCTCTCATGCATTTTGTAGGAGATGGCTGGATTGGATTCGAAGATGAGTTGGGTGGATCTCCGAATTGACAAACAAATAGTGGTAGTCTTCCCTGAATGAGAATGAGGATGCACAAAGCCACTAAAATAGTAACCCTTGAACTAGACTGTGGGTTGCGGTAAAGCCAAATTGTGTGCCTTGGTGGGCCTAGGAATCCTTGCCGGTGAATGGCGGGATATACGGTAAAGCCAAGAGGTGTATTTTCTCTCCGTTGGGCCTAGTGATTCTAGGATGGAATACACAGTAAGACCTGGAGAGTATGTCTCGGTGTAGGGCCTTGTGATCCCTGGATTAGACTGCGGATGCATGGTAAAGCCTGAGAGACTAAGAGGCACTCAAATTCCTCACGGTTTAGGTGGAGAACTCCAGTGGCATCCACATTTATTGGTGTTTTTTGATGTTTTCTATGAGTCCCACATTCATGCTTGGAATATGGCACAGGGGTTATTGGCTGAAGAGAGACTTGGCTCAGCCAATATATGGTCAGGTGGAACGTGGTAGTCCCATCACCGGTTGGTTCATTGCATTTGTTAATGAAAAATTCATTCCCTTGATTTTCATGTGAAAATGTATTGATATATAAATATATATATAAATATATATATATATATATATATATATATATATATATATATATATATATATATATATATATATATATATATATATATATATATATATATATATATATATATATATATATATATATATATTGATTTTGATGCTGATATGTTTATTGTATTTTTGTTCCTATTATGTTGTTATATGCACATTTACCTCGGAGGGTGTTACAAGTGGTATTAGAGCATGGTTCAAACACTTGGACTGGATGGGTTCTATCATAGGTAAAATGAAGAACAAAGGTTAAATTTTAGACCTTTTTGTCATATGTTATAACTTTTCTTCTATTGAATATTAGAAGTCAAAAACTTGTCCATACTAAAGGTAAATCCCATTGATAATGTGGTACAAATTTCAGGTATTGGTTCACAATACTTTAGGAATTATTATCCAAGGAAGATGACCTTCTTGAATGCACCTTTAAAGAGGTCATGTTGGGATTTTTGCAATAACTTATCTTTTGTAGGCTTTTAGAAGCTAAAATTTTGTCCACATTGAGGCGACATATCGCTGATTATGTGTTATAAATATCTGATATTGGGTCACAATATTTTAGGAGATATGAGTAGAGGGAGTCGAGCCTTATGAATACTCCTAAAATCAAGCCTCAAACATGTCATGCTGTCATTTTTGTTATAAATTCTCTTATCGGCACTCTCATGGGCTGAAATGTTTTCCACGATGAGGGGAAATCCCACTGATATTGTGATAAAAATTTCAGACATTGATTCGCTATAGTTTAGGAGATATGACCTGTGGAAGTCGAGATTTCTGAACACTCCTAGAATTGTGCACCAAATAGGATTGTGTGGGTAATTTGTTATAACTTTTCATCTATGAAATATCATAAGTTGAAACTTGAACCATTGTGAGGGAAAATACCACTAATAATATGGTTCAGTTTCCATAAGTTGTACTACTACATTTTAGAATATATGCATTGAATCATTCGCTATATTAGTTTGCATGCAAAGTGTTTGATGAAATGCTTAAATGGTTCAATGATTAGTTGCATACAAACTGTTTGATAAAATGCCCCATTGAGTATGTTGTTTGTGGTTGGGGATAGCATTGATGTGTAATAGTATTGTTGTAGTCATATATTCTTACTTTTATGCAAATAATTTGCTATATTAGCATGTAAAGTGTTTGAAGAAATGCTTACATGCAAATGTAATAGTATAGTAGTTGTTTGAAGAAAATGTAAAAGTATGGTAATTGTTTGAGTAAAATGTTATTTTTTAAATGAAATAGTATTTTAATATTATAATATGGATGTAGATGATCTATGCCTATTTTCATGCAAATAATTTGAAGAGTTGCATATGGGGAATTTGAAAGGTTGCATGCAAGGAATTTGAAAAGTTGCATGTAAGGATATAGAAAAGTGGCATGTTCTTAGTTATTATTTTACAAGTGGAATAAGTGCAATGTTTTGACTTAATCTCATACAAAATGTATGAGAAATGAAAATCAAATTCTTTTCAAGTATGGTTAAATTTAATAGACATTTGGAGATCCCATTTCCATAATTGGACATTGGAGATTAGGCCATTATAGTAGCTTCCTCCTTCTACCTTAGTGTGAACCATGGATAGTAAGGGGGTATGCTTATAGGTTGTTAGAATTAGTGAATATTGATTTCAAATTAATAGACATATGTATTTATTTTTGGAACATGTGACTGACTGTGTACGAATTATATGTCACTTACATGTTGATTTCATGATACCTACTTACATCCTTGTATGTTAGGTTACATTTTTAAATATTTTGATTACATGTATTAGTCTTGTAGGTTAATTACAAGAATTGATCACTTATGTTTGACTACATGCATTTATGCGTAGGTGTAGTTGATTTGGCATTGATTATGCATACTGTTGGTTGCATGTGGCAATGCGTACAAGGGAGTAATGGTTGTTGTCATGCATGAGGTCATGGTTTGTGTACTTGATATGGTCATGCATTGATGATTGGACTCTAGCTAGAATGATGTGTATATGGTTTGGTACTCATCTTTTATGTTTGTATATGCAGTTGTTATGCATGTATGGTCTTAGTTACGATTATGCATGTATAGTAGGTAAAACATGCCTTGTAAAGTCATTGTATGCAATTTAGGTCATCATGATTCTATTGGTTGTTATGCTGCTAATGAGCTAGCTGAGATAGAGCAAGGGATGCCGATCATCATAATGAGGTTGCAGCATTAGAATTTGGGATAAGAGCAGATCGTCATATAGGTAGTGTATGTTTGGCATGCAGGTATGTAAGTTAAGCATTTTTATATGCATTAGGTTTATGTACATGTCTTTTGATGTTATGGTTACATTCATGATAGTTTTTGGTTGATTAGTGTAGTTATATCGACATATGTCGGATAGTCAAGAATGCTAGTAACATGTAGTTGGATGCATTGCTATTGTTGTTTTATATTAGATAACCCAATGATTATGCTATATGTTGTTGATGAGTATGTTATAGGTTAACTTGTTAACTTTTATATGACAGTTAACTTGATGATTTAGTTTTATGTTGTTGATGAGCATGATATAGATCTTATTGTTGTTATATGCTATTAATTTGATGACTATAGTTATCTCATTGAGATCTTGATGTCGTAATTTGGATTGGTCATATGCGTGGCGGTTATGTTCATTGCCTTGAAGATCTTGATGTCATATGTATTGTGCTAACCTATTTTGACCTATGCAGATGGTTATGGTTACGATATTTAGGTATGAACCGACACATTTGTGAGATGGTGTCATACTAACCTAGATTGAATTTTCATATGTGTGAATGATAATTGTGTATGAGTTTACGATGTGAACATGTTAGTTAGATATTGTTATGGATATCATGATCTTATGAGTGCTTGAGTTGACATGTTGTGTAAAGTTATATCTTGCTAACTAGATTGATTATGCAGACAAGATAGCCTCCCTTGAGGTACACTAAAGTATGAGTTTGCTTATGTATCATACTTGGTGTTTCATAGTTTATTATGTCGTCTATTTGATATTTGAGTGTTTGGTGCCTATTATGTCATCTAATTGATTTATTTGACATGGTATGTTTGCAAGTGGTTGTATGATCTATGAATTGCTTAATATGAGTATGTGTTCAAATGATTCTATTTTAAGATGATTGTACTAAAATATATGTCTTGAGATAGTTGATATGTACTTGATTATAGTAGGGGATAATTGTAGTATTATGGCTGATGACTATGAGTTGACTGTGGATTATGACATGATTATTAGTCTTGGTAATAGCTTATTTCAAACTAATAGATATGATTGTCTTGATATTTTGAACATGTGGCTGACATGTGTGAGCATGATGTAGGGAGTTGCATGGCAAGAGAGGTTGCCATGAAATCTTGAAGAAGGCTCAAGTTGAGCTTTCCTTGGGAACCATGGGGATTGAGTCATGGTGTTTTTTATTAGTCTTGTGCTTTTTGGTCTTTTATGAATTGTTGAGCTTGATTTGTAGACTTGTTTATGTCTAGAGTATGGCCATACCACTTTGTTTGTGGAGTCGTGTTGTTATTGGTTTTCATGGTTTTATTGTTGTTGTTATTTTTGTTCTTGCCTTTTATGTTTTGAACCTAGGGAATTGGTTGGGAAAGAGGAAAGTTAATGGAGCTCAGGGAGTTATGTGTGGTACCCAACCGATGATATAATACCCAAATGAAGCTTTGTGCATGAGTAAGTGTAGTGGAAGGTAAGACTATAATAGTCGGTTGGACTGGCTGGGTCCATTGTGGTAAATGGATGATAGCAGTGTAGTCATGAGAAAGGTAACATGAAAAGGTAAAGTAAATGCATTTGAGGTGTCATATGCTTTGACTATGTTGGGAACTATTTCTCTCAATGCCTGTGCATAAATAAGGAAGTTCTCTTAACCTAGACCTTATGTTATCTGGTAGTTATTTTATGATCATGATTATGTTGAAGTTTATATATGTATACATGTATGAATTTATGTCATTGTATGACATGATCATGATTTTTTTATGCTAACATTTATATATGTATGTATGTATCCATGTATCTATGTTACTATCTAACAGGGTTGTCAGGGATCATTCTTTTGGATGAATGATTTCTTATGCAGGAGAACAACATGAAGAGGTTCTTGGTCTTACAAGGAATGAATTGGGAAGAGTGGTCATGACAAATATACGAGGTCAATATCATGTGGATATGATTTGGTATTGTATACTTTCATTATGCCTATGTTTATGTTATGACATGTGATGTTTAAGGATACATCAGCAAAGCGAAAGTAGTGTGGTCTACGGCATGCTTGGATAAGCATGGATGAGATACCGGAAGCAAGTTTTCTTGGTAAGGACAGTGTGGTTTTGGATGTGTGGTACTATTGTTGAGCATACGTTGTATATGTTGTACATGTTGCATCTAGGATGTGTGCATTTATGTTGTTGTGTATACATAGCATGTGTACATGTTATTTATGCAATGTTATGTACATGATGGTATAGATAGGGTTGTGAGAATATTGCATATGGGGTGTTGAATGCATATTGTATTGTCTTCATTACGTATATGTGGCATGTGTGCATATGGTGCTATGTACATGTTGGATATGGTGTTGTGTACATATGATGCTATGTACATGTTGGATATGCAGTGCTATGTACACTTGGTGTTGCGTGCATGTTGTATATATGGTGCTATGTACATACGGTGTTTTGTGCATGATTGTAGAAGTGGTGTTGTGAGCATGTGGTGCCGTGTACATGTTGTACATAGGGTGCTATGAGCATGCAATGTTGTGTACATGTCGTGTATGTGATGCTATGTGCATAGTGTCACGTACACATCATGCGTGTGCTACTGTGTACATGTGGTGTTGTGTACACATTGTACAGTGGTGTAGTGTACATTTGGCATTATGTACACATTGTGCAGGTGGTGCCGTGTAAATGTGATTTTGTGCACACATTGTGTAGGTGGTGCAGTGTACAAGTGGTACTATGTACATGTTGTACATATGGTATTGGTGCACATGTGGTATTGTGTGCATGTCATACATGTTGTGTTGAGGGCATGTGGTATTATGTATGTGCATCATGTAGTCATGGTATTCTAACATGTGTACTTGTTGTGTGGTACTCTGTGTAGGTACATGAATTGGGTGGTATTTCACATCGGGTATAGATGGACGCATTGTATTGTATACACTGGGTGTAGGTGTATGTGTTGTATGTTAGGTCTAGATGCATGTATTGCATGGTGTGGTATGTTGTGTGGTTGTATGTGTTTGATGCACACTATGTGTCTATGCACATGTTTGAGGAGAAGGCATTGGGTGTTTTTCGGGTGTAGAAATCGAGCAGAGTGCATATGGAACAAATACAAATGTAGAAGATAAGGGTTGAGGAAAGGATAAGTATCATCATTTTATTTCAGTTTTATTATGCATGTGATTTATGACTATGGTATATGATGATTATATGGGATCTATAATTTTGGTTTATGATGGTTACATGTGATTTACGATTTTGATCTATGATAGTTGTGTTTGAGCTAGCGTGATGTGATATCTTTATATATGTTGATTTGGTCAAGTGTGCTAGTTTGACTTGTTATGACAGGAAGCGAACAGGATAGCAAATGTACCTTATTGACAAGCTACCAATGAGGTATGATGTGAATTTATTTCAATTTATTTTAAATCTAATGGAATTTATGTGCTTGGTACAAGAATAAATGAAATGCCCAGTTGGGTGGTTGAAATTGACTACAAGAATTGGTAGCAACAACAAAAGAAATTGGAACATGCAACAACATGCTGGTAAGGTATTCAGGAGTAGGGCCATTATGGGACGTTGGTACCCAATAGTGTCCATTGATTTCCACGAGCATGCTATGACCAGTATAATGTGTTGAGGCAAGCATATGCCTTGGTTTTTATATATTTCAATGCAAGGAAGCCTTGCTAAGGGATGGACTGCCCGAGATGGGGGTGCCAGTGGAACTTGGAAGGTGAGTGACTACACAGAAGAGGTGATTGGATTCCTGAGGGACTGTGTAACAGAGAAGGGAAGGTCACGAATGGATTTGTTTTGGTCATTAGCATTGCCATATGGAATCAGATGCACATTGGGAGTGCCCCTTTGAAAAATGAGTTGGTAACTGTTCATTGGATATTGGATGCGGATTTGATCGTGCAGTGGATTTTGGACTTCTTGGAAAGGAGGTGAATCCTAGTATTACTTGAGGGTGGAGGTGTGAGCCTCTGGATTACCTTGTTGCGGATATGTGCATCATATCCTTTATTTATTGGTTAAGAAAATCTGTATATGTGTATATTTTTGTAAATACTATAATGAGTTGTGTTATAAAGCTCTAACATGTGGTATGACTTTTATATGGTCATGTTGTCATGATGTTTTGCTTTTGAGCGGGTCAGCCATTGTAAATACTGCAAAAAGCTATGTTATAAAGCACCATGGGCAATATTTTTTGTTTCCAGCAGTCATGTTGGTTATAGGTGTCATTGAACATCGAGGACGGTGTTCCCCCAAGGGGGAGGGTTCTATAACAGCCCTTGTGAAAATTCCATGTAAAAATATATAAATACTATGGATTATGGGACACATATTCCAAAATGAATGGTGGGAAAGACATCCTAGGGGGTGTTCATTTGGTTTTTTATGGCTAAGGAAATTGGAAAAGGCAATGGCTAAGGCATTAAAGAGGCAAAAAGGTATTTTGGCACATTATTTATGAAAATAATGGAAATTAGGAGAAACAGGAGGTGAAAGGTCACAAGTTGCATGTGAGGAGGAAAATGAAGGAGTAATGAAAATTAGGAGAAAATTGAGGTGAAAGGTCATAGGTTGCATGTGAGGAGGAAATTGAATGAAAATAATGGAAAATGAAGAAGATAGAGGCCTCAATAATAAAAAGGCTTATGAGGATCAGTGGGAAAGGCTTGATCAATTTAGTTTTGGATCTCTCTCATTATTATCTCTCTCTCTCATACTCTTGCACACTTAGAGTTTTCTTGGAGCACTCTAGAATTGGAGCAAGAAAGAAAAAGAAGGAAAGAGGAAGCAAAGATCAAGCAGGGAAAGGTAGGATCAAGTAACTACACCAAGCTTCATTGCAGGTATCAACTTGCATGTGTATTTTCCTTGCTAGATTTGGCATGCATGGGATTGCATGTGTTTCTTTTACTACCATGGCATGGGTTTTGTCAGGTGTGATAGTATTTGCATCCTAGCCTTACCATTTCCAGATAGCTTTGATGAGATGGGTTCTCTCATGTGTTTTGTGGGGGATGGTCAGATTGGATTCAAAGTTGAGTGGGGTGGATATCTGAATTGACAAACACATGGTGGTAGTGGTCCCTAAACCAGACTGAGGATTCACGAAGCCACTAGCATAGTAACCCCTAAACTAGACTGTGGGTTGTGGTAAAGCCAGACTGTGTGCCGCAGTGGACCTAGGAATCCTTGCCGGTGAATGGTGGGATATACGGTAAAGCCAAGAGGTGTATTTTCTCTCCATTGGGCCTAGTGATTCCAGGATTGAGTTCATGGTAAAGCCTACAGAGTATGTCTTGGTGTAGAGCATAGTGATCCTTGGATCAAAATACAGATGCACGGTAAAGCCTAAGAGACTAGGAGCCACTCAAATTCCTCACAGTGTAGGCAGAGAATTCCACTAGCGTCCACATTGATTGGTGTTTTTTGATGTGTTCTATGAGTCCCACATTCATGCTTGGAATATGGCATGGGGGTGATTGGCTGAAGAGAGACTTGGCTCAGCCAATCTATGGTCGGGTGGAACGTGGTAGTCCCATCACTAGTTGGTTCATTGCATTTATTAATGAAAAATTCATTCCCTTTACTTTCATGTGAAAATGTACTAATATATATATATATATATATATATATATATATATATATATAGATATATATATATATATATATATATATATAGATATATATATATATATAGATATATATATATAGATATAGATATATATATATAGAGAGAGAGAGAGAGAGATATATATATAGATAAGGATTTTGATGGATGATATGTTTATTGTATTTTTGTTCCTATTATGTTGTTATATGCACATTTACCTCAGAGGGTGTTACAGTTATGGATATCCATGGCTTTGTTGATGCAAACTGGGCTGGAGATCTAGATGAGAGAAGATCTATAAGTGGGTATCTATTTAACCTATTTGGAGGTGCAGTCAATTGGATGAGTAAGAAACAATTTATAGTGGCACTATCAACTACAAAGGCAGAATTCATGGCAACCACTCATGCAAGCAAGGAAGCAGTTTGATTGCAAAGATTGTGTTCAAGTATGGGGTTAGTACAGGGAGCTATAAGGATAGACTATGACAGCCAAAGTGCAATTTTCTTGGCAAAGAACCTTGTTTATCATTCAAAGACAAAGCACATTGATGTTCAGTATCACTTTTTGAGGGATATGATAGAAGACAAAAAGGTTTTGCTAGTATGGTTGGACACTTCGAAGAATACTACAGATGCATTGACAAAATCTGTGAGCTCTGAGAAGTCCTCTTGGTGTAGAGAAAGAATGGGTGTTGCAGGGTTGTATCAATGACTAAGCTCTCCTGTGGTCCACTGTGGAATGAAAACAATAAGTGGAAGAATGTTGAGTTGTGTTATATTCTTTCCAAGAATAGCTTCCTTAGTTAACTGAGGGGTTAGAAGGACCTACCTATGGTTTTGTGCATGGTTTTTGCACATGGTTTTGGACGCAATGGTTTTCGGTCCATGGTATTGGATGCTTTGGCATGTATATATATGTATTGTAACATTGAAAGGAACATAATGAAAAATCAAGCTGGTAGTCCTGGTTTTGGGATCCAGGGGAAGATCTCTATGTATATTTGTTTTATGTGTTATGCTCTCACTATTGTTTATTTTCTATGTTTTAGAATTTGTATGCATGTAATGACTGTACGGGGTTAAAACCTACACTAATGTTGTGTTGTGCATAGATTTGGGACCTCATAATCACACTAATGTTGTGTTGTGCATAAGGTTGGGTATTTTCCATTGTGAAAAGAGCTCTGGCTTAGGGATTAATCATCTGGAGTGGTTTGTAGGGTCCTTAGTGGTTTTTAGTCCCTGAGGGATGTATGTAATTTGTCTTTGTGTTGGCCCCACTTATATAACTAGATCTTGGAGTTCAGGTCATGTCATAGTAACTCTCAACTCTTGCTTACCTAGAGATCTTGTAAAAAAGAAGGAAAATGTGTGATGAGGTTGTTAGAATTGTGCAGTTGAGGGCTGCATTGGCTTAAAGGTGGACTAATTATACACTAGAACTGTGCAATATAGAGAGGGAGGATCATTGGAAGAGAATATTGCGTATCTAGATGATGAAGGCAGCTGAAAGTCAAGTCACTTTGTTAGGAATGTTCTCACTATAATGTGAAGGAAGGAGGACCTTTGAATTGTGCATTTTTCTTTTGCAAGGGGTTGGAGGTGGTCCTTCCTATCAACTATAAGTGCTTCATGTGTTATGTAAGGTAGAACTAATCAACACTCATTGTAGTAAGTCTATACAAGCAACAAGGGTTAGTGACCATGCCTTGAAGGTGCTCAATGTGAAATAAGAGAAGCTAACCTTGAGAAGGATTAGTGCACAGATATAGGAGGGAGATATTCTATTAGTGAGGCTCATGGATAGGTAGTTCTCATCACCTAAGAGTTGGTTAATTCCTTCATAACTTGTTCATAAATTGCACTGTATAGGAGGACCAAGAAGAGCTCTGTAATGGCTAAGTATAGGACCAGTAGAGTAAGAGAGAGAAAAATATTCAAACAAAACTCAAACATATATCACACACATGATGGCATCAATAAAAGGTAGGAAAATGCACATAACTCATGAATAGAAACCACAGTTTGAAACAACAGCAAAATGACACTTATTTTTAAGTGCAACAGTTGAAACATAGCATTGTGACACTTAGAACACAAGTTTTGAATTTGACCAAAAAGTGTGCTAAGTTGTAGGAAAGTATCTAGTGCATATACTAATGATATACATGACCACATAATGTGGAAGAGTGTGCTAGAGATTCCCCTAGTAACGCGCAAAGGTGTGACACAAACAAGAATGGAAATAGTTAAAAGTGACACTTTCGACCATAAACGAAAATGAAAATGACACTTGAAAAATCCAACGAAAGTAAATGTGACACATGGCAAAGTGTACATAACATGAAAACTACATTTTTTAAAGTGAAAGAAAGAAAAAACGATAGCCATGAAAGTGAAAGCGACAATTGTGACAGCAAAAGTGTGCTAAAGCGAAAAATAAGAAAATTCATTGGAATAGTAGTACAATTGCAACCAAAGTGGGAGGGACTGTTAAATGATATTACACATTGAATATCGACATATGCTATGTAGATTATTGTATTGAACATTTTGCAAGAACTTCTCCTAGATATTTCACAAGCCTTACTTTCAAGAGTTTCATAATGCCTATCTAAGCTTTAATAGAAATAAGGGCATGCATGAATTCATAAATAACAGAGCACGTAATTAACATGTGACTTTGATACTTAAAATCTGGCAAGAAGGATTAAACAATTTTCAAAACATTGAAAAACAATTAATTAGCCATGGAACAACAAATCACAAGATCCTCAGTAGGCTCCAAAATTCAAATGTAGGGAAAACTTGGAGGGTGATGACGCAGTATCAACACTACCCTATGCAACACAAAGCCTTATTGACTACTATTAGAAGCATTAATCCCTCAAAGATGATTTTTATTACATTTGACATTGATGCCCCTCGCTTTAGCTATCTCATCAGATCACTTTCTATATATCAATGTGTGTCTTCAATAAATATATACTCCACACACTTATGGATGAATGATATTCCACTTGTGTTATGTATCATCTTGCTAGAAAATATTTGGTTCTCCAACACTCACCAAGTCAAGTGCAATGATTCAATCCTTCGATGGACATGCCCTTGTGCCTCAAGGTGTTCTTCCTTCACTTTCTATCGATCTAGAGTGTAAAAACGTGATCGTATATGTTGAAGTTGTTGATGGCTCATTAGACTAGATCTTGCTCCTTAGCTGGAGTTGGTTCTATGCCATGACAATTGTTATGTCCTTGTAATTTTGCATGCTTTTCTTTCCTCATGAAGGGAAGATCTTCATGATCAATCAACTTGAAAATTATGTGTCATTGAGAAATGTTGGGTCCTTTGTTTTTGGGTAAATTTTGATTAACTTTTTATTGAAAAATCTTACGTGAATGACCAATGTAAGAAGAATATTAAATGTTCAAATAATCTGGAAGCTAAGAACAGAAAAGGGAAAACAATATGAAGAAGTTAAGAGGAATTATTTTGGGACTTGGAGAATTCGCAAAAAATGGATTTGTCCACTGGATTTTGAAAAGATCAAAGAGATATGGACCAAAGTTCTAGGCTTTGTTAAAATGGTTTAGATCAAGCAAGAAGGATCAAATTGATCAAAGTGGAGAGAATCAAGGGAGGAATATTGGTGGGAAATCTATAAAAACTGAAAGGATCAAGAAGGAGAAGAGAGAGGGGTTGAGATCATGCTAAAATTCTATCAAACTAAATATTAATGTTCTATATATATGTTTAGATTGTATATTGGTTCCACTATAATATTATTATGTTATATAGTGAAATATCATGCGCTCTTTCGCAGATCTGTGATGTAATAAGCCACTTCTCAAAATAATAAAGAAGGTGTTGCAGGGATAGTTCTATGTGTTTATGTATGGAATGGTTATGAATTATGTACCTCTTCTAAAAAAATTATTATTATGTTATGATGTACTTCCCAATATTTATTTCTGTCGAGGCTTATATCTTAACTGCATACAAAGTTCTGAATATTTGTACAAATGTTATATACTTAATCTTTGAGTAATGAATGATCCATTCGGTAATAGATCCTCATATTCATCCTTTGATACTCTTATTCTTGTAATTTCTTTGCATGCCTTGGGTGAGACATTTCTCCCTCACAGAGGAATGAAACTACCAACGATGTCGTAGAAAAAAACTAAAACCTTTTTTAGAAACCAATGGTTGAACCCTGGGTATTCTAATCCAAAATTTTGCTCCAAAAAATGGTTCAACTGCCCAGACCCATATATTTTAAGGGGATCTAGATCATGATGTAAAGGAATCTCAAAGGTGATAATAAAGAATGGTGGTATGAGAATATTGACCCATTTGTTTTACAGCAAGCCCAACTAAGACAAAATAACTTGGAGTAGGTTAACGAGGAAATCTCATATACATAACCTAAATGCTGTTAGTATGAAATATTCTGGTGTAAATTTCCTAAGGAACTATATAATTGGTTGAGGATATTGTAGATTAAGACATGGACTGAAAATCTCCTTCGCATTCATAGAACTTGGACTATTGCAAATTTAGTTGCTTTGCACTGGCTTGATACTCAATTAAATCATGTTATATATTTTTGGGTTCAAGCGAATTTGTAGAGTTATAACAATGAATTTGATGCATAAGATCACCATTCATTCTCTAAAGTCAAAGCAGTATTCAAGTATAGGTTACGGAGAATATTGTTGAAGGAAATCCCCTTGTGGATTAAGGTTCTAATAGTAGAAGAAAAGCTACTACCATTTCAAGAAAATAATATGGGAGCTTAAAACCCTAGGTATAGGGGGTAGGGATTTCGGGAGAGATGATACTCTGTTGCGAAAGATAAGGGTCTATTGCAATGGATGTATATGATTTATAGAGAGATTGATACTTTGGGGAGAAAAAAGAGTGAATATAGTTGATGAGTGGTGTGTTGATGGTGCTAGACTCGCCAACATTCAGGGGATCTCCCCGATATGATGCCCCAACCAGACCCACAACATTTGGTGTTTTAATCCCATCCGGTATAATGGCCTGATTTCCAAATACTTAAATTTTTTCCTCGTCCCTAGCTATCAACACGAGAGAGTAATGTAATGGTATCTTTGAACAACAAAGTGAGTGTACCTAGTAAGTGTGCAACACAACTTTTTCTATCTTCTCTTAATGCAAAATGGGGGAGAAAAGTGAGCCTCTAAGTGAGAGGTAATAGTACCACCCAAGAACAGACACACATGAACCAAAACATCTTGTCCAACATCCATTAGAATATCCCACAATGGATGTGAAAGTCATTACAACCAATGAACAGGGAAAGATCCATCTACCATCCAGTGGAGTAGTCCATAGCAGATGTGACAGTCGTTATAACTGATAAGTAAGAAATGTTTGTCTAGTATCCTGTGGAATAGTCCACAAGGATGAGTCAGCAATGACAACCAATACATCACCTTCCCAACAAGATAAGCACTAAACAATTGAAATAGTTCAACTATCTTAGTACATGTGAAGAAAAACATGAAATATAAATGATCACAAAATAGTCTTACAAACATCCATAAGTCATGCATGGAAACGTGTTGGCTTAAAAAGGCTTTTGTAATCAAGAAAAATTCCCAAGACACATATTTACATTGTACATCACTAGCCCCAGTAGTGGTACATTGGATCCACTCCTTGCTCCTCAAAGAATTGACTGAAATCTCTATGCTTTGCGGGAGGAGCCAAGGTGAAAAGTCCTTTGCTCATATAATTAATAAGCCTCATCATTGGGTAATTATATTTTCCTTAATACACCTCCAAGCTTATTTAAATCAAATCTTCTCATAATTCCTTACATATTTTGATTATATTTTGCTTAATGAGATGAGTAAAAGTGAGATGTTATGCCTAGTGGACTAATGTGAATTGATTGCAGGTTTTTGAGAGAAAATCATGCCAATTTTGGCTAATTAAGGGCAGAAACTCGAATGGGACAAGGAGGAGGGATTGCAGAAGATAGATCCTCCTCATTTACTCCTCACTTATTCGAATATTCCTCCATTAAATCACACTAGCTCAGAGTTGCAAGCAGCTGAGTCATGAAGATCAAAAAGCGGTCGAGCCAATGATAGTTGAAAAGCCACTTCATCTTCAGTTTGGTAGCCAAGCCTCCCTAGATTTAAGGAATTCATTGGATACTTTAGTTTTATAAATAAGGAGGCCTAGAGCCTCATTAGGATTCGAATTTTTTATGTAAAATCACTAGGCATTTTCGAGTTCAAGACTTGTGGAAGAAATTGTTATGTAATTTTCTGATATGATAATGAGACTGAGCATTTCCTTGATTTAGCATTGAGTTGATTCAGAGGGCTGAAGCTCTTGGGTTAGGGCCCAACCCTAGTAGGAAATTCTCCTCTTCTTGTATTCGTATGATTAGGTTATTTCATAGATTAATGGTTGAATTGTTGTTAGCATTATTTCATTGCAAGTAGTTGTGGATTTAATTGGTTTGCTTCCATTTGTGCATTTCTTCAGAATTATCTTAGGAAGATAAAGGAATATCAAAAATATGATAGTAGGTAGCTTTGGACTCACTCCTCCCTTTAGGGACTATGGTTTGAGGAAAGAACTCCTATGCAGCCCCAAAAAGACAAAATTCTGATTTCTTATGGAATTTAGGGTTTTCTACTATTTAGGCCAGCATTTTACTAGTTCTCAAGAATAGGATTTAAATGTCATTTCTGATATCTTCAGCCTTGCATCTGATCTCCTAAAGGTTTCACATTATTCTGCAAGTTTTCCCATGCATGAAATAGGCAACTAGATAATGAAAATCTATTTTCTTAGTTGATTGAGAATCTCTCTTGTTTGACATGATTTATGGATAAATGTTAGTGATTGATGCAGTGCAGGATTTTCAGTAGTATAGAAAGATTTCATGACCAAAAACCCCATACTAACCTCATCCATCCATTGTTATCACTTTCTCCACTATGTCCCTCAACAAATTCATCATTCTGTAAGAACATTCCTCCAAGCTTTTTGAGAAAATCCAACCATCTGACAAACTCTATTTTGAGCTTTGAAAGAGTCCTAGACACTCCCTTGCCTCATTTCTCCCACCATTCACCTTCCCTAAGCCTTAAACCACCTTCCAAATCCCTCCTCTTGCTCTCAGCCAGATCCTGTAGGTATACAGGGCACCTTGTAGGAGCATTTGGACATCCTGTCGGTTGACCTGTAGTGGCCTGTTTTGAGGCCGGATTGTGGAAAAAGCACCTAGGAAGATAGGAGAAGACCCCTACTTGCCTCCCAAGACATCTGACCATTCACCATCATCGCTAATCCACCTGCCACATCACCAAGAGAAGTTAGCATTCACATTTTTACACAAAGAGACAAAGAGACAAAAGTTATTTTATTCATTTACATGCACAACAATAGAATGTTTGGATGTTTCAAATTGCATGCCTAGGATAGTAGGGTTACACACATGTTAACTTAGAATTGTTTTGAAGTAAAGCCTCTTAGCAGTTACTTAGATTAATGGTGTGTTTAAGCATTTGATTTCAGGCTTTGCCTTACTACAGTAGACAAGATTTCATTTAGTGTAAATTTCCATTTTTCTCATTGGTAATCAAGCTTCTTCTGAATCAATTGAAGGCTTGTTTCAGAAACCATAGTGGTCTATCACCCGCTTAGCAGTGAAAAAGAGTAGACCCATCACATATACTTGTGTATACAACACTTTAACCTCCAGGTTTGTACAAACCCCGAGTTGATAAAGTAAAGTTGGTAGCCCCAGGAGTTGCAGCATTCTTGCTGCAATATTAGTGCTCATCACATTTTGTTGCCATTGCTGGGGAGGTTTCCAAGCAAGATGTTTTATCTACTTTCTTTATTCCATTTCCTATCACTAACATTCTACTATTAGCTTCATTTCTACAAAAGTAATTGTAAGTTAGTTTGCTTTCTTTTCCATTCTGCAAGTGAGATTTTATTCAAGCAGTTTAGTTTCCATTCAGTTTGTGATTTCCATTATGCAATTAGTCTCAAAGCTTGAATAAAACACAAAACAAAACAAAAAAACTTCTTTCATTCCTCGTAGGAATAGGGACAACTTAGGAAAATTTCTACCAAATTCCCCCACCACTTCAAACAGCCAACCTTTCCTCTTCTTCAGTAGCTGTGAATTGGAGGACCCCTTGGGAAAACAACCAGAGACTTTTGAAGAGCCTATAGGGGGAGAAGAAGAAAGAGAACCCATTCCAATTGACCTAACAGCTGAAAATAGAAATGACAAAGGAGATAGAGAAATAATTGAGGCTGCATTTCCCTTCAGAGAAACTAATGGGGATACCAAGATGAAAAACATAAGCCCCTCTGCACTTCCTCATTTCCATGGCCTGACCTCAGAAGATCCAGAAACTTTTCTGTTTGAGTTTTCTATCATATGCAGAACTTATGATTACACCACTGATGAGCAGAAGTTGAAACTATTCCCATCCACTCTCAAGGATGCAGCTTTGCGCTAGTTCATGGGTTTATCTAGGGATAACATCATAACCTGGCTCAGATGCAACAATCGTTCAACAACAAGTATCGAGAATACTAGAGGTCCAAAGATACTAAAAAATAAATATTTAAGATGACCTTAGGGAATGATGAATTACTAGAGGATTATGAAGAAAGATTCCAGCTTAGCTACAAAGGGGCCAGGTGCACACTTGATCCTGAGTCATTGAAGCTAGTCCTACTCTGAGGGGTATGGGAAGATCTTCTAGATACTCTAAACCTGCTAGTAGGAGGGGACATCTACCAGCTACCCGATGAAGATATCAAGATTGTCTTTAGGAATCATTCTAGGGCATCTAGGAAAAAGGGTAGGGGTAGTCAATCGATGGCCAGCCCATCCTCTTCCAACACATCCATCAAAGCTGAAATTGGAAATATGTTGGAATATTTTAAGAGTGAAACGTTGCAAACCCTTGCCCTACAAATGGAAATTATGCACATCAAGAGAAATCAGGCGAAAGCAGAAAGAGCATTAGCCATTTTCAGCCCTAGATGCATAAGGAGGCACCCTAGGAATGAATGTCCATTAAATTTGATTGAAACCTGTCTAGTCTGTGAAGAAAACTACTCCACAAACAAGTGCCCTTCTCTACCTGGACTAAAAGTTGTGTATCAAGGAACTAAAGGGGTGACTGAACAACTCTCCTACATAAATTAGAGACCTCATGGGCCTCGTCCATACCAGCAGGGCATGCAAGGGTCATCCCCTACATATTACAACGCTAACCAGAACACATACATTCCCTCTTGGGGGCCCCCTACTCATCCCTCCTATACTAGACCTCCTCCTTGGTCGTTTGCACCTCAATACCATTCCCAAACGACCAGCCAGTCATTTCAACCATATGCTCCACCACAACCTTAGTGGAATGCACCATCCTAGGGGTGGAGGTCCCCATACAACAATGCTCTCGCTATATTTCCTTCACCTCCTACTCAACCACAACTCTTACACCCTGCTCCACCTAAACAACCTTAGATTCCTACCCAGCCAAATTCGAACCCGAACAACAGACAGGCACAAAAAGTGTATAGTGGAGAGACATCCTACCCTGCTTATGGTGTGGAGATTCAATAAATCAACCTGGGATTTGGGAGAGTACTCCCAGAAAACCAACCTCCACCTCCACCTAGGGAGGGTGAGGAGGAAAGAGAGGAAAGAATGGCTAGAGTGAATCCACCACCCTTTCTTGAAAGATTAACTCATCTAGTCCAACCTACCCTAGAAGAGAATGAACTTCTGGGGTAATTGAAAAATCTATGTGTCAAAATTCCACTTCTCCAATCCATCAAGGATGTACCTATTTACAACAAGTTGATTAAAGAGAAGTGTTTCAAACATCCAAGGAAGTGAAAAAGAGACACCCCTAGCATTAATGTCATTGGACAACTGTCTGACTTAAGGTTGGGGTAGGTAATTTTCCCAAAGTATTTGGACCTTGGAAGCCCTGTAGTAGATGTGCACATTAATGGCACCATTGTCCCACACACTTCGATTGATCTTGGGGCTGCCATTAATGTAATTACTAAGGACACCATGCTCAAACTCAATATCTAGGGTTCGTTAAGAAATACCACAAGAATCTTGCAACTTGTAGACCATTCCACAATGACCCCTGAGGGGATTGTTGAGGATGTGATGGTCTCCATTGACTCTTGGGAGTACCCTGGAGACTTCCTAGTTCTCCAACCTAGGGCCAAGCTTACTGGTTATCCTCTCATACTTGGAAGGCCTTGGTTAGCCACTGTCGATGCCTACATTAGCCGTAGGGCTAGAAATATGACTATAAAAAATGGGCATATTTCCAAGAAGTTAGTCTTGTACCCTCCTGCCTAGCCATCTATATAACATGACTTAACTTTATGGCTAGAAGAGGAGGAAGAAGATGAAATCTACTTAGCCCAAATCTATATCTTAGAGACAGCCATGCGAGGAGGGTAACTGGATGAAGATGATTTAATTGAACACATACTCCAAATTCCAACTCCCATCACCTTGTCCTTAGAGGAAGTAGTAAAGGAAACCAAGAGAAACGATCAAATTGATCTATGCTTAGCTGATTCAAATCCTACCCGTGTCAAAACCATAGAATTCGCCCCTGAAAGAACTTTTAAAATCAACCCCCCTCTTTCTGTACACCAAGAGGAAAAATTGTGCAGCATGTTAGGGGAACATCTAGATGCCTTTACTTAGAGTTACAAGGAAATTAAGGAAGTGCACCCCTCGGTGTGTACTCACCATATTTATATCAAAGAAGGTTGAAAACCAGTCTGACAACCCCAAAGAAGAATGAATCCATCTCTCAAGGATATAATCAAAGAAGAACTGCAAAAGCTGCAGGATGCAGGATTGATTTACCCTATCTCGAACAGTGAGTGGGTTTCTCCTTTGGTGTTGGTTACAAAGAAAAATTGGAAGTGGAGGATTTGTGCCAGTTATAGAGATTTAAACAAAGCAACAAAGAAGGACCATTTCCCTCTACCTTTCATTGACCAAGTGCTAGATGACCTGGTAGGGAAAAAGTTCTTCTCCTTCCTAGATCGGTTCAACGGGTACAATCAAATCCATATCAGTCCAAAAGACCAAGATAAAACTACCTTCACTTGTCCTTGGGGTACTTTCATTTATAGGGTCCTTCCTTTTGGCCTATGTAATGGCCCTACCACTTTCTAGAGGGCAATCCTGAGTATCTTTGTCGAGCTAGTCCATGATGCAGTAGAAATTTATATGGATGATTTTACAACCTATGTGTGTGATTTCCAGGAGGCTCTATCCAACTTCGGTAAGGTGCTGAACAAATGCATTGAAATGTACTTGTCCCTTAGTCCTGAAAAATGTGAGTTCTTGATGACTGCAGGGACTATTCTAGGTCATTCAATATCCTAGAAAGGACTGCAGGTGGACCCAATTAAAATAGCCATCATCGAAATGGTCCGGCCTCTGCAAAAACAGAGGGATGTCAGAAGTTTTCTAGGTTTATTTGGATACTATAGGAGATTTATAAAGGACTTCAGCAAGTTATATTTTCCTTTTTTTGGGTTATTGGCCAAAGACTCTGAATTGTTATGGTCAAAAAGCTGTCAAGAGGCCTTGGACACCCAGAAGGACAAGTTGACCACCGCACCTATTCTCTAAGGCCCAAATTGGGCCCTTCCTTTCCATATACATGTTGATGCATCTCACAAAGCCATAGGAGCAACTATAGGCAAAATAGATGACAAGTTACCTTATTCCATTTACTTCATCAGTAAGAATCTGTGAAAGGCCAAACTGAACTAAACAATGACTGAAAAGGAGCTCCTAGCTGTTGTGCATTCATTGAAAAAATTTAGGCATTAAATTTTAAGTTACCAAACATTTGTACATACTGACCATGCTTCAATTAATACTTGATGAACAAACCTTATGTGAATGCCCATATTATTAGATCGTTACTTTTATTACAACAATTTGATCTAACTATTAATGATAAGCCTGGCAAGGAGAATGTTGTTGCAGATTTTCTATCCAGATTAACTTTTCCTACAGGGGAGGAAGGAATGGTTGATGATCAATTACCAGATGAAAACTTATTTGCCATTTCAATTCTCCCTCCATGGTTTTATGACATAGCAAACTACTTGGTGCCTGCACAGTTTCCACCGAACTTGTCCTCCAATGAGAGAAACAAGATTGTGATGAAGAGCGCCCCATTCACATGGATTAGGGGAAACCTCTTCAAACTAGGCCCAAATCAAATTATGAGAAGGTGTGTCAGGGAGTAGGAAGTATTTGACATCCTTCTGACCTATCATGGTGGGCCTTGTGGAGATAACTTTGCAACCAAGAGGACAACATTCAAGGTGCTACAAGCTAGTTATTACTGGTCCACTCTTCACCGGGATGTGATGAGTTATACTAGTCAGTGCGGTCTGTGCCAAAGGATCAGAAAGCCTACCCTAAGGGATGAAATGACTCTGCAACCTCAAGTGACTTTTGAGCCATTTGACAAGTGGGGCATGGATTTAATTGAACCCATTAACCCTCCATCCAGGAAAAATCATTACATCATTATGTGCACTGACTATTTAACCAAGTGGGCTAAAGCCAAGGCCATCAAAGCAGCAACATAGGAGAAAGTGGCGAGTTCTTAAGGCAAAATGTGTTTTATAAGTTTGGGTACCCTAGAGAACTAGTCTCAAGGCATCCAGTTTACATCTCACATGATTGAAAATTTGTTAAGCCATCACAAGATCAAGCATAGAACATCCACTCCTTACTACCCACAAGCTAATGGGAAAGTGGAGGTAATCAACAGAGTGCTGGAGGGCATTCTGACCAAAGTGATTAGCAACAGTATAAAATATTGGCCAGATAGATTAGTTGAGGCCACTTGGGCCTACAATATCACCTGAAGACCACCACTGGATTCACTCCTTATGAGTTGGTCTATGGGAAGAAGGTCCTACTGTCCATTGAATTTGAGTACAACACATTAAGAATGGCAGCACAACTAGATCTAGATCTCACCAAGGTGCAACAAGAGAGATTGCTCTAGCTAAACGGGTTAGACGAGTTTAGAATGCAAGCCCTCCTACACACATAGGTGACTCAAGTTATCTGGCATGACAAGAACATAAAGGACAAACAGTTTCAAGAAGGTGATTGGTCTTTATTGTATGATTCTAGATACAAGGATTTTAAGGGTAAGTTAAGGACTCAATGGTTAGGACCTTATGTCATAGAAACATGTCATGATAATGGTTCAATGCAAATAAGAACCATTGATGCAGAGGCTATTCCTTTACTTGTCAATGGGCACAGACTGACGGTCTTCAAGAATCCCTTGTCAAAGCAAGAATTCATCAATGGCATCAACAAGATAATGATGGTAGTGGAGAAAGTCCTAGATTCTACCCCATCAGGATACTAGAAGAAAAAAAGAAAAAGAAAAAAAAAGGAGAAAAATAAAGAGACTCAAGTGAAAACATCCACGAGGCACTTGAGTCCCACCGTTGGGTTTAAAACCTCTTGGGGCGGCCCAATGGTGTCAAAAAAAATAAAAGAAAAAAGAAAAGAGATAAAAAGATATCGAGGTGAAAACCTCTTGTAGGCAACTACTTATTTTCAAAAAAAAGAAAACAAAAACAAAAACAAAAAAATATAAAAAGAGAGAAAAGAAAAACTTTCAAAATGCTGTTTGTAGGTCAGTAGGAAGAGGATCAGAGCAATAAGAGAGGATCAAAAGGACCTATATCATTCATTTTTTCATTCCTCCATTTATTAACTCATTTAGCTAAGTTTGCATGAGTTCTGTGTTTTCTACAAGATTCCCTGTAAACCTATAGGATTCCGTGAAAACCTACATGATGATCCTGTAGGAATTATAGTGGCTTGGGAATCCCAAGGAAAGTGACCCTAAAGCAAGGGGATAACCTTCTTATGTCAAAAAAAAAATGTTTACTTCACCACCTCATCACCATGCCTCTCACCACCATGATTACCCCTACATTCATCCAATAAGTCAGTTACAAAAAGATTACAATTTTTAGAAATAAAATAACAAATAAAGGAGGATAAGAACAGAAGACAAGGGGACAATACCTGAAGGATATACCTCTCACCTACCAATCACTAGACCCATTCTCTGCCTAGGACAACAATCCTCATGCTCCAGAAGTGAAGGAATGAATAAAAATTTAGGGTAGAGGTAGCTACATGACATCCTGTAGGTTTCCTATAGGAAATCCTATAGCAGCCTGTCACACAAAAATAAATTTCATAGGTTGCAGTCATCTTCAGCATAGAGATCCTATTGTCAAAGAAGCTCCTCCAAGGCTTAGCATCATCAGCGAGATCATCAGCATCACCCTCCAGTACCTGCACATCAAGGGAAACAAGCATTAAAGGAGGCGAATAAAAAATGTAGCAAATACACAACAAGGACAGCATTCTCCAACAAGCAACATCAAGGAAACTTTCCATAGGTATGTCATCTCGCTTAAGCTCTCTTGTTAACATAATATAATAAAAAATATAGATTTGTGAAAGAGTTGGTTTTATAAGCAAAGATGGTCAGTTAACGTGGCCACCTTCGGTCAGTCAATTAGGAGAATACAGTTAGTTCACTACACACGTGGCAGTAGTCAAATCAGGAGAAAGAGGAGATGAGGCCAAAAGTGGTTAAGTTAAGGATGACCAAAGTGGGAGATGATTACAAGGTAAGGAGGAATGATTAAGTGGTAGAGGGACCAAAAGTCCAAAAGTGAGTTCTCGTACTTTAGTTGCTAACACACCATCCCACACAATCACCCATATGAGGAAATAAAACACTGATTCCCATGCATAGGAGGCATTCGCAATCTCGAGGATACATTGAAGCAAGGTTTCTCTCGACTCTTGAAGCAGTGTCTACTGGAAAGACAGTGAGCCATTTTTCAACGCTGGAGCACCTATAGGATCCTATAGGAAAACCTACAGGATCCTATAGGATACAGAACAGTCATCTACAGGATTGGCAATGGGAATTTAGAGAGGAAAAATAAAAGGTTGGCTTCATCAGGTAGTAACCAGGAGGTTGGAGCTATACCTTCCCACACTTTCCAAGTTAAAAAAATATAGAAAAACCTTCTATTTTGTTAAGGAGATTGCATTCCAGTGGAATTGTATACAAAATTGTCATTTAAAATCTCTCACCCATTAGAAGTTGGAATTAAACCCATACAAGCTTCCACAATCGTCAGAGTAAAAATGATAGGGGTATTTAACAAGAGGGAACCCACCAACACTATGAGAATTCATCAGCACCCTCCTGTAGTAGAGATCTTCACAAGACACAATTGGATGGGTTTCCTTGTAAAAATGAGGAGATATGATGATGAGGTAGCCAAAGAATTTGCTCTGTCCCTCATACCATTACTATGGTGAAAGGCCTCTCAGTAGAAATCACCCCTGAAGTCATAGGCATAATGACCACACTTCCTTTAGGGTTACCTTAGAGAAAGGAAGATAAGGGTAGCAACCAACTTGCTAAGAAGAAATTATTTTTGGAAGGAGAGGAGGCAATGGAGGACAAAAATGGGGTCAGAAGAGAAAGCCTACCATACCCTCGGAATGAAATTAGCTACCACCTCATTAAGTATATATCATGTGAAAGAAGATACAGTGTGGTATATGGATACCATTTCAGGCTTCTCCAAGAACTAAGGTTTGGAGCAGACATACCTCCTCAAAACAGACTAAGCATACCCTACTTTCTTCTTCAACTAGTGAGAGATATGAGCATCAAGGTGTAAGAAGGAAAACGTCAATAGCTAGCCCATCATGGGTTAGTTAAACTTATCCTAGAAGATGCCCTGCAAAACCTAAGACTCCCTATTACATGGACAACTTTTAGAGACATGCAAATAGAGGGAGAAATAAAAACTCTGGAATATGACAAAAGCCCCATTGCTAGTGAGAGGGATGAAGAAGAAACAGAGGAGGAAGAAGAGGAAGAAAAGGAGGAGGAAAGCGATGAAGAGACAAAGGAAGATGCAAGAAGAAACTGATGAACAGACTAAGGAACTAGAGGTAGAAGAAGAAGAGAAATACAAGGATGAGAAGGAGAATGGAAAAGTTAAAACAAAAGGCAAGGAAGAATAGAGGTCTAAAATTGTAGGAAAAGAAGGGAAGGAATCACCAAGGGTATCTCCAAAACCCACTGAGAAAGAGGAAGCAGTTGCCCTCACTGCCCTAAGTACCCCTATCAAGAAAAAAGGGAACAGACATAGACAAACCCCATTGTAGTTTAGGATAAGAAAAAGTACAAGGATCAGGAAACGAAAACCTCGAGCACCCACAAAAGTTCCTGTTATCATTGAAGGCTCACCAAAGTAGCAAGAAAAGATAGCTCCTCTTGTGAAAATTCAAGGAGAAGGATCATCAGTACAAGCCTCTACCAAATCTCCCATCACTTATGTTAGGAGGTTTGTCACCAGGTCTGCCTCATCTAAAGGAAAAGCTCCCCTACAGGAGACACATAAGGACCTACATGAAGCAGAGGCCATCCTACAGGAAACTCTACTAAACCTATAGGAAACTTAGAAAATGGACCAAGAAGGGATCATTCAACAGGAAACAAAGAAGGAAGAGCCAGAACTAAGGGAACCTAGTCCTCAACCCAACCTTGACTCTTACTACAGCTTCATTGAAAGGGGTAGGGTCATTCCATAGAAATTTGTCATCCCCTTATTCTTTGAGCTTGAAAAAGAAAGGGAAAGAACACATGGGTGGATGCAAATTGCCAAAACTAAAGGAGTGGACAATATAGGCCACGTGGAGGAGAAATTAAAGGAGATGGGCAGAGAACTTAGCAGCATAAGGGACAAAGATGAAATGAAGAAATCTCAGTTGGAAGCAGTGAATGCATGGATAAGGGGATGGTTACAAGAGAGAGAAAGTCAATTGGCATCCATGCCCAGTTTATCCTTAGAGGTAATCCAGTGTAGGATGTCAGCAAAGTCTTATGCATTGTATCTTAAGGAACAATGGCTACAGTTCCAAATTAATACTTTAGCACAGAGAGGCACTATGCCCTTCCAAGATTATATACAATTCATTGATCTTTGTGACCAAAGCACCTTGGAGGATAGAGCTAAAATGTCTGAGTTTTACCTACACAACTTCGCCTTGACAGATGGGAAGGTGTAGGATCCAAATTCAAAACTAGGGGACTTGCAATTGATGGCCTTGGCATCATGGATGAATCATGAGGGGGCAAGAGCTAGAGATATGAAGAAAGTAATAGCAAGAGAAGAGACATAACCCCTCATGAAAAGAGTTGAGAAATCAAATCCAATGGTTGGCATCAACATCCACAACCTGATTGAAAATGACCCTAAGCTTGCACCTAGGAACATTGCTGCCCAAGAGAAAGCAGTCACACACTTTGAAGACATGTTCAGGGTTTTAGGAGATGAAAACATGCAAGCTTTCCAAAGGAGATGGAACATTTTTCCCTACAACCTAAAAATCAGAGAGTACCATTCTCCTTAGAGAATGAGAGAATCACTACACAGAACACCCATTTACAAGCAAGCTCTCCAAAGACTCAAAGTCAATTGGATTGGCTAGAGACTTATTCCACCACTACTCTTAGGAATGTTGGAAGGAAGGAAGGAAGAGGAAGAAAGAAATCAGTGGGAGGAGATAGAGAGGAAGGCATGATTCTATTCACAAGAAGAGAAAACTACAACAGAAGCATGGGATTTCAGGGAATCCACTAGATCAATGAAGGACATGATATAGATTGAGTTTCTCAGAGGATGAAAAACACTTTCAGTAGGGGGGTGATGATGAGACTCATCATTAGGTAACTATATGGACCTTAATACACCTCCAAGCTTATTTAAACCAACTCTTCTCATAATTCCTTACATATTTTGAATATATTTTTCTTAATGAGATGAGTAAAAGTGAGATGTTATGCCTAGTGGACTAATGTGCATTTATTGCAGGGTTTTGAGAGAAAATCATGGCAATTTTGGCTAATTAAGGGTAGAAAATTGAATGGGACAAGGAGGAGATATTGTAGGAGATAGATCCTCCTCATTTACTCCTCACTCATTCGAATATTCCTCGATCAAATCACACTAGCTCGGAGTTGCAAGAAGCCGAGTCATGAAGATCAAAAGGAAGTCGAGCCAGGAACAATTCAAGAGTCAGTTGATCTTGAGTTTGGGAGTTGAGCCTCCCTAGATTTAAGGAAGCCATTGCAGATTGCATTTGTATAAATAAGGAGCCCTAGAGCCTCATCAGGATTTGAATTTTTGATGTAAAAGCACTAGGCATTTTCGAGTTCAAGATTTGTGGAAGACATTGTTATGTAATTTTCTGATATGATAATGAGAATGAGCATTTCCTTGATCCAACACTAAGTTGACTCAGAGGGCTGAAGCTCTTGGGTTAGGGCCCAACCCTAGTAGCAAAGGCTCCTCTTCTTGTATTTGTATGATTAGTTGATTTCATAGATTAATGGTTGAATTGTATTTAACATTATTTCATTGCAAGTAGTTGTGGATTTGATTAGTTTGCTTCCATTTGTGCATTGCTTTAGTAGTAGATTACAAAGATAATAGAATATAAAAAATCTATTAGTAGGTGATTTTTTCCTCACTCCTCCCTTCAGGGACCATGGTTTGAGGAAAGGACTATTATGCAGCCCCAAAAAGACAGAAATTTGATTTCTCATGGAATTTAGGGTTTTCTGTTACTGAGGCCAACATTTTACTAGTTTTCACTAATAGGATTTAATTGTCATTTTTGATGTCTTCAGCCTTGCAATAGATCTCATAAAGGTTTCATTATTATGAAAGTTTTCCCATGCATAAAATATGTAACCAGCTCATGAAATTACGTTTTCTTTAGTTAATTGAAAATCTTTCTTGTTTGACATGATTCATGGATAAATGTTAGTGATTGATGCAATGCAGGAGTTTCAGTAGTGCAAAGGGATTCCATGACCTGCAACCTGATCCTATCCTCATCCATCCATGATTATCTCGTTTTCCACTAAGTCCTTCACCAAATTCATCATTCCATAAGAATACTTTTCCAAGCTTGTTGAGAAAATCCAGCCATCTCACAAACTCTGTTTTGAGCTCTGATGGAGTCCTAGCCACTCCCTTTCCTCATTTATCCCACTATTCACCTTCCTTAAGCCTTACACCACCTTCCAAATCCCTCCTCTTACTCTTAGCCAGATCTTGTAGGAGCATTAGGACATCATATAGGAGGCATTACGACATGCTGTAGGTTGAACTGTAGTGACCTGTTTTGAAGCTGGATTGTGGAAAAAGCACCTAGGAAGATGGGAGAAGACCCCTACTTGCCTCCCAAGCCATCGGACCATTCACCATCATCCCTAATCCACCTGCCACATCACAAAGAGCAGTTAGCATTCACATTTTAACACAAAAAGACAAAGAGAAAAAAGTTATTGTATTCATTTACATGCACAACAGTAGAATGTTTGGATGTTTCAAATTGCATGCCCAGGATAGTAGGGTGACACACATGTTAACCTAGAATTATTCTAAAGCAAAGCCTCTTAGCAGTTAGTTAGATGAATGGTGTGTTTAAGCATTTTATTTCTGTCTTTTCCTTACTACAGTAGACAAGATTTCATTTAGTGTAAATTTCCCTTTTTCTCATTGGTAATCAAGCTTCTTCTAAATCAATAGAAGGTTGGTTTGAGAAACCATAGTGGTCTATCACCATCTTAGCAGTGAAAAAGAGAAGACCCATCACATCTACTTGTGTATATCTGTCACCTCCAAGTTTGTACGAACCCCGGGTTGATAAAGTAAAGTTGTTAGCCCCAGGGGTTGTAGCATTCTTGCTCCAATACTGGTGCTCATCACTCCATTCTCCACCTGTGGTCATATGAGGAAAGCCACACAAGGGTTTATAGTTAAGGAGTTTAAGAAATAAATGCCAACGTCCATTTATTTGTTTTTTTTAAATGATTCAAAAGCCTGCACAAAGAACCAAAAGATGAATGGGTCAGTAGCTAGGAGTTTAATACAGATTTGGGCACATTCATGGAAAGAAGGTCTGCAACACGCCTCCATAAGTCAACGTCGAAGGCATTTAAAGGCTGAATTGACGTAAGCCGGCTAATGCAACAGTGAACTGCCTCAAACAACAGAAAGGAACATGATGAAAAAGTTATGTGGCTTGATCAATGACCTCCACTGAAGTAGCAAGGGAATGTCACCTTCTCCTTTATCTCTCGATTCTCCTTTTCTGTGCATTTATTTATATATTTTTCAAGAAAGGGGTTCGATCCCATTGTAATCTTTTTTGGGGAAACAGAGCTTGTCATAGAGCCGAGACAACTAGTCTAGCATGACAGCTTGGGCTTAGGCGCAGATATTTTTTTGTAACATGTAATGATAGTTCCCTTGTATTCTTATAAAAAGGGGGGAGAAATATTGTAGAAGGGAGGTTTTGGTTCCAGGGGGTTGCAGTGATTCTCGGACCCACAAGGGTTGATCTTTGTGAGGCTGATTTGGGCTCAAGTTTCTGTATTCATGGGAGGGCTTCACTGATTTGATTATAGATGTACAAATTGGTTATTAGACCTTTAAGATTAATGTCAATTATTCTTTTGATTCTAAACATGGTTGATTTGCAGTAATTTTTCCCTATTGTAACTTCATTTCATTGTGTATTTCTTCCTTAAAACAATGTTAAGGTAGGTGTCATGTTTCCGGCTGATAAATGGATTTTTCTTCATTGCTAAATAGAAGAGAGTACATGTATGAGACTAAGAATTACCTATGTTATCCTTATGCATGCAGTACATGTCATCCTTCAGATTTACTCATGTCTGTGAATAGATTAAAGTACCTGTGGTGGCTCAGACTTACCTCAACTGTTGAAACAGAGATTGATACCCATTAATGTGCAGCTTGAAGCTTTACACCAGCTCCTCCTATTGCCGCATCCCACTTTCTTACTCTTTCATGTTTCTATTGAAATATAGTGGCTGAGGACTATGTTTATTACAACCCTTTACACCTGATTTCCTCCTTCTCCTCCGCTCTCCATCACCTCTTCAACTTTAGTTAAAGTTGTCTCATTTCCATGTGTAGGCCACCAAAATAAGAAACCATTTCTCTTTGAGATTGCTCCATATACCCCCAGCATTTGGATTCATGAGTTGACTTGAATCTCCCTCATTATAGGCATATTGAACCAAACCCTCTTACCACCATCCTCATTTCATGAGAATTGGAGTGCTGCAAACCCCTCTCATACCATCTTACAAGCACTCCTCTATTTAAGATGTCCTAGGCATTGGTCTAGAATCAACCCATAGGTTGTCTCTAGGGAGATTTCTTTGCCCCTTGTTGCACTTGTGTTGTAGGTGCAATATTTAGTGACAACATCTTTCTAGTGCTGTTGTCGGGGAACAGATTAGAATATTTTTCCCTGGGTATGGCAAAACATTTCATTTCCTCTGTTAGGTGAGCATGGGAAGTGTGCGGTGAAGATATCTCACCTTGGCAACTCCATTGTTAATTTTATGGTAAACATCCTGGCGACTCCATTATCCTAATCTCTACCTGATGTTCTTGGCTTTCAATAGGCCTCATACTCACTCTGATGCTATAACAACTGAAAAACTTCCCCTACTTTTGAAGCTGAAATCACTCATATAGGGATGTTTTAAAGATGGCCCTTCCTGCATTCCTGGCCAACCAATTTGCCCCACTGGATTTCTCTTCCATTGTTGGTTATCCTAACCGAGTTCCTTCATTTCATGAGTGGGATAGACATTTTACCAAATTTAGTGGTAACTCAGAGAGAAGACCTGACCAGCACCTCAAAGACTTTCATGAATGTATGGAGCAACAAGGTATTCTTCTTGACGATGTAATAATGAACTTGTTCAAATTGTCTTTAGAGGGGGATGCTAGGGTTTGGTTTAAAACACTACCTTAGGGAAACATATCTTCCTTGAAATCTTTCAATACATCATTCCATCAATATTACAAGACATTTTATTTACCGAATGCTATGTTTGAAGGTTGCTGCAAATTTTCTAATCATGAAAATAGTCGGGAGGTTGAAGAATCTATTGAAGATGTTTGTGGAGCTCCTCTCTGAGAAAACATATACTCTCATCAGGAAGCATCACCAAATGCGAAAGAAGAGGAGTTTGATTAGGAGGTCAACAAAGAGGGTCCAGTT
Organism: Pinus tabuliformis; assembly: GCA_031772625.1. NCBI lineage: Eukaryota > Viridiplantae > Streptophyta > Pinopsida > Pinales > Pinaceae > Pinus > Pinus tabuliformis. The sequence goes on from CM062818.1 coordinate 227,055,271, forward strand.
CACAACGCACACCCTTCACATGGAGAACAACACCAATACCCTCCTCTAATCTGTGATTCAAATTATTTAGAGGAGGAAGAGATGGTCACTGAAGTTCTGAAGGAGTTGTGTTCCAGCAAGTGGAGAAAAAGCTCCCAGCAGTAGGATTTTCTTGAAAAGGCCAAAAATGAAGAGATGGATAATGTTTGTGGTTGCGATGACCAAAAAGACATCAGCCAAAAGACTGTATGTGAAGAACAGGTTGCTGAAACCTTCATTATCTATTCCATGATCCTGTGGCTGAGTACATGAGCTTATACTTAAGTCGGCACCAGAGGCCATTTCAAGAGAATGCATCAGGGTCCTTATCTGAAATTTTTTTATGGTGCATGCTCATTTTAATTTTTGTTTTTTAGCAATGTGAAGGCATAAGGTTTGATACTCAAATGTTTTCCTGGCTCCTTTGGAGGGTTGAACTCACTTAGGTGAATTGAGGCCTGTACATAAGTAGGAGTGTATACAAATAAGCTCACCAGCTGAGCATCTATTTTCATGTTGTTAGAGTTTTTATTTTCTATTTTTTAGAGTCATGAGGAAAGTCCCATGGAGATTTTACTAGTTACAAATCTCATATATCACTGACTCCATGCCCAATCGTGAAGGATATTGATCTTTAGGTTTTCAGCACCTTGCCTACAAGGCATTATCCCCAGTAGGAGCAAATTTTGTCACTCATTGAGTTTTTAGTCACAAGTTGCTTCAAATTCCCAATAACAATGAAGTTTGATGCTAATATTTTGGGCCACAAAAGCTATCAGAGCCATATCAAACTCTCTCGATTGCATAATGCTCAGAAAAATATTTTTGGTGCTATATAGAAGTCTAAAAAGGGGTTTCTGGATCAAACGTTAGAGCCTATCGAATATTACCCCTGAAAGGCCCAGCTGATTGAGGAAAATGGATAAGTATGGAGAAACAATCATAATCGAGACCTGAGAGGCTCATCATCTATATCACATATCAATAGCTGGGGGGGCCTAAACATAGTGACTCCCGCAATCGCACATTATCGCCACATCAATGGAACAATGGGATGACACTCCAAAACCTTGTGGGGGCAAATATTGTGATGCAGTGTTAAAGTTCCGGGTCGGTGATGTTCACAAAGAGAAAGGTTAACAAAGCAAGAGTGGGTTACCCTCCTTCTCTCTCCTCCACGTGCAAATATCCCACATCCCATAGATTTTAGCAATCTCGTAGAATCCTACATCCCACAAATCCAGTGGTCCCACAGTTTCACGAATCCCGCATCGCAACAACCCCGCAGTCTCGTATATTGATACCAAGTTCTAAAGTTAAAATACCTTGCGGGGGTCGACACTGCAGTATAAGGTAAAAACGGGGGGTATGAGAAAACCATTAACAAAGGAATTTCATCGAAAAACCAAGGTCAAGCCTCCCCTTCTCTCTCCTCCATGTGGCATCAACGATTGACATATTGGCAGGGTCACAGCTCTGAATCTATAAGAAATCGTAGATATTATGATATGGACCAAAATTGCTAGGGAGGGCCTATTTTTCTCTCTCCTCTAGGGGGGCCACGTGGCGACCTATGATTTGTCCACTGACCCAACACGGAAGCCGATGTCAGCAATGACGTGGCAAGTATGGAAGATGATGTGGCAAAGGACACTCATTTTTGGCATTTTCAAGGGTCCTATGGGGATGTTTCTAGGTGCCACGTGTCACCACTCCTAGGGTGACACAAGGCTATGATGACGTCAGTAGGTGACATGGAAGTGATGGCATCAATAGGTTTATCAACAATCGTAGTGGTTAATGGGTGAAGGCTTAAGCAATGGTGTAGTGCGATTGAGATATGAATGACTCCTCCCCTTGGACGTGATAAAATATTAAGGCGGGGTCTATAAGGGCCTCATGTCTGGAGTATCAACCCACTCCAAGGAAAAGGTTAAAGCACAGTTTAAAGCACCAATATGGGAATTTTGCGATATGCGGGACTCCTCCCCCTGGACACAATAAAAGATTAAGGTAGGGTCTATGAGGACCTTGTGTCCGGACTATCAGCTCACTCGAAGGAAAAGGTTAAAGAATAATTTAAAGTGTCGATATGGGACTTTTGTGATAACATAGGAAAAATGCCTCTCCATAGCAAGTCAAGGCCTTAAGTGCTTTAAAGATGAGCCTTCGGTCTCCACCTATGGTCATATAAGGAAATTCACATAAGGGGTTATAATAATGGGGCCTAAGAGATAAATGCCAATGTCTGCTGATTTGTCTATTTTGAATGATTCAAAAGGTCATGACATGGTACACCAATAACACTACATAAAGCGCTAAAAGATGGATGGGTCAGCAGCTAGGAGTTTAATACATATTTGGGCACATTCATGGAAAGAAGGCCTACAACACACCTCCATAAGTCAGTTCCAAAGGCATTTAAAGGATGAATTGACTTAAGCCGGCTAATGTAGCAGTGGACCACCTCAAACAATCGAAAGAAACCTGATGATAATAGGGACATGGCTTGATCAATGGCCTCCACTGAAGCAGCAAGGGGACACCTCCTCCTATCTTTCTTGATTCTCCTTATCTGTGCATTTATTTCTTTATTTTTCAAGAAAGGGATTCGATCCCGTTGTAATCTTTTTTGGGGCAGTAGAGCCTTTCATAGAGCCAAGACAACTAGTCTACCATGACAGATGGGACTCAAGCTCAGATCTTTTTTTGTAAACTGTAATGGCAACTCCCCTCTCTTCTTATAAAAAGGGGGAATAAATATTGTAAAAGGGAGGTTCTGGTTCCAAGGGGTTGCAGAGATTCTCGAACCCGCGAGGGATGATCTTTGTGAGGCTAATTTGGGCTCAATTTTTCATATTCATGGGAGGACTTCACTAATTTCATTACTAGATGTACAGACTAGTTATTGGACCTTTAAGATTAATGGAAATTCTTCTATTAATTCCAAACATGGTTGATTTTCAGTAAGTTTTCCCCCTTGTAACTTCATGTCATTGTGTATTTATTCCTTAAAACAATGTTAAGGAAATTGTCATGTTTCTGGTTGATAAATGGATTTGCTTCACTACTAAATAGAAGAGAGTACCTGTGTGAGACCACATAATTTATTATGTTATATTTAGGTCCATTTTATGCATGCATTACATTGCTCGTGTCTGTGAGTAGCTTACAATACCTGTGGTGGCTTAGACTTACCTCAACTGTTGAAACAAAGATTGATACCCATTAATATGCGGCCTGAATCTTTACACTAGCTCCCCGTATTGTCGTCATCCCACTTTCTTACTCTTTCATGTTTTTGCTAAAATATGGTGGCTGAGGACTTTGTTTATTACAACCCTCTGCACTTGATTTCCTCCTTCTCCTCCCCTCTCCATCACCACTTCAACTTTAGTTCAACTTGTCTCATTTCCATGTGTAGGCCACTAGAAGAAGAAACCATTTCTCTTTGAGATTTCTCCATATACCCCCAGCACTTGGATTCATGAGTTGGCTTGAATCTCCCTCATTATGGACATATTGAACCAAATCCTCTTACCACCATCCTCATTTCATGACAATTGGAGTGCTGCAAACCCCTTTCATACAATCTTTCAAGAACTCCTCTATTTAAGATGCCCTAGGCACTAGTCTAGAATCGACCCATAGGCTGTCTTTAGGGAGATTTATGATAAGCCTCAGTATTGCAACAAGAATGTTGCAACTCCCAAGGCTACTGACATTAAATTATCAACCCAGGGTTCGTACAAACTTAAGAGGTATCGGCACTATATGTGCAGCATACAATGTGTCATTCATTTGTTGTCATGATGTAATGAGTGCATTTACAGAAATCAAACCCTAAACTAATTGCAGATAATGAATTGAAATGGAAACCCTAACCTATTGCAAGAAATAAAGTACAAGGAAAGAGACATATTCTAATTGCATATAGATCATGAAATAAATGTGAAAGAAACATAAGTTAACCCTATTTATCACATGTGATGATTTAAACTAACTGAGCATGGAATTTGATCTTAAGAGTGCTAACTGTTGTGTGCATGAATTAATATAAAATAACTTTTTCCTTTTTATCTTTTTCCTTGAAAGATGTAAATGCTAATCTTGCTTGGTTCTTTGGAAAGGGATACAGGTGTGGAGGAAAAAGAGTACAATGGTTTAGATGGCTTGGAGGGAAAGTAGGGGCTAATCCTTCCTTCTACTGATTATTTTTTTCAATTCGGGCTCAAAACAAGCTACTACAGGCTTTCCTATAGGATGTCTATAGGAAGTACTATTTCCTACAAGATGTCTAAACGCCCCTGTTTTGTTACAAAAGGCAATCAGAAATCTTAGGAAGTGGTCTAGAAGGTGGAATGGAGCTTGAGAAAGGTGGATAATAGAACAATAATGCATGGAGGTGGTGGACACTACCCAGAACTCAAGCAAGGGCTTCAAGACGGGTAGATTTGCTCAATGGAAATGGCAATTTTTTCTTTGGCAACATGGGTGGATGAGGCTTGGTTGAGGTGAATGAGATGAGGTATCCCTACAATGTAGAAGCTCCTGAAACAACACACGTTATTGTCTGCATTTATCCACAAATTTATCTATACATGGAAAAGATTTATTAAATAATAGAAACTTAGTCTAAAAATCAGAAATTCGAGAACTAGTGAGCTAGTAAATCTATCAAATTCATAAACTAATCATGTGAAAATGTAATGGGATAATTTTTTATTATTAAATAGAATGTTTTTGTGATCTAATGCAAGTGGAACCAACTCGATTGAAGTTTGTTAGAATGCTCTAAAAAATATAGAAATTTACTGTTCTTTTCTAAAAAGGAGTTCCAAAAATCTAGATTTGGGAATAAGAAGACTAATCCAAGTAGCTCAACGATTGCTATGACATTCCAAAGCTTTCCAATGATGAAATGATGCTTTTGATCCTACAAAATAACTTACATCAACCATTTAACCCAATCCTACAACAAGAAATCATTAATACTAAGTGCAGAAATGGAAAGAAATAAGAACAAGAGATGCATGTGAATAAGAAGTGAAAAGAAGAAAATAAAATTATAAAAAAATGGCTTTGAGGCTCCTGGGATGGCCAAGCCCAAGGAAACTGAGAGACCTATGGATGAGAACAAGATTTAGAAATTGAACATGACATCAATCTTCATTATTTTCATCAATACAATTGCATCCCTGCAAGAAAATACAATGGAGCTGCAAAAATACGATTTCTCTCCACAAGAAGACTAATAAAAATCTATATCTAGAGGAAAATTCAAGTTGGTACTTATAAAAAATGAGTAGGAATCATTCCCCATGAAAGGAGGAAGCTTTCCCCACCAAAATTCCTTGATTAGTGGATCTGGTTCCCAATACTAGGAATCTACGTTAAATGACACAAAACACATTCCTAGATTTTCTCAATCATTAAAGTTCCATAATCTGTGCCATAATTCCATAATATCTTGTTGATTTATTATTTAATATTGATCCTCCTGTAGTAGGGAGCAAGTTCCTAAATTATCTCATCCTCCAAATCTTCATAATCTGCCCAATATTCTCATAATATTCCACAAAATAAATAATATTAGGCACAAATATGCAATTATTCATAAACCTTCCTAATGAACATGTTAAAGTTAAAAATACATTATCTAATGCAAAAATAGAGGGTTAATGTGCTGAATGATGGTCATAGGCCTTAATTTATGTTTAATTTAGAGGCATGGGTCTTAATTTATGTCTAATTTACAACAAATTTCTCATGCATTGACAACGAATTTATAACTATAATTTACTCAAGAGAAGAGGTCAAGAATATTGCATACCTGTACCTACCTGATCGTTGTTGGAGAGACATGCATGCTACTTCTAAGTTGATGTTGTTGTGTTTCTAATGACTCAGGTACATCTTCTTGACTGCCTTTTACTTTTTCTTTTAATCTCATTTTGCTGATGGGTTGTCCTATTGTTGATGTGCAGGTGTTGGGGGACAAATATCAACCTTCCCTAAAGAATTCCTGACCTTTTGACCCATTTCTCCATCATATTTCCTCTTGTAGCTTCTTCTCGGCCTTCATGTACAGATCCTGTAGTAATTCCGAACTTCCTATAGAGATCCTGTAGTAATTCAGGACAACCTCTTATAGCAAACTTGTTTTGTCCATATCTCCCAAACGATAGAATGGATTGACCTAAAATTTTCTGAGCATGTTGCCATCAGCATTATACACCTCACCATAAACAAATCTTGGCCAATGGATGCACTAATCTCAGGAAAAAACTAAAAAAGGATGAAGGTGATGGAGACATATTTCTTGGAAACCGTGCATTGGGATTTGCTGAAATTCTTTATGCAGGTTACAACCATCCATATGCATCTCCCCATTATTTTTTTTAAATGGATGCATGAATATCAAGAAAATACAAAAATGGTTGTAGGTGATGGAGGTCAATTTCTTGGAAACCGTGTACTCGAATTTGCTGAAATTTCTTGAACATGCTACCATCATCCATATGCATCTCCCCATGAAACAACTTGGAAAATGTATGCATGTTTTTCAAGTTATGGAAAAAATAAATTTATGCTCTATGTATTTTTGTTTCCTGCAGTAAAACAAAACATTCTTGTAGTTTTTAGGACAACAAGAAAACTGAATGGGAAAATCTTGAGAATGATGGGTGGATGGTGGAAATAGATGAGGGTGATGGATAGGCATGGCTTTGGCCTTGTTGGAGAATTTCAGGAAAGGAGGAGAAAATTAAAATTTGACTTTTATTGACTAGGCTTTTCCTTTTGGTAGCAACTTGCTTTTGTTGCTTGGAAATGTTGGTGAGTACATGCATTCATCAGAGAGAACATGGAGCAAAGATTTATTATTTTTTTCTTTTCTTTTGTTTTTTCTAGGCCTACTAGCTGCCTAAAGGAGGTTTTAAACTAGTAGGTCTACTTGGGTGCCTCAAAGGAGGTTTTCACCTAGTATATTTTCTTTTTTCTCTTTTTTTTTTCCAACCCATTGAGTGCCTCATGGAGGTTTTCAATCAATGAGCCAATCTGAGGCAACTAAAAGGAGGTTTTCACCAAAGATTTTTTTTTTTCTCTTATTTTTCATGTTTTTTTTCTACCTTACCGTACTTGAAAAACAAAATCACTTTCAAGTATAAGAATACTTGTTGGTTTATAGGGGCCTAACCCAAGTTTAGAGTTAAGTTAGCCAAACAAATCCTATTACTACTAGCCCTTTCAGCAATAGTCCGCAAAGTGTGGGCTGAGGTCTCACCTGAAGTAGTATGGGAGGGTGCTAGAACCAGGTTTCCACACCCTGGAGATGTCTTATGAGTTCAGTGGTCCACAATTTGACCCTGCACGAAAGTCGCTTCAAACACCATCTTGTACCTCGTAGCCTGATATACTACCTTCACACAGCCCTACTCGGGGGCTGAACGCTGCGCTTCTATGTTATTATCCAAGACCTTACTGGTATTCAAATGTTAGTTGATTATTTTAGCCTACTTGCATGTTTTAAGTTATACTTAACAACATAAACCATTCATACAGGTGCGCATAGTAAATAAACAGTATATTTGCAATTTATATGAAACATGCATTAACCCAAGAATAGATACACATAATTATGATAAAACTTCTCTTTATTAATTCCTTCTTTGGTTACAGAATGGACTTCACCCTACGCACTCAACTGTAGTGGTTCGCGCACTCAGCTGTGGACTACTAGGCCTATGTGCACTCAGCTGCAGAGCCTTCTCCTACTCTACGACCCAAAGGCACACTTCACCTTACTTCCTTAGCCTCTCTTCCTATCTCTCCTTCATCTCTTCTTTTACACTTAGAGCCTCACTCTATTTATACAATCCCATGGTCCATGGACCATGGGTAGGTCTATCTAGCCAACATTACATTACAAAACCAAGGCGAACAACCCTATGACTATATCATACTTTTCATGCTCTGCGCCCGCAATTCGCAGAGCTTTACAACAAGATTTGGTCAAAACTTGAGCTTTGAGCCCCAAAACATGCCTGGGGGGGATTCCATGCCCAACATGCCCCCAACACAAACATCGTGACTTGCCCTTGAGTCACTCTGTTGGCATGGTGATCTTTGCATGAAGTCCCTCCAACTATTCTTGAACTATGCAGAGGTCAGCAGTGCACTGAGCTGCTGCTTGCTAGATTTATTGCATACGCTATTTCGAGACCTTTGTGTCTAAACTTCTTTTCTACATCTATACTGGTATATGTTGCATATGTTTATAGTCTTGTGCCTTCGTCTAGATCCTTGGAGCGAGAAGATTGTGCTTCCACCGATTAGTCAGATAGCCAGGCCACCTATGTATGGCGTCAAGTGGCTGCCATTCACCTTGCCTGGGAAAGGCTCTCCATTTAGTTCCACTAGTTGTACTGCACCTTCGTCTATGACCTCCATAACCATGTATGGTCTCAGCCAAAGCATTATGAACTTTCCTGGGAATTTTTCAAACTTATTGTCATATAACAACACTAAGTCACTTACCTTGAAGGTGCACAACTTAATATGGTGATCGTGCCAGGCCTTTTCATGCTGCTTTTCTACCTACTGATGAAAATCAGCCAAGAATTATTCCTCCTCAAGTTCTTCCAATTGTGCAAGCCTTTCTTCCAAAGCTTTGCGGTCTGTCATACTTGTGAGCGTCGCTATGTGTAGACTAGGTACAATATACTCCATCAGCATGACAACTTCCACGCCATAAACTAACTGGAAAGGTGCTTTTCCGATTAGTTTCTTGCATGTTGTCCTATAAGCCCATAGTACTGCCGGTACACGGAGGTCCCAATCGCTTTGCTGCGCATTGCATGCTTTGGTTAGCATAGTCTCTAGTATTTTGTTGAACGCTTCTACTATCCCATTAGCTTGTGGGTGATACGATGTGCTTTTCTAACGATACACCTGGAACTCGTCTGTGAGTGCACTGATAGTTTCATCCAAGAAATGTGTACCATGATCACTCATTAAGATTTTCGGACAGTGAAATTAGGTCAACACGTGTTCAAACAAAAACTTCGCAGCCGTAGCGATCATGCAGTATTTAATCGACTATGCTTGTGCCTAGTGCGTCAGGTATTCCGTCATGGTGATGATGTATCACATGCATGTTTTTCCCTGGGTTTGATAGGTCCCACAAAGTTGATTGCCCACTTTTCGAAGGGCTATAGTGTGATTTGTGGATTCGAAGGCATCTCATCCCTTCGCAATGGTTTAACGGTCCTTTGACATATATCGCAAGCCTTAGAGTGTGCTTTTGAATCCTGATGAAGGGTTGGTGACCACAACCCTACCTGGAGAATCTTTTGTGTTTTTGCTTGTCCTACATAGTGTCCTCCTGCAGTGCCCCCATGTGCTTCCGTCAAGATCTAACTTCTTTCAAATTCAGGTACGTACCTTCGCAATATCTCATCATTCCCCATTTTGTATAGGTGCCCCACAATGATAGAAAAATCCACCGCACACACCACCAATTCCTTCTTCTGTTGGATGGAGTATTCCTTCGGCGCAGTCCCTATTGTTAGAAATTGGATTATATCTTCGAAGTGTCCATCTGTGACGCACACAATAAAGAGCTTTGCGTTAGGCAATCCTTCCTCCAAACTATTAGGTTCCTCACCCGTCTCAATACGCAACAAGTGATCCGGTCTTGCGTAGAGCCGTCTAGGCTTTACCACGACCTCAAAGTCATATTCTTGGAACAATAAGAGCCACCTATAGATGCACCCCTGTACGGAAGCGGATCCCCCCATAGCAAGTTTTTAGGGCTTAAACCCCGAGTTTTGGTAAATGTAATGTAAAGACCCTGCAAAATGCAGGTGCAGAATCTAGGGTTGTCTACCCTAAAATAAAGTAATTTAATGAGAAGTGTGTCGGCCTACCCATGGTATACGAACCATGGGAGTGTATAAATAGAGCGAGGCTCTATGTGTAAAGTAAATCTTAGTTTTGGAGAAATAAGATGTTCTTTTGGATGATGAATTGGCTCTGAGTCTGTAAGTCTGAGTCTTGGGTTGTAATAGTAGGTAAAGGATCCACAGCTAAGTGCACGGAGGCGTGGTAGAGTTTGCAGTTGTGTTCACAGACCCTTGCAGCTGAGTGCATAGGGCGGAGTTGGGATTGTACTTGGACAGAGAATTAATAAAAGATAAGTTGATTCTGGAATATTCTGTGTCTATGTTCTTGTTATATTTATGCATCTCTTTATAGTTTTATGAATGTGCGCACTTGTTATGAATGTTGAATGATTAATGAGAATATTGGGCCCACATAATTAAGTTAATATCTGTAATAATAGCACAATAAGGATAAAATATCTAGACAACACCTCTTCACGCTCTTTACAGAGCTACGTGGAAGCAGTTGCACAAGTTGCGAACGACAGACGGCTGCGCGGAGTAACGCAAGCGCACAGGTTGGATTCACAAACTTCCTAGATTTCATCAAGACATCCCTAGGGTGTGGAAACCTGGTTCCAGCACCGTCCCATATTACCTCTGGTGAGACCTCAGTCCACGCACCGCAGACTATTGCCAAAATGGCCAGTAGTTTTGGTATTTGTTTGGCTAAATGACTTCTGAACCTGGGTCAGACCCCAACAAGCCAACAAATGGTTCCATTGTCAAGAGCAGGATCTACCTAAAGGATGTTTGATGTCGGAACACTTGAACCCAACAAAGAAGGAAATTGAAGAGTGGTTGGAGAAGAAGATTAACAAGTTCGTGACACAGGAAAATAGAACTCCACAGGTATCCGAGCACAGGTGTTTGGATCGCTGCATGTATACAAAAATCCATGAGATCTTCTTCGCATCCTTTCCCTCTGAATTGTATCAATGGATCACAAGGCTAGCTGACAGCCAGGGAAGGTGTAAAATCGACCAACCGATAGTGTGGACTCTGGAATTAGTGCGTAGACTAAAGGCATCAGAAGATAAGACCACACGGGCTGTGGAACATTGGCTTGACCAGATAATAGGTGGATTTATCACTGAGTTTGCAATAGACATGGCCATAAGCTACAGTGAAGCAGAACAACGTTTTCTCAAGGGACCATGAGGTAAGTACATTAAATCTCTGAATACCTGGATTAAGATGCTATTATTTGAAAAGCAGGTTATGAGAATACATTAATGATTGGAACGACGTGGAGTAGAAAGATCTACAAAGGTAGTGGGGAGTTAGGAAATAGTCCCTTAATTTCACCTTCGCGAGAGAGTGAGGAGGAGCTCACTTGGGTCTCTCCGAGAAGTGCGGTCAGTTTGATAAAACAACACATTCAGTAGTTACCACCCCCATCCGCTTCACCTCCTTCACCTCCATCTCCACCCACTCTAGCTCCACCAACCCCACAGTTCAGCATGGCGAGCGCGATCAAGCTACTCATATTCAAAGGAGTAGGGAATGAGGATCCAGACCAGTTCTGGTTCATGGTAAGACTAGTGTGGGAAGCGCAAGGGGTCATGGATGAAAACATTAAGAAGGCCACATTAGTGAGAACGCTGCAAGATCGTGCGTTGACATGGTATATCAAGCACTCTAATACCCAAATGCAGGAATAGCAGAGATCTAGAATGTACTGAACTGAGAATTTAGCCAGCCAAAATAAGAGACACAGTCAATCATCAGGTTTAAGGAAATCACGATGCTCCTGGGCGAGACCCCCTTGGATCTGGATCAGTGACTGAAGAGTATGATCCATGAGACTAATATGACGCTCACAGATGCACAACACCGTACATGGTTTGTGGCATCTCTGACACCACACCTGAGGATGGCGTTGTCATAGCAAAAGATTTCAACCCAAGCTGAAACATTGGAAATGGCGATGAGGTTGCATGAGACCTCGATACAAGACCCTAGGCTAGGAGTTCAACAAATCCATGAGCAACTACAGAATCTCTACTCGGAGATGTAGAGCTTGAAGCGGGATAGGGCACCATGGCCAGAGGCGTGCAAAGAAGTATGGTGCATAAAATTCAAAGGCTAAGGCCATGACAATGACCACTATCTAGTATTCGTGAACTACTTGGCAGGAGGGGGGTCAATGTCGTTGAGACCAAAGGCACAAGCAGGGCCAAGTGGAACAAATGCATTATGGTGCACGATATGAAAAATAGGAGGAAAACACACCACAGGCAATTTTCATCTATTGCAGAAGCATACACAGACCCTACAACACCTATTTTGTAATTTTTGTAGGTCGGTAGGCCATGATGAGTGCACTTGTTGCAGCTATGAGTTAATGATGGGGCAGACCCTAGCCTATAGAATGCAGACAGTAATGCGAGGCCTTGACCTGGCTATAGTGCACGCTGGATTTCAGGGGCGAGGTCGTAGATGAGGAGGAATGGGACCAGGAAGGGACCGCAAACAGTTAATATGTTACAATTACGGAGGGCCAGGGCACTATGCCCATGATTGTACCAACCCGACAACAATATCTTTTTCGTACTGTGATTATTTTGATCATGAAATGATAGATTGTCCTACGTTGATCACACAAATGCAAGAGAAATGGGTACTCCAACCTCCTTCGACTTAGAATATCCAAATGATGAAGTCTGAACTACGGGAAGAAGACCCAAACGTGAACATGATGCTCAGAATCGGTGCGACCATATGGGAGGATAAGGGGAAGAAACCTGAGGAAGATACATGGGTTTGTAAGGCTCCTACAAAGGAACCTGAGTTTGACCTAGAACGCGCAAAGGATACATTCATGGAAGCTAAGAAGAGCTTCGCGGAGGTCTCTACTTCAGGTAGTAAGGATCAACCAGAGCCAAGGATGGATCCTTCTATGCTTACTACCTTTTCAGAGACATGTATGAAACTGCTACGCGATAATAAGGTAGTTAAGGGACTGTAGGAGTTGATCACCGGGTGCGCAGGGTCAGGGGAACCATACGTATTCCAAAAATTTGGGAAGCATACATTGCGCACTAGAAGGGAGATGAGGTTGACTGTGCAGATTGGTGAGTATGAAATGGATCAAGTCATCCTAGATCTGGGATCGAACGTGAATGTGTTACCAAAGCAAACATGGGAATGCATGGACAGGCCCACATTGTAGTGGTCCCCTATTCAATTACAAATGGCGAACCAATAGAAGATTTTTCCCATGGGTAGGTTTCAAGGGGTAACAATTGATATCAAAGGCGCGAGCATAGAGACAGACTTTGAAGTAATAGACATTGTTGATGATAGCAATCCTTACCCCACATTGTTAGGAATAGACTGGGTGACTGATATGAATGGAGTCATCAACCTGAAGAAGCCGAAGATGACATTTGAGAAAAAGTCACTACGGTTGGTAGTCCTGTTAGACCCATCTGAAGGAGTGCACTACACTGAACCAGTGCACGATGATGAGCTGGATTGTATTTACCAAATAACAGCACAAGACCAGGATCGGGTGAACCTAACTACAGATGGGAGAATCTTGTGGGAGCGCGATAGCTCCTACACCTCAGATTCAGATGAGGAAATAGAGCACTGGTAGAATTGGTTGCATGAAGTGACAATGCTAAATTGAAACATGATGATTGGATCACTCCATCGCATGATGACAGAGGCAAGGGAACTGCCAACCCATGATGAAGTGATAGTGGTGGATGACTTCCTAAACGAAGTTGAAAAGGCAATACTGGAACAACAACGGTACAGTGATCTGGAATGGGCATTGCACGCAACACCCTCACAATGGTGGAGTACACATCAGAAGACCATTGTAGACTAGCATGAATGTAGAAGATGGATGCGTTATAGTTTCGAAGCCCCCAGTGGCGAATGAGAGCCGGGCAGCCAAGACGAAGGAGCTTATGCGCCCACCTGTGTTGATGGGTGTAGACGTGTGTTGTGCAAGAACATCCCAGACTAAGGATTGAAAATCAGAACCAGACGCAGTAGCAGGAAGAGCAATGCACCCCACAAAGGTTCCATGTCTCAGCATTCAAAAATCTATGTGGAATCATGAACAGAGTTCACCATGCGAGACGAACTGATTGGGACCTGCACGTACTAGCGGTTTGATGGGCCTATGAGGCCATGAGTGAAAACCTGAGCCCAGAAATGACCCCAACACTGACGAGAAGAGACAAAACCATAAAAGCAGAGAAAAATCCCCATACAATAGCTCCCACAGTTGGGATAGTACGTGAGGACCTGGGTAAAGGAATTATGTAGTTACAAGAAGTCATTCGGCGAGGGAACTTGAAACTTCGCGAACTCGAAGACGATTGGGTATGGCTGAGAGAGAAAAGGGTGGTATTGGACGAAAAAATAAACAAACTAGAAATTGAGGTCATGCAAGCATGATGCGTCGAGAAAATAAGCATGATAGGACAAGGGATATCCATCTATACTACTGCAGTAGAAGAATTTATGACCCTACTACCATGGCTGCGACCACACCTTATTAGGCAAAGTAACCAGGGAAGCACACCACATAAGGAAGAATGTGAGGCACTGACTAGCGTGAGGATAGCTAAGGAAGTCCTGCGGATGGGTTTGGAAGGTGACTAGAAGCCTTGCACTGGTGGTGTGACCACCTGACTATTTGTAGGAAGCATAGTATCAATGCTCCAAGCAGTTGAAAGGGAGCACAGGACTTTAAAAGAGACTGTATGGGAACTGCGAGACAAGGAGGTTGCGCGGAGGATCAGTATGTCATAAGAGTTGTGGCTACGCATAGGGGGCTATGCTGCTGTGCGGGTAGGCTGTGAAATGACCGTTGGTGTCACTGGTCATGACATGATGTTCAATTTAGGACAACGAGGAGTGGGCGGCGAGCAATTAAGACACGGAGTCAGAACTAGATTTGGAACGATCTACCGCCAATCTTCCATTAATGAGCTGAAGAAGGGGGGAATGGTCGAATCTAAATTCCAACAGGCCTATAAATCATAGGTGGCTCTCCACCAAACAACCCTTGGCATTTTGAGAATTCAGTTGTTACGCTATCAATTGGGTATGAACCTAATGAATTTGGAGGTTGTGAGAGCAAGTCCATGGTTTGAAGCATTGTCGAAGGAGACACAGGATTCCCTGATCAAAATGATGTCAACAATCCAGGGAGCCATGCAGAGCTCTATGCCACCATTAGGGGATTGACCAGAAATCCCTAAATCACCCCGGACGCCAAGGACCAAAAAGGACCCACAGGTAGCAGGACCGGTCTGTATGTCTCCGCGGAACCCATGGTTTGGTAAGTTTTCTATGGAAGACAAGGGCATGATGGTTAACATTGAGACAGATGATGAGGAGGAGAATATTTAGGCCTTTATAGAAGAGATTGAACCAGATGAAGAAGTGGAGGAGGAAATACATCCAGTGTGCGTTGCAGCAAAACTGCCCAAATATGTCCCCCCACGAAAAGGGAAAGCAAAAGTACCCAAGGACATGGATACCATTAAGAGCACACTCGAAACCCCATTCCTCCCAGATGGAATTATTTTTGAGGGTTTAGTCCTGGCCCACGTGCCCACGATGAAATTTAAATATTGGGACCTCGCGGACAATGAAAAATTCCCACATTTGGAGAGTAGCCAACTTATGAAGCAAAGTGAGGAGGGGTTAGTTACAATGCTACAACCATGGAAATGGCTGTGCGGGGTGGAGGAGGTCAGTCTACTCCACATATTATGGATTCCACACTTTCATCGGGCACCAATCATGATCTTTGTCATCAGGCAACTGCTTTGTCTGGTGCATGATGGGTACTTGTGGTTGCAGGAGCTTATCACCATCATGACGAAGCTTATTCATAGGATTTCTCAGCTTCCCTGTATGGGAAGGGACCCCATGGAAATAGCCAGCCAAAATGAAGACTTGGCACTCACAGAGGCCATGAAGAAAAAATATAAGTTGGAGAAGAAGCAAAGGGGTTATGTCATTACTATCATTCAAGAAAAAGGGGTGTGCGTAGCCAACCAGCTGCTGGCAAGAAAAGTGATGAGAAAATGTCATGGCAATGAGGTACCAGCAACGGTCATTGCACAGCAATGCGTCGAGGGTGTATAGTTCAACTGGGCGTAGTTCCTTTGCAAGGAGTTCTTGACGAACTGCAAGGAGCCTCAAGAGTAGGGTAAGACCTTCCACTATGCGTGGTTGCTCTTATCCATCTTGTTGGTTGCAGGGGAATTATCGGAGGACAGTCAGTTTCCTCCTCTTGACCAAGACTTGCTAGAGGCAATGAAATATGTGTCACTATGGGTGACAAGGCACACTACGCAAATCCACGAGATGAAGATCTTTTGGATACTCAGGGAGGCAAGCGTATGGATGTGCACGAAAAAATGGATGCATCTATCCCCCACAGTATACAACAGTCTACAAAGCTTTGCAGACTTTAAGGAGGATATGCATAATGTGTATATCAAGGCGTAGAAGGATCCGGAGTAGAACTAGACCAAACTCCTGTTCATTGCAATTGATGACGTTGTTTTCGCAGTGCTCGACTCATGGCCACTCGAATGGCGCGCCCTGGATTTGGTAGTGCATGATGAGGCAACGATACAAAGACAGAAGGACACCACCAAGCTGCTGGCATAATAGAAGTGAAATGAGCAGCTCGCCAAGGAGGTAAGGGCTTCCTGCGAGGCAGCAAGGGCCGCCACAGAGCAAACCAAGGCCGCTAAAAAACAGCAGTAGCTGGGGCCACCATGATGCAGGGGGAAAGAGGCTCGGACCTGACCACAAGTGTTGTAGGGAAAAGTATCCAATACGGAATGACCCTATCCCACTCTAAGGGTGATAGTACCTCAGCAACAATCGAAGCAAAGCTATCTAAGATTTCTTCTTTATGAAAGTAAAACAGGGGAGAAAGGGATCCACTAACCGATGTCTTTCGCTAATGATTGATCCAATCTTCTCTCCTTGCTGCTTGCTCCCAGCTCCTTGCTCTTTCACTGGCCCAGCTACAAAAAGATCCTGCAAAAAGGAAAGAGAGGGAAACTACAAGAAGCATACATTCATAATTGATTCAAGGATTAGAATAAATCAAATACACAAGTATAACAATACACCATTGAGACACATGCATATAGAAGAACCTCAAATGCTTTATTAATGGAAGAAGTAAAGTTCCGAGAGTGTTACAACCATAAGAGGCCCAATCCAGCAACACCTCCCAGCAGAAAGAAATCTCCTCTTCACCTCCTTCAAAGCAATCACCCAATAGCTCTAAACTCAAACCAACAACACATCCTTACATTCACAAAATTCCAGCCTCCTCAGACCTCATGAGAGAGCTCTATATATAGGAGTTTTGGAGAAAGGATGAGTCAGCTTGAGAGCTGACTAGTGTCCTCTCCCACTTCAGTTATTCTTCAGTTCTTGAGTCCACTTGGAGATCCTTGCTTCCACTTGGAGTTTAAGAACATCTTACTCATCACTAGGCGAATTCCCTGATCCAAGTGTCATTTTGAAAGCTTCCTGGGCATTGACACCTTGAGGAATGACTGTGCCACTTGTCCAATATCGCTCAGCGCAGGTAGCCTTTGTTGGAGTTGACATTCAACGCAGGTACAAAGAGGGGCAGTTGACATTCAGCGCAGATGCTCAGTGGAGCAGTTGACATAATCCCGAAATTGCTTGTTTTTGAGTGTTTTCAGGTGGAGAACTGATTTTTAGTGCTGTGGTTTGCTGACCTTGTTCCTCTAGGGGTAGGAACAACATGTTTAGGGACTTTGGATCCTTTAGATTATGGACATTTCATGCTTCATGCTGTAAGGCACAAAAATGTCTATAACAGTTGCCCCCTAAAGTATGAGGTCGTTTATCGGGTGAAATGCTTTATCAGGAGGATCCGAAGTTCATTCAATCGCTGAGAGGTGACCTGTAATAAAATACAATACAATACATTATTTTTCATTCTGCTTTCATGATCTAGCTGAGGCGGGCATTCCCATGCTCAGCTTTATAAATTCATTTTGGTACATAGAACAGATGATCGTCTGATGGTAGACTGATAATTCTCTGCTGAAATTATCATCCTTTGAGTAGGATGATCATCTGCTGCACTGATGTACATGACAAATGTCTTTATATTTCCTGAATATATATCGCAGCCCGGATGGATTAAACTAGATCTAGGGTCTTCAAACTCGTTCGATCTTCACTCTAAGTACAAGTCGATCCATGTGAGAATTGCGCTGAAGTCGAACATGGAAAGACATCGCTTGATTACCGGTCGATGATGTAAATCGTTAACAAGCGCGAGAGGAATCACCGATAATGATAATGATCCTCAAGGTACTGCAGTACAATTCACGTGGTGTGAATAAAGGACTTGGCGTCGAACACCACGCAAAATCTTCTGGTCGAAGGTCATTGATGTATACCTGTCGCCAGAAGTGAGAAACTTGCCATTGAGGCATGCAAGCTTCAAAGTACTGAGGGGGGTGTTCCTAGATCAACTTCTTGGATAATGAGCTGAAGTCGACAAGAAGCGATCCGTCAAAGGAGGGCCTTAATGAATCCCACATCAGTGACACGGAACGGAGCTAATGATTTTAGTGGAGGTGAATACAATCTGTGACATATGGTTCAGGGTGGCGATCATGGATGGATGAAGGATAATGTATGGCAATGGATGGGACACGGTTGACTCTTTCTGAACGACATCTCTTGAACATATAACGACACTGATGCGATGGATCGGTAGCATTACCCCAAATGTGGATGGTTTGGCGAAGACCATGGTGATGAGACCGGTGAATGAAACAACCCAACCCGATGTGGTACGGAGGAAAAGTGTCATGTTCAAGAGCGACTTGCTACCATTAAAGCTTTGAGGTTCTCCCAATTTTTCCCCAGTCATTCCTGACCAGTACCTCTTTATTTTTGTCAAGCTTGAGGAGGATAACATATGCTTTTCTATAACCTGCCCTTCAGGCAAGCCCATCGCTATATTTTAACGAGCCTAGCGATAGGGAAACTCGTTCTCGTCTAAAGACAAGTTTGTCGCTATTTAATCATTTTAACGAGTCTAACGACAAGGAAAACTCGGTCCTTTTCAATTTTAGAGAGTCTGAAAAGGTACAGAAAGTTAACTCCAAAATTCCTTTTTCGTCATCTAATCCCTTAAGTCCGAAAAAGTATAAAACTATACAGAAGGGATGAGTCTTCGGTACTTTTAACGAGCCGAAAAAAACAAGCGCTCGATCTTTTTGTGCAATAATCCCTCAGGTCCAAAAAGATTAAAATCTAGAGGAGGGATAGCTCTTCCGGTCGTTTTAACGAGCTGGAAGGCCAAAACTCGGAAAACTTTTCATATTTTATGAGTCAAATGAAAAGAGCTCAAAGAAGACTCGTCTTTTGAGGAACGAGTGATAAACAGGGATAGCAGCAGATTCCAGGTACAGGTTGGAATTTTCCAATCACGGCAGTGTCACAAGGATGGCTAGGTGAAATCACTCTTCGCAGCTGTTCCTCAAAATGAGTAAACAATCATACGGAGGTGAACGATCGGCCAAATGACGGTGGAGGTGACAGGTGCAAACACGACCAAGGCTTTTTATGGCTGATGAATTTACGATCACAATGGTTATTTACCGGTTCATTTTTTCTGGATGAGCTTGAACTCTAAGGGAAAGCCTGCTCATAATCTTATGTTTATTTTTTAACGAGCATGAACTATGTGCTAAAACTGCTCGGATCTTGCGTTTATTTTTTAACGAGCATGAACTATGTGCTAAAACTGCTCGATCTTGCGTTTATTTTTTAACAAGCATGAACTATGTGCTAAAACTGCTCGATCTTGCGTTTATTTTTTAACGAGCATGAACTATGTGCTAAAACTGCTCGATATACCAGTCATAAGATAAGAATGTCTCCTGTGAGATAGCTATTTTTTATGGAGCTTTATCTCACGAAGCTATGCTCCATCTCATCCTTTCTTTATGCAAGTTCGGAAACGACCAATCCAAAAAACAGATAAATAACCGCTCTTTGCTTGCACTCCAAAAGGTTTGCATGCCCCCAGGTATAAAATACAATTTCAAGGTTGCCCCTACTTATCCGATAAAACATTTGTTTTAAAGGGTGAGGCTTACCTCTTTCTGGTTACCCAAAGATTGTTTCGTTAATCTTTCAAACAAAACATTTCCTCGGCACTGTCTACCGAAATAGACAAGGGTGAATAACTGTTGTCAAACACGTAACCTTGACAAAAGAATCCTATTCCAGAACAACCCCTCTTCCAAATACGGACGGGGTACGGACTAGTCATATTCTTTCTTGGAAATTCTACTTTATACCTAGGGTTTCTTCTGCCCGAAGCAAACCAGGATGCATGCCCCCTGGGTTCCAGTCCTATCTTTCCGAATCACTCGCATTCATCGGGAAGGAGGACTGGGGGTGGAGACATTTCTTGATTGAATAGACCATTCAGGGTTGGTATTTGACTATTTGCGATGCGTGATCCCGGAAATGAAAGTTGGTCTACGAGCTTGACCACTCTTCCTTCGTGTGGAAAACACATTACTCTAAATAGTGAGGAGATTATCGCTCCCATGTAATATATATAGTCTCGTCCAAGGAGTAGGTTATAATCCAAGGGTCCTTGAACGACCATCACGTTCATTTGAACGGTCTTCCCTTTCAATGTAACAGGCACATTGGGGAGGATCCCTAATGGTCGACTGGTTCCTTTATCAAAACCCGAGAGATTTCTTATCTCAGGTAAAAGCGCCGGGGAACCTAGTGCTTTCCAAGCAATAGAGGAAAGGATACTCACAGATGCCCCTTCATCAATGATAGTTCCAGCCATTACCATTCTGTATATTTGGACTATAATTCTGAATGGTACACTGGCTGGTAACCGGGATCTGCCTAGTTGGTTCCAATCAAAGGATACAACCAGGTTGCTTGGTGGTGGGACCGAATACACGGCCGGATATGACCCTGACGATGTTCCTTCCTGCGATAAAGGAATGGGCGCATCGCCCTGACGCTCATCAGAGTCTGTGTTGATGAAAAGAATCTGGATGGTGTCATCCTTATTCTCTTCAGTGAGGGTGTCATTTGAAGATGAATCTTCAATGACGGTGTCATCTGAAGATGAAGCTTCTGAAGGGAGAATCGGGTCAACTGTCGTTTCGACCTTTGGACTTTCATCCGGTCTGGATTCAGTAGGTTCATTTTCAGTGACTGATGCTTCAGCCGACCACTTGAGTGGGCCAACTGTATTTTCAACCAACGAAGGACTTGGCACGAGTTTTTTGTATCCAGGAGGAAGTCTCAACGGTGAAACCGGACGATCTTCCAAAACTCTTTTCGCTTCATCTAAGAAGGGACAACGGTGGATGGCGTGATCGCCTTCACACGTTCTGCAGGGAGATCTTACTCCCCCTCTTTGTCTTGAACCTTCACTTTCGCTGGTTGACGGTAAGCATTCAACATGGCTATCAGAGGTTGATGCTCCCGAATTGTGCAAAGGAGGGGACCAATCCCTTAGTATCCGGGGAATACAGGGACAATCTCTATGGAAGTGGTCTCCTCTACATATGACACATGGCGATTTAGGCCCGGTCTGTGCTGTGTGTGGATTTTTGTCAGATGTCTTTTGCTTGCCCCCAGTCGCCTTAGGCTCCTTCTTCTTATTCTCTCTCTTCTTCTTTTCCTTCTTCTCCATGGGAGCTTGGCTTTTGCTGGCTCTACCTTGCGAAGACGAAGGATTGGAGGAAGAGTTATAGGAAGTAGAAGGCTGGTGGGCAGCTCTAGACTGATCTAACTGTTGACTCGACTATTCAGGAACCATGGTGTTCTGAACTACATTGGTTGAGAATAGCCAAATTGGCAGGCCAATTGTTAGTCCTGGAAGCGACAATGTGGCCATGTGGGGTGCACCAACTTCTCCCCAAGAGGAGAAAGGACTAGGATTTCCATCATGGGGAATTCCTTGGTTGGGGCGTTCCATGTTCTCAACCTACAGATCAACGCAGGAATAGGAGGTGATTACGTTCCGTTTAAAATAAATTTTATAACGACGCTTTAGACACAACTTGCTTTTTCAGTTTTAAAGAGTCGAGAAAAAGCTAAAGATGACTCTAGTCTCCTTCGATGTTTTAACGAGCCCGAAGTGACAAATGCTCGGTTGGACTTTTTCAGTTATAGAGTTTGAAAAAGGCCAAAAGAAACTGCTCTGGAGATCTAGGCAGAGGGTGTGCCAAACCTTTCGCGAAACCACAGAATACGTTTTACGGTACGGGTGGTCGATCTTCGTGAATGCTGTGTTCACTGCATCGCGATCAGTAGGGCGGCCGACACGGCTTCCTAAGGATAAATGATAAATGCCTATAGGGGTCTCCCAATATATACGCGACGGTACGTGGGAGCACAAGTCCGTATTGATACTTATCGCTTCACCGTGGAGGAATCACCCAACCACTCAACGCTAAGATATCACGTTTAACGACGCCGGAACACGTCTCTAGCTTAGACCTCTATGTGTTTGCGTTATGTTTCAAAGCGTTGTTATGTAAATTCAATTCATTTTAAGTTGATCTTGTTTAGCAGTTTGCCTTTATGGATCACCACGAGATGTATATACAACTTCCTAAATGCAGTCTAAGATGATAAGCATGCTTTTCAATCTTTCAACTTTGAAAATCTTAACTACTGAGGGAAAAGAAAGACATCATCTTTTCACACAGATCATAGAGCACACACTAATGCACTTTTCCCTAAATCAACATGCAAGCTGTCAAAATGCACATGCACAATGCAGGTATTTCTTTTCTCTTTCTTAATGTTGGTGTATTACAAAAAGAAAGCTGTTGTATAATTTTGAATTCAATTTCAAGTGAAAGCAAACAAGCTTGTCCAAAATCAAAAGACACCTTAAGATTTACTTGTTTCGACACTAGAAATATATAAATTCAAACCATATTACGAAAGCAAAAGCTCAATCAGCTATGAACAGCAAACAAACTAACTCTTAAGATCACTACGACACTTATCACAGTTCTGGATCTAAGAGGGCACAGCAAGACTAGTTCGCTTTTCGTTATGGGAAACTGTAAATGATGTAAGAAATACACAAAGAACAATCACAGTTTCTTTATACAACCGAGGCGAAATAGTGGCAAGGAAAGTTGGTTTCAGATAGGTACATTGACTGATAACAGGCTGCAAAAACAAGGGTGAAAACAGGGCAAGAAACAGCAGGGAACCCCAGTAGCACAAGGCAAGACTGGTTCAGCGCAGGTAGTACACTGTCAGTTTGACATTCAACGCAGGTAGCCCCTTCGGGAACTGCGCTGAAATGCAGACTGCCTTCACAGTGCCTGCACTGAAGAACGAAACTTTCGTTTCTCTTGGTTTCCGGGTCACAGATTGCTAAAAAATTCACAGTTTTTGGCCAAATCAGAAGCTATCAATCAAGTACACACTAAAGGGTAATTAGGAGGATGAAAAGCTATCACTAAGAGCTATTCAGAGTCCTTGTGGATCAGCTCTTCAAATCATAAACATGCCCAGAAACTGAGCTAGAGTAGCTGCCCTCTACTTTGCATTTGAAAGATCCAAATGCAGTTTGATTCGGTACTCCCTGTGTTTATGAAATGAATAGCAAAAACACAAACAACCAACAAGATACGATCCCCAGTGGAGTTGCCAATTTGTTGTAGGGAAAAGTATCCAATACGGAATGACCCTAACCCACTCTAAGGGTGATAGTACCTCAGCAACAACCGAAGCAAAGCTATCTAAGATTTCTTCTTTATGAAAGTAAAACAGGGGAGAAAGGGATCCACTAACCGATGTCTTTCACTAATGATTGATCCAATCTTCTCTCCTTGCTGCTTGCTCCCAGCTCCTTGCTCTTTCACTGGCCCAGCTACAAAAAGATCCTGCAAAAAGGCAAGAGAGGGAAACTACAAGAAGCATACATTCATAATTGATTCAAGGATTAGAATAAATCAAATACACAAGTATAACAATACACCATTGAGACACATGCATATAGAAGAACCTCAAATGCTTTATTAATGGAAGAAGTAAAGTTCTGAGAGTGTTACAACCATAAGAGGCCCAATCCAGCAACACCTCCCAGCAGAAAGAAATCTCCTCTTCACCTCCTTCAAAGCAATCACCCAATAGCTCTAAACTCAAACCAACAGCACTTCCTTACATTCACAAAATTCCAGCCTCCTCAGACCTCATGAGAGAGCTCTATATATAGGAGTTTTGGAGAAAGGATGAGTCAGCTTGAGAGCTGACTAGTGTCCTCTCCCACTTCAGTTATTCTTCAGTTCTTGAGTCCACTTGGAGATCCTTGCTTCCACTTGGAGTTTAAGAACCTCTTACTCATCACTAGGCGAATTCCCTGATCCAAGTGTCATTTTGGAAGCTTCCTGGGCATTGACACCTTGAGGAATGACTATGCCACTTGTCCAATCTCGCTCAGCACAGGTAGCCTTTGTTGGAGTTGACATTCAACGCAGGTACAGAGAGGGGCAGTTGACATTCAGCGCAGATGCTCAGTGGAGCAGTTGACATGATCCTGAAATTGCTTGTTTTTGAGTGTTTTCAGGTGGAGAACTGATTTTTAGTGCTGTGGTTTGCTGACCTTGTTCCTCTAGGGGTAGGAACAACATGTTTAGGGACTTTGGATCCTTTAGATTATGGACATTTCATGCTTCATGCTGTAAGGCACAAAAATGTCTATAACAACAAGACATGGAACAAATGATACAGCGGAAGGCGTGGACCTAAGCACCACGTCTACATAATTGAAATGGTCGCGCATTACAGAACGAACAGGGCCCTAAAAGAAGACCAAGGCTTACAAATTAGATGGGGAACCCATTACACTGATCGAGGGTGACCTATCCAACATCAGTGACACAATTCACGAGGTCACCAAGGAAGCACTCCAAGAAGCAATGACGGAGCAACAAAATGTGTTGGGGGCACTTAGGGCACAACTGCAGGGACTTCAGGTGAAGTCCCCACAAGAGGGAATGGTAGCTATCTATGGGGCTGCGGATACATCAGCAACAGAGCATTTTCTATGGGCCAAAATCGCTAATACTGTCGCACTGCCGGATGGGGCTTTGACAGTGGGCAACATGGAGGACAAAGCTACAATAGGCCGAATCAAGGGACTTGGACTAAACTTGGCAGCCCTTCTACAAGAGATATTATACCAACTGCAAGATGGAGCAACGACGAAGCTCCACACTAGGGAAGGACACGCAGTACAAATGTTCAATGAATAGTGAATCAACATCGAGCAACTGAGCCTCCAACGCAATGAAGCGGTAGCACAGAATCAGCAACTAGAGCAGGTCGTAGAGGAAGCATGTCGTCGTGTCCCAAAACTGGAAAATGCGACAGATATGCCAGTAGGAATGTGGATCCACAAATTAGCCAGTGGATTCTGCAAGGTGAAAGGGGATGCTACGAGGATCCAACTATACCTCAACCTATAGATTACAGAATTGCGGCTGAAAGTTCAACCCTCTACACCCTCAGATGTCAGAGAGCAGTGCAATCATGCCATTCAATCAGGATTGGAAGAAATAGAGCACACCGTACAAGATTGGACGAGCTTGTTGGAACAACCACTCTTCACGCTAACCTCACTGTAGGAAGATCCAACTATACAGCGTCAACAGACAGAAGCATGGCAGTTGCAGCAGGCATATGACAATTTCTGAGGGATCGCGTAGACGGTCACCCTTACTCAGCAACTGGCCAAGATGAAGGAGGCCTAGGCTCTGAAGGAACAGGTGGATGCCACACATCAAAAAGAAGTAATGCTTAAAGCGCACATCCAACCTTGGCTCGAGGATGCATTCACGGTCACCACCAAGATTGAGGGAAAGCTTGCACAGATGTAGGGCATATATATGCTAAGGCAAGGAGGTGGCCCTGACAACAACACATAAGAGAATAATATGTTATTTTGGATGATGAATTAGCTCTAAGTCTGTAAGTCCAACTCTTGGGTTGTAATAGTAGGTAGAGGCTCTGCAGCTGAGTGCGCGGAGGCCTAGTAAAGTCCACAGTTGTGTGCGCAAACCCCTGTAGCTGAGTGCGTAGGGTGGGGTTGGGATTGTACCTGGACAGAGAATTAATAAAAGATAAGTTGATTCTAGAATATTCTGTGTCTATGTTCCTGTTATGCATATCTTTATAGTTTTATGATTGCACACACTTGTTATGAATGTTGAATGATTAATGAGAATATTGGGCCCACATAATTAAGTGAAGATCTATAATAATAGCACAGTAAGGATAAAGGATCTAGATAACACCTTTTCATGCTCTTTACAGAGTTGCGCGGAAGCAGTTGCACAAGCCACGAAGGATAGACGGCTGCGTGAAGCAACGCAAGCACGAAAGTTGGGTTCGTGAACTTCCCAAACTTCATCAAGACATCCCTAGGGTGTGAAAACCTAGTTCTAACACCCTCCCATACTACCTCGGGTGAGACCTCAGTCCATGTACCGTGGGCTGTCGCTGAAAGGGCCAGTAGTTTCAGGATTTTTTTCACTAAATCACTTTTTTTTTCCATAATCAACATATCTTTTATTAATTATCTGTCCAATTATAATCCCAACTACACCTTGTGGACTCAGCTGCAGGGATCCATGCACACAGCTGCAAACTCTACCAGGCCTCCGCGCACTCAACTGGAGAACCTCTATCTACTATTACAACCCAAGACTTAGACTTACAAACTCAGAGCTAATTGATCATCCAAAAGAACATCTTATCTCTCCAAAATTAAGACTGACTCTTACACTTAGAGCCTCGCTATATTTATACACTCCCATGGTCTGTGGACCATGGGTAGGCTAACACACTTCTCATTAAGTTACATTATTTTAGGGCATATAACCATAGACTGTCACGCTTTATGCCCACATTTTGTGCAGTATTTACATTACATTGACCAAAACATGGGCTTTAAGCACGAAAAACTTCCTATGGGGAGATCCGCTGCCCAACAGGCCCCCAACACAATCATCATGACTCATCCCGAGTCACTCGGCTGGTGCACTGATCTTCGCAAGAAGTCCATCCAGTAGCTTCTGTGCTTCACCTAAGTCTACAGCTCATTCTTTCACTATCTGTTATACCAGTTGCACGCGTATCTCCAATGCATCATTGTCAGGACCACCTCCTTGCCTTAGCGCATATATGCCCTGCATCTGTGCCAACTTTCCCTCGATCTTGGTAGTGACCATGAATGCTTCCTCGAGCCAAGGCTGGATGCGTGCTTTAAGCACTGCTTCTTTTTGATGCACGACGTTCACCTATTCCTTTAGAGCCTGGGCCTCCTTCATCTTGGCCAGTCGCTAAGTAAGGGCAACCATCTGTGTGGTCCCTTGGATATTTTCATATGCCTGCTACAACTATCTTCCTTCTGTCTCTAGATGTTGTATAGTTGGACCTTCCTACAGTGAGGTTAGCGTGAAGAGTGACTGATCCAACAAGCCCATGCAATCATGTATGGCATGCTCTATTGCTTCCAGTCTCGATTGAATGGCATGGTTGTGCTACTCTCTAACTTTCGGGGGTGTAGAGGGCTGCACTTTCAGCCATAGTTCCACAATCTACAATTTGAGGTCCAGCTCGATCCTCATAGCTTCCTCTTTCACCTTATGGAATCCACTGGCCAATTTGTGGATCTGCATTCCTACTAGTAGTGACTTCTTCTCCGGGTCTAAAGGTACCACTACGCATAGTGACTTCTTCTCAAAAATCATCTTGCACTTCTTTATATTTATCACTCCATTCATTTCAGTGGCCCAATCTATTCCTAATAGCACAGGATAGGGATTGTTGTCATCAACAATCTCTATCACTTCGAAATCTTCAAGTGTGCTCGCACCTTCAATATCCACCATTATTCCCTCTAATCTTCCCATGGGTAGGATCTTTTGTTGGTTCGCCATTCGAAATTGAATAGGATACCATTGTAGCACAGGCCTACCCATGCACTCCCATGTCTGCTTTGAAAGGACATTCACATCCCCTAGATTGAGAATCACTTGATCCATTTCATATTCCTAGATCTGTGCAGTCAACCTCATCTCCCTTCCTGTTTGCTTTGTGTGCTTCCCGAGCTTCCAGACTACACGTGGTTTTCTTCGCCCAGCACATCTAGTGATGAGTTCTTGCATTCCCTTCACCACTTTGCTATCACACAGCAACTTCATGCATGTCTCCAAAAATGTAGTGAGCATTGACGGGTCCATTTCCAGTTCTAGTTTTTCTTTACTTCCTGAAGTGGAGGCATCCGCAAAGCTCTTCTTAGCCTCCATGAATGTCTCCTTAGTGCACTATAAATCAAATTTTGGTTCCTTTGTTGGAGCCTTTCCACCCTAGGCACTCTCTTCATGCTGCTTGCCTTTGTCATCTCCTATTGTGATACCACTTCAGAGCATGATATTTACATTCGGGTCCTCCTCAGGTGGCTCAGACCTCATCATTTGCAAGTTCTGAGTTGGGGGAGGTTGGAGTGCTCCTTTATCATGCAACCTCATTATCACCATGGGAAAATACTCCATCTCATGATCAAACTGGGTACAATATAAGCATGATGGTCTCTTCAAATTTGTACAATCATGGAAATAATGCCCTGGCCCTCCACAATTTTAACAAATCAGCTGTCTACGACCCCTTCCTGGCCCCATTCCTCCTCGGCCTCGTCCTCGCTCGTAAAATCTAGTGTGCAACATCCCTGTATTTTGATAGAGGGTCCATGTTTCAGTCTAAACTCTATAGGTAGGAGTCTGATCCATCATCAGTTCATAACTTCTATATGTACACTCATTGTGGCCTACTGACCTGCAGAAATTACAGAACAACTGTTGGGAACTCTGCATATACTTCTATAATAGACGGTAGTTATCTGTAGCATGCTTTCCTCCTATCTGACAAATCGCGCACCATAATGCATGCATTATGCTCAGTCCTACTTATGCCTCTGGACTCAATGGCATTGGTCCTCCTCCTGCCAGGTAGTTTGCAAAGACTAGACAATGGTCCTTGTCATGTCCTTGGCCTTTGCATTTTACGCACCATACCTCCTTGCGTGCTTCTGGGTGGGCTATCCTATCTTGTTTCAAACTCTGCATCTCAAGGCACAAGTTTTTCAACTGTGCATGGATCTATTGAAATCCCAGGTTAGGATCTTGTATTTGGGTCTCATGCAATCTCATTACGATCTCCAAGGCCTCGACCTGAGTGGATAGCTTCTGTTGTGACAACGTGTTCCTTAGATGTGGCATTAGCGATGCTAAAAACCATGCACGGTGTTGCCCATCTGTCAAGGTCATGTTGGCTTCATGAATCACTCACTTCAATCTGTGATCTAGCTCCCAGGGGGTCTCACCTAGAAGCACCACGATTTCCTTAAATCCAATAATCAATTGTGTCTCTAGTTTTGGCCTTCTAAATTCCCTATTTAGCGTAGCTTGGATATCCGTGATCCCTGTGTTTAGATTGTCATTGGAATGCTTAATGTACCATGTCAGTGTGCGATCCTGCAAAACGCTGACCAGCATCTCTTTCTTTATATTGTCACCCATGACTCCTTGCACTTACCATACATCCTTTACCACGAACCAAAACTGGTTTGGATCATCGTTCCCTACTCCTTTGAACACCGAAAATTTTATTGCACTTTCCATATTGAACTGTAGTGGTGGTAGAGGTGGTGTGGGCAAAGACAGGGGTGAAGATGGTTAAACTAGTGGTGGTGTAAGTGTGGATGGTATGCATGGAATTCGTTGCTTTATCAGACTGATCGCAATTCTTGGTGAAACCTTCGCGAGCACTTCCTCTCTTTCTCACGATGGTGAAATCAAGGGGCTAGTTTCTAGTTCTGTGCTACCTTCATTTCTGTATATCCTCCCACTTCGTGTAGCCCCAAACATCAATTTATTTGCATAACCCTCTTTTCACACAATAGCATTTTAATCCAAGAATTCAAAGATTTAACGTACTTACCTTGTGGTGCTTTGAGGAATCGTCGTTCCACCTCGTTATAGCTGACTGAAGAATCTACTGTGAATTCAATGATAAAACCTCCTATAATTTGATCGAGTTAGTTATCCATAGTGCACACAATATTATCTTTCAATGCTTCCAGCCTACGCACCAACTCTGGAGTCCACACAATAGGCTTATTGAGCCTACACCTTCCTTGACTGTCTACTAGCTTCGCGATCCACTCATACAACTTAGAGGGGAAGGATGCAAAGAAGATTTCGTGGATTTCCATATATAAGTAGCAATCTAACCACTCTTCCTTTGATAACCGCAGATTCCAGTTTTCCTGCGCTGTGAACTCATCAATCTTTTTGTCCAACCACTCTTCAATTCCTTTCTTTGTCGGATTCTAGTGATATGACATCAAACATATATATACGGATCCCATTCCCAGCAACGGAACCATTTGTTGGCTTATAGGTGCCTGACCCAGGTTCAGAGTTAAGTTAGCCAAAAAAATCTCGGTACTACTGGCCGTTTTGGCAATAGTCCACAGAGCATGGACTGAGGTCTCACCCAAAGTAGTATGGGAGGGTGCTAGAACCATGTTTCCACAACCTGGAGATGTCTGATGAGTTCAAGTGGTCCACGGTTTGACCCTGCATGCAAGTTGCTTTGCGCACCATCCCGTACCTTGCAACCTGATATAATGCCTTCACATAGCCCTTCTCGGGGGCCGAACACTGCGCTTTTGCATTATTATTGAAGACCTTACTGGTATTCCAATGTTAGTTGATTATTTTAGCCTACTTGCTTGTTTTAATTATACTTAACAACATAAACCTTTCATACAGGTGCGTGTAGTAAATAAACAATATATTTGCAATTTATATGAAACATGCATTAACCCAAGAATACATACACATAATTATGATAAAACTTCTCTTTATTAATTCCTTCTTTGGTTACAAACTCGACTCTGCCCTGCGCACTCAGCTGCAGGGGTCTGTGTACTCTACTACAGACTACTAGGCCTCTATACACTTAGCTGCAGAGCCTTCTCCTACTCTACAACCCAAAGACACACTTCACCTTACTTCCTTAGCCTCTCTTCCTATCTTTCTACTTCCTCTCTTCTTTTACACTTAGAGCCTCACTCTATTTATACAATCCCATGGTCCACGGACCATGGGTAGGCCTATCCAGCGGGCATTAAATTACAAAACTAGGGTGGACAACCTTGTGACTCTATCATACTTTTCACGCTTCGCGCCCACAATTCGTGGAGCTTTACAACAAGATTGGATCAAGACTTGGGCTTTGAGCCCAAAAACATGCCTTGGGGGGGATTCCATGCCTAACAATACTTCCAATGGAGCCATGTTCAGATCAATATGATAGACAAACTGATGTGTAGGCTTGCAATATATGATTTGACATGTACTTGGATTTCAGAGACCAAATGAGTTCACATTAAAAGGATCAAGCATAGTTGAAGAAGAGAGTAATGATCCATCTTGTTGATTTTCTGGAACCAAATCTCAATATAACTTTGATGTCTTCTTCTACCATGACCTTCAAATCTTCCTCTTTTTTATGATTGTTCTCTTGAATACATGGAGGATTTTATGGTAACAATGAGGGATCTCTCTTGGTCTTTGATTTTGATGTCTACTCTTCATCAAGTGCAACCCATGATTCTATTGTCTTCTCATTTGAATCTTCTTCTTCTGTATGTGGTCCTTAAATGATATCAAGATAATCTCTTTTTTGCAATACTCTTCCTGAGCTATGGTGAATATAATTGATCTCAAGAGGAGATGTTTGGAAGTGTTATACCTCAGCATTGTAAGTGGGCTAAGCTACTTCAATGTGTGGGTTTGGAAATGGTGGTACAGGTAGTTGATTGGGAGTGGATATTTGACATGGATGTGATTGGGGTTGTGGTTGTGGTGGAGATTAATGGTAGGGATAACATGGAGTTGGGTATGGAGGATATTTAGGAAAATATTGAGGACAATTTGGATGGCTCCCATAAGTTCCTTGCCAACCTTGTTGCCAAGATTGGTTTTGGGGTTGAGATGGCCAATGTTGCCAAGGAAAGGGTGTGTTCCAATTACTTTGATATAGATGTGTATAAGCTTGAATTTGTGAATTAGATTCTTACATCATACTAGGTTGAATAGGATGCCATGGTCCTCTTGGAGCTACATAACATAGCTGCATTGGAAATTAACTTGCTCCATTGTCCTCTTCATAAACTTCTTTCAACCTTGTTAACAATGGACAATATTTAACATTATGTGATTATGTATGGACAACACAAACATCAACATATTTTTCATCTTACATTCTTAAAATTTCTCTTTGTTCACTTAGATTGCTAATAATTTCTGTTTTAAAGTTATCAAGCAAATTTCCAAGTTTAGCTTGACTTACCGATCTTGATGTTGATTTACTTACTCTTTCCCTTCCTCTTTATATGTGTTTTCATGTTTCACAAATTCTTCAAATGATAGTTGGTATAGATAACCTCCACTCATGAGATCAAGGAGATCAATTAACACATCCCTAATTGTTCTAAGTAAGAGGTTTTTTAGTGTGTCAGATCCTAAATGATGTAGTTTTTCCCTCTTAACATTAAACATGAACCTCTCTATTAGATCCTCAAGACTCTTATATTCTTTTTGATTCATTCTAAAGATATTTTTCTTTAGATCATGATATTTATATTTTTCTAGAAATATCTTTTGCATATCATTCCATGTTTTATTGAATTAGTCCCTAAACACATGAACCATTTAAGAGCTCTATCCTTCAATGTTGCCAGAAACAATCTCAATTTTTGAGTTTTTAATTAGTAACCATAATATCTACGAAAAATTTAAAATTCAAAGAGAAAGGTTTCCGGATCCTATGACCTTAGACCATGAAATTTTGGAAGAAAAGATTTAGGGATGTTCTTCATGTGCACACTACTATCAGTATATTGTATGGGAAATCTGAGAGGATCTTCCTCATCATCATCATCTCCATCCATTTCTTCTACATTATTTTTCATCTTCTTCTACCTACAAAAGTGAATGGTGATGTGGCTCTTACTACACCACATGATGCAATGGGGGGGTGGGTTGGTGTTGGAGATTTTTTTGTTTTTATGATTGAATGAAAACACTAATGCAATGCACTTTTCTATTTTTAAAATGAAATATGCCTAATGCAAATATTTTTTGTTTTTGAAAAATGTAAGAAGAAATGAATCAACTAGGGAAGAAAACAATGCATACTTTGACACTTCCCTAGCAACGACACCAAAAAGTGATGAGCCTCGGTATTGCAACAAGAATGTTGCAACTCCCAAGGCTACCGACTTTAAATTATCAACTTGGGGTTTTCACAAACTTAAAAGATATCAGCACTATATGTGCAACATACAATGTGTCCTTCCCTTGTTGTCATGATGTAATGGAGTGCATGTACTGAAATCAAACACTAAACTAATTGTAGATAATGAACTGAAATGGAAACCCTAACCTATTGCATGAAATAAAGTACAAGGAAAGAAACATATTCTAATCGCATAAACATCATGAACTAAATGCATACTTTAACACTTCCCCAATGACTGTGCCAAAAAGTGATGAGCCTCGGTATTGCAACAAGAATATTGCAACTCCCAAAGCTACCGACTTTAAATTATCAACCCAGCGTTCGTACAAACTTAAGAAGTATTGACACTATATTTGAAACATATAATGTGTCCTTCCTTTGCTCTCATGATGTAATGGAGTGCGTGTACTGAAACCAAACACTAAACTAATTGTAGATAATGAACTAAAATGGAAACCCTAACCTATTACAAGAAATAAAGTACAAGGAAAGAAACATATTCTAATTGCATAAAGATCATGAACTAAATGTGAAAGAAACCTAACTTAACCTTATTTATCACATGTGATGATTTAAAATAATTGTGCATGGAATCTGATCTTGAGAGTGTTGACTGTTGTGTGCATGAATAAATATAAAATAACTTTTTCCCTTTTATCTTTTTGCTTGAAAGATGTAAATGCTAATGTTTCTTGGTTCTTTGGAAAGGGATACAAGTGTGGAGGAAAATGAGTACAATGATTCAGATGGTTTGGAGAGCAAGTAGGGGCTAATCCTAGCTTCTAGTGATGATTTTTTTCAATTCGGGCTCAAAACATTCCACTACAGGTTTTCCTACAGGATGTATACAGGAAGTACTAGTTCCTACAGGATGTCTACACAATCCCTTGTTTTGTTACAAAAAGAAAGCCAAAAGCTTAGGAAGTGGTCTAGAAGGTGGAATGGAGCTTGGGAAAGGTGGATAATGGAATAATAATGCATGGAGGTGGTGGACACTACCCAAAACTCAAGCAAGGGCTTCAAGATGGGTAGATTTTCTCAATGGAAATGACAATTTTTGCTTTGGCGACATGGGTGGATGAGGCTTCGTTGAGGCAAAGAAGGTGAGGTATCCCTGAAATGTAGAAGCTCCTGAAACAACACACATTATTGTTTGCATCTATCCACAAATTAATCTATACATGGGAAAGATTTATTAATGAACGAAAAATTACTTAGTCTAAAAATCAGAAATTCAAGAACTAGTGAGCTAGTAAATCTATCAAATGTCTAACCTAATCATGTGAAAATGTAATGGGGTAAATTTTGTTATTAAATCAAATTTTTTTTTATCTAATTCAAGTGGAAAAAACTCTATTGAAGCTCATTAGCATGCTCTAAAAAATAGCAAAAATTTACTATTTTTTGCTAAAAGGAGTTCCAGTAATCTAGATTTGGGAATAAGAAGACTAAACCAAGTAGCTCAATGATTACTATGACATTCCAAATATTTTCCAAGGATGAAATGGTTCTTGTGATCCCGCAAAAGAACTTACATCAACCAATTAACCCAATCCTACAACAAGAAATCATTATTACTAAATGCAGAAATGGAAAGAAATAAGAACAAGAGATGCATGTGAATAAGAAGTGAAAAGAAGAAAAGAAAATGATACAAAAGGACTCTTAGGCTCATGGGATGGTCAATCCCAAGGAAAATCAGATACCTATGGAGGAGAATAGGATTTAGAAGCTAAACATGACACCAATATTCATTATTTTCATCAATACAATTACATCCCTGCAAGAAAATACAATGGAGCTGCAAAAATACGAGTTCTCTCCACAAGAAGACTAATAAAAATATATATCTAGAGGAAAATTTGAGTTTGTACTTATACAAAATGATTAGGAATCATTACCCATGAAAGGAGGAATCTTTCCCCACCAAAATACTTTAATTGGTGGATCTTGTTCCCAATACTAGGAATCTACATTAAATTGCAGGGAACACATTCCTAGATTTTCTCAATCATTGGAGTTCCACAATCTGTGCCATAATTCCATAATATCTTGTTGATTTATTATTTAATATTGATCCTCCTGTAATAGGGAGAAAGGCCCTAAATTATCTCCTCCTCCAAATCTTCATACTTTGCCCAATATTCTCATAATATTCCACAAAAATAAATAATATTAGGCACAAATATGCAATTATTCATAAACCTTCCTAATGAATATATTAAAGTTAAAAATACATTATCTAATGCAAAAAGAGAGGTGAATGTGCTGAAAGATGGTCATAGGCCTTAATTTATGTTTAATTTAGAGGCATGGGCCTTAATTTATATCTAATTTAGAGGTCCATCACTTTCTTTGCCCATTGTTGTACTTCTGTTATAGGTGCAAGATTTAATGACAACAGGTACTATGACTGTAAGGTCAAGGAATTTCCTAATCTTGAAATGTGAAAACTAAATACTAATGAGTATACTAACAAATTTTTGGAGTTGTTGGGGTACTGCAGTTAGGAGACACCATCATCAGAGAGAAGTAAGAAGAATTCAATGCTAGGAGAGTTCAAGAAAGAAAAGCCCCCTATATTAGATGGAGAGATTAAGAAGGATGAAGAGGTAGAGGCTTGGTTGTTGGGAATGAAGAAATACTTCAGGGTGCATGACTACTCTAAAAACTTGAAGGCTTGAGTAGCCATTTTCAGTTTGAAAGGAAAAGTCAATATTTGGTGGGAATACTTGAGGAATGTTAAGGACATTAGAGAGCAAGAGTTATCATGGAGAATATCTAAGAAATACTTCCAAGAGAAGTACCTTTCTAAATGATACTATGATGTTGAGGTCAAGGAATTGCTGTTTGGTCAATTTAGTGAAGTCTAAATTGCAACTTTTAAATGTCAACCCGGGGCTCGTAAGCTGATGAAGTGATGTGTACTGTATGTACTTAGGCAACTATTTCTTAAGTTTTTGTCGTTTTTAACTTTTTAAGTTTGTTTTCAAGTATATTTCTCCTACAGTGATGTGATGGAAATGAAAATAAAGTGAGTGAGGTGTGTGTGATTGCGATGAGTTCTAGATGATTTCTTAAAGCTCAAAAAGTAATCTACGAGAAAGCTTTGAACATCAACTGAAATGAAATTACTCTTAAAGGAAAAATGAAAGCATCAAATGAAAGACTAATGATCTTGGCCCAGTGTCTATGTTGCTGTAAGAAAATGAAATTGAAAATGACATCTACATTAACTTAAAACAATAGCAACTACTTTAGTTTTTCAATGAAATCTCAAGCAATGTACAATCTAAGTGACAAATCACACTACTTAATTTTCCCTTAACCTTTCTGCCTTTAGATGGATTGATCATATAAGAAAGAGTTATGAGTGAATTAGCAATGTGAGTCTTAAACAAAATAACCAAGCTGAGTTAGTGATATTTTGGTCTTCGATAAATATATTGAATTATAAAGAAGAGACCATCAAAAAGTAAACAACTTGATTAGTAAACAATTATGCAACTTAAAGAAATGATAACAAAGAAATAAAGGTTGCAAACAAACAAGGTCAGCACCATTAGACAAGATGATCACAAGTATCACTAGCTGTGAAAAAGAAAGAAAAGAAACTGTCCCGGACACCTACGCAAACTGCAAAAACACACTGATCAGTCATCGAAAAATGCGGAAATATAAATGGACAAAATTCAAAGTTATATACAGCTATTGTACATGATCAAAACGTAGTAAGCAAAAGCATTCTGTACAACTATTATACAAAAGCTAATAAGAAGAAATGCATAAAATAAAAAGCACTGCACAGGCCTTAAGTAAACAGGGGCCCTCTGCCTACTCCAGCCAGCTCAATAGGTCACTTAAACGATCAAATGGAGAACAGTCTTCTCATATATTACGTAGCAAAAGTAAAAGTTACAGTGGGGTTCAATATTACATAACAGCAGCTAGCTAATAAGCGTTCAAATACGCTTTATTTATAGCAGAAAAACCAAACTAACTTAATCACAAACTACGCTATTCTAACAGCTGTGTGAAGAACACGTAATCTAGCACAGTGCACAGATTTAGGCAATGGTCGAGGTGGGTATTAAATCTCTGGTTGGATTCGTGTTCCCCATTATCTGCGTGGTTGAGGAAGAGGCCAGCTGTGCTTCACGTGCTCTAAACCGAACACGCAGAGCCGTGCCACCGTCAATCACCTTCGTTTGACCGAAGTTGCCCCCTCGTTGACCATGGGTGTTTACGACTGTTATGGCTGAGCTGGAAGGACACACACCATGTCCTTAGTGCCACGTACTTGCCCATGTGGCCCTTCTGACCGGAGGACACCTGGATCATGCCGTTTAAGAAAACAGCTGCGGAAACTGGGATCAGCTGCGGAAACTGCAGGTTTTGAACCAAAATTCTAATCCAACAACACAGTCATTAGCATAATTAATAAACCATGTAAAAGTCCTATAATACAATGTTTTAAGCAAATTGATGAAGGAAATGAGTGATAAAGGAATGAAATGAATGGAAAAGGAGGCTGAGAGGATGTGAAAAGGAGTGCAGGTCTGAGGCTCAACATACCCCCACTGTGAGGATGTTGCATGTCCTCATGCAACCAAAACTTTGTTAGTGTTTTTCAGTCCATGTGCTCAGATGCTTCTGCCAAAACACCCAGCCTTCTCCTCTTTCTCCTTGTTGCCAAAATTGTCCTTGGTTTTCTGACTAAACACTTGAATTTCAAATTGATCAAGGCCCTGCTCAGTTTCTTGCATTTTCTCTTCAATTTCTTGTTCTTCTTCTACCAGAGCCCAAGGTGAAGCATGGTGTTGTCATGGACAATCTTGTCCACCTTGCTTTGTTCTTTCAATGCTTCATTCTCTTGTCTAATATGCCGGTTCAGGACTTCCAGCTCAAATACCTCTTGTTTTAGAGAGTGGACTTGTTCCTCAAGAGGCAA
Organism: Pinus tabuliformis; assembly: GCA_031772625.1. Classification (NCBI taxonomy): domain Eukaryota; kingdom Viridiplantae; phylum Streptophyta; class Pinopsida; order Pinales; family Pinaceae; genus Pinus; species Pinus tabuliformis. The sequence continues at coordinate 227,093,629 of CM062818.1, forward strand.
TATTGTGCTTGGACCGGCAATAGATTGCTCCAAGGTCTCCAAATAATTATATGCTTCCTGCTGGTCAGGGTCAATGTCAGGTGTTTGTCTTGGCCTAAATTCGAATTCTTGAGGACTGCTTTCTCTTTCTTGCTGGAAAGGAATTTCCTCTCGTGGAGGACTTGGCTCAATATCTAGATGGATTGGAGTCTTTTCAGGTGTACCCAAATCAATGAAATGTGACTGCTTTTCTTTAGTCACACTCTTCTTTTCTATAAGTCTACTGCTCCTTCTTACTTGTACACTAGTACTCTTTTGCTGACTGCTTTGTTTTTCTTTTTGATTCTTCTTTGAGAGGGCAGTAGCTTGGAGTTCTACTAGTCTATCAGCCAAGGTTTGATAGTCCTCTTCTATTGAAGGTTCAGGGGATAAATATGATTCTTGGACAACTACTTTCCCTTTATCCTTTTTCTGTTTCTTAGTTTTCTCTCTCTCCACTTCTTCCTCTTGAGTAGTCTCCTGAGTTTCTATAATGGGAGGATTTTGGGCTACAACATCCTTTTTCATTCTTCTACTTCTTTTTGGGACTCTAGGAGAGCTGCTAGCGGAAGCTTCAGTTGCCTCTTGAAAATGATTCCTAACTAAAAACTTTTCCCATGTATCATTGTTGTTTTTCAATTGGTCTTCTATAAGAATTTTAATGAACCCATGATGATACAAGTGAGGATCAATATTGCCTATATTCTTTTGGACACTAAAACTCATCTTTGTTAGGCTTCTTAACAGAAAATAGGGCAAATTGATGGCATGGCCCTCCATGAAGTTCATCATGATTCTAGCATGGTACATATACATAGTGCCAAAGTGGCCTTCACATGTTATAAACTTTTGAATTAATAACAACAATGCAGTCCATTCTTCTTTTATAACATGTACAGGAATCCCTTTGGTGAAAACTGAAGTGTCCATACCTGGATTCTTAAGCATATTTTTCCATTCTTGATCTTCAACTCCTCTGTTCTTGAACCATCGGTCTCCCACCATAGGTAAATTCGTTGCTGTTGCTATAGAGTTTTCTGTGACTGTGAATTTCAGATCTCCTATTTCCACAGTACTTCCATTGAATGAACGAGCAAACGTTTTTGTTACCTCCTTATCATATCCTTTGAATTTCTGAATGAACTTCAGCCATTTTGCCTTTTTTAATGCTTCTTTTGTCTGTGGGTATCCTTCTAGATACTTTGAACCTTCAGGCTCAGCTCGAAGCAATTTCCCCATCTCAACTTCGGCTGAAGTTTTGACTGTATATGGATACTCAAGGAGGATGCTTCACGGGAGAGACAGATAGACTACGGCTGGAAGTGAAATAGCCGCACTGTAATGCGAGGTAATACAGTTTGAAAACGAAACTGTGGAGCTTGAAACAGAGCTGCGGGGTTTAAAACAGAGACGTGGAGAGCTGCGGGGTTTGAAATGAAGCCGTGGATTTTACAGCAAAAACGAGAGCGGAAATGGTGTGAAGGTAAAGAGTGGAAGACAAGCACGGGAATGAGTTCAAATGTGTGCGAAAACGGAGTGATAAGGGAATGAGATAACGGCCAGATCCCTTGGAGTCGGACGGCTTTCATACACGTTTCAGTTTTTGGCTGCGGAGATCGTGGTGGAGAAGAGACGTAGTACAATAGGTCTCTTCTTCTCTGTATGGCTAATTAATGAAAGCGCAGTCTCGATTTGAGTTTAAACTAAGGGTGATTATGAGACCGTTATGAGGATCTGAGGTGGATGAAGGATGATTACGGCGGAGAAATGGGATGATCTTTGCTTAATCATTGCATTTAGTGACTCTGTCCACGATTAATAATTATGCACAACATGACATTCAAATGGTTGTTTGGAGAAGAATTTTGATCATACCTTTATGGGTTTACCATCTGTTGATTAAGGTTGTTGATCCATGATTTCCTTTTGATCCTTCAGGTGCCTTCCATCCTTGTTGCCCTCTGACTGTGATTTTTTTGAAAACAGAGTACTGCTGCTGTGGAGACAGAGTGTGCTGGCTGCGGAATCTGGTGCGAGCTGCGGAAACAGTTCTCAGCTGCAGAAACTGAAACAACACCCTTCTGTCTATACAAAAAGTGGTTAGAGAAGACTTGCTAAATGAAATAGTCCTGAGAGGGACTTTTATTGATGAAATGGAGTGAGATGAATGAAATGAAATGAAAATGAAGTGGAATGGAAATGGAATGGAGATGAAGTGGAATGAAAATGGAATGGAATGGAGATGAAGTGGAATGAAATGGTAAATGAGATGGAAAGAGAGAGAGAGATTTTTTTATTTGGAAAATATAAAGTGTCAGGTCCCCCTGATTTTCACCTTATATTTTCTGCATAAGACCGCCAATCCAAGATTGGTTTTTAGGCTTATACAAGAGACCTCTTTTTTTTTTTTTCTTTTTTTTTTCAACTGAAAGAAACAAAGACTAGGCTGATGGAGGAGAAGAATTCTTCTCCACCAGCCTCATTGCAGAATCTTCTTGGAATATTTTAACAAACTCCTCCTTTGAGAGTGGCTTGTGGTAGATTTTCAATCGGTGGCCATTCACAATGAGAGGAGTCTGAAGCTCATCAATGGTCTTTACTCGAACTACTCCATTGTTAAAGACTTCATCAATCTCATATGGTCCAAGCCAATGAGTTTGAAATTTTCCCTTGAAGTCCTTAAACTTGGAATCAAACAATAGTGCCCAATCTCCCTTCTGAAACTTTCTTTCTCTGATGTGTTGATCATGCCACTTGGTTCTTTGGTGCTGAACTAGATCAATCCTTAAAATTGCATCTTGTCTTATTTCATCTAGCTCATTTAGCTGGTCCATTCTGTGCTTTTGGGCTTCTGATAGATTCATCCCCAATTGAACTGACATCTTGAAGGTCTTGACTTGGAACTCAATGGGGAGCAGGACTTCTTTGCCATAAACAAGTTCATAGGGAGAATGTCCTGTTGTGTTCCTCCATGTAGTTCTATAGGCCCATAAGGCTTCAGGAAGCCTTTCTGCCCAATCTCTTCTATGGAGATGAACAGTCTTGGTGATGATGCTTTCAAGAACTTTATTTGTAGATTCCACTTGACCATTTGCTTGTGGATGGTATGGAGTAGATGTTCTGTGCTTAATTTTGTATTCCTCCATCAGCTTTTCCATCAATTAAGATGTAAATTGACTTCCCTGATCTGTCACAATTTCTCTTGGGACACCAAAACGAGTAAAAATATCCTCAAAAAGAAATTGAACAACTGAATTTTCGGTGGCAGAAGGCAATGCCTTGGCTTCTACCCACTTAGTAACATAATCAGTGCAAACCAATATATACTTCTTTTGCTTAGATGGTGGATTAATAGGTCCAACGAAATCTAGAGCCCATTTCTCAAAGGGTTCGATGCATACCGGTGGCTGTAGTGGCATTTCATTTGAAGGAGTTGGTCTCCCAACTCTTTGGTAGCTGGTCTCCCAACTCTTTGGCAGCTGTCACACCTTCTAACATATTGCTTTGCATCTTTGAAGAGAGAAGGCCAATAATATCCTAAAGAAAGGATTTTATAGGCCATCCTCTTGTCAGCAAAGTGTCCGCCGCACGGTTCATCATGACATGCCTTAAGGATGTCAGGCATTTCATCTTCCCGAACACATCTTCTGATCATACAATCTGGCCCTGTTTTGAACAATTCATTAGAAATCCATGAATAATGTGAACTCTCCTGAATGATTTTCCTTTTCTCATTAGGAAATAAGTGTGGAGGAAGCTTCCCTGTAACTAAATAATTAGCAATATCTGCATACCAAGGGGTTTTAGTAGTTACTGCAAACAAGTATTCATCTGGAAACTTATCCTCTACAAGAGAATCTTCGTTAGTGTTTTGGATTCTAGACAAGAAATCAGCTACTGTGTTTTGTTTCCCTGGTCTATCTAACACAGTAATATTGAATTCTTGTAAAAGTAAAAGCCATCTTGTAACTCTGCCATTAGTAACAGGTTTGTTCATAAGATATCTAATTGCAGAATGATCAGTATGGACAAAGGTTTCATAGCCGGTTATATAATGTCTAAACTTGTTGATTGCATGAACAACGGCTAAGAATTCTTTTTCAGTCACAGTATAATTTAACTCAGTGGGAGTCAAATTTTTACTGGTGTAATAAATAGCATAAGGAACTAAATCCTTTTGACCCAACACAGCTCCTAGAGCTGTATCTGAAGCACCTGTAGAAATGTGGAAAGGGAATTTCCAATTTGGCCCCCTCAAAATGGGTGCTTCAGATATTCTAGTTTTTAAAGTTTCAAATGCAGATTGACAGTCAGGATCCCACTTGAATTCACAGTCTTTGGTAAGTAATTTGAAGAGTGGAGATGCTATCTTGGTGAAGTTTTCAATAAATCTTCTATAATACCCAGTAAACCCAAGAAAACTTCTAACATCCCTTTGACAATTTGGAATAGGTAACTTGGAGATGACTTCGACTTTTGATCTATCAACTTTGATTCCATCTCCTGAAATATGATGTCCTAAAACAATCCCTTCAGTAAACATCATAAAACATTTTTCATGACTTAATGAAAGATTTGTTTCTTTACATCTAATGAGGACTTTTTCCAAATTTTCTAATGCTTCTTCAAATGAGTTACCATAAACTGTAAAATCATCCATATAGACCTCTACACAATCATGAATTAGATCAGAAAAGATTCCTAATACTGCCCTTTGAAATGTTGCGGGTGCATTACATAATCCAAAGGGAAGTACTCGGTAAGCAAAATCCCCCCATGGACAGGTAAATGTGGTTTTATCCTGATCTTCAGGTGCTACCTGAATTTGATTGTAACCACTAAAACCATCCAAAAATGAGAAATACTTTTTGCCTGCTAAAGTATCTAATACTTGATCAATAAAGGGCAAAGGAAAGTGGTCCTTCAAGGTTGCTTTGTTCAATTCCCTGTAATCAATGCAAACCCTCCATTTACCGTTCTTTTTAGGTACTATAACCAAAGGGGAAACCCACCGGCTATCTGAAATAGGGTAAATGAAGTTTACATTAAGTAACTTTTGGAGCTCTTCTTTCACTATCTCCCTAAGATTTGGATTCATCCTTCTTTGAGGTTGTCTGATTGGTCTACTGTTTTCCTCAATGTAGATGTGATGAATGCTAGTCTTAGGATCAATACCTTTCATATCGGTATACTCCCATGCAAATGCAGTAGAATGTCTTTGCAAGACTTTGGTTAGCTCTTCCTGTTGTGATTTTTCCAAGTTTCTATTGATGTTTAGTGTTTTTCCTGGAAAGATCTCAATGGCAGAACTACCAAACTCTTCCATAGAGAAAAGAGACATTTGTCTAGATGAAAGATACTCTATGTCAGAATCCAACTGAAATTGTGTGGAGTCATATTCTGAAGATGGTTCGAAATTTTCTAATGTATTCAGAATTTGACTATCTTCACTAATCTCAGAAATGGTAAAGACAGGTTGTATAGTATCTTCATCATCAACCCACTCATTATCTCCTATTTCTGTGATTGCTTTTGCTGGAGGATACAGATTGAACTTCTTTGTTGAATTACCATCAGAAATGTACATGTCCCCAGACCTACAACTTATGAAAGCATCAGCTGTGGCTAGCCAAGGTCTTCCTAAAATAAGAGGATGTCCTCCTAGATTACTCTTGGGAGTTAAAATCATAAAATCCACTGGATATTCCCAAGAATCTAAAGAGACTGGAATGTCTTCTAATACACCATCTGGTTTGATAATGGATCGATCTGCAAGTTGCAACAAGGTGGGTGTAAAAAGAAGATTAGGAAGTTTTAGCTGTTCCATAGTCTGTCTACTCATGATGTTGATAGCAGCCCCTAAATCAATCAAAGTATTTGGTATTTCTACCCCATTGATATGTGTTTTGACAATTGGACTACCAGGGTCTACATATTTCTGCATAGTAATCCTTCCCATCATGATATCTGCAATTTTTCCTACCAGGTGGATCCTTCTGGTATCTCTTGGTTTCCTTCCTGGTCTTTTAAGGCTCAACTCCTTTATTGTTTTTGCTAGAATAGGAATTTCCTTAATGACTTGTAACAAGGGAATCTTGATACAAACATTTTTCAATTCATCTAGAAAATTATAGTCAGGCAACCAAATTTGTTTTTCCACTCCTTTATCAATTTGTAATCTTTCAGGAAAAGGAGGTGTGGATAGAGATGTAGGTTGCTCAACTATGGGAGTTGTGGGGGTTGATTCTTTTTCTTTTTGAATGTTTGGGTTTTGAAGAGATGCTTCAGAACCCTTATTGGCTTTAAGAGACTCTTCCTCAGAAATGCTTGGCTGTTGAACATTTATAGAAGGTTGATCTAGGATTCTACCTGATCTGAGTTGTACTTCATTGAGAGGAACAATCATATAGGTAGGGAATGGTTGACCTTCCATCATGTAAGCATTTTGAGGGTTTTTATTATTGGGGTTTGGCAATGGCTGAGAAGGAAGTTGGTTTGACTTAAGCAAGAGTTGAGAACTTTGATTCTGTTGAGAAGGTTGTTGTTGTTGAGGAAATGGCAATGATAGTTGTGGATTTTGATTTGGAAGTTGTGGAACTTGCTGGTTTTGAAAAGATGGAGGATATTGATAGAATTGAGCAAATCTCCCATAAGGATTTTGCATACCTTGTATCCATGATTGAAAAGGATTTTGAGGTTGGGACCAAGGTTGTTGCCAAGGATTCCAATTTGGTTGGGGTTGAAAATTCATAGAGTTGTTAAACCCTTGATTTTGTTGCCCTTGCCAAGGTCTCCTTGCAACAAAACAGAGAGATTCGAGTGTATTTGGATCTTCTTGAAAGACAGCTTTGAGCCCAGGAATTGAAGGACAATCCTTGGTCTCATGGTTCTCTGAGCAAATTACACATGTTTCTACAACTTTTGCATCCAAGGGACATTCCCTTAGAGCATGTTTCTTCCTACATTTTGGGCAAAAGATGGCCAAAGCCTCAGCTTCTGCTTTCTGTTTATTGTGAATATTAAGGGTGCCTAATTGTTCACTAAGACTCCCTAAGATGTCAGTTTTGAATTCATCAAGCATATTACCAATCTCAGCCCTACTTACTGACCCAGTTGCAGATTTGTTTGCTCTGAGGAGAGAAGGATCTCTAGGCCCTTTTTGAGTTTTTGATTTCCCCCTTGAGAGATGGACACATAGCTCTGCTATATCATTGAGTGAAAGTTGAGATATATCTCCCTTCCCCATCATGTTCAAAATGTCTATCCATTCATCTCTAATGGATTTTAACAAAAGGGCTTTCAAGGTCTCCTCATCTAAGTTGTTCATTTTTGCTCTTTTCAAATTGTATTGAAATCTTTCAAGCAAATCCTCCAAATTTTCATCTTCTTTTTGTACCATCTTGAATACCTCATCCTTGTGATTGGTGGGCATACAATAGTCCAGATACCTATCCAAAAATGTTTGTTTCATATCATTCCAAGACCTAATGGATTGAGTGAGTAATCCCATGAACCATTTCAAAGCTTGTCCTTTCAATGTTGAAGGGAACAATTTGAGTTTTTGAGAGTCATCCAGATAATCATAAGTTCGACATACGACTTCAAAATCAAATAGAAATGTTTCAGGGTCCTCATTCCTTAACCCATGAAAGTTTGGGAGGACAGATGGTGATATGTTTTTCATAGTGGCTCGGGAGTCCTCATCAACGATAGGGAACCCAAATGAGTTATCCCCATCCCTATTTCCTCCAATGTTACCTCTACCTCCTCCATTGTTTCCTCCTCCTCCTCCTCTACCTCTACCTCTACCACCTCCTTCCTCTGTCATAGTGGTTTCCCTAGAGACTTCAGAGTCTTCTGGTTCTTCTACAAAGGGTGAATGAGAAGGAATTTCTCCCTCTTCTTCAGATGATTCTACTTCTTCAATTACAATTGGTCTTTCTATAGAAGGAAGGAAAGGATCTCTTTCTGATTCAAATTCAATAGAAGGTGTGGGAGAGTCAATTCTTGCCTCTTGAATTCCAGGAATCCTAGGGCTAGGAGTGTCAGTTGGAGATGAGGGAGGTGTCTCTTGTCTATTCCTTGAAGTAGATGGACTTGTAAAAATTGAACTCTTGGCTCTAGCTAAAAACCTTCCCCTAGAATCTCTAGCTCTATGCATGTCATTTTTATTTTTTCTTCAAGTTAGGCTAATAATTCTCTTTCTGATCTTCCAGGTCACTCTAGGTGCAAGAAGAGAGCATACTTAAGAAACTATTAAACCAATAACTTTCCCTTTTCTGATCCTCCAGATCACTCTAGGTGCAAGAGGAGAGCATACTTTGAGAGGTTATCAATTTCCCTTTCTTGAAATTTTCTTGTTTTTTTTTTAAGAATTGGCTACCTAATTTTCACTTCCCTGGCAATGGCACCAAAATGTTTGGTCAATTTAGTGAAGTCTAAATTGCAACTTTTAAATGTCAACCCGGGGCTCGTAAGCTGATGAAGTGATGTGTACTGTATGTACTTAGGCAACTATTTCTTAAGTTTTTGTCGTTTTTAACTTTTTAAGTTTGTTTTCAAGTCTATTTCTCCTACAGTGATGTGATGGAAATGAAAATAAAGTGAGTGAGGTGTGTGTGATTGTGATGAGTTCTAGATGATTTCTTAAAGCTCAAAAAGTAATCTACGAGAAAGCTTTGAACATCAACTGAAATGAAATTACTCTTAAAGGAAAAATGAAAGCATCAAATGAAAGACTAATGATCTTGGCCCAGTGTCTACATTAACTTAAAGCAATAACAACTACTTTAGTTTTTCAATGAAATCTCAAGCAATGTACAATCTAAGTGACAAATCACACTACTTAATTTTCCCTTAACCTTTCTGCCTTTAGATGGATTGATCATATAAGAAAGAGTTATGAGTGAATTAGCAACGTGAGTCTTAAACAAAATAACCAAGCTGAGTTAGTGATATTTTGGTCTTCGATAAAGATATTGAATTATAAAGAAGAGACCATCAACAAGTAAACAACTTGATTAGTAAACAATTATGCAACTTAAAGAAATGATAACAAAGAAATAAAGGCTGCAAACAAAGAAGGTCAGCACCATTAGACAAGATGATCACAAGTATCACTAGCTGTGAAAAAGAAAGAAAAGAAACTGTCCCAGGCACCTACGCAAACTGCAAAAACACATTGATCAGTCATGGGAAAATGCGGAAATATAAATGGACAGAATTCAAAGTTATATACAGCTATTGTACATGATCAAAATGTAGTAAGCAAAATCATTCTGTACAACTATTATACAAAAGCTGATAAGAAGAAATGCATAAAATAAAAAGAACTGTACAGGCCTTAAGTAAACAGGGGCCCTCTGCCTACTCCAGCCAGCTCAATAGGTCACTTAAACGCTCAAATGGAGAACAGTCTTCTCATATATTACATAGAAAAAGTAAAAGTTATAGTGGGGTTCAATATTACATAACAACAACTAGCTAATAAGCATTCAAATACGCTTTATTTATAGCAGAAAAACCAAACTAACTTAATCACAAACTACGCTATTCTAATAGCTGTGTGAAGAACACGTAATCTAGCACAGTCCACGGATTTAGGCAACGGTCGAGGTGGGTATTAAATCTCTGGTTGGATTCATGTTCCCCATTATCTGCGTGGTTGAGGAAGAGGCCAGTTGTGCTTCACGTGCTCTAAACCGAACACGCAGAGCCGTGCCACCGTCAATCACCTTCGTTTGACCGAAGTTGCCCCCTCGTTCACCATGGGTGTTTACGACTGTTATGGCTGAGCTGGAAGGACACACACCATGTCCTTAGTGCCACATACTTGCCCATGTGGCCCTTCTGACCGGAGGACACCTGGATCATGCCGTTTAAGAAAACAGCTGCGGAAACTGGGATCAGCTGCGGAAACTGGGATCAGCTGCGGAAACTGCAGGTTTTGAACCAAAATTCTAATCCAACAACACAGTCATTAACATAATTAATAAACCATGTAAAAGTCCTATAATACAATGTTTTAAGCAAATTGATGAAGGAAATGAGTGATAAAGGAATGAAATGAATGGAAAAGGAGGCTGAGAGGATGTGAAAAGGAGTGCAGGTCTGAGGCTCAACAATTGCATGAGCTCAAATTGGGAAAACCAACTGCCAATGAGTACACTAAAAAAATTTTGGAGTTGTTTAGGTACATACTATATATTAAAAATGAGAAGGCAAAAATTAGAAGGTACCTTAGTGGGTTATCACAGGCTTATAGATATAGAATTGAATTCGATGAGCCAAGAAAATTATAGGAAATTATTCAAAAGACCAAATATTTGTATTAGAAAACCAAGCATAAAGTTGAGTTCCAAGTAAACTGGAAAAAGAAGGATAAGAGATGCTTCAATGGAAAATGAGTGAAATTTAAAAAATATAAGCAAGGAGGGATGAATGAGATGTTCAACACTCCTTCCAGGAATTAATATTAGAAAAAATACATATCTGCAAGTAAAAACATACCCACTAAACCAACAAAATAGAAAGTCAAGGGGTTTAGAAAAAGGCTTATGCAATGTTGGACATGTGGAGAGAGCCATTTGCAGAGAAACTACCCTTGGAAACAATAGAGTGGCACAAAGTTGTACAATGTACAATAGGTGGCGACAGTAAATGATGTGGCTCAGAACATGCCTTGAATCTATGTTGCATTGAATAATAGGTAGGAAAAACATCAGACTTCAATAATCTAGATGGAAGGTATGATTATTAACCAAGATGTTTCAATTTTAATTGACCTTGGTTCTAATTTTAACTATATCAACCCAAAATTGGTAGAGACATGTTCTCTATAGAAGAAAACCCATGAGAAATCATGGCTAGTTTAGCTGGCTATGGGAACCAAGAAACGGGTGATGGACATGGTGGAGTCATGCCCCATCATAATAAGCGACATGTCTACTTTAGCTTCTGTTAATATTTTACCATTAAGCTTATATGATGTTTTGATCAACATGGATTGGTTAGTGGCCCATAGAACCTATTGTATCTCCCAGAGATAGCCTTGGATTGCTTCAAGACCAGTGCCTAGGCACATCCAAAATGGTGTGTCTCAAATGATTTATAGATTATCGGAGACAATAGTTATGATCTATAAATACATATGTACATGGGAAATGTATTGGTTCATTAATCCAAAGAAGAAAACATGGATTTATGGTACTTATTCACACGTTCAAACTCAGAAATAAGCATAAAGATAGTATAGGCTGACAACTTTAGGGTCTTACAACTAATAATATTTTCAAAAGTGTTTGAAAGAGGAAAGGAGGGAAGAGTAACTCATAACATAGAGCATAAGGCTTCAAGACTTCTATATTTAACACATAGAGCTTGAGACATTAAGGATTTCTATGCTTATTTGGGCTACATGCAGAAATAATGAATGAATGGGAAGCAGAGAGCTATGATTCATATGCTGCAGATTTAAATATCTAATCTCAATATTCCTGACAAGCATATACATAAACAATGTTCAGAAACAGGCATTTTCATTAACATATAGATATTAATGAATCTGTGAAGGAGCTTGAAACACGTTTACCAACAATAATTACATGAATTCAGAGAAGAAGCATGGACATAAACATGATTTAAACAAAGGGGAACATATACTGTAATCCTTTGAAGAGGGAATCACCGTTGTTTCCTTGATATTCTGAAAGATCTCTATTACAAAGGAGATACAGTCTGAAAATATAACATGCAGTGTTTTCTCTAGAATTTATGAACTTGAACTAAGTCTTCCTTTCCCCTATTTATCTGGAGAGGGGAGAAAGAAGATACATTACAACAAAAATATCTATCTCTAGACCCATCTGTCAGGTAGACTAGTTGTATTATTCGTTAATGGCTCCGTGCCCAAAAAGATATTACAGAAATAAATGCCCCATTTGAACGAAGGCATGTTACATGACAAAAATAGGTAAATACTTGGATAGAATAGTAAACGAAATTCCCTGTGCCTGTCCTGTGATTGCATCAGCCTCAAGCTGTAATTTATTCATAGTATGGCCCCTTGTGTTGCTCAGATGGCTCCCATCTCTTCTACTTTTACTGTGAGGGTGCCTTCTTCTATGAAATGGGGGGTTCGGTCACCTATGTGTGCTTTCCATTGAAGTCTTGTGTTGTGTGGAGGGATGAGGCTCCATACTGAGCCATTAACTTTCTTGAGTCTCAGGTACCTCTCTATTTCTTTTCCATGCTCCATTAAAGTTCTTAGCTACCGGCTCATCTGCTCATTAAAACTTTGTACTGCGCTATCAGTGCATTGATGTGGTAAGTGATAGGCATTCCCTGGAAACAACACAGTTACGTAGGTACGGGGTTTTTTCTTTAAAACAGGTGAAAATAGGTTTTTTTTGGATTTCCCCTTTATCCCCCCTTATCATAGCCCTTCATGTGATTTTCCTCATATGATCAGGATCTAGGACTAGGGGCCAAGCCCTTGGGCGCTAAGGCCCTTGGACCTGTGTCTGGAGGCCTCTTCCTTTGTTATAAATTTCTCCCACATACTGGCATTGAATGCAATTTTCTTTAAGATTTCCCCCTGGACAACTACGATTGCCAATATGCGGGATTGGGCCCACCAAAAGATATCGCAATCGCAACCGCAGAGAGGGGGGGACTCTTTGTCTTTTTCTTTGGAGAGGGTTGATAGTCCGAACGTGAGATCTTTATTGAACTTGTTGTAATAACTTATTGCATCCGTAGAAGAGTCCTGGACATCGCAATCACATTGTGCTAATGTCTTACACTTTTTCTTTATCCATAGCTTGGGCCGATAGTCCGGACGCGAGATACTTATAGATCACGACGTAATACTTTACCACGTTGAGGAGGATCCTACATATCGCAGTTGTTGGCTCCGTCGTCTTTAGCTTTTCCCCTCAACTACTATGGTCACTGATCTGCAGGGTGATGCCATTGTTGCCACATGTTACCCTATGAGTGGTGACACATGGCACCCTAAAATGGTCCCATGTCACCCCTGAAAACACTAAAATTGGGTGACATTTGTCCTCTGCCATGTCATCAACTGTACTTCCATGTCATTGCTAACATCAACTGCATTGTCAGCTCTGAAGACCAATTCCATGCTGTCACATGGCCCCCTGGAGGAGAGAGAAAAAGGCCTCCCTGACCCTGTTTTGCAAGCCATTCCTTTGTTAATGAATTTCAGCCTTCCCTGGTGATACAACACTTTATTGCAAATTGGACCCCACATGGTCTTTGGAGTTTAAAACACCACCAATTCATCGATTGTCGAACAATGATATTGCTATACTATTGTACTGCCACGTGGAGGAGAGAGAAGGAGGTCAACCTACCTTGGTTTCACATGCACTTCATTCGTTAAAGTGTTTTTTCCCTCCCCCGGCAATACACTGTTATATCGTAGATTGGCCCCCACAAGATCTTGTGAATCGCGGATAATACTTAAGCATGTACCCTAGGACCCAGCCGATAGTCGATCGCCAATAAAAGCTATGCCCTAACCCACCGACCGCCGATATGCAATATCAGCGATTGGTGGATCACTATTTCACACTTCGTTAATGCTCCATACATGTTTGACTATTGATATGTGATATGCAATGAGCCTCTTGAGTCCCAATTGTGATTTTTCTCCATACTTAGCCATTTCCCTTGTTTTCTGAGATTCTCAAAGGAATTCTTCAATAGGGTTTAACTTTTGATCCATGAACCCTTTTTTGGACTTTTATCTACCATCAGAAAGCTTATTATGAGAAATACACAATGGAGAGGGTGCCCTGAAGCTCTGATAGCTTCTATGGTTTAGAATTTGGTGTCAAACATCACTATTATTTGCCTCTTAAAGCATTTAGTGACTGAAAAAGCAGCAGGTGACAACAAGACCAATATGGACTACTACATTAAGTCATTCAAGTGCCTAAGAAATTATGGTAAGGAAGTACTGTTGCAGGTGATACAAAATCCTCTTACGCTTGGGAAAATAAGAACATTACAAGTGGAAGGATTTTGTAGAAAAGGTTGTGCATTGTATGCAATCCATGTGACCAAGGACTTAGAAAGAAACAAGGTAGGATTGAAAAGTCACCCGATGTTAAAATTATTAGTGATATATTTTCAGAAGAAATATTGCTATTACCACCCAGGAGAGATATCGAATTCACAATTGAATTAATTTCTAGAATAGTGCCAGCAACAAACATTCGATATCGTATGAGTACACCTAAAATTGTGGAATTGAAGATGTAGTTGAAAGGGATGTTGTACAAAGGATACATTTGACCCAACATATCACCTTGGGGAGCCCTAGCATTTTTTTTAAGGAAGAAGGATGGCACACTGTGGTTGTATATAGACTACCAACAGCCAAAATAAAGCTACAAAGAAGAACAAGTAATAGTTGACCAAAATCAATGAATTATTGGACTAACTAAGAGGGGATAATTTTTTTTCTAAAATGGAATTGAATGTGGATACCATTAGGTTTAGATAAAGATGAATATATCCACAAAAGAACCTTTGGGAATAGATATGGCCACTATGAGTTTGTAGTGGTTCCATTTGTGTTTAGAAATGCACCATCCACATTCATGTCTTGATGAAAAATGTCCTCAGATCCTATTTGGAAAAATTCAGGTTGGTCTTTCTACATGACATTCTAGTGTATTTGAAAACTAGAGAAGGGTGTGAAGAACCACTGAGAGCAGTGTTACAGTTATTAAGGGATCATAGTATGCACAACTTAGCAAAAGTGAGTTTCTCCAAACTCAGGTTCACTACTTGGGTCTTCTTATTTGAAAATAAGTGGTTGTGGATCCTAAAAAAATCAAATCCATTATGGAGTGGCCCACTCTGAGCAATGTCGCAGAGGTCTGATCCTTCATGGGATTAGTTGGATATTATCAATTTTTCATTTGAAAATTTTCAAATATTGGGCATCCAATCACTAACTTGCAAAGGAAAGGAGTCAAACTTTAGTGGACACCAGAATGTGCAGCCAGTTTTTAGTAGCTTAAGAAATTAATCACATCTGTACCTATTTTGAGAGTGACATATACAAAGAAGAACATCCTAGATTACATTAATGCATGTAAGGAAGGACTAGGTGGAGTGTTGATGCAAGGAGGACATGTGGTTTTCTATGAATCAAGGAAAATAAATGAACAAGAGAAGAAATATGTTACCCACTATTTAAATCTTGTAGCAATAGTGCATACCTTAAAAATGTGTTGGCATTCGTTGTTGGGGAGAAAGTTTTTGTTGAGGACAAACCATCGAGGACTGAGATACTTGTTTGATCATCCTAATTTAAATGCTAGACAAGGTAGGTGGTTGGATTTGATCAAAGAATTCAATTTTGAGATAAAACACATTAAAGGAAATGAGAATAAGGTAGCAAATGCACTTAGTAGATGCCTACAAGTGGATCATATGACAACAATGATCACTTATGAAATTGATATCAAATCAAGTATCCAAGAAGCATTTCTACATAATGAACATTACCAACAAGTGAAGTAATATTTTTTGAAGGAACCAAAGGGATATGTCATCAAGAAATATAAGCTCATCGATGATGGTATGTGTTGTTTAGGAACAAAAAGTATGTATGTGATGTAGTTGATCTAAGGAGGATCATCATGGATGAGTTTCATAAAATACCTTACTCAAGTTAGTCTAGTTATTATAAGATGTTAACAACCATAAAGAAAATGCATTATTAACTAGGATTGAAGAAGGAAGTTGTTGAATACATTGCCAAGTGTCTAGAATGCCAAGAAGTCAAAATAGAATGTAGACTACCAATAAGATTACTACAACCAATATATATTCCTAAATGCAAGGGGAATTTATATCTATGGATTTCATTATAGGGTTACCCAAAAAGGCCCAACAATATCATGCCATTATGGTGGTAGTGGACAAGTTGAGTAAGGAATCTCACTTAATATTTGTCAAGCCCACTCACAAGGCCATTGATATAGCTTAGATATTCCTGAAGGTGTTATAACCCTATTTGCGACTCCATTATAGTGGGAGAAACCTAAGTTCAACTTACCTTAGTTCTTGGCTAGAATGAAACCCATTTTCACATCTAAATTTAGTTATGTGGGGGTTATTACATGTTAAAAGGGTAAAATTACATAGTTGAGCAAATTCTCATAATTATTTTTCCAAAATATTATAATTATGAGATAATAATTATTTCATAATTGACAACAATTGAGAAAACACTCATAATTTAGAAAAAAAGCTTTCCAGAGGCTTACTTTCCCAAGGAGATCAACTTGACCCACTTGGGTATGAGTTGGATAGGGGTCTATTATTGTGGAATATTCTTTAACACTTTGTCACCCTAAGTGTCTACATTCATCCCCTTCGGCTTGCTTCTACATCCATTTATACTAGTATATTCTCTAGGGATAGGCAAGTGAGATTTTGGGGGAGAATTATAGAGTTATGTTGTCATTTGTATTCATAGATTGTTATTGGATTCTTCTTGGGGTCATAGTGCTCAGAGAGAGGGAGAATATGTTAAAATCTGGAGAGGAGATCCTATGTGTGAAGATATACATGTATCATTTTTCTAATGGTCAATAAAAATATGTGTTCCCTTTCCTGTATATATGTGTTTATGGTCAGTTATTCATATCAATGTTTATTTATTTGAGCTAACGGTCTTCTATGAAAGGATATTCATGGTCCTTTTTTGGTGGTGGTTGTGTTCAGGTCTAGATCTATTATAGAGGAAGAGATCTCCTAGTTGGAGTGAGGGATTGATCCCTCAAGACTTAAGATCTGCCACTAATCTATGAGGGCTCTAGGTTCTACCTCAAACCCTTAGTCTAGGGATTGCATGCATAATTGGTTATTTGATCATATGGTTTAGGATTCATCTCTTTGATTGATCTTTGTCAATTTTTTTTTATCTAGTAGTCTCAATCAGGGCCATAAGACTACGAAGCAATAGCTCCTAGTTCTTGTGTATAAATTGCTACAACAAAACTGGTGTTGTCAACGAGAATTTTACCTATTTGTTTTGAGATGTCTTATCTTTTTTCTTGGATATGGTTTTTGCTTGCTCCCATTGAATTCTCTATGGTTATATGGATTTGTGTTGATCTCTATTATTTTTATTTTCTTCATATCTAAGAAAATCTTAGATCTATATTTTTGCTTTTATCTTTTATACAAGAATATAACATATCTATGAATTAAAATCAAATTATGTACCTTTTGTACAAAATTTTATTGAATTAACCAAAAATTTGGATTCCACTGAAAAATTTCAACCAAAACAAAAAAAAAATCATTGAAAATGAACTTCGGATGAGCAATTTACAGCCAATTGAAGATTAGTTAGTTGAATTCCTTCCTAATTTTCACCCATAGGTTGGGATACAGAGTGGCTAAATCTTTACAGCTTCTTGTTTTCCCTCTTCTCCATGTGGATGTAGCCACCTTGAACTACCACTCATCTGTGTGGTTGGGAATGTAATTCCAAAAGCCCTAAGAGTTCCTACAGGACTCTTGCTTGCATATTTGTTTCTTAGCCTCTGTCTAGAATCCATATTTGTTGTATATATGATCTTGTCTTGTCTTTTGGATTGGATTTGTTTCATTTTGTATTGTGAGGGTTTCCTGTTTCATTGAATGGATCTTAATTCATCCTCTTCTCTCTTATATTCCTTTGATTTATTATATATATTGTCACCTGTGTTATTAGTTATTAAACACATTAGATATTGATCCACGTTGCTTGGTTTGCATTGGATGCTTATTTTGTTGTCTCTCTAGGGTCTTCCTTGGGGGTGTGAAGTGTTTCTTGTTGAGGCTATTGTCCTTGGCACTAAATACATTTTTTTAGATCTCTTTACTTTTTTGTAGCAGCTTAGATATGTTCTTCATTCCATTGTTGCAACCATTTTTGGAATCTTTTGCCTTCTTCACTTTTCCTTGAGTTATTTCATTATCTTCTTGTTTCCTTTCTCTGATTGCAAGAACTAGTTTTTTTTTTGTAACTGTGCAAAATGTGACCTAAAAAGTTGAGTTGGGTGTTTTAGATATATTTGTTTCTTCATATTTAAGTTTTAGTTACCCCATTCAATCTTTTCTTGTCCATACTGGTATTAGGGTTTGGTTTTGACCATGTAGAACATTTCCTCTCATTGAGAAATTGTGCTACATCCCTATCTTGTTTTTATTGCCTTCGCTTTTTCAATTTTTTCTCTCTTGTTGATTGCTTAAAGTGTTTGTTTGCCTTTGATTCCTATATTTGATACTTTTTTAGTGTTTTTCATTCTAGATTGTGGACTTTTTTGGCATCTTTTTGGATTCTTGGTTTATCTTTGGGTCCACATTCTTATCAATTTGGGGATTTTATGTAATGACCATTGAGAGATGAAAAGGGGATGAATTCTAGCCATCAACTAAGGTAAGTTGAACTTAGGTTTCTCTCACTATAATGGAGTAGCAAATATCATTATAACAGAAGGAACAATTCAAATCACATGGTGTACCTAAAAATATTATCTTGGATGAGGATGCCAAGTTCACTTCCAATATTTGGAAGGTATTGTTTGTTGGTTTTGGAACCCGACTATATTTTAGTACTTCCTATAATCTTCAAACTAATGGCCAAAGAAAAAAAAGTAAACAAAATTGTAGAGTACATGCTAAGAATGTATGTCATGCATAATCCAAAGAAGTCATATTATTTCCTATCATTAGTACAATTTACATACAACCATGGATATCTGGAGTCACTGAGGATGACTTCTTTTGAGGCACTGTATGGATAAAAATGTACCATTGTTATTAGTTTGGATGACCCAGTAAATAGGGTATTTCTTGGACCTGGCATGTTGAACGAAATGGAACAATAAATGACCATGATCAGGAAAAAATTAAAGGCATCCGAGGATAGGAAAAAGAGTTATGCAGAACACTAAAGGATGCACAAGGAATTGCAAGTGGGATACCATGTGTATTTACACATCATACGAAGGAAGAGCTCACTGAAAATGGGGTCTTGGGCTAAGTTGGCACCCATATTTTTTGGACCATTTCAAATTTTGGAATGAGAAGGGTTGTTTGCCTAGAGATTGGCCTTGCCACCCATAGTGAATGTGAATGGATTTTTTTTTAATTTCTTTACTTAAAAAGTATGTACATGATACTAGTCATATTTTTTACTAGTATGTGATATAGGTGGATCCCGAGGGAGAGTTCCAACCAAAACCACTATGCATCCTAGACCAGATGTATACCACACTCTGAAATTGAGTAATAGAGTAGGTCAAAGTGAAATGGAAGCACTTTGGACCTGATTAGGCCACCTAGGATATGGAAGGAAAAATTAGGGTACTATACCCATTTTTTTTAATGAATAAGTGGATGTAAGAGTTGTTATATATAGCCCATTTTTTGTTCTTTTACTTTCTAGTTACAAAAAGCACTGAGAATGGCGTTCCTTTAAGTGGGTGGGATTTTCAACACCCCTTACATAAACCTTATTTTTGAAAGTATTAAATATTGACCATATAATGCCAACTTGGAAATAATTATTGGTTGAGACATTGCGTAATTATAAAATAAATATAAATATGAAATTTTAATTGGTTGGCTTGAGGAAAGGGACACATAGATCCATGTTATATGGGGGTGCAGAGAAGTGGACAAGATTTCTTTTGGAAGGTGTAATAGAAAAATCCACCACTTAAAAATTGGAAAGGAAATGGTTGGGAAGAAGAAGTTCCCATGTTTTTCATGTTCCCATAATGTGGGTGAATAGAACCTAAAAATCCATGTGGGAGACAAGGAGCCTAAGGTAAAAGATGATGTGAAAGAAAAAGCATGGGCAGGGAGAGAATTTGATGGTGGATAGATGAGCATGAGCACCAGATCAAGGAGAGTTATGAGGGAGAATTTTTCTTAGATTGTTGAGGTGTGATCCCCAATATTGGTGCATCGACATTGTTGGACTATGGTGTTCAAGCCTAAATGGTCAATTAGAGGTTGAGTATAGGATTGGAATACAAGTGCTTTCTACGAGAGGTGATAAACCACTTAGGTGCTTACTATAAGGCTGAAAAACCACTAGGCATGGTAGAAATGCAGTAGGGTGCTTGCTGAAAATGGTTAATAAAACACTAGGTGCTAGCTAATAAATTTGATAAACCACTTAATGTTTCCTAAGTAAGTTGATAAACCACTGAGACGGTGAGTTATAGACTCCTTCAGTGCTTTCCTTGACAATTATATTGATAAACCACCTATAATGTAGACTCGTACTCCTGGATCTAATAAATACCCTAGTAGAACCTTGGATAAAATCTCCCTATGAAAGCATCCCCTCGAACTGTGGATCTAGCCCAGGGGTGGTCAGCTGCAAGAAAGATTGTGGTGAAGCTAACCTATGTTTGGGTGGAGAGTTGAAGTCCTTCCTACAATTTCCAACAATGTCTATCCATTCAGGTAAGTGTAATGACTTGTATATATTTGAATGTGAGTGAATAACTTGATAGGTATGTTATTGGCTAATGCATGGTTCAACATTAATTCTTAATTGTCATTGAAAATTGTTGCATGAACCTGGTGGAAAAGATGATTTATATGTTCTTATGGTTAAATTGGAATACAACATTATCTGAATATAATGAATGTTTCATCAACTACTAGAATATATGTGAAATGTGATTGGATGAATTAGGCCACACAACTAATTGTTGCTATCAGTATTCTATTTATTGACATGCTTATGAATTTCATGGCTCATTTCCTTAGTTAACACTATAGGATATCTCACATATGAAGAGGATGTATTATGTGCTATGTGTTAAGTAAATATTCTTCCATAGTTGTGGATCTTTGATTTTAAGAGTGGTGTGAGTGGTCTATGATTATGTACACCTACATGTTGTTTTAAAAAGTCCTTTGTTTTATAGAGTAAGCAGGATTATGGATTTCCTATGAAAGCTGAATTTGGAGTCATTTTCTCCATTTTATTCATATTCGATATAATTAAGCTTGTGGAGTCCTTGAATCTTGTTATTGTATGTGGATACAATTTAACTTGTCATAGTTATGATAGAATTCTTGGGAAGGAGTCACATATACATATTTATTCAGGCATGGATCTTGTTCAATGAAATTTGGTGTCTGGGTAATACCTTAACTAGGGGAATGTTTGTTGAATTCCTTAGAAATTGTCCTTGTTGAGAGTTATGGTAGAACTTTGCAATTGTATCTAGGTCAAAATGTTTATTGGTGAACCTTGTATCCAATTTAGATAACCTTTTAAGCATGAAGTTTTTTCTACATCTAGATATGTGGGGGAGACAAATGTTTATTTAATTGGTAGGCACATTCAGGGATCCAGACATCTAACCAGTTATAAATGTAGATCACTACTGAGAGGACGGGTGAATCAATAGTGAACTGAATTGATAAATTATTAAACATTTTTCCCTTTTTAACCAATTACTGAATATGCATCATTTAACTAGCAACACAATGTACATTTGCAGATAATAATATAAGCATATAAATACTATAAACAACATGAAAAAGTAATAATAAACATATAACCATCAAAGCAAAACCACATAAATGATCATCACATAGGGGACACCGGATAATTAGGTGGAGAACCCAACTAGGAAAAACCACCATTGTTGTTGTCTTCATCTGCTTCTTATTATTATTCAAAATATTCTTCTTTACATAGCCAATGACCACCACTAGTGTGCAAGCCTCTAATCTAAAAGGAGTGTGAGCCATTAATCACTTGAAAGCCACCACTCCCATAACTATGTAGGTCACCACCTTCACTAGTTTTATAACCACCACTTCCATAACTATGTAGGCCACCACCTTCATTAGTTTTCCAACCACCACTCGAAGGAAGCCTCTACTTCTTGAGCAAGTTCTCCAACCTCTACTAGAAGGAAGCAACATATCCCTTAGAAATCCACCACTCACCTACAAGGCTCTACCTGCAACAATGAAGGCCCCAACCTTGAAATCCAAATGGGCCTGATTCATCTATTTTCAAACTGCATCCCATGAAATCTACATACAATAAACATGAGCATTGTTTCATCCTAGTTTCATCTTGGAATCATAATAAAACGATTTTCACATATAAAAATCTCTCTGCAACTACCAATCTTATTATAAACACAACTAGCAACATACATAACCATCACTCACAAACTTATCAACAAAATAACAAACTTGAATACAAAAACTCAACCAAGTATCAACAAGAAACCATACAATACATAAATATAATTCTACAACCATATGAAATGAATTTCTAAAATAACAACACATGATTTGCTCAGATATGATTCATTGCATATACAACATTAGAAATACAAATGTGCCATAGAAAATATGCTAACATCGCAATGATATCCTTAAGAAAATTTCTTCATAACCTACATAAAAACATTTGTTGAAGTGTGCACACAGAACTCTGCAATAAACTAGTCTCCTTCAACAATCTACTACAACTACACCTATACTCTCACCATTGGCTCTCAAAATTATCCAATGACTTACACTAAAAAAGGAGCCAACCTCTCCAACATAAATCTTCCTCCCATAAATAATTTGATAGAGTGGTTAAAACAATAATTACAATTAGAATAATGGAGAGCTAATCATCTTTGTTCACATGCTCTTGATTGGTCTGGTATTTTGATATTTTTCATCCTTGACTTGATCCTCCATGATCTTCATTGAATGAGGGATATTATCAACCTTACCATTTTCTATATGACTTCCTCGGATCTTTTGACCAATTACCAAGTGCAAAAACCATAGTAACAACCCATGGAATTAATTGAGTGTGTGCACATTTAAGGAAATCCTCCTATATAAATATTCGCTTGCAAAACACATGCTCCTAGATAAGATTGCTTTTGGGATACTATGGACATGCCAAAAAAAATTATGCTATTTTTACCCCATGGACAAGTTATTCCTAGAGAAGATAGCATAATACTTGAAGTTTTTAACCTCTTGCCACCAAATTTGTGGCTTAGCTTCAAGACATGAACACGAAACCATGAGACACTTTAATAATCATAGGAGACAGTACATTAGACCAATATAAAGCATAAAAATCATGATTACAAGTATGAGAATTGGCTAACATCAATGGAAACATTACAATGCCAATGCAACCATTTATAGAGTGTCCACTTTCAAGAAAGACCTGAATGAAAATTAATATAGATAAAGTTTATCTAGTGCGGGGCCCTCTTGGAATATTAATGCATGAGGCCCAAATGTAAAATAATACGAATAGATTTTATCCATAGTGGGGCCTACTATGAATATTGTAGATGTGAATTCATATTTAACCATAAGTGGAGTTTGTATCCGAGAGGTTTCGGGGTTTGCACATAAGGCATGGATTAGTGTCCCTAGATGGTCCATGAAGTTGGATAATTCAAGAGGTTTTGGATTTAGTATAGTGTATTTTGGGTGGTCTTCAATGGATAGAATACTCATGAAGGGCTAGATTCAAAGGAGTTAGAGCTTGTGTAGTGTATCTAGAGTACACTTATCATGGTGAATTATTTTTAAGGGGTTGGATATGGGACCAGATCCAAACTTCTTTGGAATTGAGAGTGAATAGATAGTTTGGGTATTTGGGGAATGTGGCAAGGTAAAAAAAAATTGTACACATGGAAATCCCCTAAAATTTGATATAATGGAGAATTGTGGAAATATATGGTAAGGTATGTTTTTTGGGTCTTGATGGTGTGAGATAAAATGGCAAGAATCACGCTAGCTTGTTGTGGCCATGTGGGTGTCAAGTTGAACAATAGTTGATGTGGCATGGCCACATAGAATAGACAAGGGTGTCACATGGTAGTGTCTTTCTAACATGGAAAGGGTTAATGAGATGAAATTTAAATGGGAATAACTTTCAATCTGAGAGTCAGATTAAGATAAAAAGTTATATCAATCAAAAGCTCTCAATGTTCAAACGCAATGGTGGTTACGGTTTTAAGTTTTGTAAAGATTGGAAATAAAGGAATTTGTAACCCCATATTCACAATATCCCATGAGGGTTGAGTTGAGTCATAAGTAACACCATCCATAGCTCGAGAATAACCTAAGGGGGTGAGGGGAAGTATTACATATGTGTTGAAGAAGCTAAGATATTTATACGAGTCACACTCAAAATTGGAAGTGATTTTGCTGATGATTAAGCTCTTCAACCTTGAGTTGAAAGATGATGATCCCATGTCCATAGCCTTAGATATTAGAGCCATCATGAATGATGTAATTCCACTGGTGATAAGATGGGATTCCACTTAGAACCTTTGTCAAGGCTCTTTATCCCAAATATTCACACTATCTTGAATCACTACAAGTTAGTGCACAACTCAAAGACATTACTTTTGACACTTTTGTGGAGAATTTTGAAAAATTGGAGAAATATCTTAGGAATAAATGGACAACATATTAGTCCCTTAAAGATGTAGTATACCTTGCAAAGAAAAATAAGAATCATTCATATGATTCTCCTAAAGTAGTAGGTTGTAGAAGAGGACATAGAAGGAAGAACCACAAAGTTAGGGTCTAAACACCATCAAGGATAAATATCTGATCTCCACTACATTCACTACTATAGATATGCACATTATGCATCCATATATGAAGAATCCCATGGTAGAGAGTAAAGAAAAAACACAAAGAAAACAAAGGTAAACACTTAATCCACCAAAAGGAAAAACATATGAATCTTCTCATTACATTTTTCCCATTGCAATATTGGAGTAACTAAATATTTCTTTCATACTTCATTTTCTTCTTGAAAATATGAATGGTTGCTTGATGGGGGTGCAACCTACCATATGAAATTTAGAAATAATTCTTTGAAGTCTTATTGAAAATGTAGCTGAAGCATTGTACTTTCTAGACAAGCCAAGTCTCAAGCCATCTCGACTTGGCAAAATCAGGTTTAAACTACTTGGACTTCATAACTTTCTTCTGGATGATGTAGTCTACCTTCTAAAACTACAAATAACCTTGGCCTCCCTTTTTCACATTCATCGGCAAGAACACTCCAGTCATATTTTTAATGGAAAAGTATAGGTAAAAAAGCATGAAACATCACAGTTGTCATGACTAGAATAGAGGAAGAAACATTTTTTAAGATGTAAGGAACATCTACTCATGCATAGAACATTGCATGCCTTTCTCAGTACAATGAAGGTACATTGTAATCTAGTCTTATATGACATGAATAATTTGACATATTAATTATGATAGTCTTCATGTTTTTAAAATTAATGGCGTTTCTAGTTTTCAACTATTCCAAGGAAACTGAATCATTGTCATGTTTGTATCCTAGGAAAACATAGCAAACAACCATTTCATGATTTTTCTTCTAGGGAACATAAAAAGCTTGCACAAATTCATTCTAGTTTTCATTTCCTAATGCCTATTCCTTCCTTCTCTATATATATATATGACGACATCTATTGACTATTATACCAAGATGTGTTGGGTACACTTTTTGAAAAGTAAATCAAAACATTTTGAAAATTTTAAAATTTTCATGCATGGGTTGAAAATGATGCACAATCACATATTGTCTCTCTTTGTACTGATAATGGAAAAGAATGTACTTCTAATTAATTTTAAAACTATATTTTCCAACATGGGAGTCAACATCAAACTATCGTTCCTTATAATCCTCAACAAAATGTTGTAGCTGAAAGAATGAACAAGACTATTTTGAATATGGTTCATCCCATGATGATTTTAGAAAATGTAAATTCGATGTTTAGGGATGATGCAATTTTATGTGTAGTATATGTAAAAACATAGATATCCATATCATGCTCTCAAAAATAAGACTCCTTATGAAATGTGGTTTGGCCACAATCCTTTAGTAAGCCATCTTAGAATCTTTGGTTTCACATGTTATGGTTTGATTCCTAAGGAAAACATAAGAAAGCATGATGCAAGGAGTTGAAAGTTCATGTTATTTGGGTATTCATACACCACCAAATAATACCATATCTACAATTAGGCAAATAAGAAGCTTATATTATTTAGAGATGTGATTTTTCTTTAATATCCCTAGACTAGCAATATTATTTGCATGGTAGCTTCATCTTTTGGATAGATTCAATCATGCAAAAACTTATCATGAATTTGATAATGATATTCCACATCTTTAACGGGGGATCACTATCTTGGATCAATTTATGGAACCTCCTTTTGGAGCATTGTTTCCCCCTAATGAAGTCCCAACCACTTCTTCATATTAGGAAGACCCTTTAAGTGATGTGATTGAGAGAATTGGAAGATTGAATTTTGATGCATCCCCACCTTAATTGATGGAGAAATGTGGACCATCTCGTAAAGTTCCCACAAAAATTCTCACTAAATCACTTGAAAGTGTTCATCCTAATGAGGTTAGAAATATAGGAAGTAGAAGTTTGACCACATAAATTGGAGGTGATGTAGATTGTTTTAATTTAGTTAATGATATGGATGTTTCATATGATTTTGAATTGAATTTGTCTACTAATTTTGAACCAAATTCCCTAAAGAAGATACTTCAAAAGATGAATGGAAAGAAGCAATGCAAAAGGAGTATTATTCTCTCATAAAGAATGGAAAATGGAAGTTGGTGGACCCTCCATTTAGAACCGAACTAATTGGCTGCAAGTGGGTCTACATGAGAAAGGATAAATCAGATGGACCTCTTGGAAAGAACAAAGAAATTCTTGTGGCCAAAGGATTTTGTTGAGAAATGTAGCGAGAAAGTCTCAATTTGATTTTTCCTTTGTTAAATTGAGAAAATTCAAATTTCCACATTAGTAGACAATATGGATGCAGTTAACTTGTGTGACATTACGTGTGTCACTTAGTTTACTTAGTAAATTAGATTTAGAGGGCTTGGGGTTTATTTTAGCATGAGTGATTGCTAATTTTTAGGAATCAAGATTAGTTATTTCAAGTTGTTTTCAATTAAACTGGTTCTAACAGTTGATATAACTAGAGGAAGCTCAGTTGTGTAGTGGGACAATAGTCAAACTTAATGATCATCTGGTTAACTGATCAATCGACCCAAAATAACTAGTGCATGCAGAGAATTTGAGTTCCCCAGCTATGGTGGAGATTTCGAGGCAGTGTAACATAAGTTGTAGAATATTATGGAGTGTACATGTGTTGCATGCAACCAGATGATCAACTTTTGGAATTGTGCAGTCAATTGGAGGAAAATCCTAAATAATAGGGACCTAATTCCTCAAGAATTGTGCAAGGAAATAGGGGCTCAAGATGAGGGATAAATTGACTAACTTTGGGTTAGATATTCTCATTGAGTAGAGAGATAGGTTATTCACTTATAGGTTGAGCTCAAACTAAGCTAGCAATTGTAATACATCTCTATTCATCTGATTAATGAAATAAGTAATAAGGGGTTTTTAGTAGTTTATTTCCCCTAGAAAACTATTGTGCATGTGTGCCATTTCTTATTACATATTTGTGAATGTTGTTCTAAATTATGAGTTTAATTCCACAGAGCAGTAGAGTATAATTGTGTCTCTTGATTTTAGATTAAAATTCTTGAGTAGTTGTAATTCTACATCATAAATCTACATGTTATCAGAGTAGGATTCACATTAGAAAAATAATTTTAAAGTTATTCCTCAAGAGGTTCAGATTTCCAGCTTTAGTGTAGCAATATTTCTTTAGAGTTGGGAAGATGACCTTCAACGGTATGAGATTAGAGTATGCCATGGAAGGCGGCTCAAATTTCATTGCATGGAAGGATTGCATAGAGGCAGTGCTAGATGATAATGGATTGCTAGAATATTTCAAGAAAAACACTACAATACCATAGGCATTTGATTCAAAGAAGCTATCCCAATGGAAGAAATATGTAGTCAAGGTGAGGAGAATAGTATTGGATGGCATGCGATACCACATTGTCCCAAATCTCCATGGGAAAGAAACTCCTTTCGCAATGTGAAAAGAACTGATAGGGCTATTTAAGAATGGAAATGATCATAGAAAATAATCCCTCAAAGTCAAACATCGAAAAATTAAAATGGAGAAGAATGATATTATTCCATAGTATCTCACAAATTTACACAAGTTTTGGATGAGCTTGGAGGGGTTGGTGTGACTATTGTAGAAGAGGGCCTGGTAAGCCTAGCTCTTCTGAGCCTTCCAAAATCTTGGAATAGCTACCGGGACTTGGTAAATGGAAGTGAAATTGTATCAAAGTGGGAATTATTATGGTCCAACTTGGTACAAGTGGAGTTCAAGAGAAATATCTGGGATGGAACTTCATCCAAAGCAGAGAACGAAGAAAATTTTGTATTGGTTGAAAAAGGCAATAAGGGAAAAGGGAAGAAGTATCAAACCAAACCAGAATCCAACCAAGGGGGCAAAAAAAATACTTGTCCATGTTGGTTTATTTGGGCTTGACCTAGGTTCGGATTTTACTATGCACCAATAAAATCCTCAATCACTAGCCATTTCTACAATGACCAACAAAGCATGTCATAGTCTCACCCAAAGTGACTATGGGACGATGTAGAACGAATTTTATGTAGTCTTGAGGGATAAGGGTTATGGAAATATTACTCTCCTTTCACTTGACACTTTATTATTTACTTCGTTGTGTTCAATTATCTACTTAACCATGCCCTTAACAACCATAAACATTATTTCACTGAAGTAAAATATAACCAAAATATTGAACATAAAGAAAAAGATACACAATAATCATACACAAGTTATATCCATGAAAACTATACTTCTTATACTATTTCATTTAAAAAACATATAATTCCTTGACCTACGAACCCAATTGCAGATGTTTGTGCACTCAGATGCAAAGACTTTCCTTCAAGACCCAAACATATATTATAGAGATATTTCCTTATGTCTAAATCATTTCATTATTACTTCGAATTACATATTTTCTCCTATATATACTAATTACATCAATGGGTACATCAAAATACCATGGTCCTCCTAAAAGTAATCAAATATTGCCAAACCTGTTACAAAAAGAAGGGACTTCGACCCACCTCGAAGCCCCTAAGACATCATGTAGTACATAGTTGCATGGTACTCCACATTCTACTCCCTAAAATGCAGAGTTTTGACCAAAACCTAGGCCAAGTTGGGCTACGCCCAACAGTCCAAAATAAAATTCTTCAGAAGTCATGAATTCAGGCACTATGCTACAAAGTATCCACACAAAACGTCAAGCAAGAAGAACTCAAGAGGAGAAGCAGATGAGTCACTAGCTTCACATTTTGAACTATAATTCACCCTTATCACATGCATGGACAACACTATGATGGGGAGTGTGTGGTACCTGGGTTCTGGTGCCTCGTTCCACATGACAAGGTGTAGAGAGTTTTTTAGTCACCTAGAGGAGAAAGATCTCCAAATGCATATCGAGCTCAGCGACGATGGACGGTATAGTGCTACCAGGATTGGTATAGTAACCTTTAAGAGGGAGTCGACATCTCCTTTTCGCCTCAAAGATGTCTTGTTTGTTCCAGGCCTAAAGAAGAATCTCATATATGTAGTGGTTTTGGAAGAAAGTGGTTATGATGTGATCTTCAACAAAGGGAAAGTCTTCCTCAAACACATATCCATTGGACAGGTGAATTAGATCTGGGTTCAGGTGAAGAACATTTAATTTGGATGTTGAATATTGCACTATATTAAGAAGTAAGGTAGAGAAATTACAGAGTCATGATGTCGGTGAGCTCTAGCATAGAATATTGGGCCATTTGCATCATGGCACCCTGAAAATTATGCAACAAATAACCACTGGCCTCCCTAAAGTAGCATTTGAGCAGCAACATGTATGCAAGGGTTGTACCTTGGGTAAGTATGTGAAATCCACATTCCATGATCAAGAAAGAAAAGCACATGCAGTCTTGGATAGAGTCCACTCTAATGTTTGTGGACCTTTCTCGACAACCTCCACTGCTAGACATAAGTACTACGTTATATTTATATATGATTACTCAAGGAAGTGTTGGATCTTATTCATGTGTAAGAAAGATGAATCTGAGACATTCTCAAAGTTTGTAGAGTCCAACGCACTAGATGAGAAAGAGACTGGGAAGAAGATGAAATATCTTAGGAGCGATAATGGAGGTGAGTATGTTTCGAATGAATTCAAGGATTTATGTGTGAAAGAAGGCATTCGAAGAGAGTTGACAACACCCCACACCCACAGTAGAATGGGGTAGCCGAGAGAAATAACCGTAGCTTTGTTAGAGCTACAAGAGCTATGATACATGACCAAGTCCTACCACAGATTTGTGGGTAGAGGCATGTAACACATTAATCTACTTGTAAAACCAGAGTCCTCATTAGATACTGGTATGATTACACCAAAGGAAGCTTTCTTGGGGAGAAAGTCAAATGCGTCTCACTTCAAAAATTTTGGAGACTTTGTTAACTCCCATGTCCTCAAAGATTCAAAGAAGAAGCTTGATCCAAAAATAGAGATGGGTGTTTTTGTGGGTTAACCAAAATTCCACACAATTACTGTGTCTACTTACCTTCCCTCAAAATGAAACTTATGGGAAGGGATGTAATGTTTGATGAGGAGAAACAGATGTGGTGCCCTCTTGAGAGGGAGCTTAAAATCCCACCAGAATAGGATATTTTAGCTCCAAAGGAGAAGCCTCTGCGAGTTGTGGAGAAGCCACAAATATAGAAGCATAGAGTGAATACATCCACTTGAGCAAAACCATCGAGAGAAGGGAGAAAAAGAGCTAGAGAAACTAATAGATTGGTGTAAGATGTGAGGGAGAATGTGGGAGCTCCTTAAAATTTATGTAGGAAAAAGAGGTCACCTAAGAGGTACACTAGCTACATGGCTCTAATGACTGAGCTTGTATAGACTGACCCATCCTCTTTTGAGGAAGCAGTAGAGAAACCTTTTTGGATTGACACAATGGTGGAATAATATGAATCCATCATGAAGAACATTGTTTGGGAAGTGGTCCCAAGACTAGAAGATAAATCAGTTGTGGGTTCGAGATGGATATTCAAGGTTAAGAATGCAGCATATGGAAGAATAGAGAAGTGTAAGGCCATATTTGTGGACAAAGGATTCTCTCAAGTTGAGGGAATTTACTATGAGGAAACCTTTGCCCCTATAGAAATGTATTCATCCATCAAATCAATTCTTGCACTGGCTGTGCAGATGGGATGGAAGATCCACCAGATGGATGTAAAAACAACATTCCTAAATGGGGTTATTGAGGAGGAGGTGTACATCGAGGAACCATAATTTTTTGAGACATTTGATCAAGAGTCTCATGTGTGCAGACTCAAGAAAGTGTTGTACAGTCTTAAACGAGAACCCTGTTCTTGGTACACTAGGATCAATAGTTATCTCATAGGTTTGGGCATCATAAAAAGTGAAGCAAATGTGAACCTCTATCATATTTTGGTAGAAGTTAAATTTCTTATCATTGTTTTATACATTGATGTTTCAATGTTAACTAGTGATGAGCAGTTGATGAACTCTTCCAAGGAGGATCTTGCAAGGTAATTTGAAATGAAGGACATGGGTCTCATGCACTAATTCCTTGGGCTAGAAGTAGGGAAAGGCGATGGGGAATTGTTTGTGTCTCAAGGAAAGTATGCAAATGAGATATGGTAGAGATTCCACATGGAGAGTGTAATCCCATGGAGACACCTATAGAGCCCAACTAGAGGATGGAGACTGCCACTTTAGGTGAAGAGGTGGATGCTACCGTTTACTAGAAGTTAGTGGTTTCACTAATGTACCTTGTGAACACATGACTAGATATGTGTTATGCAATCAACCAGCTGAGCCAAGTTATGGTTAGGCTGATCAAAATATTTTGAAAGGAAACTAAGCATGTTTTATGGTACCTCAGAGGCACTAACCAGTATGTATTATGGTATAAATTGACAAAGGGAGTGAAGTTGTGTGGCTTCACAAATATAGATTGGTTAGGGAGTCCATCTAACCAAAAGAGTATATCACATGGAATTTTCAGTGTTGGATCCTCTTGATAGGCTGGAATTTTCCGCCAACAGCAAAGGGGATCTCCTTGGTATAGGTTCCCAACTAGAGCATGCACCATTTGTGATAGGGATCCCTTCCGGTATGTAGGCCCGACTATCATTCAGTTGTTTTGAGGTTACTTCAGATGGAGGTGGAATATGAACTTAGTTGAAAGCATGGAACTTGATAAATACAAGGAAATAATTGACAAATATCTTATGATGTATAAACCATGAATAGCCAAACTATGAACAACATAAATCTTATATAAAGTTATTATTAGTAGGCTTCAAATAAGAGTCATGTCTGCCAACATAAAGTGCTTAACAATTGTAAATTAATTCACAACGATCAAACATCTATGAGCATAAATAAATGTGCAATCAAAATAGATTATACCAATACCAATGAAATAGGTCACTGACACAAGAATATATTTAGCTAATCAAATACCATTCATATGAAGCAACACACATTTTGTAGTATGAGGCAGCATGTGAGGAGACCGCACATCAAATAGCTTTCAGGAACATCCGATCTACAAATGGAGAAAATACTCATGGAATTACGACATAAAAGATCTGAAGAATCCAGTAGTGGAGACGTACAATCACTCCTTGCATTAGTTAGAAGGACATAAATTCTCTTAAGCAATGTATATATATCTCCAAAAAGTCCTCAGCAAAAAAAATCCCTTACAAATGAGGCATGAGGGTGTATTTATAGGGTGAGGGTGACTCTTGGCCTACCCTTGACTCTTGAACTTCCTCATGACTCTTCATCTACCTGATGAATTTTGGTATTCCACATGACCTTTCGTATTCAAAACGTTCTATGCTACCAAAGTAGATACATCACAAAAAATAAGCTATCAACCTAATTCACTAATTTAACAATGGCAAGTTCTGGGATGTCAAGACCGAGTTGTTCTGTCAAATAGGTGCACCATAGGTTGTATTCCACTGCGATGATCTATGGCTGATATTCATCATGTTGATGCAAGCACTTGAGTGCATTTGGGATGAGGGTGGTCCATTTGGCATGCGTCTAGTTGTTCAAGGTTACTAGTTTGGTGTAGATCCTCACTGGTTCTACCACATAATGTGTGATATTTTCTTTGGTGATTGGCATGTCCTTTTTATGGGTTGCTTGTTTATATGTCTCTATGAACACCTGTACTTCCTTGGAGATCTCATCATGCTTCCTTACCTATCCGACTTCTTCTATAGAGGGGTCCCCATGAAGTTGGATCATAGATTCTAAGCCGCTGAAAAGATACATGTAGGATGCTAATACCCTGTCCACATCTTTGGTCAATTTGTCCTTAGATTGAATTTTAATGCGGAGTTGAACCTTGGTATTCTGCATGGTGATCCAATCCTTCTTAGGGACCACCGCTGGAGCTCTCGGGAATTTGTTGGACCATTCATGTATCTTATCTAAAGTATTCATAGCCTCCTTAAGCATCGAAACTCTTTCTCTTGTGTGGGATTTGATTGTCATGATTGGAGCCACTATGTGATGCAGTTTGGTCATCTCTTCGTAGACTATAGCCATGGCCTCCTCAAGGGTCTCTGTTTCTGCTTCAATTACTGCCTAGAATTTTGTTGCGCTTGTGTGAACTATGCGGAGTGCCACGTTCTCTTCTTCTACCTTCCTTCTCTCTTGCTCTGCTATGGTGACCCTTAGTTCGGATGCATAAAGCCTGTTCTAAAGGTCTGCAATATGCTTGCTCATCTAGGCCACATTGTGTTCTGTTGCGTCAACGAAAGCTATCTTGACCGAGGCAATCATTTGTTGGCTTGATATAATGTTGGGCAAAATATCTTTGGCCATGGTTACTGATAAAGGCTCAGCTGGATTCCCGGGGAAATATTTTTTCCTTTCTTTCACAATCTTGAGGTTTACTTTGTCGAAAGTGAGCCTTGTGAGATCTAGGACCTCCTCGTCCTGTCCCTCCGAGATACCCAGTTCTTGCAAGGGGAGGTGTCCGCTAGTGAGGGGAGTGGTAGGAGGCACGTCTAATTGGGGGAGTTCAATTTTCCCTGTACCCAGCTCTATTGTTTTTCTAGTTTCCCTTGTTCACTTTCCCTGACTTCCTTTTCCTTGTTCCTCCTTAGTTACTCTTCCTATCACCTTTTCCCTTGATCTGCGAGCGGTTGTTACCTCTCTAGCTCATCTTCCATATGTTTCAACTCTTTCTCTAATCTCCTATTTTCCTCATGTCTTCTCTTCTCTGCTTCTTCCTGTGCCCTTCTATCTTCTTCCTGCTTTCTCTTCTCTGCTTCTTTTTGTGCCCTTCTATCTTCCTCCTTTTTTCTCTTCTCTGCCTTTTCCTATGCCCTTCTTTCTTCCTACTTCTTTTCTTGCAATTGTATCTCCTTTTCTTGATCTTCCTATCGTATCCTTTTCTTGCTCTCGCCTTGGTTGCTAGAATATTGAGATTGTTAGATCTCTAGCTCCCTTTGGCTCTTAATCTCTTGCTTTTCCTTGCCAAGGTTTGTGTTCCTTTGTTCTAGCATAACATTAGTGTTCTCCTCTTCATTGTCACTCAAGATGTCTTCGACCTCTTTTCCATTTCTCTTCTCATATTCCCTAGTGCCTTTTGGCACCTTGTGCTATTTTATCTTTATAGTGGAAACCATTTATATGAGGCTCATGTCTTCCTAGAAATCATCGAGGAGCTCATATTCTTTGGCCTGCTTCTCGCTTGGGCTAAGCTCCCTTGTAGTGTTATACCAATTTTTTATCCCATCTTCGTGATCCTATTTATTATGAGAATATGACCAACTGAACTTTGCCTTTTGGAAGTGGGTGGCTATGACTTTCTCGAGATCATATGTCCAGTAGTTGAGGGTCACAAAGTGGCTCCCCTTCAATGCATCAGCTTCTGCCTCAACCTATTTGAAATTTTCGACCACATACGCTTTGATGGTGAGAGGGGAAGTGAGTCATGGTTTCTTTCTGCCTTTGTTCAATATCCTTGAAAAACACTATGTCATTTGGTAGCAGATATCCCGTAGGAGAATCTTGTTCGTTATGAACCTAGGTAGGGAATGAAGGGCCTTATGGGTACCAAATAGTTTGAAGAATTTTCCTTCTTGAATGGGGAACTAGTGTGCTACCTTGACCATAGTCTTCATAGCCCTCTTCGAAATGCATTGTGGTTCTTCTCCAAATAGTAGCTGATACAATGGGATGATGAAAGATTCATTTATCATACCTTTGTAATCTGTGTCCCAGAAAACCCTGTAATGGCAAAGCACAGGGTCAGCCGTCAATGAGTCCCAGTTGTAGCTCCAGTGCTCGAAGTAGCATCTCAAGCACACAAAATCGAGGAGGTATGAAGACATCGAATTCCGGAGGCCGTTTCGGCTGTGGGAGCTTGGTTGCAACTATGTTTGTTCTCAAGGATGATGCGAGGATGCTTACCCAGTTGAAAATAGTTCTCTGGGTGGCAATGGCGTACATGAGTGGGACCTAGGTGCCGTAAAAAACATCACAGTCTGCCTTACCATATAAGTAGAACATCATTTCAAAAATTAACTAATATACCTTTCCCAATCCCTCTGTCTTGTATGCCTGATCTGTTCTGATCTGGAACTTGGATGGGTCTTACCACCATTCCCTTAGGATGTCTTTCATCAGGGTCACAAAATCAGAGAGCCACCTGGTATTGAAAACCTCATGTCTCTCCGGGAGTCTGTAGTAGGCATGGATGTTTGTAGGGGAGATTGAGGCTATATGTTCTCCAGCATGATCCCTGATCGTCCATGAATTCGTATCTATATTTTTTAATATCCATTCGATCGTTTCAATGCATGGGAAGACTGCGGGTACGCCGCTACCTTGTGTAATTTTGACCTTTTGACATTTATGTATACTAGAAAGTCCTCTTGGGTTTCCAGAATGTATGACTTTGAAAAATCCTCATAGATGCTATACCAGGAGAGATTTTTGGTATTACTGATGTTGCAAGATGTGTCCCCAAAGATGGGTGGCTCCTCATCTTGGTCGACCTCCCATGACCCGCTTCCCGAGCCTCTATGGGTAACCTTAGGGGTTGGGGGAGCCATTTCATATTTGAGAGAAGAGATGGATATACACTCGAGGTATACGTCACCTGTCATGTCGAAAATACAATCCCATGATGAGAGACACGGCATGAAAATCAAACAAAACTGCAAAATAGAAGGAGTTTCAGCAGGTGATAGGCCAGTCGCAATGTTGGGTCCCTATAATACTAGTAATTACTCCATTACTATTGTAGTTGCATCCATTATTAATATTTTTGTGCCCCTATTAGCCCCATATTGTTATTACTGTGCCCCATAGAATCCCTCTATTGTTATTTTTGTGGCTTTATATTATTATTGTTAGGTCGGCTGGGTTATATTGTGACTCCTTAGACTCCTATATAGAAAGGAGGTTTTGTCATTTGGATCATCCAAGAATTGTTCATTTATGTAATGTAAAGGAGGTTGGCCCCTCGAAGAGGCTAAATTATAAGGCTTTGATCTATCTTTTCTATCTTTTCTTGAGCTGGTTTCATAACATTTGGTATCAGAGCTTTGGATTCTAGGGTTTCGCTGCTCCAAATAGGTCATCGTGGAATTTTTGCTATAACTTTTTTTCTGCGATGTTTCAGAAGTTGAAAAAAAACCACTTGAGAAGAAATTGCACTGAACCTTGGGTCGAAATTTTAGAGCTTTTCACGCTATATTTGCGGAGATATGATCTGAGGAAGTTGTTCTTTTTGCAGACTCCTGAATTACATTCCAAACAGGTGACCTGGGGAAAATCGTCATAAATTTCTCTTTGGGGATTGGATTGAAATTTTGTAAGAAGGTACAAAAATAGGATGGATTGTAGTTTTTTGTATGCATTTTTTAGATCGAAAGGTCGAAACAGTGACTCGTGGCATGTCATACAAGTTCGCTCTACTGGACTAGTCTATAATCAAGTCACTGTGGGAGATTTCACATAACTCTTCCTTGGAGAATCCAATTTGGGTAATACTTGTGGCATTGGAAAGAGGACACAAAGGGATACTGCAGATCACAAATTCAAAACTAGATGATCAGAAATTACAGAGATACATCAGAGGCAATATCGAGCTCCTACAAAGTGAAAAAAGGTGTGTAGATTTTCTTAAATTTTTGCTTAAGCTTGGTTTGAAAATTTATTTTGAAGGAATTCAAAGGGCATAGTAGAGCAATATTATCAGTAACTGATGCCTGGAGGAAAGAAAATACAAACACCTAGTAAGGAACCTGAAAGCTCTAGCATGACTCATGAAGAAGAGGAAGAAATGCTACATGATATATCAAAATTACAAGAACAAGTGCAACAAATGTCACTATCACAAAAGCTAACAGAAGCTAAGATAAATGGCGTGGAAGCTAAGACGAATGGCATGGAAGCTAAGATGGACAACTTGAAGATAGATTTGAACACAAATTTGAAGACAGGCATGGCAGATTTGAAGACAGATTTGACAAATTTTCTACAAGAAATACTTACCAATGGTGAAAAGGTAGTAAAGGAAACTCATGATGCGAACAAAAGAAATGTTAATCATGATTTCTTAGACTCTAATGTGGGATTGAAAACCCACCATATTCCAAAAATCGATATGAGGAAGTTTGATTGCAAGGATCCCGCAACATGGATATTACAAATGGAGCAATTTTTCGATCTCAATAATGTGAAAAACACACAAAAGGTATGTATTGCAACTTTATATTTGGAACCAAATCAGTTTGTATGGTATCAATTGCTTTGCTCTCGTAACCAAATTATCACTTGGGCAATTTTTACGGAAGAATTGATAGCACATTATAAGAATACAAAAAGCAACACTTTTTTTAGCCAATTGATAAGTCTCAGACAAAAGGATTCAATAATGGAGCACATTGAGGAGTTCCAAAAATTTAACATAAGGGTAAAAGATATTCCAGAGGAGCATAGGACTGATGTGTTCATAGGGACTTTAAAGGATAATATCCAACATGATGTTCACCTTTGGGAACCTGATTCATTAGAGAAGGCATTCAGGTTAGCAAGAAAAATGGAAAGAAAAATTATGGCAACCAGGAAGAATACCACTCACAACTATAAAGATGGAAGTGTGATTGCTCCTAGTCTTCCACAACCTATAAGGTTGATACCACAACAATTGGAAGAAAAAAGAGAAAAAGGGCTTTGTTACAGTTATGATAGCAAATATACTAAAGGTCATAAGTGTGCTGAGAAGAAATTATTCTACATAGATTGTGAAGAGGAAGAAGAAAAGGAGCAAGAAAGGTCAAAAGAAGAGGATATACTCCAAGAACAAAGCCTAGATAAAGAAGAAATGAATCCGACCATATCTTGTAATTCATTGGCAGGAATTACCACTCCTCAAACCATCAAGATAGAAGGACAAATCAAGAAGAAAAAGGTACTAGTGTTGATTGATTCAAGAAGTACCCACAATTTTATTCATTGTAAGGTAGCAAAAGAAATGAATTGCTTCTTATACCCAGCACCAGAGTGTCAAGTGATGGTTGCAAATGGAGGAACAATAAATTTCTCTGGAAAGTGCCATAATATCAAGATATCGATGGGAGAATACGTATTGACTAGCCCAATGCTTTCCATTCCAATGGGAGGTGCTGATGTTGTACTAGGAGTACAATGGCTATAATCCTTGGATACAATAGCTTTCAATTTTCAAGAACTTTTCATGAAATTTTCCATGGAAGGAAAGGAAGTTGCATTAAGGAGTATTGTAGGGAAACCAAGAAAGATAATTAGCTCTAATGGTATGACAAAGCTTCTAAAAAAGGAACAAAGGGGTGTAATTGCATAATTATGTTCACTAGATGTTTCCACATTGCAATCATCTATTTCTCCAGATCTCCAAAAAGTCTTGGAAAATCATTCCAAGGTATTTGAGACTCCCAAAAGTCTCCCACCTATTCGTGATCATGATCATGTTATTCATTTGATTCCATGAAGTGTTCCTCCAAACATCAAGCCGTACAGATATCCCTATGCCCAAAAGAGTGAAATTGAATGTATGGTTGCAGAAATGCTAGAGGCTGGTATAATTCAACCGAGTCAAAGTTCTTTCTCTGCTCCAGTAGTATTAGTGCACAAGAAGGATGGATCATGGTGCATGTGTCCGGATTATAGGTTGCTCAACAAGCTCACTATTAAAGATAAGTTTCCCATTCCCGTCATTGATGAATTACTGGATGAATTGCATGGATCAATTTACTTCACCAAGTTGGATCTTCGTTCAGGATATCATCAAATCAAAATGAAGATTGAAGACATTCTGAAAACAACATTTAGAACTCATGAGGGTCATTATGAATTTTTGGTCATGCCTTTTGGCCTTACCAATGCACCTTCAACATTTCAAGGTTTGATGAATTCCATTTTCAAACCATTCCTTAGAAAATTTGTGTTAGTATTTCTTGATGATATACTAATCTACAGCAAGTCTTGGAAGGATCATGTTGAACATGTTGATAGGGTGCTACAACTATTGGAGGAGAAACAATTATATGCAAAAGGATCCAAATGTTTCTTTGGAGTACAAGAGGTGGAATATCTGGGTCATATTGTATCTCATGAAGGAGTTAAGGTAGACCCTAGCAAAATTAAAGCCATTAAGGAATGGAAAATCCCCACATCTATAAAGCATCTACGAGGATTTCTCAGGTTGACAGGGTATTATTGCCAGTTTGTTAAGAATTATGGGAGAATAGCAGCACCTCTAACAAAATTATTGAAGAAAGATGCATTTTCATGGACTCCAGAAGCAACAAAGTCCTTCGAACATCTTAAAGAGGGAATGTGCCAAGCACCGGTCTTAGCTACACCGGACTTCAAAAAAACCTTTATTGTGGAATGCGATGCTTCAGGAAATGGAATTAGTGTTGTTTTAATGCAAGATGAAAGACCCAATGCTTTTGAAAGTCATCCAATCAAGAGAATGTTTTTACACAAAGCTATTTATGAGAAGGAAATGTCGGCAATACTCCATGGGAAGACACTTCAAGGTAAAAACGGATCATGATAGCCTTAAATACTTTTTAGAACAAAGATTATCCTCTAAAGAGCAACAAAAGTGGGTCACAAAGATGTTGGGTTATGACTTTGAAATCATCTACAAAAAAGGGAAGCAAAATGTGGTGGCAGATACACTCTCAAGAAAGGATGAGGATGTGGAAGCATTGTTGTGCGCCATTACTATTATCCAACCAAATTGGATAAACGAAGCAAGGGAGGAATGGAAGAATGACGAAGAAGTGTGGGCACTTATTCAAAAGTTACAAAAAGATTCCAGTACGTCTGATAAATTTACCTGGCAAAATGATTCTTTATGGTACAAAAATCACTTATACCTCTGTAAGAATTCCCAACTAAAACAAAAGATTCTTATGGAATTGCACACTTCTCCCTTAGGAGGGCACTCAGGATTTTTAAAAACTTATCACAGGGTTAAGAAGGAATTTTTTTGGGATGGCCTTAAATCGGATATTCAAAAATTTGTGGTGGAATGTTTGGTTTGCCAACAAAATAAAGTTGAAACAATTAAGACAC
Source organism: Pinus tabuliformis (assembly GCA_031772625.1). Lineage (NCBI taxonomy): Eukaryota > Viridiplantae > Streptophyta > Pinopsida > Pinales > Pinaceae > Pinus > Pinus tabuliformis. The sequence goes on from CM062818.1 coordinate 227,134,355, forward strand.
CGGGTCTATTACAACCTTTATCCATTCCAAGCCAATGTTGGGAGGAGGCTTCAATGGATTTTGTCACAGGTTTACCCAAGTCTGAGGGAAAGAGTGTCATCATGGTGGTAGTTGACAGACTTACCAAGTATGCACACTTTTGTGCATTATCACATCCATTTAAAGCCAGTACGGTTTCTATTGCATTTATGAAAACAATTCAAAAGCTACATGGAAACCCAAAGATTATTGTAAGTGACAGAGATCCCATTTTAACTGGAAATTTTTGGATAGAATTATTTTCTTGTCTTGGTACTCAGTTAGCTCATAGCGCATCTTATCATCCTTAATCTGATGGGCAAGCTGAGATAGTAAACAAATGTTTGGAAGGATATCTTCGTTGCTTTGTAACTGATAAACATACACAATGGGTCAAATGGTTTCCTCTGGCTGAATGGTGGTATAACACTTCCTTCCATACAGCAACAAAAATGACCCCATTTATGGCACTTTATGGATATCAGACACCATCCATCACATCATATTTAAGAGAAAATTCTAAGGTTCAAGAAGTGGAACATCACATCAAACATCAACAACAAGTCCTCCAACTCTTAAAGGATAACCTCGTGTTGGCACAGAATATAATGAAAAAATAGGCAGATCAACATCACAGCGAAAGAAGTTTTGATTTAGGTGATTGGGTATTCCTACGGCTACAACCATATAAGAAAATGTCCCTCAAGCAAGCTAAGAAGGATAATAAATTATCACCAAAGTATTATGGTCCATACAAGGTGTTGCAAAAGATTGCTACTATGGCATACAAATTGGAGCTTCCTGCATCTTCTTGATTGCACCCAGTTTTCCATGTTTCATGTTTAAAGAAGGTTATAGGCGACAAGCTCCCAGTTCAAACAATATTGCCAGAACTTGACGAGCAAGGAAAAATTATATTGGAACCGGAAGCAGTCATAGAAACAAGAACTCAACAGCTACGAAATCGATCAATTTCAAAGTATCTTATCAAGTGGAAGAACTTATCCGCTGAAGATTCCACATGGGAGGATGAGAATTTTATACAGAAGCATCCAGAACTACTCAAGTGTTGAGGACAACACCTTTTTTGAAGGAGAGGGGCATGTTGGGTCCCTATAATACTAGTAATTACCCCATTACTATTGTATTTGCATCCCTTATTAATATTGTTGTGCCCCTATTAGCCCCATATTGTTATTATTGTGCCCCATAGAATCCCTCTATTGTTATTTTTGTGGCTTTATATTATTATTGTTAGGCTGGCTGGGTTATATTATGACTCCTTAGACTCCTATATATAGAAAGGATGTTTTGTCATTTGAATCATCCAAGAATTTTTCATTTATGTAATGTAAAGGAGGTTGCCCCCTCGAAGAGCCTAAATTCTAAGGCATTGATCTATCTTTTCTATCTTTTCTTGAGCTAGTTTCATAACACGCAAGGGAGGTAGGTTGCAAGGTCATAAAGAAAAAAAATGTGACTAAGCAACTTGCTGTATAGGTCATAGGTGGAAATGGGTCACAAAGTCGTAGGTTGGGTTGATGGAGGTGGCAAGTCGCAAGCTGATGGGGTCGCAAGGTCGCAGGGTTGCGTCTAGGTGAAGTCACAGGTTGCTGTGTCGCAAAAAAGGAGGTATCATGGTCTTAAGCTGTGCAACTTAGGTTTTAAGAGGACCAAGGAAAATAATTTGTGGCTTTGGGAGGTCTAGGATTCTTCTAGGCAAGAAGGTTAAGGCTTACTAGTGAAAACTGGGAAGGCTATGGTCAAAGAATGGTTGAGGTTTGGGTTCGGGAAGAGTGGAAGTGGCCAAGGCAACTGATTTTGTGAAATGAGGTGCAAACTCCAAGAAACATGGGCCAAACCCCCTATGGTTGGGATGCAGAAGTTCGGGGATGCAGAAAGGGACACCTAGGAGAAAATCATGATTGCTGGGAAGGTGAAAGGTTACTTACGTAGAGCAAACCCCACGCACATCCAAGTCACAGATCTTCCTCATCTTCTATGAGACCAAAGGAGCCATTATAATAAGATTAGGGGACCTTCCATTTTATAAATTTGGTTACACGTGTGAGGTTGCATGGGTCTAACATGTGAATTTGTTACCTATGCGACCTTGTGACCAGGTAGTCGCGAGGTCGCAAGGGTCACATGGTCGCATTCATGGATGAGTGAGGTATGTGTGACCTTGCGACCAGCCAGTCACTAGGTCGCAAGGGTCACATGGTCGCATTGATGCCAAAGGGAGATATATTCAACCATGTGACCATGTGACTAGTGGGTTGCACGGGCCGTAACGATCGAAAAGTTTATACTTAGTCACACTCTGAAACCGTTACTAACTAACTTTAGGTAGGAACTAGTGACGTAGCTATACTTAGCTGAAATTTAGAATTTTCTAGGGTTCTTCGGGATTGTTGAACTCTTTCAGTGGATCCCGGTGGAGCAGGAGGCTCTGTATGATATAGGGGCTCCAAAAATTTTAAGGGTTTTTCGGATTTTTGGAGAGGTTGTTGTAGCAACTACAACATGTCTGCAATAGTTTCCTGGTACAACAAGAAGCAAAGATTTGTGGCACTTAGCTCAGAAAAATCATAATACAAGGTTGCAAGTCAAGCAACATGTGAGGCGATATGGACGAGAAATATATTTGTGGGACTATTTACTCAGATGATGGATCCAACGATGATATGTTGTGATAATCAGAGTTGCACTATGCTCTTTGAAAATAAGGTTTTTCACGATCAATCCAAGAATATAGATATTTGGTATCACCATTTACGGGACTGTGTGCAGAGGTGGATAATGTTGCTACAATAAATTCCTACAGAGGTACATGATGCTAAAATTTTGACAAAGGCCTTTTTCAAGAGGGAAGCTCGAGTTCCACAAGTGCAAGATAGGGGTGGTTGATGATCCCTTTGTTTCTGATAGGGAGTGTTGATAAATGCAATGCGAAAGTCTCAATTTGATTTTTTTCCTTGGTCAAATTGAGAAACTTTGACTTTCCACATTAGTAGACAACTTGGATGTAGTTAACTTGTGTGACATGCCGTGTGCTCTAAATTTACTCAGTAAATTCGAGTTAGAGGGCTTGGAGTTCAGTTGAGCATGTGTGAAATTTGTATCAGTCAAGGTCAATTATTTCAAGTTGGTTTTAGTTAAACTAGTGCTAACTATTGATAGAACTAGTATAAGGTCAACTATGCAGTGGGCCAATAGTCTAACTCAGTGATCATCTAATTAACTGATCAATCAACCCAAAATATCTAGTGCATGTAGAGAATTTGAGTTCCCTAGCTGCAATGGAGATTCCTAGACAGTGTAACATAAGTTGTAGACTATTCTAGAGTTTACATGTGTTGCATACAACCAAAGTATCAACCTTGTGAATTGCACAGTCAATTGATGGAAAATTCCTAAATAATAGAGTCCTAATTCCTTAGGAATTGTGCAAGGAAATAGGGTCTCAAGCTAAAGCAAAATTTGACTAATTCTGGGTCAAAGATTCTCATTGAGCAGAGAGATAGTTTATTCACTTGCAGATTGAGCTCAAGCTGAGCTAGCAATCGTAACACATCTCTATTCATCTTATTGATGCAAGCAGGCATAAGGGGTTTTTAGTAGCTACATTCCCCTAAAAAAACATTGTGAATGTGTGTTATTTATTATTGCATGTCTTCAAATTTATTGTAAATTGTGAATTGAATTTGACAGAGCAATAGAGTATAATTGTCTCTTGATTTTAGATTAAACTTCTTGAGTAGTTGCAATTCCACATCATAAATATACATATTTTCACAAAAAGAAGGTACTGATTATGAATAGGACATTTTACCCACACAAAAAATGGGCCACCATCTAAACTCTCTTTCCGTGACACCTTAGAATGGATGGAAAGTCCATCAGATGGATGTGTTGACTGCTTTTTGAATAGAGACTTATAAGAAAATGTGTTCATGTCTCAACTAGAAAGCTTTGTTGTGAATGGAAAAAAATAGAAATATGAAAAATCATCAAATCCTTATATGGCATAAAACAAGCACCACAAGCCTTGTATGAAAGAATGATTGAGCATCTTCTAAAATTAAATTTCACACTCTAATATCTATGATGGAACTCTATTTGTCTAGAAAGTGTGAAAAAATGTTTTCTATCTTATGGTATGTGTAGGTGATTTATCGATAATAGGAAAAATGAAAACTACATTGCATCCATAAAGAAAGAGTTTAAGAAGGGATTTGAATGTCAAATTTGGGAAACATTCACTACTAATTGGGCATTGGTGTAACCCAAAACGCAAGGTATTTATTCCTTTCTCAAAAGAAATACATTAGATATTTTTTAAACAAGTTTTGCATGGATGAATGCAATCTTTTATCCACTCCAATGGAACAAAATATCAAGTTCACTTGTAAAGAATGAAATACATTTGAGGAACTTCTCCTGATGATGAACCACACTTGTTGATTCGAAACGCGTCGACAAATGATTTATCTTGTGATTTACGCCAAAGAATTTCTCTTAAACTTGATATGGATCACAGAAGCCTCAATTCAACGATATACATATAAACAACTTATGGGAAGTATTATCTACCTCACCACTACTAGACATTTTTTTTCATTTTTTGTTGGAATCCTTTCCAAGATTAGGCAAAAGCCTCTTGAAGGACATTGGTCTACTGCAAAAATAGTAATAAAGTACTTGAAAAGAACTCAAGTCTTTCGACTCAAATATTCACAGGAGGATAATTTTAGCCTAATTGGATATTTAGATTTATATTTTAATGGAGGTAAGGAAAATGGATATTGTCTACTTGAGGTTATCTTATTCTTCTTGGATTAGGAGTTGTCTCTTACAGGTCACACAAACAATCAGTTCTAGCAGATTCCACAACAAAGACTAAATATGTGGTAAATAAGATAGGTAGATCGAGAAAATTATTGAATATTTGAAGGATAAACAGGTGAACTCTACTCCCCTTCCAATCGGAAATACTTTTGCAATTAATTTAAAAAAAAAAAAAAAAAAAATTCTATGATCAAACCAAACATATCAATACAAAGTATCATTTGATTCAATATCATGTAGAGGCCAAGACTATTCATCTATGACATTGTCCTACAAATTAGGAAATTACAAATATCTTGACCCAAGAACTTGGAAGAGAAAAGTTTTAAAGGTTCAAAATGATTCTTGGACTCACAAATACCCCTTTAGATTGAGGGGGAGGGTGATAAACATCTAATCCTCAGGGATTGGGTGAATAAATTTGTATATATGTAAATAAAGGAAAATGAACAGATAAAATAGGAAGCGACCTTGGAAGATGAATCACAAAGGTCACACCTTTTCATGTTATACAATTATGTTCACTTTAATGAAAATCATCATTTCGAGAGTTAAATTCCTGACCTAATAGTAGATTTCTTTAGAGGCATATTAGAATACAATGATGATACTCCTCAAAGATATATCAAGAAAATGTTGGAAGAAGTTCTAAGGGATGTTATTACAAGTTTACCTAAATATGAAGGAAAGAGTTTCATTATGGAACTCACAACACTTTCCAATGTCCTTTTTTCACTTCCAATTACCCGTTTTTTCTGTGACTTGGGCTGGTTTGTTAGGTAAAACTTGACTAGATAAAAAAAGTCAACATAGATTGGTCCATAGTGGTGGCTTTGAGCCCATGTTTTTTTAGTTTCCCATGGTTTTGTGCCCATGGATTACATGTAATGAATCCTTTAAAATGATTTGGAAGACTTCATTATAAGGATCTAGGGAGGTGTGAAATAAAGGATCAATTAGCCGTCTTGGTTGAGTTTTGGCCAAGGGACTAATGGAATTCTGTTCACTGGTTCTTTTCCCCAGGTTGGGGTTTTCCAAGGTAAACTTTGTTTGCAATGTGTTTATGTTTTATGATTTCTTCTAGTTGGTTTAATTTTCCTCTCAATACATTTATTTCTGTCCAGTTTATTTTAACATGGTGTTGGATATGAGGGTTATGCTAGGGTGAAGCACTCATTAATATTCGATGGTTTTGCATTGCACTATTAGTGCGGGATTCCTCATATGATTTATTAGGAGAGGATGCTGAAGCATGTCAGAGGGGAGCTAAGGGTAGGAAGACTACTACTACGAGGTCTTCCTCATCATTTCCCTCAGTTTTGCAAATCATATTTAGGATAATGGAGAAAGACTTGTAGCATGTTAATGGGGACCATGTGGCCATAGGGGTTACTCTACTAAAGGTGCTTATTCCAAGTATAATGCTAGATTCAGTGGGTAGTAGCGTGTAGTACACGACTCATATTTGGTGTTTTTTACTTGATTTTGTTACAATAAAGATGGTAGGAATCAAATTCCAAGCTATGAGGAGGGTAATGGTGGCTATGACAAAATATTTAAGAATTAAAGCACTAGAGAAGACAAATTTTCAGGTAATCATGGTGGAGGAAATCTTGATGGTTGTTAGAGTTGGGGATAGTCTTACATGGGTTAGCATGTAAATATTGGCAAATAAATCCCTACTAGACATTGACTCTTTTAGCGTCACCTACAAAACAAGTGAAGTCTTGCCTTAGGCACCTATAGGGACTATAGGAACCAATGTTTGGTAGTGGTTAAGGGAAATGAAACCATGTTTAAACTACCTCCTTCGACGTTCTACAATATTTAGCTAAATCCAATTGTAAACATTACCCATGGAATACATTAAAACATTAGCAAGTTTTAAAAATGCATGTAACATTTTTACACATAGTGTAGTCTTAGACATTAAAGTATTTAGTGCACTACAAACTACTCAAGACATTACTACAACACACTACAAATAAGCATAGTCTAATGTAGTAAGAAACCAAAACATCAAACATGAAAATAGGGAAAAAAAACTAGCCATCATCTATCTTCCATTAATATAAAAAGGAATTGACCACGAGATTACAATGGTACCATATCAATCACAATTCAACTCACCAGCCTAATCAACACAACATTACAACATTACAACAATCAAGAACACTAGAAATAACCAACTAACCAACCAATACTAAATTAAGCAACATGTAGAAAACATAAATCCTCTCGCCTTTTGCCTATTTGTAGACAATTATGTGGTCCCAAGCCGATTTCATTACAATGGAAAATATTTATCATGGATATTACCATGGGTAGCTCAACTACAATTTCTATTCTTGACTCGATCAAAACCGGTTTGAAAGATAAAGTCAAACTTAATCATTTTAGCTTGACCACCTCATGTGCCACTCCTTTCCATGCACTCTTTCCTTCCATGCCATTTTTTGTGTTGATCCATTTACAATAATTACATGTTGATTCTTTGCACTACATTCTTCTTTACACTTATGCACAACTTCACAAAAATTGTCAAAACTACCTCAACTTTTATTCAAATATTTTACGCTAAAATTGATCCTAACAAGCCCCAAACACTCACATGTGGCTCATTTTGAGCCACTTAGTTGAAATCCAATGAAAGTATTTTCTCCTTAGATATCTCCTTCAATAATTTGAGTGTATTGCACACACTTTCAATCTTAGAATGTATTTGAGTAAAATGTGCAGTTAATCATGTGGATACTTTAATTTTCATTGCAATGGAAATTCACTCCTACCCTTCCTCCACTATGGTCTTGACTTCTTTTGTACTTTCCCAATTTTGTTGGTAATCCACAATGCTCCCTCCTGTAAAGCTTCCAACCTCTACACCAAGTCCTATCTTGTTACTGTCATCTGTTTTATTTCCTTTTCCAACTGCAACTTCTCTTGTATATCGGCCTTATTCTCTGTCACTGACAAAAAACTCAAACAAGCGATGAATTTATACACCTTCTCTTTAGAACCTTGAACTTTATAAGAAATATCCTACAACTCCTAGTTTTGCAATAATAGGTTGGTCCATAAGTTCAACCCTTCCTCTTATGCAATTTGACATTACTCCTCCAGAATATTCATTTGTACAATATGGAAAATAGTCCTCTCTCCTTATACCCAACATTGCTTCTTTTCAAGTGGGGTTAATGGATTTTGTTGCACTTTTATTTCCTTGACCTTGGCTTATAACCCTTGAATAGCCTCTTTGATCTTACTAACTTGAACTACTACCAAGGTATCAACCTCTATAGACTCTTCTATGATCTAACTATATACTAGTTCAACTGTTGCATGTAAGCCATTTTCTCTATTCATGACCTACAACTTCTCTTCTTCAAATTATGCCTTCTCACACTGCGATGTTTCTTATGCTATATTTACATGTAATAATTCTAATACTTTAGTTTTTGTGTGCAATTTTAACTCCAAAGTGACACTATTCTGCAACTGATGTAAATTATCCAATGATAGCTAGGAAAAAATTAAATAAATATGTTGCAAACCTTGAGTGTGTTGTTGCATCTATGTGGTAGGAAAATTTATAGCTTGTGGAAATATTTGGAGTGCGCAAAAATATCTCAATGTATTAGATGTATTCACCCATGATTCGATTATTCCAGGAACACTCTAAGCCTCCATTTACATTGTCTACATTGTTGTATCAAGCTACACAATTGTTAACTTGTTGGCCTCTACTAACTACTACAATAGCTCTAGTTGTTCTAGTGCACACAGCTTATCCTACTGGACTTTTGTTGGTTCCTCTTTCATCTTCTCATCCACCTGCTTGGAAATTGGCTCATTGTCATCTTCAAATAAGAAGGTAACCTGAGTGGCGATTATGCGCATTTGTTTATGCTTCTTCATAGCACAGGATGTGCCTTCTTATGCACTGGCATTCTGGGTTATTTTTGTTCTTGCCTCTACTTAACATGTTTTTCCATCAGCTCTAAGGGGGTTTTCATCTCTCCCAATTCTCTTGTTATCCATTTAATTTATAAAAATGTGTTGGGGAATAGGTCTTGGTATTCTCTTAGTAAATCAACCACTTTTTCTACTATCTCATCATCCCAATAATTTCCTATAATGGATAACTTATTTCCAATATTCACTTTCTTTATCTTAATGGGATTGGAATAATCTTCCATCTCCAACTTCAGTCTTGATACTACACACTCTCATTTTGTCTCTATAATTTTCAAATTCTTGGGTCTTCATCATCATCCACTCTTTCTGTAATATTATAGCATTCCATAAATCATTTCACATTATGTGAATGTCTACGCATTGAAAATAGAGCCATTGATTTATGTACAGTTTGATATTCTAGCACAAATATTTTTCCTTTCAAGACCTTCAGGGCTTTGTCAAGTGGATCCTCCTTAGATGTAAAGTGGAATGTGGATTTGAAACTTTGGGTCATTCATTTGCACTCAACTGTACCTCTACGCACTTCCAACTCAACATACCAATTATTAGGAAGAACATCTAAAGTATGCCCAAACCTGTGCACCCAATCCTATTGTGGTATCCTTGTTTTATTCCAAGCATCAACAAAAATCTTCAAATGGATCATTAGATAATCCATCCTTGTATATTTCACTACCTTAACATCTCATTTTGAACCAAAATGAACATACAATAGATGCTTACATTTCCCCCATGTTTCTATGTTATTCTTATGAATTATCCACCATTGCATTGGAGTTTCTCTCAAACAAACATCAAAAGCTAATAATCTTAAATTCTTGTGTATTTGGAATTGAAATTCTCGTACAAAAGATAAAACATTAGGAAAACCATCATGCCTTATAGGCTTCTACAACTTAGTCCTGATCCAGTGCACTACATGGGTAATGTGTGCGCACCTTCTAGTTGACACTTCATGCAATTTATTCTTCCATTTTTCCAAATATTCTTTAGAATCAGATGACCATGAACTAATATCGTGCCAAATAAAAACACCGTATGTATTTGAATTGACATATTCCTCAATCCGTGAAATTATATTATAAATGTTGTCCAAAGGTTTTTATCTAGCTCACCCCATAGAAGATTGATGTATTTATCCCCTACCCTATGATCTGATGGTGGAATTACTCTAACATCTCAACTCAAATATCATCTGCCCCATTTTCAAAATGATGATGACCTAATTATAAAATTCCCATTCAATTTCAAACATCGTGAGATATGGATATGTGTCATCCACTATTTCGTACGACTTCAAATTCTATAAAACTCCTAACTCCATCAATATACACTTCCAGATTGGACAACCTGCCGATGGGAATATTTTGTATTGTTTTTCCAACCTTATTTGAATAGGAGACCAAGTTAGTTCAGGCTTTCCTATCATTTCCCATGTTTTCTTCCACGGAATGTTTACATATTATCTTAATTCTATAATAATGTTGTCCATATCGTAATCACCTACTTTCACACTGAATCTAAACTCCTAACTTGTCCACTTTTTGTGCCCAACCTGATTAACTACACATCATGGAGTTTGCACTATAACTCCTTTTGGTTCTTTGGCATGTTGATCTATCTACATGCAGAGCTTATCCAATGCACTTTCATCCTTTATCAAGTGCAAACAAATTTTAAAGATGGTTTTAATATAACTTCCCTCAACTTTAGTCTTCATGATAGCCATTCTGTCATAAATGGGAGGTATTTCATATATTGGAATCTATTTTTGAATGTCTCATTATGATACAACAAGCTCTCTATGTGCCTCCTTGTATATTTACTTATTTTTAAGTGGATCAAACTTTGGCAAAATATATACAACTTTCCTTACACACTACTAATTTGTATTTGTTTCCTTCACGACATCCATCCCAGTCTTTTCACCTTTCTGTGTAAGTATGCCCACATGTGATGCTATGAATGTAAATTATTAATAATAAATATTTAAAAATTATTATTATAGTCAAGAGGCATGTATCATAAGGACGTGACCATTCATGAAGGGGAACCTTCCTATATATATAAGCAATCCCTCATTTGTAACAATTCCATCGTCTCATATCTTATCTACATTTCTCATATAAATGTAGTATTATCCTATCATGTATATTTATCTATTTCGGATATTCTGGTGCATATACAAAACTTGTTCATTACATTGGTATCAAAGTTGTTCGACCCTCTAGCCGCTCAACTACTGCATAGAGCCAGTTTGATCAAGCTTTTGGCCATCAAACTTTCATCAATTTCGTTGTCATCATGATTCAAGCATTTCACTACACAAGTTTTCAAATATTCTCTATTTTTCCATTAGGCCTTTGGCCATTAAAAAGAAAGAAGAAAAAGCTTATATATATCTATATATATATATATATATATATATATATATATATATATATATATATATAAAAGAAAAACAGAGAATTAAAAAAAAAAAGTTAGAGATTTAAAAAATAAATTAAGAAATTATATTTAAAAAATTAAAAAAAAGAAAACAAAATAGTTATAAGAAAAAATAATAAGAAATAAAATCAAAATCACAAAAATGAAAGTAAAAATACTATACAATGGCTACCACCGTCGGATAGAAAATCATCATTGAATGAGCCACCCAACTTCTATCTCCATCCACAATGTTGCTTTACATTGGATACTCACCTGTTGCATGTAGTTGGAACCTGTCACCACTGCTAACCTCATTTCCCGTAGCTCAACAGACTGGGTTGGACACATAGCCCTGATAGATCGTGGAAGTGCCACTAGTGGCCATAGCCGATTGAATGTCACAATGCCACTGTTGTTTCCATCGACCAACTCTACCATCTCTGACACAACCATGTCCATATAATGTCGACCTTGTAACCTGCAACACAAACTGACCTACAGCTACTCAACCATACAGAACACAATAAATTATTATATCCTATCTCTATCTATGCATAACATCAATTAGTCCCATTCTGTGCTTCAACATTTAATTTGTCGTTCGTATGGCTGGGAAAATTTCTACATACTAATGCATTGTATAAACGGGAAACCATCCACCATTAGCTTGTATCATTGCTTCATTTCCAGTAACAGTAAAAGTGGTTCAAAGATGATAGGAATAAAAAGACATAGGAAGAACGATTATTGTTTGAAATTTAGGAACTGTCTCCACCTTGAATAGGCATCAGCAAAGGGTCAGTTCGTTTAAAACCAAATCATGAGTTTTCCTTTGGTCTTAACCATATAAACATGTCAAAATAAAGTGACATTTTTTTAAATTGAAAAAGGTGATATATAAGAAAAAGGAAGATTTCTACATATTAAGAAATTATATAAAATATATAATCAAAGGTTATAAGAGGCTTTGAAGTATTATATATAAATGGGGTTACTGAAAATTATGCCAAAATAACGAGGAATATGTTTAACTGACATTAAATTATTTATAAGGAAAAAAAATGTTTCCTTTAAAACCCTAATCTCACCCGAAAAAGAAAAAAATGGAGACCAATAATGAAAGACAAAACCTTTAGTAAATGTGTTAGTGCACGATTTAAAATCGAAGGATCACTTGTAGGAAAGGATATTATTATCTTTATCAATCCTAATTAAGATAATATTATGTTAGCATTGAATGTGCTAACCAATTAGTTATTCTTGAATCAAATATTATTGAAATGATGGATTTGGCGAGTAACAAACAATATGCATAAGCAATCTATTACTAAGTATTGGATATTATACTTTTATCTCGCAATTCACTGTTAAAACATTATATTGTGACAATACTGATATGACTTTGGGTTCAACATCGATGGAATCACTAGGGTCCTTCATCCTAAATACGAAGAAGTTGTTAACATTTTCCTATAGGAAGAAAAACATAACACTACAGGACATTACATTAAAATTTGATTCAATAAAAACAGAATACATACAAGATATCTTAAAAATAATTTTCAATAATTTCAAAAATTAATACAACATATGTGAAGGGAAGTCGACAAAATCTCCCCTGAAAAGAATGAGGAAGTCTCTCAGCTTAAGGATATATTGAAAAATTACTAGCAAAAATTAAGAAGCTTAATAAGGACAAGAAGTCATTGGAGAAAGGTACAATATATTATTAAGAAGGAATCTTCAAAATCTTCAAATGTAGAAATTCAAGTTCAATAAAGAGGAATGTATCTTGGTCCAGTGAATATCACAACTCAACCAGATGACAAGCTAGCTGAAGTAAAAACATATTTCGATGTTGCAATTCAGGCAATGATAAATCCAAATGAATATTTTGTAACCAACTCAACAACATCAACATTTGAAGTAAATTAGGGAACTTCCACAAACACGATAAGGGAAAACCAAACCACAATAACCCCTTATCAACATATGAATAACAAGAGTAGACAACTCATTCAGTCTGAATATGTATGTCACTTAGAATAGAAACAACAAACTTATATTCCAAAGGCTACTAATGTTAGTGCAATTCAATATTTTGATAAAAGTTCACATGAAGTATCCAATAACTGGAAGATTCCACAATAAATTAATTTAGGATGGTCAGATCCCTTCTCATTTCAACAATTTTATATATCACTCCAAGGATCCTATCATCTTGTATCAGCAAACACAAGAACTCAAAGATTTCCAAAAGTTGTGAATATATTACAATACAAAAAAATAATAAGACATGCCTTGTCAGCAATAAGCTTTGAGGACAAAGCTTCTTTGAAGAGGAAGGAAATGTTATGAATCTAAATTAATAATAATAAATAGTTAACAATGATTAGTATATTGAAGAGGCATGTCTCATAAGGACACGACCATTCATGAAGTGACACCTACGTAGGTATATAAGTGGGCCCTTATTTGTAACAATTCCATTATCTCATATATTTTGTACATTTCTTATATAAATATAGTATTTTCCTATCATAGATATTTATATATTTTAGATATTATGAATATTTTTTTGCATATATGAACTTTGTTCATTACATGTGATTGGTCCTTTCACAGCTCTACAATAATCATTTGAACATTCTACCCTTCATTCTCATCCCATTTCATATTCAGTGAGGATAGTCTTTTGTTGCATGGTCTAGTTCTCTACAATCGGTGCAATTTGAACAAGGGTTGGTGCAATATCTTGTAATATGTATTGTCTACCCACAATTATACCAAATTTCCCCTATTTCCCTTCCAAACACTCCTCCTCCTCAACCCAGTCCATTAGGTCCTCTACCCATCATTACTTGACCTCTTCTTTGTTGATTATATGGTCTAGGTTGATTGTAATTTTGTGCAATTCCTTTTTTTCCGTTATTGCACTTGGTAAGAATCCATACTGTAATCCATCATGAACTCCAATGCATGAAAATGATGAATATCATGTCCCACTGGTTCACACAAATCACAAAACAAATTCCTCGTAGAAGTCTCATATTTCCACATCATGGGATAGTTCAGGGGTAAATGTCACCAAACCCTACAAACTTCAAACCATAGGCCTCTTCCTTGCACCAATGGATTGGATGTGCTAATTTCCATGTATTCTATCAACATAAGACACTCATTATTGTGGTGTGTCTCCTTCCTACATATTGTGCGTCATGCTTCCTCATGATTTTATTTTCCTTCTTTCAACTCCTGTAACTAAATTATCAGCATGGCTAGCTATGAATTAAATTGATCTATCTCAATAATATCTCCACTTTTGTTGGGGATGCCTCCAATTTTAGTGTGATCTCAAAGGCTTTTAATTCTGATGCAATTTTCCGCTAAGTCAATGGTATTCAAATATGGGGGAGTAGTCTAGCAATGAACCACTCCTTGCATTGTGCAATTGGAATCTCAAATGCCAATCATCCCAATAATACCTTAAACCTTTTATCATAGTCACAAAAGGACGTATTTGTACCCTACTTTATTTCCTTCAATTTTATAGTACACTGTGACTCAGACTTTGGTTTTGAGAACTCTTTCAACAATTTTTTCTTTATATTTGACAAATTTCTATGCTATCAAGCTAGATTGGTATTCTTATACTTCATATACCACATCAATGCGTGGTCTCTAGAGGTAGTTTCTAGTTGCAAAATATTACTAAGTTCATCTTGGGCTTGATTCAAAGTCCATACTGATGCGGGAGCATGTGGCTCAGAGGGGAAAAATCTTCCAACTTATTCCAAAATATCCAAAAAAATCTACAAGCAAGGGAGTGGGGTCCTTTAGCCTGCAATTTCCTTGTCTTTTTTAGTTAAAAATAGGATAAAGTAGAGAATAAAACATGCTATTTATGTCACAGATAGATAAAATGTAATAAAGCTTTTACGCTTTAAATCATTATGTAAAGCATGCTTTTCTAATGGATAAGGACCGAGAGGGCCTATCCTTTAGTTATAAATAAAGAGGCAGCGATACTCTCAGCAGAGAAGAGAGGAGAGAGTGCTAGAGCATTATTATACTTAACACTTTTCTCTTGGCGTTCTAATAAATGATTTCTGTCAATATGTATGCGTAACTTATCTCACTGCGCATTAAGAGTATTAGATTTCTTTACTGTTTCCCGCATGATGCAATTACTGTGTGGTTAATCATTTAGGGTCGCTTTCTTTTTATTGTGGCGTTTTCCAAGCCTTTATAGTCACTTTGATCAAAGAAAGAGGAGAACTCTGTTTACACAAAGAAATTATAATATTTTCCCTTAAGCGAAAGTGGGCGTACGTGAAATATTATCAATATTGGTTCCAACCCTTATCGGGTCCGAACCAATATCGCAGCGCATCGGAAAACTTATTAACAATGGATGTGTAAGATCTGAAATCTCGGAGCCGATTTATTATAGGGCGCAGCGTATAAAGTCTTTCGGGTCCGAAAGGAGCCCGTAGTATGACGGAGTGGGCAAGCTCCGAAATCCGGAGCCGAATTATTATATACAATAGTTGAAGGGGCATCGGGTCCGAAACCTCAGAACTGTACGTTCCGAGAACCGAACCCGAAATACTATATATTGCAATTAAGGGGTTTCAACGGGTCCACAAGATCCATTACATTAATGAACCACCGACGGGAACCGCCACTTCACATATAAACAAATGTTGGTGAGGATCCTTAGTCCCAGTACTAGGAAACAAAAATATTCTCTTAGTGGGATATACCATTTTATTTTGTGCACTAGTCCTCGACAAAGGATTGCTAGGTATACTTGCTATGTTTTGTGGCACACTTTGTGAAACATTATTTAATGGATAATTATTTGACACACCTCCCTTCAGCTTATTGGTTTCACTATTACTTCTATTATGATTTCCCCTAATTTATTTACTAAACAAAGCATGCAAAACACTACTAGGTGAACTTACCTCTTGATCAACTCATGCATGCGGGGTTGTGGCTTCATCACAGGGCATGGTCCAAGTAGGATGAATAGGATCCAAAATTTATAATACTCCCTATTTTTTCTATGAGGGTTCTCCATCTTCTCTTCTTCACACAGTATGTCAGGTTGTGCCCCTTTAGGACTTATTTGATCTTTGCTATTATTTCTTCTCCTATGAACTTTTCTCACCCCCTTCATTGTATTTCTATTAGTTGCAGGTACTAACATAGATATCTCTCCTATCTTACCACCATGTCAAAACCACATTCCGATACATAATACCCCACTTTAAAAATTTGGCTTCCTTCTTTACTGCACTCTTTCTTTCCTGGTTTCCTCCTTTCATGTTATCAATTTATAGCATCTTAGAATACTTTCTAAAAGTTATTTTGGAGTTCTCAAAATTTCATCCACTCTCAACCTCCTTCTTTCTCTACACCCTAGTCCTTGTCCCCTTAGGCCATTCCCTAGTCATCCCGCAGCTTACCCAACACACATAAGGGATTTAGCTGCTCATACTATCTAATTCCATGCTTAGGACTCCCTTGTCACACAATATCATTTTAATGAATTGGTAGGGATACAATACACCTTCCACGTGATCATTTTAGGAAATTCCTCTCTATTACATTATAGGATACTATAGACTTAACAAAAAACTCTAAAATGTAGCCCTCCCGAATACTTTAAAAGAAATAGTTTATGGCGCAAGAGATATTGTTATATACAAACTTCACTTGTTGAACCAATTCAAGGGTCCGTCTTTTTGGCTTAATAGATTTCCAATTCCTATTCTTATTGTTTAGCCTTTGAATTGACTCAGCTAACATATTTGGGAATTCAATGAAGAAAATCTCATAAAACTTAGTGAAACGTACCTATGTAACAATTCTTCTTTGATGATCTTCTGATCTCCTATCTCACTTGCAAAAATTTCCTTTTCTTTTTCTTCAATCCACTGATTTATCTCCTCTTTAGTGGGATTCCACATTCCCCTCAACAATAAATATTTATTCGAACAATAGAACCATTTGTTGGCATTGGGAATAATTTGACTCAAGTTAACAGACAAAGGTTGGCTAACAAAGCCCCACTTGAAACCGAACCTTTTGGCATCACCTGCAAAGCAGGTGAAGTCTCAATGAAGTCACCTATGGGGACTGCAAGAATTGAGATTGTCAATGGTGAAGGGAAATGGAACTTGTGCACAAACTGCCTCCTTTGACCTTCTAAAATATTCAACTAAATCTAGTCATAAACATTACCTGTGACATACATTAAAACATTAGAAAATTTTAAAAATGATTGTTACATTTTTACACAATGCAATCTCAGACATTAAAGTATTAAATGCACTACAAACTACTCAAGTCATTACTACAACACATTGGAAATAAGCATAATCTTATGCATTAAGCAACCAACACATCAAACATATAATTTGGGAAAAAAATAAGCCATCATCTATATTACATTAATATAAAAAGGCATTGAGTGTGATATTACAATAGTACCATGTCAACCACAATTTATCTCACCAGCCTAATCAACATAACATTAAAAAATTATAACAATCACAAACCCCAAAAATGACCACATAACCAACCAATACTAAATTAACCAACACGTAGCCAACCCAAATCCTCTTGGATTCATCCTATTTGTAGACAATTAAGTGGTCCCCAGCCAACCTCATTACCATAGAAAACATTTACCATGGGCATTACCATGGACAGGTAAACTAGAGTTGCTATTCTTGACTCGATCAAGGCTAGTTCGAAAGATATAGTCAAACTTAACCACTTTAGCTCATTCACCTCTTTTTTGTGTGTTATTTCCATATATGACAATTTTGTATGCTTATCCATCTGCAAAAATTATGCACATTGATTCTCTACATTTTTTCTTCTCCACACTTATGTGATACTTCAAAAAATATGCCTCAAAATTTCTTTAAATATTTTACCCTAAAACTAGCCCAAACAATGTTTGTGAAAGTATTGAGAGGTGGGGAGTGAGGATGCCTTCGTTTTTTTCTTTCTTCTATTCTTATAGGCCTACCCCCAATTATGTTGCTCTCTATACAATCCCTCCACCATCATAGAGAGTGTTTTTCCTCTACATGTCACAAGCACCAATTTGCAAGAGGTGACAATGGATCCTTGTGGTCAAGGATGGTTGGAGGAGGAGCATTTTAGTCCAAGGGAATTATTGGTAGCAATGGTGCTTCTAGAATTCTCATGATGAATGCGAGATATGTGGAAGTATCTAGCATGGGGCTTTAAGAATAAATGCTCAAGGATGATATCAGATTTTTCTAAAAGGGACTCAAATTACGACAACAAAGTTAAGGAACAAATATAAGAACAAGGACAAGACATCCATGTGAGCACACAAATGAGGATCTAGATAGGGATAAAGGAATCTCATAATCATCACATAGAGAAAGATTTTTCTCATAGTTGTTAGAGATGTGGTATTGGGTGCCTAGTTTAGTACCCAAATAGATCTAAAGGGAAAAATCATGTATTTTATTCATGTGGACTCTATTCAAACATAGAAAACTACAAGGACTATAGAGAATAATGCAAGGGTGATAAACTATTTTATTAGAATTAGGAGACGAAGAAATTTATTTGTAAGAAAATTGCAGAGTTGTTGAGTAGGGTATTTTTGGGTAGGGTCCCCCTAGGTAAAACGTTTTGTTAAAGTTTTGTAAAGAATCCACATTTTGAGGAGAGGAACATGTTTCGCATAACATTTTAGGAGTCATAGGGGCTTTAGGGCAGGTCAAATTCCCTTATTTCGTAAAAGGATGAGATTATCATTTGAGTTTCGCCCATGATTTGTGGACCATGGTATTATAAGGGAAAAAGATATATAAATGGTTGTCTTAGTAAGTGAAAGGTAATTCAATTTCTTGTGTTTTGAGTCTGTAATTGCCATATCTTTCTGTGTTAGAGTGAAGGGGAAGTCTCGTGCAATTGTGTGCGTAGGACCTTGCAGTTGTGTGTGGAGGGTCAGAAGGATTCTAATTGTGAAGATTTGAAGATAATAAAGAATATTTTGAAGGCAAATCTATGTATTTACATGTTGTTCTTTATTTTATACAATTACCATTTACTTATGTGTTGTGCAAATAAAAGATAAGGTCAGAATTGAGGTATGAATGTTGTTACAGTTAATTACAGTTAAGATCCATTGATTTATGCACAGTAAATAGGGTTTTGGATATGTGAATTAGTCTTTTTCTATGAATAGATTGGATTTAGTATAATATTAAGTAAGATCACGTAGCACGGGAATCGATTTGTAAGTAAGACTAAGTCAAGATCCACACTCCATATCCTTCTAGATGTGGAAACCTAGTTCCTACATCTCGCAATATTGCCTCAAGTGATTGCGATTTGCACGAATAAATCGTTACCGAAAGGGCCAGTGGTATGGGGTTTTGTTGGTTCGCAGAGCTAACTATGAATCTGGGTCTGAGTCACTCAAGTCAACAAATGGTTCCATTTTTGGGACCTAGATCTGTTTGAGGGATATGTGATGTGGCATCTGACTAGAAAAGAGATTCAAGATTGGGTTGAGCTAAAGTTGTGCAAATTTGCAGCACAAGAGAATAGAAATATTTAACCATCAACAGAAAGGTGGTTGCAGAGGTATATCTATACAAAACAACACGAGATATTTTTCGTATTGTTCACTATCAAGCTATACAAGTGGCTTTCAAAACTCGCTGGATAGAAGACCTCTTGGAAGCACGACAAACCTACTGCATGGACCCCAAAGTTGATTAAGAGACTCAAGGAGACTGAGAATAAGGTCACAAGTGTTTTGGATTACTGGATTGATAGTGTTCTCATAGGCTTTATTACTGAATTCACAATTGACACATCAGTATCCTACAGTGATGCTTAGCGCTGGTTTTTCAAGGGTCCAAGAGGTAAATATTTGAATTCCTTAAAGCTCTGGATTAAGATGTTGTTATATGAAAAGGGTGTACGCTGTATGCAAGCAGATTGA
This sequence comes from Pinus tabuliformis, assembly GCA_031772625.1. NCBI lineage: Eukaryota > Viridiplantae > Streptophyta > Pinopsida > Pinales > Pinaceae > Pinus > Pinus tabuliformis. Next base: position 227,154,645 of record CM062818.1, read on the forward strand.
TGTTTAAAGGAAACAATACTAGATCTACGTGGAGCAAAAAGAGATTCAGAATAGACTACAATAATTTGGCTGAACTTATTTATAGTCTGTTATTGGGTGAATCAGAAAGTAAAGAAGAAAGAAGCAACCCTAGTATGCCTAAAGGTGCGTCACAGTAAGATAATCAAGGCACTTTTGGGATCCCACATCCATCCAATCCATCTCCACCTTCACCTACACCTCCACCTCCACTTCCCCCATTTAATATGCCTAACACAATAAAGGTACTTGTTTTTAGGGGTCAGGGATCAGAGGATCCTGAGAAATTTTGGTTTGTCACAGAAGTTGTATGGAAAGTACAACAAATCAATGATGAAGATATGAATAAATCCTAGCTTATCACAACACTGCAGGATAGAGCGTTGTCATTGTATATTAAGTACAGTACAACAAATCTAGGCACTTTGCTAGCTGAGACAGAAATCTCTAAATACCGAATTCGAGAAACCAAAAATGCATTCGCAGTGACTTACGGAGATAAAATATATCAAGCAATAAATCAACGAAACTGTCTAGAAATTAGATCAGAGATTAAAATGTTTGTTGGGATAAATCAAATTTTATATCTCTGATGAGCAGCATAAGGAGTGGTATATAGTTGCGCTATTATGGCATCTCAGGTTACCGCTATCGGAGCAAAAGATCACAACGCAAGTTGACGCATTAGAAATATCGATGAAGCTAGAAGCATCACTATTATGTGGATTTGCATCTATAGATAAACACAACTTCCCTAGGTGGGTAGCTACACCTAAAACAACAGATTTAAATAGTTTAACCGTTTCCTATAGAAAATAAATAAGACAAGGGACCTACTTGTTATCTTTCGCTTCCCTTTGTCTCCTTTGAATAGCTCCCATCACTCCTTTTCGAACTGAATCCATTCGATAAGTACCTGCAATCATAAACAGAGGATAAAAACCAATCAAATCAAGAGATCTAATTACTATAAGCAAATTGAATCGAAAGCAATTACACATATAATAATCATACATAAAGACAAGAATATGGGAAAAGGTGTAAAAAAATTTATTAATGTTGGCTTGTTAGGTCCTGACCCAGGCTAAGAGGTGATTTAGCCAAACAAATCTCCGTACTACTGGCCGTTTCGGAAAAAGTCCATGGAGAGCGGACTAAGGTCTCACCTGAAGTAGTATGGGATGGTGCTAAGACTAGGTTTCCACACCCTGGAGATGTTTGATGAGTTCAAGTGGTCCGTAGTTCAACCTTGTGCGCACATTACTATGCGCACTTACCCACACCTCACAACTTGAGAGGCTACCTTCACGCAATCCTACTCGGGAGCTGAATGTTGTTATTACCAAAGTCTTATGAGTGTTCCATTGTTAGTTGATTTATTTAGCTCAATCGCGAGTTTTAAGTTATACTATAACAATATAAATTATTCATACAAGTGCATGCATTAAATAAACAGTGTAATCATAATTTAGATCAAACATGCAATAACTCAAGAAAAGATACACATAATTTGCATAAAACTTCTCTTTATTATTCTCTTCTGCAGTTACAGACTCAAATCTGCCTTGCGCACTCAGCTACAAGGGTCCACGCACTCAGTTGCAGACTACTAGAACTCTGTGCACTTAGTTGCAGAGTCTTCTCCTACTCTATGACCCACGACACACTTAGTTACATAGATTCTTACTTTTCTTCGCTATCCTTCTATGCCATTATATTCTCCATTTATTCTCTTTTACATTTAGAGCTTTGCTCTATTTATACAATCCCATGGTCTACGAACCATGGGCAGACCATGGGTAGGCCGACATTACATCCAAAACTAGCACAGACAACCCTATGACTCTAACATACTTCCGTGCCTGCAATTTGTGGGGCTTTACAAAATCATTTGGTCAAAACATGGGCTTTGAGCCCCAAAACGTACCTCGGGGCAATTCCATGCCTAATAGGCCCCCAACACAAACATCATGACTCGCCCTCGAGGCACTTTATTGGTGCGGTGATCTTGGCACGAAGTTCTTCCAATTGTCCTTGCACTGTGCTGATGTCGACCGTGCATTGAGACGCTGCTTACTGGATCTGTTGCACCCTATGTTTCAAGACCTCTATGTCTGGGGTGATTCTCTGCATTAACGTGGGCATCCCATGTATATGTGTGAGCTTTCCTTCAACATTTTTCGTGATAGTGAAAGCCTCGTTGATCCATGGTTGGACACGCACTTTGAGAATTGCCTCTATGTGTCATGTTGCGTCCGCCTGCTCCTTCAGTGCCTTTGCTTGTTGCATCCTCGCAAGCCGCTGAGTGAGGACTACTATCTACGAAGTTCCTTAGATATTGTCATATTGCTGTTGGAGTCCTCGTGCCTCTGTCTCTAGGCGTTGGATGTTGGGGTCCTCCTAAAAAGTTGTGGGGACCTCAAGTGCTTGTTCCAACAAAGTAGTACAGCCCTTCATTGCACCTCTGATTTCTTCCAGTCCCACTACAATAGAGCTAGTGAGCTATTCTCTAGCTTCCGGGAGAGTGGAAGGATGTGCCTTTAATCGTAGCTCGGCGATCTGAAGATTTAGCTCCAGTTGAACCTTGGTCATTTCCTCCCTAGCCTCATGGACTCCGGTTGCCAACCTGTGGATCTGCACTTCTACTGGTAGATCTTCCAGGATGGCTAGCTTCGGGACGTGTCTACAAGCATCGTCTACCACCTACTCCAACTGCTGATTCTACAACACCAATTCATCGCACTGCAAGCTGAGTTGTTCTATGTTTATCTTCTGTTCACTAAGAACTTGGATCACACGGCCCTCCCTAGTGTGCAGCTCTGCCATTATCCCATATTGTAGTAGATACAGCGTTTCTAGAGGAAGGGCAGCTAGATTAAGGCCAAGGCCTTTCATCATGCTAATAAAAAATCGATCCATCTCATTTGACGACACTAGATCTCCCTCTAGCAACACTATGGTGATTTCCATCCGTGCATGCAATATCTGCTCTGTTGCTAAAGTTCCTACTATGACATCGGTTGACAGGGTACCTTCCTGAGGGGGCCGCACCTATAACTCTTGCATCTGCACTCTGAGGGCCCCCAACACAGTCTGTTGCTCCTGCATAAAATTTTGAAGGGCCTCATTTGTGACATCGAGAACTGTCTCACCGATGTCATGCAGATCACCTTTGGTTAAGGTGATCGGGTCAATGATCAATTTTGAGGCCTTGACCTTCTTCCTCGATCCTGTGCATTCTGCCGTGTGTGGATGCTTCAGCTGGGTGGACGCAGTTCCTGGGTCTATGCTCCCTTCTATTTTTTTTTCTTCCTTTCTCTCCTACTCTTGTGAGGGAATTGCTTGGCCCTCATCCACCTTCTCAGTCACTTCCTCTACCACATATGATGTTGCTGCTGCTTCTGAGGCCTTCTTCTACTCGGTGAATTTCTCTACTACTTCATGTGCTGCCCTTACCTCAGGGGATGCTACTTCCTTTCGCCTTTTCTCAGCAAATTATGTGACGTGCAGCTTGGCATCATCCTTTTTCTTCTGTGCAGCTACCTTCTCAAGCTCTGCAAGATCTGGGGCGCGCCATTTCAGAGGCCATGTCTCCAAGACAGTGAAGATGGAGTCGTCAGTGGCTATAAAAGCGAGCTTCGTCCACTTCTTCGTTGTATCCTTATGTGCCTTGATGTATACAAAATGCATGTCGGCTTTGAATTTTGCAAAACTTTGTAGACTGTTGTACACCGTAGGTGACAGGCATGGCCTCCTGTTGATCCACATCTAGATGCTCATCTCCATGAGCACCCAGAAAATTTTGGTGTCGTGTATCCTCTTTGCATCCTTTGTGGCCCAGAGCAAAGCATACTCTGTAGCCTCTGGTAAGTCTCTGTCAATGTTGGGGAATTGACTATCCTTTGGTATTTCCCTGGCTATAAGCAGGAGGGATAACAACAACCATGCATAATGGAAGGTTTTACCTTGCTCTTGGGTTTCGCGATAGTTTTTCAAAAATTCCACATAGAGGAATTTGGACCAGTTGAACTCGACCCCCTCCATGCACTGCTCGACTAGTGTGACCACCAGCGCTGGTACCTCATCGGCGCGAAACTTCCTCATAACTTTATCAGCTAGGGTTCTGGTTGCTACACGTACCCCTTTGTCCTTGTTGTTGAAGATGGTGTAACCCCTCTTCTTCTTCTTCAACTTGCATTTTGTCTTCATGGCTTCTGCAAGGGCCAAATCACTACCATTTCCTTCAGCTATGGTTGTCGGGTCCTTTCCTTTGCAAGGGAGCCAAGAAATGTGGTGAATTAGGTCTGCCGTGATGGCAATAGGCTCCTCCAACCGTAGATATCCTTCATGCACCAGGCAGAGCAGCTGCCTGATGACAAAAATATTGAATGGCACATGGTGGAAATGTGGTATCCAAAGTAAATTTAGCAGCCCGACCTTTTCTACATTGCACAACCACTTCTGCAGCTCTAACATTGTCACCACCCCCTTAGTGTTCTGCTTCATGAGGTTCCCAGTCTCTAGGTGGGGGAATGTCTCACGGTCAGCGAGGTCCCAATCTTCAAACTTCATGGTTGGCACGTGGCCCATATGTGTGCCTTCAAACACTATGTCATCTAGGAGGAGCGGGGTCTAGAGTGAACTCTTAGTTTCATCCAGGTCCTTCGGCACTTTGGTCTTCCCTTTCCACGGAGGGACATATGCGGGTAGTTTCATTGCAGAGCGTGTAGGTTGAATATCCTCCTCCATGTCTTCCTTTTCTTCTATTGTGATGATAAGGGCCTGCAAATCTTCTTCTTCCTCATCTGTGTCGATCGTGACAACTTTCCATTTTCGGCCATTAATAGCTTGCTGCGTAGTAGCTTCCTAGGTGACATGCATACGGGAGCCATTTCTTGTTTATCTTTTTTGGGCCTTAGTGTACTCGGTGATTTGGGGATCTCTGTTACAACCCTGACACCTTCTGGAACATCCTTCACCATTGGGGTCTGCACAGTCTCGCCGAAAGTTACCTCTTCAATTCCCAAACCATCCTTAGTTGCTTTCATCGTATCTAGGCTATATTTTGTCACTCGCGAAATTAGGGGCTCAATTATTGCTCGAATCTCAATGCTCAGTACTCTGCTCAATCGCTCAATTCTCAAACGACCAAGTGTTATTTGCAGGGTAGCCCTTTGTGTTTTATAGCACCTTTTGAATTTGAATTCGACCATTCCCACCAATTCCAATCCATTAATGCTTTCTTGGCGGCAGATTTTCCAAAACTTGCCCATAAATTGCATCTTAAATGCCCACCACCCGCTCCATTTGGCCTCAAATCAAGCATTCCATTATGAATAGTGACTTCAACGGTCACTTTCCGGCCAACCCATGTGGCAGCGCAACCCTTCGTGCACGGTTGCAGACCCTGTGATGCTTTTCTTCTGCGCACATCCCCAATATTGCGCAACTCCCGAGCAGAATAGTTTATAGTCCTGCGCTTCTTTTCAACTTCCTGGAGTGCTAAGATTGTCCTTCCAGTGGCTAGTTAGGTGGCCACACACACACTTTAGCACTTGCAATGCGCTACCCTAGTCATTACGCTTGGTGATATGCGGTCAAAGCCAAGGCAACAGACTAACCAGTTCATGCCGATAGTTCGCAAACTTGTCAATATGTTCATACGCACCTTGCCTTACCATCCTAGGTTTTTCGACAAGAAACATTTCCTTGATCTTGTCTTCCAGCTTCTGTACCTCCACATCCATCAAAGCACTTTTCTTCCTTAATCTTACTATTTCTTTTTCAAGTTCGTGAAGTCTAAATTTTCCTTGTCGGATTTGTTTCTCAAGTCCTATGTGTTCTGTTTCTTGTGGCTGTGTGATTCCTTCATTCCAAGCTTTGTAAACCATCATATCTATGGGTGCTGCTATGCATGGACTAGGCTTTGCACGCTCCATAGGGATTACAACCCCTGCTTCATACTTGGCTTTGAAAGTGCTTGCACGGTCAGGGCTGTTCACATCATCCGATAAGCCCATAGAACCACTGGTACGTGCAGGTCCTAGTTAGTGCCTCTCACATGGAGGACCATGTTCAACACTTCGCACACCTTGTCAAAGGCTTCCCCACGTATAATCTCTGGCACACATGGCCTTATCATACTTCATCGTTTGTGCCCTCGTCTTACCCACTCCTGCTTGTTGTTCCTTTTTACTATTGTGAGGGCGGTGTGCATTCGTGCAGGTTGCGTACCATATGCCTGTACCCATCTGGAAAGGTGGGCACGTAGGCTATTTCGTCCATCATACTCGGCATCCATCCATATCTGAGGCTTTCCAAATGGTAGGTGCATCATCCTTCTACACTCCCACCAGTCCTCAAAATTCTACTAGTGCGTACCCCACCACCTTGCAGGCGTAGCGCACAGTGCCCTTTTTAGAGCATCGAAATGTTATTGTTCTAGTACTTCTCTTTCAAATTTGTTCAAGAAATCATCTACCGTGGTCAGCCCATCATACATAGGCAGATCTCTTGCTTCTGTTGCTACACAGCATAGTGAATTTATCATCATGTTGCAATTGAGTGTGGTTACCTCGTGCAAATGAATCTGCCATCGTTCTATCTCCTCATCTGAATGTGCAGGAGCTTTCGCACTCCCACGAAATCCTGCCATCTGCTGTAGGATTCACCCAATCCTATTCCCGAGTGGTTATCTTGTAGATAAGTCTAGATCATCATCGCTCCCGTTGTCATGCACTAGCTCTATGTAGCGCGATCCTTCCACAAGGTCTAAAGGTACCACTATGCGCAATGACGTTTTCCCAAAAATCATCTTACGCTTCTTTAGATTTATCACCCCGTTCATATGAGTGACCCAATCTATTCCCAGTAATGCGGGATAGGGATTGTTGTCATCAAAAATCTCTATCACTTTGAAATATGCAAGCGCACTTGCACCTTCAATGTCTATTGTTATTCCCTGCAATCTCCCCATCGGTAGGATATTTTGCTAGTTTTCCATTCTCAATTGAATAGGATAGCATTGCAACACGGGCCTACCCATGTGTTCCCATGTCTGCTTTGGTAGTATGTTCGCATCCAATCCTAAATCTAGAATCACTTGATCCATTTCATATTCCCCAATTTGCGCAGTCAATCTCATCTCCCTTCCTGTTCACGTCATGAGCTTCCCGAGCTTCTGAACTATGCATGGTTCCCCTGATCCAGTACATCTAGTGATGAGTTCTTGCAGTCTCTTCACAGCCTTGCTGTCATGCAACAACTTCATGCATGTCTCCAGAAAGGTAGTAAGCATTGATGGGTCCATCTCCAGTTCTAGTTTGTTTTTACTACCTGAAGTGGAGGCCTCCATGAAGCTCTTCTTAGCTTCCATGAATGTATTCTTCACACGCTCCAAATCAAACTCTGGCTCATTTGTTGGAGCCTTATGAACCCAAGCACTTTCTTCTGGCTTCTTACCTTTGTCATCTCCTGTCATGATACCGCTTTGGAGCATGATGTTTACAGTCAATTCCTCCTCACGCTGCTCAGACCTCATCATTTGCAGGTTCTGAGTTGGGGGAGGCTGGAGTATTCCATTATCACGCAACATTGATATCAGTGTTGGGCAATCCTCTGTCTCATGATCAAACTGAGTACAATATAAACCTGATGCTCTCATTGGATTTGTACAATCACAGGCATAATGTCCTGGCCCTCCGCAATTGTAACAAGTCAACTGTCCACGACCCCTTCCTGGTCCCATTCCACCTCGACCTTGTCTGCGCCCTTGAAATCTAGTGTGCGCCATCCCCACATTTTGATTGAGGGCTCATGTTCGAATATGAACTTTGTAGGTAGGATTCTGATCCATCGTCAGTTCATAACTTCTACATGTGCGCTCATCATGGCCTACTAACCTACAAAAATTACAGAACAATTATTGGGATGCTTGTGTATACTTTTGTAATAGGTGGCAATTATCTATAGCATGCTTCCCTCCTATCTGAAAAATCATGCACCACAATGCAGGCATCGAGCTTGGCCTAGCTTGTGTCTCTGGTCTCAATGGCATTGGCCCTCCTCCTGCTAGGTAGTTCGCGAAGACTGAACAATGGTCCTTGTCATGCCCCTAGCCCTCACATTTTATGCACCATACCTCCTCGCGTGCCTCTGGCTAAGTTTCCCTATCTTGTTTCAAAATCTGCATCTCAAGACACAAATTTTTCCATTATGCGTGGATCTGTTGCACTCCCAGGCTAGGATCTTGTATTGGAGTCTCGTGCAACCTCATTGCAATCTCCAAGGATTTAGCCTGAGTGGATAGCTTCTACTGTGACAGCACGGTCCTTAGATGCGGTGTTAGTCACACACAAACCATGCACGTTGTTGTCCATTTGTCAAGGTCATGTTGGCTTCATGAATCATACCCTTTAGTCTCTGATCCAGCTCCTAGGGGGCCTCACCTAGAAGCATCGCGATTTCCTTAAACCTAATAATTGATTGTGTCTCCGATTTTGGCCTTCTAAATCCCCTATTCAGCACAGCCTGGATATTTGTGATCCACATGTTTAGATGGTCATTAGAATTCTTAATGTACCATGTTAGTGTGTGATCCTACAATGTGCTTACCAACGTTGCCTTCTTTATGTTGTCATCCATGACTCCTTGCGCTTCCCATACAACCTTTACCATGAACCAAAATTGGTCAGGATCTTCATTCCCTACTCCTTTGAATGCTGGAAACTTTATCGTGCTCGCCATATTGAACTGAGGTGGAGGTGGTGTGGGAAAAGATGGGGGTGAAGATGGTGAAGCTGGTGGTGGTGTGGGTGGGGGTGGTATGCATAGAATTTGTTTCCTTATCAAACTAATTGCACTTCTTGGTGAGACTTTTGTGAGCTCTTCCTTGCTTTATCGCTAAGGTGAAATAAAAGGGCTAGTTTCTATTTTTGTGCTACCTTTGTTTTCATATATCCTCCAACTTTGTGTAGCCCCAAACATCAATTTATTCACATAATCCACTTTTCACACAGTAGCATTTTAATCCAAGTGTTCAAAGATTTAATGTACTTACCTTGCGGTCCTTTGAGGAAGCGTCATTCCGCCTCATTGTAGCTGACTGTCATATCTACCATGAACTCGGTGATAAACCCTCCTATAATTCAATCGATGCAATGTTCCACAACATGCACGATCTTATCTTCTGGTGCTTCTAATCTGCTCACTAACTCTGGAGCCCACACAATAGCTTTGTCAAGCCTACACCTTCCCTGACTATTTGCTAGCTTCGTGATCCACTCATACCACTCAAAGGGGAAGGATGCAAAGAAATTTTCATGGATTTTTGTATATAAGTAGCACTCTAACCATTGTTCCTTCAACACTCGTGGATTCCTATTTTCTTGTTCCGCGAACTGGTGATTTTTTTTGTCCAACCACCCTTCAATTTCTTTCATTGTTAGATTCCAATAACACGACATCAAACATCTCTTATGTAGATCCCAGTCTGGGCAACAGAACCATTTGTTGGCTTGTTGGGTCCTAACCCAGGTTCAGAGGTGATTTAGCCAAACCAATCCCAGTACTACCGGCCCTTTCGACAACAGTCCTTGGAGCACGGACTGAGGTCTCACCCAAAGTAGTATGGGAGGGTGCTAGAACCAGGTTTCCACACCCTAGAGATGTCTGATGAGTTTAAGTGGTGTATGGTTCGACCCTGTGCGCACGTCACTATGCGCACTTACCCGTGCCTCGTAGCCTGAGAGGCTACCTTCACGCAGTCCTACTTAGTGGCCAAATGCTATTATTACCCAAGTGTTATGAGTGTTCCACTATTAATTGATTATTTTATCCTAATTGTGAGTTTTAAGTTATATTGTAAAAATATAAATTATTCATACAAGTGCACGCAATAAATAAACAGTGTAATCGTAATTTATATCAAACATGAAATAACTCAAGAACAGATACATAGAATTTGGATAAAACTTCTCTTTATTATTCTCTTCTTAAGTTACAAACTCGAATCCACCCTACACACTCAATTGCAGGGGTCTGCGCACTTAACTGCGAACTGCTAGGCCTTTGTGCACTCAGCTGCAGAGCCTTCTCCTACTCTACGACCCATGACAGACTTAGCTACTCAGACTCTTCCTTTTCCTCGCTATCCTTCTATGCCATTATATTCTCCATTTCTTCTCGTTTACATTTAGAGCCTCACTCTATTTATACAATCCCATGGTCCGTGGACCATGGGTAGGCCGACATTACATCCAAAACTAGGGTGAACAACCCTATGACTCTAACATACTTCTGTGCCTGCAATTCGTGGGGCTTTACAACATCATTTGGTAAAAACATGGGCTACCAGCCCCAAAACACTCCTCGGGGGGATTCCATGCCTAACAATTAGGTAGAAGGAAGAGTTACAACCACAAAAGTCTGATCCCATGTCGCCCATCCAACTTGAGTTCCATCCTTCATCACATCAAAAGCACAACACTCCGGCAACATACAATACTTGCTTACAATATCAAACCTCAAACCAATAGTATCTCCTTACAAATTCTCAAAGTCCAGCACATGATCACTATGATTAGTGCTCAATTTATAGGGAAATGGAGGTGGTTTTGTCATAAATTGGGCATTGAATTTCTTTCCAATTTGGGAGTTAGTTTCCATGGAAGAAGGGATCAGAGGATGGGAGGTTATTTGATTCATTCCCTATCCAATTTTGAGTTCATAGGCGAGGATAAGAGGTGGGAATCTTCTAGAAATGTCTAGAATGTAGGAATATTCCCAGAACCCAATAAAGATTTTGCTCAATCTTGCCCAGGGCAGGTCAAAGTGGGCCTAGTTTCTCTACAAAGCAGGCTTGAATGGGCCTAAGTTCTCTACAGTGCAGTTAGCCTTGACCAAGGCTACGCTAGTCTCCCAAGGAGGAATTTCAGGAGGTCTTCAGGCCAGGAAACTTTCAGGAATGAAGGCATTCAATGTGATGACCTGTCTAGGGCATGTAGCAATTGAATTAGGGTTGGATGAGCCGTAATTGTACTGATTTGAATGTCGGGAGTGATGTGCCCAAATAGGCCTGTAACAGCTTCCCCCTAAAGTATGAAGTCAAAAATGATAATGTCGAGTGATATGCTTTACGATGTGATGAGGAGGAACTAAAGCGAATGGTGGCCTGCATCAATTACAATACATAATATCATGATATTTTAGATTTTTCATGAATCGCTAAGGGAAGGCATACCCATGCTCAGCATATAAGCTTTTCATTACATGTTTATAAATCAAATAATCGTCTACAAATATAGACCCATGATAGGATGACCATCTGTGTAAAGCCATCGTACATATGATTTAGTACTCTCCTGAAATTGTAACCCAGATGGATGAAACTAGATCCGGGCACTTCTATCTCGTTCAATCGTTCGCTCAAGTACAAGTCTAACCATGTGAATATGTGATGTGAAGTCGCACATGGGAAGACACCATCTGATTACCAGCCAATGATGTAAATTGTTAACAAATGCGAGAGAAATCATTGATAATGATAATGATCCTCAAGGTATTGCAGTACATTCTGCATGGTGTGACTAGATGTTTTGATGTCGAACACCATACAAAGTCTTTTGGTTGAAGGCCAGTGATGTCAACCTGTCACTGGAAGTGAGAAACTTGCCATTGATGTATGCAAGACTCAAGGTAATGGAAGGGTGTTTCTAAATCAACTTCTTGGATAATGTGCTGATGTCGACAAGAAGTGATTCATCGCATGAGGGCCTTGATGTATCCCATATCAATGACACGAAACGATTGTAACGATTTTGGAGATAGAATGTGATTGACGATACAAGGTTCAGGAATGGCGGTCATGAAAATGAAGGTTTATGATTATTGCAAAGGATGGATTTTACTGAGTGACTTCCCCTGAGCATGTTATTGACACTGAATGAATTAATAGCATTGACCCAAAACCAAAGTAATGGATGGTATGATAGACCATATGTATGATAACCATCAAGTAGATAACCCAACCCAAGTAATCACAGAAATGAAGTGAAAGTGTCATGTTCAAGAGTGACCTCCTACCATAAAGTGGTTTACCCCTTTTCCCATTTTTCCTAGTCATTGCTAACCAGTACCTCTTTATTTTTTACCAAGCTTGAGGAATATAGAATATGCTTGTTGTATAATTCCACCCTTCAGGTGAATCCATCACTATATGATGTTTTACCGAGTCTAGCGAAGGTGAAACTCAGTCTTGTCATGATGGACAAGTTTGTCGCTATTTGATGTTTTAACGAGTTTAAAAACAATGATAACTTGGTCCTTTTCATATTTAGAGAGTTTTAAAAGGGACAAAAAAAAAAACTCCACAAGTTCTTTTTCATAGATTTGTCTCTCAAATCCAAAAAAGCGTAAAATAATACGATAGAGAACCTATTGACCATGTTCGATCAACGTATTCCTTTTTCATAAGTAATATATCTCAGTTCGGAAAAGTGTTAAACTTATACTGAGTAGATGTCGTTTCCAATCCATTAACGAGCTAAAAAGGACAAGTGCTCGTCAATCTTTTCATATTTTGAGAGTCTGAAAAGAGCTTAAAGATGACTCCACTTAGAGGAATGAGTGGTGTCTAGGATAGCAACTGGCTCTGGTGATGTTGGAACATCTCAAAACATGTTGATTTATGGGAATAGGCTGGCTAATAAGACCACTCATTGCAACAGTTCCTAAAAAAGGGTTAAAAAACCATGTGAAAGCATATGATCAGCTAATCAGATAATGATAATGGAAGGAAAAAAAACAAGGCTCATATGAAAAAGAGGTTGATAGAATGGAAATCACAAGGGTTAAAATGGAGATGAGTTCAATTTTACACAAGCTTGAACCATAGGGAACTATGCTTGGATTCAGTTTCATGTTTACACAAGCTTGAAATGAAAAACTATGCTTGGATTCAGTTTCATTTTTACACAAGCTTGAAATGAAAAACTATGCTTGGATTCAGTTTCATTTTTACACAAGCTTGAAATGAACAACTATGCTTGAGATTGGTTTACATGTCCCCAGCATGATGACTCGATTCTAGGTGCATGCCCCCCAAGCTTCATTTCATTCCCCTAAGTAGACTACTCGTGGCTATCAGGTGGATGGAATGAAGGCTCATTTTTGAGATCAAGTGAAAGACTCGACTGGGATTTTACGAGATCTAATCGAAGACTTGAAATTGAAATTTGCTCTAGGGGACATTGTTTTATTTTTTAATGAGCTTGACACAAGACAAAGAACTATGCTCAGGTTCCTTGTTTCATTTTTTATTGAGCTTGACACAAGACAAGAAACTATGCTCTAGGACCTGTTTCATTTTTTAATGAGGTTGACACAGTAAAAGAACTATCCTCATATTCCTTGTTTCAATTTTTAATGAGGTTGACACAAGACAAGGAGCTATCCTTATATTCCTTGTTTCATTTTTTAACGAGGTTGACACAAGACAAGGAACTATCCTCATATTCCTTGTTTCATTTTTTAACAAGGTTGACACAAGACAAGGAACTATTCTCATATTCCTTGTTTCCTTTTTTAACGAGGTTGAAACAAGACAAGGAACTATCCTCATATCCTTTGTTTCATTTTTTAATGAGGTTGACACAAGATAAGGAACTATCCTCATACCCTCTATTTCATTTTCTAATGAACTTGACAAAAGACAAGGAACTCTGCTTAGGGGACCTGTTTCATTTTTTATTGAGGTTGACACAGTAAAATAACTATCCTCATATTCCTTCATCATGACCCATAAGAGGTCATGACTTCCAAGAGGTTCTCATCAGATGGGAGAACAATGCTCTGGAAAGGACACATAGCAAGGAATCCATTAGAGATATCTGGTTCCATTGTCCCCAATACATAATGCACAACACCACAGAATTGATCATCAGTTAATATAGGCACAGAACGGGTTGCCACATAATTGACCCATTGTGGGGAATATACCATTGGGACAAAAGGACCATTTAGGAAAGATGGTTGATTGGAAGCCATATTTGGTACGGGAAATGAAAGCTAGTCAACAGTGACAACTCTACCTTCATGCGGGAAACACATCACTTGAAAGAGTGTTGAAACAATATCTCCCATGTCATAAACATAGTCGCCCCCAAGAAGTAAATTGTAATCTAAAGAGCTGGGGACTACCATCACATTGAGATAAACAATTTTTCCTACCAAAGTAATAGGCAACTGAGGAAGGATCCCTAATGGTTGATTGGTTCCTCTGTTAAAAGCCAACAGATTCTCAGTAACAAGCACAAGTGGTAGCGAATCGAGTGCTTGCCAAGCAGTGGAGGAAAGGATACTCACTAATGCACCTTCATCTATAATAGTGCCAGGTACAACCATTTTACAAACCTATACTATGATCTGGAAAGGCACATAAGAAGGAAGACGACATCTTGCTAGTCAATTCTTATCAAAGGAAGTGACCAGACTACTTGGAGGGGATACTGTAAGAATGGGAGAATTACCCCCTTGAGTTACGAGAATGGGAGGATTTTCCTCCTGTCTTGATGGAACAAGATGGTTGCCTCCAAGATCATTGGAATCTGAAGGAATGAAAAGAACCTATGTGGTTTAATTCTCACTCTCTATGGGAGAGGTATGATTAACTTAAGGTGAAATCGAGTCAACCGTTTCCTCAAACTATGATTGGTCGGGTATAGACTCATGGGATTCACATTCAGAGAGAGTGGGTTTGACCGACAGTTGATTTGGGTCAGTCACTTCATCAACTAGTGAAGGATTAAGGGAGAGTCTCCTGTAACCATATGGAAGTCACTGTGGAGAAGAAATACAGTTATCCAACACTTTTTGGGCTTCATCCAGATAGGGACAAAGGTAAATGGGGTGATTCCTTTCACATAACCTACAAGGAAACTTAACTTTACCCTTCTTTCGATGAACTTTACTACCACTAGTTGATGATGTGTCACTAGCATGATCTCCAGAAGTTGATGACACAGGATGATATGAACGAGAAGACCATTCTTCTAAGATATGAGGAATACCAAAACAGTTTCGAAGAAGATGGTCTCTCATAAAAAGATTTCATGGATATCAAACTTCGTGAGGCTTATCAGATGGTTTCTCATCAGAAGTTGCATTCAAAGCAATGGTTGCTTGGTTTCCCCCCTACTGAATTTTCTTGTTCTTCTTCTTCTTCTTCTTTCCTTTCTTCTTCTTCTTATCCACCTAGTTACTAGTGTCAATACTTTCACCAGGCAAAGAGGAATAAGGGGAGGAAGAAAAAACTGAGGAATAAGGAAAAGGGTCAACTTTAGGATCAACTGGAGGTTGAATTTGTCCAGTTGGAGGAGTACTCAATTGTGGATAAATCACAACATTTTGAAACGAGGTTGAAAACAACCATACTGTCAAGCCAATGGTAAATCCTAGAAGGGGAAATGTAGAGATATAAGGAGCACCAATATTTCCGAAAGGAGGAAAGGACTAGGATTCCCATCCAAAGGAATTCCTTAATCGGTGGAATCCGGAGTTGTTTCCATATGTCTCAACCTAAGATCAACTAAGCAATGAGTGTGGAGGATGTTATCGGCGGTCGATTAATTTTATTTTAATCAAAATAACATAACAAAGAAAAGAGGGATAATCTAGGCAAAAGGATTACCAAGCAACTGTGAACTGCAATACACTGCCTTAGTAAGCCAAGGACTTAACATACATGCAGGCAATCTCCCTAAATGTTGTGTTCGGTGTATCACAGTGTACAAGGCAGCTGACTCGGTTACCTAAGGATGGATAGCAACCTAATGTAGTTCTCTCATATATACTCGAAAGTACGTGGAGGCCCAATCTATGTTATCCTATCTAATGCAAAACTACACAGTGAGAGCATTCCTTTATACTTTACGTACTGTAACACCGCCCTATATACCCGAAGGTATGTGGATGAGCCACGATATACTTATGTACATGGAATTAGGTATCACACTCGAAATGTATCGCAAACAAGTTAGCGGCGGCTGCTATGTTTAACGACACCAGAACACGTCTGTAGCCTAGAACTCTAAATGTTATGCGTTAAGTTACAATGCTCCATTAGGTTAATTGAGATAAATTTTAAGTTGATGTTCTTAAGAATTTTTCTTTCAAGGTTCACCACGTGATGTATGTTTGCAGTTCCTAGAATGCAACTAACATGAGAAACATTCTTTCATTCAATTAACAATGAAAATCGTAGCTAGTAAGGGATAGAGCAATCAGATCTTTGAAAAAGAGAAAAGAGAACACCTAATGCAATTTCGCTAGCTATTCCTATCAAGCATTCACAAACTACAATATGCAAAATGCAAGTTTTTCTTTTCAGCCCCTTTAGTGTTTAAATGAACAAAAAGGAACTAGATGCACAAATAATCAATCCATACTTTTCACAAGAAACGAAGACTTTACGACAATTTCTTTCTCAAAGAAATGAAGACTTTATGACACTTCGTTTTCAGAAAAGACTAATAAATATAAACTAACTTTGACAATGAATTGATAATGATAAAGAAAAATCTTAAGAAACACTAAACAATGAAGATCAAAGTAGGGCTAGGAGAAGAGATACAAGTTGATTTCAGAACCATAGAAAAATTGATCATTAAACAAATAACTTCAGAAGCTAATTTAGAAAAATACAAGCCAAAGATGGGGTTTTAAGCTTAAGGAGGATCATCACAGGTCAGAGTGGAGTAACTGTGCTGTGGAACACTGTCTCTAAGCCAAGGCTGCTCTGCAGAGCACTGTCCCTTGACCAAAACTGCGTTGGTGTCAGATAGGCCAATCAAAAGAGATCTAACCTCAATTTTTTAACCAAAAACACTTCAAAAAGACTAAAATAATATCAATGAAAGCAAAGTCTACTAGGGTCTATTATGATGAGGATAAACTACCTGGAACGATGGTCGATCCCTAGTATGGTCACCAATTTGTTATGTGGAATTTTGCATCTACAAATAAACACAACTTCCCTAGGTGGGTAGCTACACCTAAAACAATAGATTTAAAGAGTTTAACCTTTGCTTATAGTAGATAAATAAGACGAGGGACCTACTTGTTATATTTCGCTTCCCTTTGTCTCCTTTGAATAGATCTCATTACTCCTTCTTGAATTGAATCCACTCGATAAGTACCTACAATCATAAACAAAGGAAAAAAACCAATCAAGGCAAGAGATATATCTACTATAAGAAAATGGAATCAAAAGCATTTACACATATAATCATCACACATAAAGACAAGAATATGGGAAAAAGTGTAAACAACTTTATTCAGTAGAAGGAAGAGTTACAACCACAGAAGTCTGATCCCATGTCACTCATCCAGCTTGATTTCCATCCTTCATCACACCAAAAGAAAAACAATCTGACAGCATAACAATACTTGCTTACAATATGAAACCTCAAACCAACAGTATCTCCCCACAAATTATCAAAGTACGGCCCCTAATCACTATTATGAGTGCTCAATTTATAGGGAAATGGAGGTGGTTTTGTCATAAATTGGGCATTGAATGGCTTTCCAATTTGGGAGTTAGTTTCCATGGAGGAAGGGATGAGAGGATAGGGGGTTATTTGATTCATTCCCTATCCAATTTCAAGCTCATAGGAGAGGATAATAGGTGGGAATCTTCTAGAATTGTCTAGAATGTAGGAACATTCCCAGAACCCTATGAAGATTTCACTCAATCTCGCATAGCACAGGTCAAAGTGGGCCTAGGTGTTCTACAAAGTAGGATTGAATGGGCCTAAGTGCTCTGCAACAAAGTTAGCCCTAACTAATGCTGTGTTGGTCTCCCAAGGAGGCATTTCAGGAGGTCTTTAGGCCAAGAAACTTTCAGGAATGAAGGCATTCAATGTGATGACTTGTCTATGGCATGTAGCAACTAAATTAGGGTGTGATGAGCCCTAATTGTACTAATCTAAATGTCGAGAGTGATGTGCCCAAATAGACCTATAACAATCACTCATACAAGATACTCACATAGGAGTTCAATAGATGCAAACCCAATTAGAAATATTAAATATGGAGCTACAAGATTTGAAGAAGGGAAAATAAGTTCAACTTGATATGTGCTCAGACATCTGGTGCATCAAGTGTAAAGTGGAAGGTAAATAGAAGGACCATGTCCTGTCTTTCCTAATTATTTGACCGCTAGAGGTCCTAATCATCTAACGCTGGAACTTAATGCTGGACCAAGTACCGGATCAAATGTATGGTGTAGTATTTTCTGAGTTGCAGGCTAGCACCCAACTAACCACTGTTATCTATTATAGAATTATGTGCAGGAGCTGAAGCATTTATTTTGTAACTTCTTTCAGTTAGTAGAATTTCGAAGTAATAATCAAGCCAGGATGATTGAACGATGGGCCGGATCATCTGTCCAAAATTGAGACCGACAAAGAAGCAATGAACATTGAAAAAGGATTTCCAATGCACAGCTCTTTTCAATAAGCGTTGCTAATGATCATTTCACCGATATAATTTACTTTTTTTCCACCAGAGTATCCCCTGAGGAGTATACGACTCAACAAAAGAAATAACTTGTATGAAGAGCTGCAGATTTTTCTCTAATTGCCATACATTTTTATAAAATGGGCCCCAACGAGATATTGCAGATATGTTCCTGAACATGAAAGACACAATATTTTGGAAGAAGCACATGGTGGTGTCACGGGAGGACACTATGCAGGAAAATCCAATACGGATAATATTTTAAGAATGGGACTATGATGGCCCACGGTGCAAAATGATTCCAAAGAATATTATAGTGCTTGCGATGTTTTCCAGAGGACCATAATACCGTCGTGAATGGATGAATTACCATTGAATCCACAAGTCACCTTGCAGGATTTTGATAAGTGGGCGATTGAATTTTTTGGGTCGATCAATCCACCAGGAAAGAAGACTAGTGCATGATACATTATTACTGCGACGGATTATCTAACCAGGTGGGCCAAAGCACAATCAGTAAAGGATTACAACATAGACATTGTTGCACACTTCATCTTTGAATATATCTTATCGATATTTGGGTGTCCAAAGATCTTGATGCACGACTGAGGATCACACTTCCTACACAATACTATTGCAACATTGACGAAGGAGTTTCACGGACATCATCAGAAGAGCATGTGTTATCATCCTTAGGCAAATGTCACGTTGAGGCTTTCAACAAAATTTTGGAGAACACTCTGACTAAGGTATGCAAAGTCAACAATTGGGATGTGTGCATGCCAATAGTTTTATGGCCATACAGGACTACCTGCAAGAAGTTGACAAGACAAACTCCGTTTAGATTGGTTTATGGACAGGAAGTCATAATGCTTATGGAATACATAGTACCGAGTCTTAGAATTGTCATAGTCATGGACATGGCAGACAACGACATTATGGAGGAGAGATTGGAACAACTTCTTGCACTCAAGGAGGCTTGCTTTCTTGCAGGATTTCACCAACAAGTGCAGAAATTCAGGGAAAAGGTTGGGCACGACTAACATATTAAGCAAAAAACTTTCAAGAATGGAGACATGGTTTTGTTGTACAATATTAATTTCACAAGGTTCCTTGCAAAATTCTAAATGCATTGGTTAGGACCATACATTGTCAGGGATATCTCAGATGGTGGTGCAGTTCAGCTCATGAATTTGAATGGAGAACTCTTTCCTGGACGAGTAAATGGTAGTAGGTTGAAAATATATAGGGATGATTCCATCCCTTGGACTATGCAATGACTATATGAATGGATAAAATTCTTAATGCTATAGGTAGCTGGAAGGAAGCATGAGACTTTAAAGTATGTTGCCAAAGAAGGACTTCGTCGAGGAGGAAGTGGTATGTAGTATTCAGGAGGATGGTGCATGTGGAGGAAGTTGTGACGAAGAAGGAATAATTGTGTTGGAGGGTAGGGTCTGACGTAGTTAATCCAAAATATGACCCTTGGGGTTGCTACAATTGATTTGAGAGGAAAATTGTTATTAAAAGGAGTGAGTATAACACATTTGATGGGCATATTTTCCAAATTCGCATTTATGAGGTAGATCTAAAGGAGATCATGGAGTTTGAAATTAAAAAAGATTATAAATATGGCAACCCACTCCACATTCAAACACTTTTCTCACTGAGATTTCTATTAGTGGTTTTTCACTTAAGTGTGAGCCAAGCATTATGTCACATGAATTGGGAGGAGATTGAGCAATAATTTCTTAGACTAGGTGTTATAGACAGGTTTTGGCACTTCAACCCCAAACAAACATGTCCATAAACCAAGGGCTCCTAAGTCTCTAAAAGTGTTGCTTCACACCGTAAAAGAACAATGTCAGCTGATTACATCATCTCCCAGAAGTTCTCCACAAAAAACTGCTCATAAACTGGTCAAAACTGGACCATACAGGTTTCTCAGTGCCAAGGGTGCGATGCATCCCACCTGCCCAGTGTAAAGGGTGCGATGCATACTGAAGAGCCCTTTTGTAGGGTGTGATGGGCGAGAGCGGACAAATGGCAGAGACAGTTTGCGAAGTGGATGATCATAGAATCTTCCAGAAACTTCTCCCATGACACTTGCCTCTCTGAATTCACCCAGGGATGAGTAAGAGATCATCAATCTCCAAGTGGAATCAAGAACTATCAGAGAGACGACACTAATAAAAAACCCAGAAGCCGACTCACCCCCCTACAATCATCTATATATGATCCCTCATCCCAGAGATCCGGAGGCTGGAATTTTGTATCTTGTAAGGAAGTGCTATTGGTTTCTTGTGGAACATCATAGTGTTTGGTGATCTAAGCTTTTCATGAGGTGAAAGAAGGGCTTTCATGCTGGAGGATGACGTTGGGTTAGAACAATTGGTTGTAATCCTCTTTGCTATTCTTGATATTAATAAAGTTATTCAAGTTTTCTTCCACATTCTTGTATGTTTGATGATATATGCATTTGTGTGGTCAATATATATCTGTTCCTATATTGTTTATGATTGTAGATCTCTGTTCTTCGATAGTATTATGCTGCTTTGATTCCACAGGTGCTCTTTGAAGCTGGGGAGACGAAGGAGAAGTGGCAAGGATCTATCAGAAGGGAGAGGAATCGAGCGAGGAACCAAGCGCAAGACTGAGGTTGGTGTCCTTCATTCCTCTCTTATCTACTTCTCATAAAGGAAAACGAAAGTAGTTTTAGTTTGTTTGTTTCTAAGATAGCTACCAGTCTTAGTGGGACTAGCAGCTCTGAGTGAACACTAGATTTCCGATAACACTAGGGCTAGGATTCCTAATGACTACTACACCACCAGTGCCAGTCACCAGTTTGAGGTCCCTAAGGAAGCAAACTACTAGCGAAAGCATGTAGAAGAAGAGACAACCTCTAGTCAGGAAATCACCAAGAAAAATCACTAAGGAACAAAGAACTAAGGAGATGCTGGATAAGCAGAAGCAATCGATGGAGCCCCAAGATTCAGATGTGGAAGAAGTGGCTAATGGAGTAGAGGATATCGATGCAAAAATTGTGGAACCAATATCCATGTTGCCACCCTATATACCTCCACGAAAAATGACCTCCAAGGTTACCATGGACCCAGATGCCACTACATTCAAAATCTTTACACCACTATTACTGGATGAGGTGCCGATTAAGGGAGAATTGTTGGCAAGGGTGCCACAACTACACATGGAGGACTAGGATCTTAACGACAGGAGCATGTATCCTAGTTTTAGCCCATCACGTATCTGAAATTAGTTTACTATGATGAAGATGGAGTAACAAGGATCAAACCGCTGTCGTGGGCAATAGGAATTCAGTGAGTTGGGCTACTGAATATGCTCTATATTCCACACTTCAGACGCAACAATATCAACACAATCTGTGTGCACCATTTGTTGTCATTGGTGCATGATGGATGTCTATGGCTGGGGGTGAGGATCCCCATTGATGATATGTTTATTACAAGGATAATCATGCTTCCCTACCAAGGAGTGAACCTTGCCAATGCATTCGCCAAATAATATCAAGATAAAAAGTTGGCTGAGACAACGAAGATGGAGTATGAAATGATCAATAAGTCTAGGGGATTTCTCATCAGCTCCATTAATGATCAGGACGTGAAATTTTCTGTGCACATTTTGGTTGCAAAAATAATGAGAATGTGTCGGGTGGACGAGTTACCCACACCTGTCATATCATTGGCTATGTAGTGCAACAAGGGTGTCTATTTTAACTAGGCAAGATATTTGTGCCAAGATTTTTCGGATGCCTGCAGGGAGGTGGTGGGCTCCAATATTGCACCAATAATGCTACAACTCCTAGGACTCCCTTCTTTACTTTTATCAACCCGGTAGTTCGTAACAAACTTGGAAGCAACGGTGCTATATGCACAAGTACTAGCTCTTGCCGCAGCTATCACTTGGTCAGCTGGCACAAGTCCACTAGGGGCTTAAGCCAACTTATATGAGCTCTTAGAAGAAGCTTTTTAACTGATGGATGGAAGCTAACTCAAAGGAAGCTGATCTACTTGCAGAAAGAAACTGAAAGCCAAAAAGTAACATAAACCCTAGCAAACCCTAATTCTACCAGCTAGTCCTATTGATGCAGAGGAGAGAATGCAAACTATTAAAAGAGATGCCATTACTTCTATGAAGGTAAAATTCACATGTCTAGGCTACCTATATCTGAAGGAAACATCTTTTTGTATTTTCAAATAAGTTATCAGAATTATCATGCATGTGTTTTAACTGGCTTTTTACTGTGCAAGGGTGGATCAAGGAAGAGAAATGCTTGGGAAAAGTTGGGAAGGTTCAGAGAGGGTCTAAGGAGTCCCTAACACCCTTCTGTAGAGTTTCACAAAGTTTGGCTATCCAGTAACCTCATTTGTGAGCTTCTACAGGAAGTCTGCAGGGGTTCTACAAGATGTTTCATGGATTTCTATAGGATGTTCAGAAATTTCTACAGGATGTTTTAAAATTGGATTTTGAAGGATGGGTGAGTGAGAGAAGATGCATGAATGGATAGGGAGGTAGGGTAGGGGCCTGAAATGACCCAGGGACTGATGGATGGAGTGATGAGAGGGTGTGGAAAGCTGACTTGACTTAAAGAAGGCTAAGACAATGGAAGAGCAAGAAGGTAGGGTTACGTGGGCAGAAGAACAGTTGTGAGACGAGGAACCTCACTAGGAGATGGAGCAGCTGGCCTAGACGAAGCTTAGGTGGATGAGAGAGTGATGGAGATGACCTGCACGGTGTACACTTAACCGAATCAACCAAGTCCTGCACATAATTGAAATCTTAGCTAATCTATCCTAACTGTCAACGAAACAAATGAATAGCAGCTCTATTTATACAGAGAACCATGTACAACACTTAAGCAAAGAAACATCTCAAAAGGTCTGAACGCATGACTAACTTCTACAAATGAAGACATTACACCAAAGATTGCATGGTCAAGCAAACTAGTGTTTTTGTTGGGCAGCACTGTTTCTGCAATTCCAGCCCTTGATCCAATAAGGGAGAGGTGAAACTGAGAGTGTGGACAACCCCTTTTCTTGGAGCTTTATCAATTATTATCCTACCAATCTATTCTACACATCTGAAGCAATTCTATTCCTCAACAGTGACCTATTTAACCAACACAACTAAATCTTCCTCAACAGAACCACATTTCAAATGCATAAAAGGAAAATCACAATGCATAAAGAAAAGATAGCAATACAAAGAAGGAGGCCCTAGGCTCTCAGGTTGGGCCCAACCCCGAGAGCTATGGCTGCTATAGAAAACTCAGAGCTGATATCAAATCTGATTGCTTCTAATTATCAAAAAATAATCATAAGTCACGAGTAATGCCAACAATGGCTACAAGAGAACAAAATGGAGCTAGCAGAACTGTAGTGCAAAGTATGCAAGAGTTTCCAAAAGTCCCTCATGAAGGCTGAGGCCTTAACATTTATACACCACGAGGCCCTAGTTGGCCTCCTAAATCTATGGGACTTGGCTGCCCAAACTGTGAGTGAACAGCTCCTTCCAAAAAGCTGTTTGGCTGCCTTCTAGATCCGGTTTTGGTGGCCTTTGGAGCTCGGAGTTGGGGGTGAAGATCCCAAGGGAGGCTATTTAATGCCATAAACAACCCCCCTACAAATCCTCAACCCAAGCTTGGCTGTCTCCTAGCCCATGACTACTCGGTTTTGCTCCAACATGTGTCAAAAAACCTGAAATGAGCACGTGTTAGCCACCTAGGAAGAGTGACTACCCTTATTCATACAAATGACATAAACATACTAAAAAATGATGCATAAGTTATGAAAAATGAAGAATTGAACAAGGATAATTAGACCAAATGTGCCCAAAATGTTACCAAATTTGGGGCTCATCATCACCCCCCTGCTAAAATGATTGCTCATCCCTGAGCAGCTAGTTCTTCTCCTCGTCTTTCATTGCTTTAATCGCCACTCTCACATCCCAGGCTTCTGAAGTAGTATCCTCCTCACTGTCATGGAACCCGGCCTTCTTTTCCACCTCTTCCCACTGCTTATGTTCTTCTTTTTATGTGCTTCCTTCTACCAATCCCAAAAGCAAAGGTGGGCTTAGCTTGAGGCTGATCCAACTGGCCTGGAGGTTCTGCATGGACTTCTTGTAGAGAGGCACCCATGCTAGGGCCTCCCTCATTCTAGTTGGAGTGTGATATTCCCTGATTTTGAGGCTGTGGGACAATGTGTTCCACCTATGGGTGCAAGCATGAACACAATTGTCCCCTAATAATCGCTCCATATCCTTGAAGTGTGTTATAGCCTGAGCCTGCTGATCAATGTATTTTAATAAAGCCTGAGAGTTGGTTTCTAGGTGTTGGTGGGCTGATATCAATGCGGTGGGGTCCCCTAGCTCTGCTCTAATCAGCAGTGGTTCATGTAACTCTCGATTCATAACATCTTTGACCTCTATCGCTCTCTTTTCTTCGTGGTTTAACCATGAGGTTAGTGCCATCAACTGCATATCTCCCACGACTGTGTTGGGGTCCCATGAAGTTACATTTGGAAGGGCCAAATTATGGAGGTAGAACTCTGATAGCTTGGACTTGTCCTCTGTTGAGCTGCTATTGCATAAATCTATGAACTGTTGGCGGTTTTGGATTTGGGAGATACCCCTCTGTGCCATGCATTAATTTGGAATTGCAGCCACTGGTCCCGTAGGTATAGGCCATAAGATTTGGCCGGCTGCCTACATTGCAAAGCATCCATAGCCCAACTGGCCATGTAGGCCAGTTGTGCCTCTTTTTCTTGCACCTGCTATTTTAGAGCTTGTATCTCTATGTTTGCTTGCAATTCCCTTTCCTGTAGTTGTTGGTTTAGTTCCTCAAGATCAGCTTGCATTCCTTCTTTGCCTTGAGGTTCTTCTGTAGTGTCCTCTGATGTTGTGCCCCTTTCTTTCCTCTGTCCTTATAGCTGCAGTTTGAGCTTCTCATTCTCTTCCTGTAGAAATACTCGTTGGAAGTTTCCCACATGTTTTTCCATAGCCAATTCTCTTCTTTCCTCTTTGAGTTGTTCCTCCAAGGGGCCTATATCTGCTACTCCCTTAGACTTAGCTATCCTCATCCATGTGTGGGTCCTCACTCTTTCTTCCTCTAGTGCAAAGAAAAGCGGCACTGTGAATTTCGGTGGAATGATTTTCCTGGCCTCTAAAAAGTTATAATAAGAGCTCAAGCTGGGCTGGGGGCTAGGTTCCATAATGTGCTCTACCTCTTCTTCCCTTTGTGGTGATGTGGCTGCCTCCCCCTCCATTATTTCGGTCTCCTTGAGCCTGGCCAATGTTTCCTGTAGAACGGATTCAGCATCCTGTAATGGGGTTTTTGAAGCTAACCTTTCCATTCTCTCCCTCCAGGTAGTTGTCTTCGGGCTCCCCTGCTCATAAGTGACTGATACTTTGGAGGGGGACTTCTCCTTTGGCGAGGTAGGGGTGTCTTCAATGCTAATTGGGTCTTTGGATGGAGGTTGGGGCTTGCTGGTTTTAATTCTTACACTCCTCCTTGCTTTGAAATACAGAGGAGTCTCCCTCTTTCGTTTTTCCTTTCGCTTGGGAGAGGTACTTAGGGTGGTCAGCACAGATGCTGCCTCCCTAGCAAGAATTTCGGTCGTTTTCTCCTTCTGTTTTCCTTTCTCAAGACTTCCTGTAGAAATCCCTGTAGTGGTTGATTTCTGGCTTCCTGTAGAAGCCGTTTTTAACCTTCCTGTAGAAACAGACGGCACCGTTTTAGCCTGCTTGGCTGAGGGTGATTTTTATTTTAACTTTGCTGAGGCTGCCTTAGAGTTTCCCTCACTGACGTGGACTTTTTCAGTCCTTTCCACCCTGATCTGTAGTCTTTTCTCCTTGGGTGTTGGTGTGGTTTTGTCACCCTCTGTTTTGGCAGCTTGGTTTTTCTCTTGTTTTCCCTTCTGTTCTTTTTTTGGTGTTTTGGCCAGGGTTTCTTGGCCTTTACCTTTCTTCTTTGCTTGAGTGTGTTCCTTCTCCTCGCTGCTGGAGGAGGTGAGCTCCTCAACCAAAATTCAGATGTCATCATCCTTAGTCAAATTTCGAAAGGTTTCCAAGGAGAGAGGGACGGTGTACATGTGGAGTGCATCTTCCACGAGGAGCTTAATGAACCCATAATGGGCTATCTAGTCTGGCGTTCCCTCTCTCAATTTGGTGGCACACTCAGTCATGGATTGTAGGAGGAGGTAAGGAATGCTCAACGTTTTCTCTGAGGGTAGGTCCATTTGGTGCCTGAGTTCTGTGAGCAACCAGAAATGATATCCATACATGATGCTAAATCACCCTTCGCACGTAATATACTTCATAATCTGGAGGCTGACCTCACTCCAGAACGGCTGTAGGCTCGTTCTTCGAACTCCATTCTTGTCCTCTGAGAATTGTTCCTCTGGAAAGAAGAACTCCTTCTTAGCTTTCTGACCCAGTTTTTTCTCCTCCTTATCCCAAGGCACCCCCTTCGGTAGATCAGTTACTCTGCTAATGAACTGTGGGGTGAGTCTAAGGGTCAATCCTATGAAGTTGACAATGGCCAATGTCTTTGACTTTGGCTTCAAGGATCGCAGGAATTCTTCTGCAACCTCGTCATCGTGACCTTGAAGCTTATCACAAAATGACATCCATCGTGCATGAGAAAACAGGTCCACCACCTCAAGGGTTTCCCGTAACTTCTTTGATTCAGTAGGCTCTTTTCTAATGAACCCTCCCAGTATGGTAAAAACTTGCTTTGTTGTCCTGAGCTTGCCTGCTCATATACAGAAGTGGATCTTCGGGATTTCCTTAGATAGAGTGCAGAGCTATGTCTCTGTTATGCACACAGTTTATAAAATTCACAACTTTCTATGAGTGAGCCTTAACAGTGGCTCAATTATAAATCAAACCCTGGAGAAAATCCCGCATACACACTACGACGACAATTCTCATGCAACGATAAGAAAACACTTGTAAATTCATGCACAGACTTTAATTCACGGTTTCCTACCCCTTCAACACATCGAATTCACCACCTTTCGAACCAATTGCATGGGAGAACTATGTTCAGGCTTACCTCATTCCAGAATTGCCACCTTCGACATGAACAGTCCAAATTCCTCTGTAATGTTGAGCTTCGTGTAGAAGTCGTGCGTGGATTTTGGGGAGCACTTCAGTGGTTCTGGACCTTCTGTGCAGCAACAGGACACTGGAACAGGCCGAGAACTCAGGTTAACAGCCTTCAGAGAATTTAGGATGCGTACTCAGCTGCAAAACGATTGAGAATAAATGAGTGTAGTGTGCCATACATGATTCATCCAACGGATTTGAATTTCTGCGGAATTCGTGGCGCGGGGGTGAGCTGTCCCCATCAACCCGTTAGCTGACATCACCTGCTATCATTCCGCTGCATGTATGCCTGACTGCCAAATCCTTCCCCGTATATCTACCGCCACCATTCCTGTTAGATCACCGCTTCTCTCCGACTGGATGCTTCCCACGTGTCCATTTCCTGTCTTGTCGACATAACCAAAGCCTTTCGGATCCGACGAGGCCGTTGAACTGGTTGTGGTGGCCAGTTGAATGGCTACCCGACTTGTTCAATCCATTCATTTCCATAGTTACACACATTTTAGAGCATAGCTTATGTAATTTGACGAAATAGGGTGAGACACTTACCTGTGCAGCCTTTGGACGTGATTTTTCTCATGCTTCAGGACGAGGGATGATGGATCCGCTTGCTGCTGCTTTGTGCATAGGCACAAGAGCTCCTCTTCATTGACTGCTGCTGGTTGTGAGACCGGTTTCCTGGCTGTGGATGGTGCATGCTCCGGCTTCATGAGTTGCAGGTTCCTTCATGGTGTGTGCTCTAGCTGGATCAACTGCTACAGGATTCCTGTAGGACATCCTGTAGTCGTTTCTCCTCCTGGGGTGCATGCCGAAATAGTTGAGTCACGTTCATAGGTGCAGGGTCCTTAGATTTCCTTGATAAGTAAACCGTTGAGCCTCTGCATGCCTTATTTCACACTTAAAAATATTTTTCAGAGAGTCCAACGTTCTAGTATGACTCTGCAGCTATTTGAATCATATGGCAGCAATGGTGGTGAAAGGAGGTGACAGCAGTGGGGGATGGAGTAAAAAATTGGTTGCATGCCTCCTCATTGGACTTCGAGCTTCAAATTCTTCTACATAGTTGGTCCTAGCCCGTCCAAAGATTCTACAGGATGTTTCCTGTAGAAATACAGAACTTCCTGTAGAAAGTTTTGTAGCTTCCTGTAGAAGGCTAAACTATGACCATATTGCGCCCAAACCTTGGAAGAGATGAGTGTTTATGGAGGGAGTGCTGGTGAGGTCGCCTGGTAGCATGGTAGGGACCCTTGTCCTTGAGTTGAGAGGCCTCCTTTTTGCATGGAATACCTGCAACCTGCATCAATTTCCAAAGATTAAGCCTGTTTTTCTGTTTCTGCCTCCTTTTTTCTTTTCTTTTTTCTCTTCTTCTTTTTCTCTTCTTTTTTTTTTTGGTTTTTTTTTCCTTTTTTTTTTTTTAGGACACAGCAGGGGCGCCTCAATGAGGTTTTCACCCCTACTATCTACCTTGGGCGCCTCGGAGAGGTTTTCACCCAAGGGTCTTTTTATTCCAATTCTTTTCCAGAGAGACAGCAGGGGCGCCTCAATGAGGTTTTCACCCCTACCATCTGCCTTGGGTGCCTCAGAAAGGTTTTCACCCAAGGATCTTTTATATATATATATATATATATATATATATATATATATATATATATATATATATATATATATATATATATATGTTATGATGCTTAGGCTATGCCCAAAATAGAGGCAGAACCCTTCTCTATGACCAGCACTGATTTTTCCACAGTTTTAATGAACTCTTGTCTCGAAAGAGGTTTCCTGTAGATCTTTAGTCGATGCCCATTGACGAGTATTGGGATGGCTTCCTCATCAATGGTCCGAATAAGAATAGAACCATTGTCATTACACTTCTCCACTGCATATGGTCCTAGCCATCTTGTCCTCAGCTTCCCCTTGAAATCCTTATGTCTGGAATCATACAGCAGCGCCCAATCTCCCGGCTGGAATTGTTTTTCATTGAGGTGCCAGTCATGCCATATCTTCCTCTGAAGTTGAACCACTTCTGAGTGGAGAAGGGCCTGCATTTGGTGTTCATCTAGCCCATTCAGCTGCAATAACCTTTCTTGTTGGGCATGGCTGAGATCTAGGTCCAGCTGAGCTGCCATCCTCAATGTGTTGTACTCGAACTCAATTGAAAACAAAGCTCTCTTCCCATAGACCAGCTCATAAGGTGTGAAGCCGGTTGTGGTCTTCCAAGTGGTGTTGTAAGCCCAAGTGGCCTCAACCAGGTGATCTGCCCAATCCTTTCTGCTGCTGCTCACCACCTTAGTTAAAATCCCTTCTAATGCTCTATTGGTGACTTCCACCTGCCCATTTTCTTGAGGATGATAGGGGGTGGAAGTCCTATGCTTGATCTTGTGATGAGCGAGCAAGTCTTCAATTAAGTTGGAGGTGAACTGGCTTCCTTAATCGGTGACTAACTCTCTTGGGTAGCCAAATTTGTAGAAGATGTTTTCTCTTAAAAACTCAGCCACCTTTTCTTCTGTCGCTGCTTTGATTTCCTTGGTTTCCGCCCACTTTGTCAGATAGTCTGTGAACACAATGATGTAAGACCTTTGCCTTGAAGGAGGATTGATAGGACCCACAAAATCCATACCCCACTTCTCAAATGGTTCAAAAGTCACTTGAGGTTGGAGAGGCATTTCGTCCCTTGGATTCGGCTTCCCCATCCTTTGGCATCGGTCACATTGGCTGATATATCTCTTGACATCTTGATGAAGCATGGGCCAATAGTAGCCTGCCTGTAGAATTTTGAAGGCAGTCCTCTTGTCTGCAAAATGTCCTCCACAAGGCCCATCATGACAGGTTAGGAGGATGTCAAAGACTTCCTCCTCCCTTACACAACGCCTTAAGATCTGATCGGGGCCAAGTTTGAATAGGTTGCCCCCGATCTAAGTGAATGAGGCACTTTTCCTCACAATTCTGCTTTTCACTTTTGAAGATAGATGCAGAGGGAACTGTGCTGAGACCAGATTGTTTGCTATCAGCAAACCATGGAGAGAGTACTGAGATAGCAAATAGATGTTCATCTGGCATCTGGTCATCCACTGTTCCATCTTCACCTGCAGGTAAATCCAATCTAGACAAGAAGTCAGCAACAACATTTTCTTTACCTGGTTTTTCAACGATAGTCAAATCAAACTGCTACAACAAAAGTAACCATCTAATAATACGAGCATTCACATCTGTTTTATTCATTAAATATCTAATTGCAGCATGATCAGTATGTACAAATGTTTGATAGCCAGTGATGTAGTGTCAGAACTTGTTCAGGGCATGGACCACGGCTAAGAACTCTTTCTCAGTTACAGTATAATTCATTTCTACCTTGGATAAGTTTTTGCTGACAAAGTATATGGCATATGGGAGTTTTTGTTCAACCTGTCCTAAGGCTGCCCCTATGGCTTTGTTCGAGGAATCAGTGTGGATGTGGAAAGGTAGGGCCCAGTTTGGACCTCTCAATATCGGGGCGGACACCAACTTATCCTTTAATTCATTCAGAGCCCTTTGACAGTCGTCCGTCCATTTGAACTCAACATCTTTTGCTAAGAGGCCAAACAGTGGCGAGGCTAGCTTAATGAAGTCTTTAATAAATCTTCTATAATATCCTACTAAGCCTAAGAAACTTCGAACATCTCTTACCTTCTGAGGAGGTGGAACCTTTTTTATGAGAGCAATTTTATTAGGATCCACCTGCAATCCTTGGCGAGAAATGGTATGTCCTAGCACGGTCCCTTCAGTCATCAGGAATTCACATTTTTTAGGACTAAGGGATAGGTTCATCTCAATGCACTTGGTTAGAACTTTTCCCAGATTGGACAATGCTTCCTAGAAGTTGGACCCATAAGGAGTGAAGTCATCCATATAGATTTCCACCGAATCATGGACCAGCTCAGAAAAGATGCTCAATACTGCTCTTTGGAAAGTGGTAGGAGCGTTGCATAGCCCAAAGGGAAGGACTCGGTAAGCAAAGGTACCCCAAGGACAAGTGAAGGTGGTCTTATCTTGGTCTTCCAGGCTGATTTGGATCTAGTTATACCCACTGAACCCATCTAGGAAAGAGAAAAACTTCTTTCCCGCCAGTCCATCCAACACTTGATCTATGAAAGGCAGAGGAAAGTGGTCTTTCTTGGTGGCTTTGTTCAGTTCTCGGTAGTCCACACAGATTCTCCACTTTCCATTTTTCTTGGGTACCAACACCAGAGGGGACACCCACTTGCTATCCGAGATGGGGTAGATGAATCCTGCATCCAACAATTTTTGCAATTCTTCTTTGACAATGTCCTTAAGGGCTGGATTCATTCTCCTCTGAGGTTTCCTGACCGGTTTACAATATTCTTTGATGTAGATATGATGGGTACAGACCGAAGGATGGAATCCTTTCATCTTCTTATAGCTCCAAACAAAAGCATCTAGATGACTAGCCAGTAGACTATACAGCTCCTTTTCCTGGGAAGGAGATGGGGAGGATCTGATCTTTAATGTTCTCTCGGGGCCAAAATCCACATTTTTAACTCTGGGAGAGATTGGATCAGTCACACAAAGGTCCACTAAGGTGCTGGCTTGAGTATCCTCCACCAATTTCTCTAAGGACAATGCACTGGGAGGCGGATTCTGAATCAAGGTCTCAATCAAATCATCCTCGGTTTGAGGACCTCCCCTGGTGGTTTCTAAGGTGCACAAGGGTGCAGCGTACACCTCATCCTCTTCTCCTTCTTCCAACCAAAGTGGTAAGTCATTCTCTAATAGAGGTTGGGCAGGAGGGTATAGGACTAGCTGCTTGGACATAGGACCATTTTTGATGGTCATGTTTCCTGCTCGGCAACTTATGTAAGCATCCGCAGTGGCTAACCAAGGTCTTCCCAAAATAAGGGGGTATCTAGTAAGCTTTGCATTTGGTTGAAGAACCAACAAGTCCGCAGGAAACTCCCAAGAGTCAACAGAGACCAAGACATCCTCCACAATCCCTTTGAGAGTCACGGTGGAGTGATCTGCCAACTGCAGGATCGTCGAGGTCTTCCTTAAGGAACCCTGAAGGTTGAGTTTGAGCATGGTATCCCTGGTCATCACATTAATGGTAGCCCCTAAATCAATCAAAGTGTGGGGTATGATGGTGCCATTGATGTGGACATCAACTACAGGACTCCTAGGATCCAAATACTTTGGACAGATTACTTGCCCCAACATAAGATCAGACAGTTGTCCTATGACATTGATGGTTGAGGCATCTCTTTTTCACTTGCCTAGGTGTTTGAAACACTTTTCCTTAACCAATTTGTTGTATATCGGTACATCTTTGATGGCTTGGAGAAGTGGTATTCTCACACACAACTGTTTGCGTTCTCCCAGAATCTCATTCTCCTCTGGGTCAGGTTGTGTGGTTACTGTTAGTCTCTCAGGAAAGGGTGGAGTGGCCTTGGGTTCACTTCCCTGTTTATCTTCCTCGTCCTCTGTGCGAGGAGGTTGGAAATCCGGAAGAGTCTTCCTGGATCGTAGGTTGATCTCCTGGATCTCCACAGCATAGGTAGGGCATGTTGTTTCCCCAGTATATACCTGTTGGGCCTGTCGGTTGTTGGAATTCAAGTTCAGTTGAGCAGGCATTTAGGGTTTTCTTGGAGGAGCAAGAGGTAATGGTTGTGGTTGAGCTGGTGGTGGAGGCAAAATGGCAGGAGGAGTGTTGTACTGGGGCCTCCACCCCAGTTGAGGTGCATTCCACTGAAGCTGTGGCTAGACATGTGAGTGAAACGAATGAGTAGTGGGCTGAGTATGGTATTGAGGTGGGTAAGACCATGGAGGAGGCACAGACCAGGAAGAATGAGCAGGGGGACCCCAGGAAGGCATAGGAGCAGATTGGTTGGGGCTATAATAAGCTTGGGATGTCCCTTGCATCCCCTGCTAGTAAGGTCTAGGTCCATGCGGCCTCCTTTGGTTGAGGAAGTAAAGAGGTTCAGTGGGTGCCTCAGTTCCTTGGTACATGGCCTTAAATCTAGGTAAGGTTGGGCATTGGTTTGTGGGGTGGTCCTCCTCACAAACGAAACATACCTCTATCGAGTGTAATGGACACTCGTTCTTAGGGTGCTTTCTTGTACACCTAGGATAGAAGATGGCCAAAGCCCTCTCAGGTTCCTCTTTCTTTTGCTGGATTTGGAATGTATCAAGCTGCATGGAAATGGCCTATCTCACCTCACTATTGAGGTCCTCCAGTTGATTAACAAACTCATGCTTGGAGAAAGTAGTACTAGCTAAAAGGGGGTTTCCCCTGCCTCTTTTCCGAGCTGCCCTAGAGTGGTTTCTAAACACAGTCTTTATATCCTCATAAGGCAGTTGGTAAATATCTCCTCCAGCTAGCACGTGAAGGGTATCTAGAAGGTCTTCAGGGACTCCTCGGAGCAGGACCAACTTGAGAGATTCAGGGTCAAGTGTGCACCTGGCCCGTTTATAGCTAAGTTGAAACCTTTCCTCATAATCTTCTAAAGACTCATCATTTCCCATGGTCATCCGAGAGATTTCTCCCTTGGCTTCCTTGGACCTATAGTAGTCCCGGTATTTGGTATTGAAAGCTTGCTGCATCTAAGCCCAAGTGGTGATATTATTTCCAGGTAAGCCCATGAACCAGTGTAATGCTGCATCCTTGAGGGTAGAGGGAAAGAGTTTCAATTTTTCCTCATCTTCTGTATAGTCATAGGTTCGACAAAGGACAACAAACTCAAACAGGAAGGTATCAGGGTCTTCAGCAGTCAATCCATGGAAGTGAGGTAAAGCGGAGGGGCTTATGCTTTTCATTTTCATGTCTCCATTGGTCTCTCGGATGGGAAAGGCACCTTCTATTCTCTCATCCTCTCTTCTACCATTTCGATTTTCAGCCATGGCTTTAGGTGGAGTGTTCTCTAACTCTTCTTCTGTTATAGGATCTTCGTATATCTCAGGAGGCTCACCTATAGGTTCTTCTGGATCACTATCACCAAGGAAGAGAGAAGGGTGACTCAGTGAAGTCGTGGGGGTGTTGGGTAAGAATTTGCCGGTTTTATCTCTGTTCCTACGATGCATGAAATGGAAAGGCTTTTGATTGATTTTTGCTTTGTTTTTGGCACCTGCAAAACTAAAAATAGATTGAACTGCAACTAGCTATCTTGCTGAAATGAAAATGCGGAATTGAAATGAAAGCAGGAAAGGACTAAGCTATGTTGCTCAAATGAAATTGCAGGAATGAAATGCTAGTCTACACTTGCAGAATTGAAATGCTAATCTACGCTTGCAGATTTGAAATTGCAAAATTGAAATGCTAGTCCATGCTTGCAGAATTGAAATGCTAATCTACGCTTGCAGAATTGAAATGCTAATCTATGAAAGCAGGAAATATCTACTTTACTTTTGCGGAAATGAAATTGCAGAATGGAAATGAAATAAACTATTTAGCAAAGGGAGAGTGTAGGAAAATAGAAGGAAAGCAACAATCACCAATACTTTGATGCTTCCCCGGCAATGGCGCCAAAAATATGGTGGGCTCCAGTATTGCAGCAATAATGTTGCAACTCCTGGGACTCCCTTCTTTACTTTTATCAACCCGGTAGTTCGTAACAAACTTGGAAGCGACGATGTTGTATGCACAAGTACTAGCTCTTGCCACAGTTGTCACTTGGTCAGCTGGCACAAGTCCGCTAGGGGCTTAAGCCAACTTCTATGAGCTCTTAGAAGAAGCTTTTTAACTGATGGATGGAAGCTAACTCAAAGGAAGCTGATCTACTTGGAGAAAGATATGGAAAGCCAAAAAGTAACATAAACCCTAGCAAACCCTAATTCTACCAACTAGTCCTACTGATGCAGAGGAGAGAATGCGAAATATTAAAAGAGATGCCATTACTTCTATGAAGGTAAATTGCACATGTCTAGGCTACCTCTATCTGAAGGAAACATCTTTTTGTATTTTCAAATAAGTTATCAGAATTATCATGCATGTGTTTCAACTAGCTTTTTACTGTGCAGGGGTGGATCAAGGAAGAGAAATGCTTGGAAATGGTTGGGAAGGTTTAGAGAGGGTCTAAGGAGTCCCCAACACCCTTCCGGAGAGTTTCACGAAGTTTGGCTATCTAGCAACCTCATTTGTGAGCTTCTACAGGAAGTCTACAGGGGTTCTACAGGATGTTTGATGGATTTCTACAGGATGTTCAGAAATTTCTACAGGATGTTTTAAAATTGGATTTTGGAGGATGGGTGAGTGAGAGAAGATGCATGAATGGATAGGGAGGTAGGGTAGGCGCCTGAAATGACCCAAGGACTAATGGATGGAGTGATGAGAGGGTGTGGAAAGCTGACTTGACTTAAAGAAGGCTAAGACAATGGAAGAGCAAGAAGGTAGGGTTACGTGGGTAGAAGAACAGTTGTGAGATGAGGAACCTAACTAGGAGATGGAGCAGCTAGCCTGGACGAAGCTTAGGTGGATGAGAGAGTGATGGAGATGACCGGCACGGTGTACACTTAACCGAATCAAACAAGTCCTGAACACAATCGAAATCTTAGCTAATCTATCCTAACTGTTAACGAAACAAATGAACAGTAGCTTTATTTATACAGAGAACCATGTACAGCACTTAAGCAAAGAAACATCTCAAAAGGTTTGAACACATGACTAACTTCTACAAATGAAGACATTACACCAAAGATTGCATGGTCAAGCAAACTAGTGCTTTTGTTGGGCAACACTGTTTTTGCAATTCCAGCCCCTGATCCAATAAGGGAGAGGTGAAACTGAGAATGTGGACAACCCCTTTTCCTGGAGCTTTATCGATTATTATCCTACCAATCTATTCTACACATCTGAAGCAATTCTATTCCTCAAGAGTGACCTATTTAACCAACACAACTAAATCTTGCTCAACAGAACCACATTTCAAATGCATAAAAGGAAAATCACAATGCATAAAGAAAAGATAACAATACAAAGAAGGAGGCCTTAGGCTCTCAGGTTGGGCCCAACCCCGAGAGCTATAGCTCCTATAGAAAACTTAGAGCTGATATCAAATCTGACTGCTTCTCATTATAAAAAAATAATCATAAGTCAAGAGTTATGCCAACAATGGCTACAAGAGAACAAAATGGAGCTAGCAGCACTATAGTGCAAAGTATGCAAGAGTTTCCAAAAGTCCATCACAAAGGCTGAGGCCTTAACATTTATACACCACGAGGCCCTAGCTGGCCTCCTAAATCTATGGGACTTGGCTGCCCAAACTGTGAGTGAATAGCGCCTTCCAAAAATCTGTTTGGCTACCTTCTAGATCCGGTTTTGGTGGCCTCTGGAGCTCGCAGTTGGGGGTGAAGATCTTGAGGGAGGCTATTTAATGCCATAGACAACCCCCCTACAAATCCTCAACCCAAGATTGGTTGTCTCCTAGCCCATGACTGCTCGGTTTTTCTCCAACATGTGTTAAAAAACCTGAAATGAGCACGTGTTAGCCACCTAGGAAGAGTGACTACCCTTATTCGTACAAATGACATAAACATACTAAAAAGTGATGCATAAGTTATGAAAAATGAAGGATTGAACAAGGATAATTAGGCCAAATGAGCCCAAAATTTTACCAAATTTGGGGCTCATCAGGAGGCACAAGAAATGAGAAATCAATTCCACTATGTGTGGTTATTTCTCTTGATAGCATTGGCAACATGGAGAATACTAGAGGAGTCACAATTCCCCACTTTGAACTTGAATATCTACAAGGATGCGATCTTTGCCTCGTTGTGGGTTTCCAAGGAATGGACCTGTGTTACAGAGAAAAGGATGTTATGGTTCTTCGTTGAAATGGAATTGCATACCATGATCAGCTAGAAGTCAAGGTTGTCACCATTTTTATTTGAGCAATACAAACCGATTGCAAAATTCAAGGTGGACTTTCACCATGTACACATCCGCATCAGGAAGGACTAAGTGCAGGAGGTATGGTACGAGCTTCCATTCTTGGTCATTGATGATGACATCACACAAGTGGTGAGCAACTAGCCAAGTGATTATCTAACTCCACCAATGGAAAGAGTAGAGAAATAAAAAGCAGGCACCAGTCAAGAAACGACAGATATTTTTGGTGTGCGAACCAAGAAGCAGCTGACCAAGACAGGAAACAAGAAGGGCCAAAAGAAGGTGACTAAGAAAATCACAGTTGAGCTAGAGAAGGACACTATGCTAGAGATAGAGCGCGAAGCTGAGTAGGAGGAACGAGCCACTGAAGGCACTGATTAGGGTGGTGAAGACCCTTTTTTTATACTGAGGAGGTAGATTCCCCTTTCATAGTTAAAATGTGGAAATAAAGTGTTGGAGGCACGTGGAAGAAGAAAAAGTCAGATAGATCTGTTGGCGCAGAACCGATGGTCCTAACTAAGGGGAAAATCAATGATATTGGAGACACAGTCCGAATTGTGATAGAGGACTTATGGGGAAACATTGAAGACCAATTAAAACAGTTTTGATATAGGTCCAACAGGGACTCAAGAAGTTGGAGGTTCAGGTGAGAGTGGTTCAAGCGAGCATGATTCAGGTGAGTGTGGGTCAAGCGAGTGTGGCACGATTTAGTACAACTGTAGTAATCACATCTGAGCTCCGGGCTGTGCAACTACCAGGGGGCTCTCTACATTTTGAGACAGACGAAGACCAGGAGCACACACAAAATTGGAAAAATCTGAGTCTCAACCTTGCAGCGTTCCCCATTCAGACCTTGCACAAGTTACATCAGGGAGTCACCAATGAACTGAAGACACATGAGTAACACGCTCTATTGGTGATTAAAGAAGTTAAATATGACAACCAATAGATGTTTGAGGACAAGAATCAAGCCATCAAGGATTGAGATGAGGCATTTGCGCACATATAGCAGCTAGAAGTGGTCATCACCAAAGCTTGCAGCGAGCTACTAGAGCTCCAAATCTAGATAGAGGCAACACTAGAATAGAATCATAAAAAGCTTATGACAATAGTAAAAGAATCAAAGGTGCAAGTTGATAGAATCAAATTTGAGATGGAAATGTAGATTGCAGAGTTGGAGATGAGGTTGCAACCGAAAACTCTCCCAAAGATTCGCAAATAGTGCACAATAGATATCAAGGCTAATATGGAAGATATCATTACTACAGTCAAGGACTATATCCAGATATTTGAAGACACTATGGAGATATGGATCTCGCTACAGGAGGACCCACATGTACAAAAGATACATATAGAGATATGAGACAAGCTAAAATAGTTTGATGAGATCAAAGTGACAGTGCCGACCTTAACACCCGCGCAATAGTTTTCCCATCTCTAGGAGGGAAAGTTTTTGCAGAGACAAATTGATGAGTTGCAGCAACAAGATCAGATCATTTCAGCACGAATGCAGCCATGGGTCGAGGAATCCATTCAACTATCACAAATAGTGGAGAACAAGTTAAATAACATTAAGCAAACACAAAGAACCATCAGTCTAGTGACAACAAGTTCGACAACAGAGAAGCTGGTAGAGGAAGTAGGATAGGGCACCACATAGTGTGTAGAAACACTTCAAACTTTGAAGGATACCTACAATAGTATCAAAGAAAATATTCAGGACATAACAGCTGAGTGACTCGGGACGAGTCACATATTTGTGTTGGGGGCCTATTGGGTAGGGTCCCCCTAGGTTAAACATTTTGTCAAATATTTGTAAAGAATCCGCATTTTGAGGAGAGGAATGTGCTTCACACAATGTTTTAGGAGTCATAGGGGATTTGGGGAAGGTAAAATTCCCTTATTTTGTAAAAGGATGAGATTATGTTTTGAGTTCCGCCCATGGTTTGCGGACCATGGTATTGTAAGGGAAAAAGATATATAAAGGGTAGTAAGTGAAAGGTGATTCAATTTCTCATGTCTTGAGTTTGTAATTTTCATATCTATCTATGTTAGAGTGAAGGGGAAGGCTCCTGCAGTTGTGTGTGTGGATACCTTGGTAATTCTACAACTATGTGCGTAGGCCCCTGCAGTTGTGTGCACAGGGTCAAAAGGATTGTAATTGTGAAGATTTGAAGATAATAAAGAATATTTTGAAGGAAAATCTGTGTACTTACATGTTGTGCTTTATTTTATGTAATTATTGTTTACTTTTGTGATGCACAAGTAAAAGATAAGGTCATAATTGATGTATGAATGTTGTTGCAGTTAATTACAGTTAAGATTCGTTGATTTATGCACAATAAATAGGGTTTTAAATATGTGAATTAGTATTTTTGTATGAATAGATCGAATTCTGTATAATATTAAGTAAGATCATGTAGCACAAAAATAAATTTGTAAGTAAGACTAAGTCAAGATCCACACTCCATATCCTTCTCGATGTAGAACCTAGTTCCTACATCCCCCAATATTTCCTTGGGTGAGATTGCGATCTGCGTGAACAGATCATTACCGAAAGGGATGGTGGTATAGGGTTTTGTTGGTTAGTGCAGCTAACTTTTAACTTGGGTCTAAGCCCCTCAAGCCAACAAGTATGGCCAATGTCACCTGTGACAGTGTAAGGAGTGAAAT
Organism: Pinus tabuliformis; assembly: GCA_031772625.1. Lineage (NCBI taxonomy): Eukaryota > Viridiplantae > Streptophyta > Pinopsida > Pinales > Pinaceae > Pinus > Pinus tabuliformis. Next base: position 227,194,864 of record CM062818.1, read on the forward strand.
ATGTCATAAGTTTGGATATTAGAACAATGGATTACACACAAATCCACAAAAAATGGAGAATGACTCTTGTACCTATGATAACACTGGTGAATGGGAGCATTAATGGCTATAATTATTGGCTAGGAATACATGAATAGATATTTCTATGGAAATGGTAATCTAGATTGTAGAAATAATAGTGTTAGAAGCAATAACTACATTATGTCCTATAATGATGCCAAATGAAGATTTTGGTGATTGTGACAACAATAAATGTCAGTAAGTGATTTTCAAGTAGGCATGAGGGATATGATGTGCAGGATTGGTTCGTGACAGTGAAGGCATCGATATCAGTGAGGATTGGTGCCTAGGGCATTGGTCATGGTGTGTAAGCTCATAGAGCAAGCACAACCATAGAGGTTGGACTAGGAGAGGAGAGAATTGAGTGAGAGGATGCCCATAGTGATAAATAATAAAAAAAGTATTATACTAGAGTCAAAAAATTTATTGCCTGTAAATTGGAATACCATTGTAAGACCTGATAAGGCATGTGTACCTCTAGGAAATTAGCAATAAAGTCTGGAGTTAGACCTAGGTGATAGGGGAGCATGTCGTATTATCATATACCTAGGTTATAAAATTTGAGGGGGGTAGGGCTTGGAGGTGAGTGGTGCAAGCTCAAATTCGTAGTTTGTCCAGAATTGGTCAAGGGAAACCCAAGTCAATTATTAAGGGGCAGGGTGTTCAGGTAAAAATTGACTTGATAAAATCATACACGTCTTTCCATAAACATTGTTGGTTTTGGGCCCATGGTTTTGTGCCCATGGATTTCATGTAATGAAGTCTTTAAAAGGATTGGGAAGAATTCATTGTAAGGGATGAGGGAGGTGAGCAGTGAAGGCTCACTTAGACAACTTGGTTGTGTTTTGGCCATGGGACTAATGGAATTCCGTTAGTTGGTTTCTCCCATGATTAGGGTTTTCTAGGGTAAACTTTGTGTGCATTATGTTTATGTTTTATAATTTTTGTTGGTTGGTTTAATGTTCCTCTTAGTCAATCTATTTCTCCCCAGCTAATTTTAACACGGTTTTCTTGTTGTTGGCTCTCCCTGCTCTGTCTTTATTTTTTAATGATTTTGTTCCATCGTTCTAGGTGTTTGTTGCAGTTGGTTTCAAGACCTGAACTCCACTTATTCCTCCACTTTAATCTTTACTCAATTTTGATAGCATTTCAATAAGTGGCTCCCAATGTCGAGATGTCTCAAAATACTTACCCATTTGGATGTACCTATGGAGACCATTGTTTTGCTTTAGCTCTAGGTGCCACTCAAAGTCTTTGAAACCTAGCTTTGAGAATAGAGTATGGAAATATTGGTGTACATCAACACCTTCTAGTGTCTCTCATGTTACAAAGTTATCCAGCTCGTGTATTAGTCATCATACATTCCTACAATGTATGATTCCTCCTTAGGGGCATAAAAAAAACCTTCCCAAGTGGTCATGTCTTGAATATCACAAACTCATCTTTTTTTGTCTCCTGGTAGCCTTCCCACCAATATTTGACACGGGGAATGGATTTTAGGAGTATATATATTTTCATTGTTGGAAAATTTTTAGACACAATAATATCCCTCTAATATATTTAACCTTTTCTCCAAATCATTTGAATCTATGTGGCCTTCAAATACATGGACATCAAAGTTAACTTGTACTTTCAATGATGTTGAACCTCCAAATTTGCTAATGGTGGAAGGTGTATGCACTACTATTGGAATTCATTGAAGCATATGCACAAAATTGTCAATCAATGCATTCATCTTTCATAAGAGTGCTTCCTCCAGTAACAACTTGATAAGATCTCCCGCTCCATCATATCTCTTTCCTTTTTTCATGGGAGGCTACTTAGGTTGGCAAGAGCGATTGTTCCCAAGTGAAACTAACTTGGTACCAAACTCTTTGTACCCTAACCTCATCAAGAACATTAAATGAGAAATAACAAGGAGAAAATTACTCTAGTACCATTGATTCGAGTTGTAAAAGGAATGAAATGAAAGGAAATAAATGAAATGATACACATACATAGAAATATAACAAAAATCACACTGATATAGTGAAAACAGAACTTTTATTAATAAATGAAATAGAAAAATATTGTACCTCTAGGAAATTATCACTAAAGTCTGGAGTTAGACCTAGGTGATAGGGGAGCATGTAGTCTTATCAGATACGTAAGTTATAAACTTTGATGGGGGTAGGGGTTGGAGGTGAGTGGTGTGGGTTCAAATGGGTGGTTTGGGAAGATTGGTCAAGGGAAACCCAAATCAATTATTAAGGGAGGATTTATAGGTAAAACTTGACTCGATAAAAGAATAAATGTCTTTCCATAAACATTGTTGGTTTTGTGCCCATGTATTTCATGTAATGAAGCCTTTAAAGGATTGGGAAGAATTCATTATAAGGGGTGAGGGAGGTGAGCAGTGAAGCCTCACTTAGATAACTTGGTTGTGTTTTAGCCATGGGACTAATGGAATTCTATTAGCTAGTTTTTCCCATGATTAGGGTTTTCTAGGGTAAACTTTGTGTGCATTATGTTTATGTTTTATAATTGTTGTTGTTTGGTTTAGTGTTACTCTATATTTTTTTAATGAGTTTATTCCATCGTTTCTAGATGTTTTTTGCAGTCGATTTCTAGACCCGAACTCCACTTATTCCTCCACTTCAATTTTTACTCAATTTTGATAACATATCAATAAGTGGCTCCCAGTGTGGAAAATTCCAAGAAATACATATCCATTTGGATGTCCTTATGGATATCATTATTGTACTTTAGAACTAGGTGCCACTTAGAGTCTTCGAGACCTAGCTTTGAGAACAAGGTATGGAAAATAGTGGTGTACTTCATCACCTTCTAGTCTCTCTCATATTACAAAGTTGTCCAACTTGTGTATTAGTCATCATAGATTCCTACAAAGTAGAATTCATCCTTAGGGGCATCAACAAAATAATCACAAGTGGGGCATGCCTTACATATCACAAGCTCATCTTTGTTTGTCTCCTAGTAGCCTTCCCACCAATCTTTGACACAAGGAAGGGATTTTAGAAGTATAAATATTTTCATTGTTGGAATTTTTTTAGATAGAGTAATATGCCTCTAATATTTTTTACTATTTATCCAAAGCACTTGAATCTATGTGGCCTTCAAATGCATGGACATCAAAGTTAACTTGTACCTTGACTGATGTTGCACCTCGAAATTTTCCAATGGTTGAAGGTGTCTGCAATACTATTGGAATTCATTGAAGAATATGTGAAAAATTGTCCATAAATTCATTCATCTGGCATATAAGTGCTTCCCTAGTAACAACTTGATAAGATTTTCCGCTCCATCATCTCCCTTTTCTTTTTTCATGGAAGGCTACTTAAGTTGGTGGAGCGATTGTTCCCAAGCGAAACTAGCTCGAGACCAAACTCTTTGTACCCTAACGTCATCAAGGAGATGCACTGAGAAATAACAATTAGAAAATTGCTCTAATACAATTGTTGGCTACGTGGGGCTTGACCCAGGTTCAGCAGTGAGTTTAGCCAAGCAAATCCTCGTATTACTGGCCCTTTCGGTAATAGTATGTAGTGCACAGGCTGATGTCTCACTAGAGGTAGTATGGGAGGGTACTGGAACCAGGTTTCCGCACCGTAGGGATGTCTTGATGAAGTCTGGGAAGTTCGCAAACCGATTCTGCGCGCTTGCACTACTTTGCGTAGCCATTTGTCCTTCGCAACTTGTGCAACTAATTTTGCGTAGCTCTATAAAGGGTGCGAAGGTGTGATGTCTAGATCCTTTATCCTTACTATGATTTTATTATAGATCTTAACTTAATTATGTGGGTCCAATATTCTCATTAATTATTCAACATTTATAACCAATGTGCGCAATCATAAACCGTAAAGAGATGCATAAATATCACAGAAGCAATAAACACATAGTATTCCATAATCAACTTATCTTTTATTAATCCTCTGTTCAGGTATAATCCCAACTATGCCCTGCGCACTTAGCTGCAGCGGTCTGCGCACACAACTGTGGAATCTACCAAGCCTTTGCACACTCAGCTGTAGAGCCTCTTACTACCACTATGACCCAAGACTCAGACTTACAGACTGAGAGTGAATTCCTCATTCAAAACCCATATTACTTCTCAAATCTCAGACTAAGACTACCTTTTACACTTAGAGCCTCGCTTTATTTACACAATCCCATGGTCCACGGACCATGGGTAGGCCGTCACATTCTATATTTAATTACATTATTTTAGAGTGGACAACCCTATGCTCTTGCACTTCGCGCCCACATTTTGCGGGGTCTTTACATTACATTGACCAAAACTCGAGTTTTAAGCCCCAAAAACATGCTATAGGGGGATCCGCTGCCTAACAGTCCCCCAACAAAATCATCGTGACTCGTCCCGAGTCAGTCAGCTGGTGCAGTGATCCTAGCACGAAGTCCATCCAACTATGTCGATGTGGCACGAAGGTCTCCAACTCACCATGCTGCTATGCTCCATTTCTGCGGCTGAATAATTTGTGTCTGACTTGCTTCTCTGCTTTGATGCCAGCTTCTAGCACCTGCGTTTATAGTCCCGCACCTCTATCCGGTTTGTTGGGTCGCGAAGACTGTGCTTTGGTTGGTTAGTCAGACAGTCGGCCCACCCGTGTAAGACTTCAGGCGACTGCCATTTACTCTTCCTGGGAAGGGCTCTCCATTAGGTTTGACTAGATGGACCGTGCCTTCGTCTGTGACCTCTTTTACCACATATGGTCCCAATCAATGCATTCTAAATTTTCTCGGAAGTTTTTTGAACTTGCTGTCATACAACAAGACTAAATCATTTACCTTTGATGTGACCAACTTGATATGGCGATCATGCCAGGCTTTCTCGCGCTGTTTCTGGACCTGCTAATGGAATCCTACCAGAAACCATTCTTCCTCGAGTTCTTCCAATTATGCTAGTCTCTCTTCCAAGGCTTCGTGCTCCGACATGCCTGTAAGTGCTGCTATCCAAAAACTAGGTACGATATATTCCATTGGCATGACTACCTCCATGCCATAGACTAACCTGAATGGTGTCTGACCTATCAGTTTCTTGCACGTGGTTCTATATGCCCATAATACAGTAGGTATGTGCAGGTCCTAGTCATTTTGCTACACGTTACATACTTTGGTTAGCACAGTCTCTAGAATCTTATTGAATGCTTCTACTGTCCCATTAGCTTGCGGATGGTACGGTGTACTTTGCTGGTGATACACATGGAACTCCTCAGTGAGTGTGCTGATAGTTTCATTAAGGAAGTGCGTTCCACTGTCACTCATTAAAATTTTCGGGCATCCAAACCTTGTTAACATGTGGTTGAACAAAAATTTTGCAGTTGTGGCGGTTGTGCAGTCCTTAACCGGTTGTGCTTCTGCCCATCGAGTCAGGTACTCTGTCGCGGTGATGATGTACCGTACACCCATATTTCCTTGAGGTTTGATTGGTCCCACAAAATCGATTTCCCATTTTTTTAATGGCTGCAGCATCATCTGTGGATTGAGTGGCATCTCATCCATGATGGTTTCCCAGTCCTTTGACATATGTCACTGGCCTGACAATATGCTTTTGAATCTTGATGTAAGGTTGGCCACCATAACCCAGTGCGAAGAATCTTCCGTGTCGTCGCACGTCCTGCATAGTGTCCTCCTATAGCCCTCCCATGTGCTTTCATGAGGATTTGTCCTCGTTCAAATTCAGGTACATATCTTCATAATATCTCATCGTTTCCCATTTTATATAGGTGCCCCACGATGACAAAAAAGTCCGTCGTGCATACCACCAATTCCTTCTTTTGTTGTACTGAATATTCCTTTGGCACAATCCCTGTGGTTAAAAAAATGGATTATATCTTCGAAGTGGCCATCTACGACGTGCACTGCAAAGAGTTGTGCATCAGGTAGTCCTTCTTCCAAACTTGTTGGCTCCTCCCCTGTCTCGATTCGTGATAAGTGACCTAGTCATGCATTTAGGTGTCCTAGCTTTATGATGACCTCGAAGTCATATTCTTGAAATAGTAACAGCCATCTGCATATGCAGCCCCCAAACATAGGCTTTTTCACCAGGTATTTCAACGCGGAATGATCGATATACATCTTGAAGTGCCCACCAAGCAAATAGTGTCAGTATTTTTGGAGCGTGTATACCATTGCCAATCCTTTGTGCTTAGTAGTAGAATATTTCTTTTCGGCTTTGGACAATTGCAGACTTGCAGACGCGATTGGGTGATCCACGCCTTCCGTGCCTTCCTGTGTGAGTACAGCTCCCAGCCCAATACACGATGCATCAATGTGTACATGAAATTCTATGTCCCATTTTTGGAAGACCAAGATGGCGGAGGATGCCATTTTCTCCTACAGAATATCCAAAATTTTCTTACAATCATCATTACAACAATATGTAGTGTCATTTTTCAATAGTTGTTCCATTGGCGCTGTTATTTGTGCATAGCTCTTGATAAACTTTCTGTAGTAACTAGTGTGCCCCAAAGTGGCGCGTAGTTGTTTGACACTTCACGGTGCTTCCAAATTGAGAATAATGGCAATATTCACAGGGTCCACCATTAGGCCTTGTTTGCAGACCACATGGCTGAGCAGGTTCCCAAAGGGGATGAGGAAGGTGCACTTTTTAAGATTGAGCGCAATCTAGTGTTGTAGGAAAGTGTCTAGCATCAAACATAAGCTCACTATATGGTGTTTAACTAAGCCAAACACAGTCCAATCATCCATATAGACCTCCAAAAAATTGTGGATGTATTCCTTGAACGTGGCCACCATTACGCGCAAAAATATCACTAGCGCGTTGTTCAGTCCAAAGGGCATAACGGTGTATTGAAAACAACCCTATTTGGTTGTGAAGGTTGTCTTACTCCTATCCTTTGGTGCAATCTTGATCTGATGGTACCCTGAGAAGCCATCTGTGAATGAGTAAGCTTCCTGAACTCCAACATTCTCCAATACTTCATCTGTAAACAGTGTCGAGAAGGGATCGTGAACACAAGCGTAATTAAGCTTTGGGAGGTCCACACAGATTATAATTTTTCCCTTCTATTTTTTTCTCCTATACTACCATTGGACTCACCCAGTCGTATTCTTCCACTAGTTCAATAATTCTGGCTACAAGCATTTTGTCTAATTCTTCGTGAACCTTTTCTTTTTACTTTGGATTCAAACGGTAAGGTCGCTGCTTAATTGGATTCACATTCGGTTTCAGAGTGATCTTCATCATCCTTAAGTTGCCAATGATCCCCTTTAAGTTTGTGATTTTGGTTGGGAACAAATCTTGATATTCACAGAGTAACTCGGTGACCTTATCTACCATGGCATCGTCCCAATAGTCCCCAAGCGTTGCATACTTCAGCTCGACATCTATAGCAATGTTTACCTGTTTTGTTTTTAGTGGCGCAATGATGTAGAGATCCTCAATTGATGATCCTTGAACTTCGCAACACCCTTCAGTTTCTAGAATATTAAATATTTCGGGGGTCGTCATCATCCTCCTCTACTTGTACATTATAACATTCTAGGGCACTACTTAACTGGGTTTCCCATGCTGGTTGAACTACTTCACGGGGTTCCTGGGGTATTTTGAATATGGTGTCTTTTACGACTTGCAGCACGTCGTCGATAGTATTCGACCATCGGTATTCAAATGTGAATGTTAACAAAAATCCCTCACATAGAACATCCCATTCGCCCGTACCATGTCGGAGTTCCGTCTTAGTATACCAATTCATGGGTATGACATCCAGGGTATGGTAGAATAAGTATACCCATTCAGGCTGAGGTTCTTCTCCATAGGCCTTGGTCCATTTCGCGAGGTGCATGTGTGGGTCATTGCGTCCATCATATTTATCTTCCATTTGTAGTTGCGACTTCCCAAATCGTAAGCACATCATCCTCCTACAGTCGTGCCAGTTTTCAAAATTTCTTTGATGTGTTCCCCACCATCGGGTAGTTATCACACGCAACACCCATTTCAACACATCGAACCACTATTGTTCTGATACTGTGCTCTCAAACTTGCTCAAGAATTCATCCACTATTGTCAATCCATCATATGTTGGCAGATCTCGGGCCCGGGTTGTTACACAATGCAGTGATCTAGTCATCATGTTACAATTCATCATTGTCACTTCGTTCAACCAATTATGCCAACATTCGTCTTCTTTCTCTAAATCCAAGGTGCAGGAACTTCCTACCATAACTGATCTCGATCCTCATTTCCTACTCGTCTGAATATGGTAGCTTGATCGCGCTCACCATGCTGAACTATGGGGGTGGTGGAGGTGGAGTGGGTGGAGATGGAGGTGAAGGAGGTGAAGCGGGTGGTGGCATAAGTGGAGGTAGTAACTACGAAATGCGATGCCTTATCAAACTAACCGCATTTTTCAGAGAGATCCGAGCAAGCTCTTACTCACTCTCTCGCAAAGGTGAAATCAATGGATTGTTTCCTAATTCCCCACTACCTTTGTAGATTCTTCCGCTTCGCATTGTTCCAAACATTAATGTATTCGCATCACCCATTTTTCACATAACAACATCTTAATCCAGGTATTGAGGGATTTAATGTACCTACCTCACGGTCCCTTGAGAAAATGTCACTCTACTTCGTTGTAGCTCACGGTCGTGTCTATCGCAAACTCAATGATAAATCCCCCTATTATCCAGTCGAGCCAATGGTCCACAGCTCGCGCGATCTTATCTTCTGATGTCTCTAGTTTGCACACTAATTTTGGAGTCCACACTATCGATTGATCGAGCTTATACCTTCCCTAACTATCAGTTAACCTCGTGATCCACTCATACAGTTTAGTAGAGAAGGATGCCAAGAAGATATCATGGATTTTCGTATATCGTAGCGATCCAGCCACCTCTTCTCGGATATCTACGGAGTTCTTTTTTCCTGTGTCACGAACGCGTGAAGCTTCTTGTCCAACCACTCTTCAATTTCCTCCTTTGTAGGGTTCCAATGGCATGACATCAGACATCCCTTAATCAGATCTTGGTCCCGACAACGGAAACATTTGTTGGCTACGTGGGGCCTAACTCAAGTTCAAAATAAGTTTAGCCAAGCAAATCCGGGTACTACCAGCCCTTTTGGCAACAGTCCGCGGTGTGTGGACTGAGGTATCACCTGAGGTAGTATGGGAGGGTGTTGGAACCAGGTTTCCGCACCGTTGGGATGTCTTGATGAAGTCTGGGAAGTTCGTGAACCGATCTCGTGCACTTGCGCTGCTTCGTGCAACCGTTTGTCCTTCACAACTTGTGCAACTGCTTCTACATAGCTCTGTAAAGGGTGTGAAGGTGTGTTTTCTAGTTCCTTTATCCTTACTGTGTTTTTATTATAGATCTTAACTTAATTATGTGGGCCCAATATTCTCATTAATCATTCAACATTTATAACCAGTGCGTGCAATCATAAACTGTAAAGAGATGCATAAATATCATAGAAGGAATAAACACATAGTATTCCAGAATCAACTTATCTTTTATTAATCCTTTGTTCAAGTACAATCCCAACTCCGCCTTGCGCAATCGGCTGTAGGGGTCCGCGCACACAACTGCGGACTCTACCATGCCTCTGTGCACTCATCTATAGAGCCTCTTACTACCACTATGACCCAAGACTCAGACTTACAGACTCAGAGCAAATTCCTCATTCAAAAACCCATATTACTTCTCAAAGCTCAGACTAAGACTACCTTTTACACTTAGAGCCTCACTCTACTTATACAATCCCATCGTCCACGGACCATGGGTAGGATGACACATTCTATATTTAATTACATTATTTTAGGGTGGACAACCCTAGGCTCTCGTGCTCCACGCCCACATTTTGCGAGGTCTTTACATTACATTAACCAAAACTCAGGCTTTAAGCCCCAAAAACATGCTATGGGGGGATCTGCTTCCCAACAACCATTGATTCAATTTGTACATTGAATGAAATGAAGGGAAACAAATGAAATGAAACACACATAGAGAAATATAACAAAAGGCATAATGATATGGTGAAAAACCCAACCTTTATTAATAAATGAAATAGCAGAATATTGCAAAACAAACTTGCTAGAATGGTGGTTGTTATCTCTAAATAAAGAGATATGGCGACTACATGCATTTACAATTCCATTACAAGTGGTCAAAAGAATGGCCTTTTAACATGAAGAAAGAACCCTAGAGGTCTAAATCCCTAACCTTGTAAGATGAAATGTCAAAAGGTTTATGGGCCCTAAAGTTGTTAGTTGGTACATAAACTTCCTGGGGGAACAACTTTTGCATACAATCCATTTGTTGTACACAATAGATCGTTGGAAAGAACTATCTAAGGACTATAACTTTCAAACGGGGCTAGGGAATGCAATGAAAATCCATGGCCCTCCAATTTGTAAAAAAACATCATTTGGGGCCTCAAAATGGCCCCAAAGGTTTGGGACATAAAATCATAAAATAATTTCCACTAATATCCACATAAATCAATATGATTTTAGATTCACTTGGGGGAGGGGGGGATGTAAGAACAAATCTACTAAATTCTAATCCAAAAATAATTCAATGTAGAATTTATTTAAGGAGATAGAGTGTGGTAGCATACTCTAATGCCATGATTAGGACAACAAATTAATATTGTGTAACAAAGAATTTGACGAGTCTATCTCCTATTCAAATCCAAAGATAAATTAGTAAATAAATAATGCAAGAAATAAGACAATACATAGTTTATGTGGTAAAACCGTAGAATGTGGAAACATCTAAAGAAGCTAAGCCTCTATTCTTTTAGAAAACTCTCCAATCTTACAATGCTCAAGTATCCCCACATATGCATTACATCACATTACATTTGTACGTCTAGGAAGGTCTCCTTGAGGAAGGACAATAGTTCCCATGATGTATGTTGGATAAACACTATTTGTAAGAGAGTTAGTTATTGAAGAATAGTTTTGCCTAATAATCTAAGTTTACAAAATACCTCAAACATATACATGAAACCACAAGACAATTATTAAGGCATTTTAACATTTTTTGTATAGCATTAATTAGTAGTTCTTGAAACATGTTTAATTTTTACTTCTTTTTTGCGTACTAGAGGAATCAATAACTAGGTCAAGCTCGTACTCATGTGACAAGGGCCGATTTCGTCAATTACCACCATACCTATGGGGTGTACAAAAATCTTCCTCTTCATAGAATAAATTACTTCAAAAAAAATTTGAACTTTAAATCTCTTAATTTATATAGTACTTATTTTCATAATAATCACCTATTAAACTACCCCTAAAACATTTTACATTTTTTATTCAAACCTTAAAAAATCTCAATTAAAAACTCTAACAATTATTCACCTAAATTAAATTTACAATGAATTGGCACACTGTCATCCATCCTCTTCCTTCCATCTACAGATTTACCGTTAACCCAATCAGAACTCCTTTTAATCATGACTAAACATGTGATTACTCCCCTCACACACATACATACATTACTCCCCACACATACATACATACATACATACATTACTCCCCACGCATACATACATACAGAAGATAGATATAAAGTCCAATGGATAGACTCCATTAAAAATCATATCCAATTAAAAAAAATCATTCTTTCTATTATCCGTGCAAATCCATTTAGTATTCTTTTCCCTACCTTAAGTACACATAGATACATACAAAAGATAGATATAAAGTCCAATGGATAGACTCCATTAAAAATTCATACCCAATTAAAAAAAAATGCATTCTTTCTATTATCTGTGCAAATCCCTTTAGTATTCTTTTCCCTACCTTAAGTATGGTAGTGAGTGGTCATAAAACTATATACTTTTCTCTACCTTGTAGTTATAAAATTATATAAATCTCAATATTGAAATATTTATTTATTGTAGATTATATAAATCTCAATATTGAAATATTTATTTATTGTTAGATATCGTCGTAGTGGTAATCATTTTCAACCCTCCTTTTGTCTTAGGGCAATATTTAAAAAAAAATTAATCCTTCACTTTTGTCATTGCATTAATGTCATTTTTGAATGATTAGTACTATAAAAAAACTCAATATTTGAAGATTTATTTATGGCTAAATATCATGGTAGTTGGTATTGTTTTGAAGGGTAATATTTTAGTAATTATTTTTAGAGTTTTACTTTTTTAAGAAAAATCATAATTTTATTAATGAAAATAAAATTACATGTTGTACATGCAAGATGCATTCATCAGCGAGTCAAAGACTGCGGATCAGATGTTTATAGAAAGAAAAAAATATTGTACAAATGGGGAGAAAGATCATGCTTTTCTCCCTTTTTTCTTCTCAACCTTGCTCCACTCCCCTTGAGTTGGCATCGATGATATAAGTGCAAGCGAAGTGTCAACCTCAGGTTGAGGGCTGTCCTTATCAGAGTCAAAATTGTCTGATGTATGTAGTCTCTTAGATCCACTGGTATCCATTGTATTTGGTATCTTTGTTGGTTGTGAGTCCATCAGATCTTGTGGATTTGTTACCTGTACTTCTGGTTCTTTGTCCATCTAGTTGTTCTCATTGGATATGGGATGTTCCACATCAGCTTCCTCCTCCTCATTTGACAATGGTGGGAGAAATTGCCATCCCTTGAATTTCTTCCCTGTTTTTTTCTTTCTTCAGGTATCTTTTCTGGCTTCAGGGCACATATTTTGTAGGTGTCTTGTTTGCCAGTAGATTCTACATCTAAATGCTATATTTTCATAATCTAGTATTTGTGTCCAACACCTCTGTTTGGGTTTCAATTGTATGTGGTCTGGCAGGCCTTTGCTGAGATCTACTTCCACACAAATTCGTGCGAAAGTAAAAATTGTTTCCTCCCGTCTTTGTGAGTTTGTTTTAATGTATCTCCCAATGGTGTTTCCAATACCTGCAAGGACTTGTTGGTTCCAAAGATGTAATAGGAGATTGTGTAAATGGACCCATACAGGCATCCTGGATACAACCATAGTATTTGCATCAAATTCTGGAAACCATGGTGTGACGAAGAGGCCCATGGAGCCCCAGAACCATGGTCCCTCCTGTAGAATAATGTCTCTAGCCTCTGTTGAAGGGAAATTTACAATTAAGAAACCCTTGGAATAGAGATGAATTTCACAGTGAGTAGTCCAGTTTGTGAAAATCCATTGGAAGAGCTCAATAGGCTTTGGCTAAAAAATAGTTGAATCTATAGATAATAGCTTGTTTTTCAAAAATATTACAATGTTCGTCTATTTCTGGTATATCTACGCTTAATTCTGGGGTATAATTCAGTTGCTCCACAATATATGGGCTGGGTTCAGTTCCAACTTGCTTTGGTGTTGCTGTAGGAGTGTTTTTTCCTTTGAGGATGTTCTTGTAAGAAAGCCCTGCATTTTTGTGCTTCTGTTGTGTTTCTATATTTTTTGTTGAATTGCTCTCTATGCCGCCTCCTATTTGTTTTTTTTCATTGTAGGCTACTACTACGCCACCTCTCAACCTCATATTGAGTGTTATTGTAGACATAGATATAATATTGTAGTCCATAAGAGGTCTGGTATCCTGGAGAGCTCTGCCCCCATATATCAAATGTTGAGATCCGACAGGATATCCAATGTGGTGGAAAATGCGTCTCTTCAAATGTAAAATAGAGTCTGTTGCAAGAACCCAAACCAAGATAGATATCCCCAAAGGGGTTTTAACAAAAATTTGATATCGCAGAGAATTTACTAGGAGTTTTGCTTCCAATTGGAGGTTCCTGGGCCATGTAGGGTCAGATGCGGCACCTTGCAATGGGTTCTCTGTGAACTCCTTCAGGTATGTATTGTCTAGTTTCTGGTAGCCAGGCTCATTTTTATGTTCAGCAGACTACATAAATGGAGATAGCCTGAATGACGCAGTAGTCCATAGAGAATGTAGGAGGGTGTAGATTTATGTCTCCCCAAACAGCCCATACAGTAGGACTTGTCGATGTATGTCCATGCACTTGTTCATGAATCGTAGGACTGTTGAGCAATGTTGGTAGCCAGCGGTTACAAAAGGTTCAGGGAAATAATCGTCAGATGCTCCATCCTCCACCATGGCGCCTCGTGCCTAGTGACCCAACTGCCAAAGTGCTCCCTCAGTTGCTCCGCATCCCATAGCATAGCCCTCAGTTAGCGGTCGGCCGCAACAGGGGTTCGATTTGCCAATATGGTTGCAATCAAATGTTTTGTGCTTGGAGGGAAACACAGTCCCCACAGACCAAACAACCTTCCAGTACATTCATAGTATCCATTTCATCTAGAAGGGCTTGCCATCTATGGGCCAAAGAAATAACAATAGTATATGAGGCAAAACGACACTATGTGTTCCCGCCAAGCCGGTTCCCCCATTAAGCCCCTTCCACGGAATAGTAGCCACCATCGGCTTGGTGTATCCATAGCGTTGCAGCCCATTGATCTGTCCAAGGAATAGTATATGGTTGTCACGCCCCAAATCCCATTGTCACTCAGAGAAACCCTAGCTCTGTATTCCATTTTTGTCTTTCTTGGAGTCTCATTTTTGCGAGCTTTGCATGTGGCAGTGAGGAGCCTGGGCAAGTGATCAAACGTAGCAGCCTCCACCTGAGGCAGCCATATCTTGGGATTCTTGTAGCAGAGAAAGATGTGCTTCACATAGATCTAGATGGATCCCACAAGTGGCTTCGTGTACCTCTCTCGCCGAGCAAAGCCATGCTCAGCATCCTTATTGTGGTCACTCGTGACACCAAGAAACAAAACATCGTTCTGCACGCTGCCTGAGGCATGCCTGATCTGCTACGCGGCTTCCAGTAATGCGTCATCCGGTTCAACCCCCATGGGACTCGAACCGTTGTTGCTGTTGTTGAAAGTACTCGAATCGTATCATCCGCTCGTCATTTTTCCCATACACTCCTAGAGCTTCACTTTTATCTTTACTATTATCATAGTTATTTTTAATGATTACTCTATTTTGAATATTCAAATATATTCTCGTTTTGTAATTCCATCATATTATCGTCGTTTCTCATTTTGTAATCACATGATATTATTGTCTCCGTCTTCGATATTTAGTGTGTTACAAATTATGTTACTGCTATTATCTTGGAGTTTTAGTATTATTATTTGTGTGTAAATAAATTGTGTGGTTTTTAATTTATTATTATTATTATTATTTAATTTTAATGTTATGGTCAAGTTAAATATCAAATAAATTGGTGTATGAGATTTTTGTTTGTGAAATAAAAAAATTATTTTTCTATAGCGGTTTGATTGTTAAGTCTATGAAAACATATATACTTCTCTAGTTTTGAACCTACAACTTTTTGGAAAAAAACATATACTTTTAACCATTATTAAAATATAAATGAAACATAAATAAGAATATTAAAATTACATAAATAATAAATTTAAAATAATATAATATAAATAAATTTGAATCAATAGTTTATTAGTATTAATTTGTTTTTTAATGTGGAGATAAACATTTTATTAGAGAAAAATAATTTAAATAATTATTAATATTAATTAAATATCTCCTATCCTATACTATATTATTAAAATTATAAAAAATCACATAACTTACCTAATGAAACGCAATCTAATTTTATTTTTATATGGTATGTTTAGAAATTACTATATTATATATATCATCAATTTTAATTATTAAAATAAAATATCTTTTCGATATTCGAGTTTAAAATACACTTTAATTCATAAAATACATAACTTACAATTTCATGTAAATTTTAAAGTTTATAATTTCTCAAAAATAAATCCATAAAATGACTATGACCGGTTTACATTAAAGTGAGTTGTTTAATATTACACGTGGTATAAACAAATTATTATGCCATCAAATAAAAACATGAGTTTGAAATCGATCATTGTAAATAAAAAGTAAATCAAATCCATAATATAATAATAATATTAAATTAATAAATAATAATTTGACTATAATATTAAAGTAATGAATAATAATCTGACCTGGTTCTAAGGTCAAAATTAGCGGTTGATCGATTTAGCTGTTGGAGTCTCTGCTCAGAGTATTTAACATGCTAAGCTGGATTTGTTTCTTCAACTTGTCTTGACAATGAACCGCACTTGCTAGTTCGAAACGCGTAGACAAATGTCTGTCTACATGTCTACATGTAATTTACGCCGAAGTTATTCTTTCAAATCCATAAGATGTTAGGTTTCCAAAGTGATTTGCATACTGTCAAAAAGGACATAAAGACAGTTATTATATAGTTCCAGAATTAAAATTAAAAACTAAAACGTTTTAATAGTAAGGTTTATGGGTATATAATTTAGTTATCGATATTATGTTATTATTTTTAAATTATTAATGATTAATTATGTTAATAAATATGTTTATTTTGAAATAGAGTTTTAAGAATTTTAATTGAATTATAAATAATTATCAGCTTTTAATTATAAATAATCATTAATGGAATGATAAAGATTTGTCTTTTCTAGAATTTTTTCATTAGCATACACAAATGAAAAGTTGAATTATTTTTTTAAAATAGTTGTGTTTTTTTTTCTTTTAATTAAATTCATTAATTTAAAAAATGTCATAAATGTTATAGGAAATAAATTCAGGTCTTTTGTGAATCTATTATTAATAAGCCGTGATATTGACTTATGATACTGTAAGATATTTTTTTTATATAAATTAAGAATCTAAATAAAATGGAGGTAAATCATCATAGCTAACAATCTTGTTATATGTTTAATTAAAATGTATATATGTTTAATATATATATATATATATATATTATTTTTCATTAATAATAATATTATTTGTTTTGAAAAACAGTTTTATTAGTAATAGTGCTATAAATGATTTGATAATTAATGTCTATTAATATTTATCAACAATTTAATTTATATAATTTTGTTAATTGATTTTGATTTTTTATTTTTTTTGTTTAATTTATATCAGATTATTTGAAATAATTTATAGTAAAAAAATATAAATTTAATTAAAAAAACAACATTTTATATAATTTTCAGTAATTTATATAGTTATTAAAATCCTAAATACCAATAATAATTAACCCATTGTATACAAACCTTAAGATAAATATTAAAAATACTAAAGCCTAAAAATAATACTAATATTACTATGAGTTTATGTTATTATAATAATATTAATATAATAATCATAAATATATAAATATATAAGAATATAGTTGCTATTATTTGTATAGTTATTAGTTATCATAAATAATAAATAATTGGTCTTTATTTCTATTATTATAATAATATTGATTATATTATTATTATAATAATAATTATTATATTTGTATATTATTATAATAATATAATAATAATAGGTTCCCGATCGGGGTGGAAGAGGCGGCGACGTGTGCGAACATAATGAAGGTAGGAAGGTGGCAATGCAGGTCACCACGCAACAGTGTAATTATGCAAGATGTCGGGACCGCTTGCAGGCTAGGCAAAATCCCGAGGAGTAGAGGCGAAAGAGCAATGAAGGAGGAAGGTGGTAAAAACGATGGCGATCAAACGATGGGACGTCGGGTAGCTGGCACAGGATTAACAAGGGTAGGAGAAGGCGGACTTGAAGACTGCATGAGGCAAAGAAAGGAGACGAAGGGAGTTAGAGGCTGGGAGGCACGCTCTGCAACCTGTCAAGGAAAGAGGTATGAATGCGTGAAATTGTCCACTACTTTCTCTGATATCACCGGCAAGATTAAGGAAACGGGAAGAGGTTTATCAGTTGTAGAAGGTCGACGAAAGGATAGGGACCGAAAACTCATATATTTTAATATCAGTCAAAAGACAGAGTGTGGGAGAATGAGAAAGGCTGGGGTCGAGCTGAGCAAGGAAGGGAGCCAGACAGGTCAGGAGAAGAGCATGCAAGGTTCACGGTGGGATACCGATTAGGGGCAGTCGGAGATGGAAAAGCAAACGGTTCGGGAGGAGGAGAAGACCCCTGAGCAGATTTACCAAGTCCATTCGAGGAAAGGAGGAGCGGAGAAAGTCAAAAATTCTGAAAGAGAGAAGCAAGGGGAGGGAACGAACCAGGAAAAGAAAACTAAGGGGCCTGGAGGTGAGGAATTTACAAGGAAGGCATCCTTTGACGTTGGGTAGGGAAGCAGGGCAGCTGCCAGGAACAAATCAACTCGCCCAAGTCGTGGAAGAGGACGCAGGGGCAAAGGAAGAGGTCATCAAACTAGCAAACAGGAACAAAGACCCCCATCTCCAGTTTGCCAGAGACAAGGTCGGAAAACCATGAGGCATATGGTGCAGGGGGCAGAAAAAGCTTATAATGAAGCAACTGACGTCGATATCGGCAGGATAATCCAAGAACTAGAAGCAAATGCAATGCAGGAAAAATCGGAATCAGAGATGGAAGATTGGGGTAATCTGATTCATGACCTAGGTAATACCAGGGGATGCCTATCTTTATACAAGCAGGCCTTACATGTTTACTGGGTGTTGAAGAGATTACTGGCAAAGGCAATGGAATAGGTGGCAGCGGAAATGGCAGAGATGGCTCAGGGCATTCCTAATTTGAGGAGAGAAATGAAGAATCTTCAGATAACTCTGCTCATGCAGGACTGCAAGCTGGAGGAGATTCAACAACAACTGGAGAAGTTTGTTCCAGTGACAAAAGATGAAGGCACTCCACCTGAAAACATGGTAGATTAATCCTTCTAGCTGTGCTCATGGTTTTCCTTGATAATTTGCCGAGAACAAGCTCTCTTTTTTCTGTCTATAGTGTATAATGTCGATAGGAAATCAGATTAGCATTTTTGGCAGTATCGTTTATTTGGCATGGATAGGCAGACTTATTCTTTTTTGCTACTGGTCGGCTTACAAAAACTTAAGGTGATCAACAGACTCAGTTTCCCTTCGGGGCAGGTTGAGGCCACCAAATGTTTGTACTTATTTCAACCTAGTTAAATAGAAAATCAAAGGTCCTACTTTAGCTTACAAAAAAAAAAGATAATAATAATATAATATTATTATAATATTATAATCCGATATTATTATTATTATTTTTATAATTTTATATTATTATATTATTTTAATAATATAGTGATAATATATTATTATGAGCCATTTTTATTATTAATTAATATATATATTAAGAGTTTATATTATTATTATAATATTTATATAATAATATATATAAATTATCTCGTTGTTAATATTTATATAATTATTAATAATCTTAAATCTGGTTGATAATATTTATATAGTTATTAATAATCTTAAATACTGATAATAATTATTAATATGGTTGATATAAGTTTATTGGTGTATATCAACCACATTGCTGATTGTGCTAGTATATAATCATCATTATATACGTGACATTAATCTTTATATTTATAATTTAAATTAGAAAATAAATAACAAACATTAATCTTTATAATTTAAATTAGAAAATAAATAACGAAACCTTAACAATAGACTCTCTAACAATTCTAATTCTAAGATAAATATCCATTTAGTATCTCATCAGCTGTTTAATCTCTCATTACTCATTACGCAATATTAGCGTGTGGGATTCTGGAGCTCGTCAAATTGTAGCTATCCATTAGAAGAGCCTGAGTCAGTCCGAGTGGTTGAGCTCGTCAAATTGTACCGATCCATTAGAAGAGCCTGAGTCAGTCCAAGCGGTTGAGCTGGCGATCATGTCCATAAATTTGATTAATTTCAGTATCTACAAAATTGTGATTACAATGGTTTGATGAAGATACAATTATGTCAACATTGGAGGGCCACAAAAATGAAATGAAAAAATTGACAAATCTCACCATTATAATTCAACGAGGATCTGATTCTCGATATAATTTGTCATGACGGAATATTAGCTTAGCTTTAGCTTAGGGTAGGAATCTGTCATTACTGTCATTATTATGTAATATTAGCTCAGGACAATTATGGTAGGAATTTCAAATATGAGCCATTTGACAAATCTGACAGTATCTTTTTAATATTAGCTCGGGGCAATTGGGGTAGGAATTTAGTATTTTTTTCAAATTTGACTGTTCTTGCAATTTTAATGGTCGTTTCAATCTTATCACGGAATTTTGATGGGCCGAGAAATTTTTTGTTTGTATTTGACTTGAAAATCACATTTGTTATGCTTAGGGTTGGAATTTGGATTCTTTTTTACCCATCATACAATTTTTTTTTGACGTTTTAAGTATTTATTATGCCTTTCAAGAAACGTTATGCTTAAAATTTTGCCCTTCAAGAGTGATGTTTTGATGATAAATTAACCCTTCACTAATAAATGTTTCATTAAAAACACATATCTATCATAATAAAAAAAAACAAAATGAACATAACAGATAAATGACTTATTGAATTCTCAATTTTGGTTTGAAATTGTATGGAACACTCACAATAAAATCTCCATAACTCTGAAATCAAATGTCCTTGGCTCAGACATGCCATAGCATCTGTATATAGGAGATATTACTAAGGAGATCTTATGGGATATATAAGATGATCAACAATGTAAAATTATAAGATGGACTATCCTCTACATCCTCTCCACGATTGTAATCACATGGAATCAATGTGGGGGTCCACCCTGGAGAGTTTGTAGTCAAGAAAGTACAATGTATTAAAAGTGTTTTAGTATTTCATAAGTGGCAGTATGTCATTCTTCATAAGCCATATCATTCAAATCTTTTGAGTGATATGTTGAGACACTCGATATTTGGTGCAAATTGTATTCGAACTGACACTTCCACTATTCCACGGGCGACATTGTGACATAAGATAACCTTCGTAAGTGAGTGGTGAGTCGGTGACACTGTGACAAGCCTCTCACCCAAACAATCCAGTAAAGTTGGGTGGACAATACACTCAGGGAGAGCAAGTGGCTACAAGAAAGATTGTGGTCCAAATTTATTATGACAAGGAAGAGATTTTGTTCTTTTATCTACGTAGGTTTGATGATGCACTAACACACTCATGGACTGATTGTTTGTTTCATTCAAGTGAGAATTTTAATGATCTTTGTGTAAGAGATATATACATATTCATTGGATTTCAAGGAAACTATTTTGACTAGGATTCTAATCCAACTTACCGTGATCAACTAAAAGAATTGTGAATTATTGAACAACATTCTTTTTAAGGAGTATGAAATATATATGTTTTCTTCCCCTTCTCCCTCCTAGGTGACACCTATGGGAATTCAATAATACTAAGATCGAGCATCTAATGAGACCTCATCATGAACAAAAACATTTCAAACCGAGCCAAATTTGTTGTGTTGTGGGCGCACACACACACACAGATACATATATATATATATATATGAATGAAATTATTTGATATAGAGTCTCTATTAGACTAGATGCTTATTGATCACTTAGTGTTCTAGATATATATTTAAGTAGACTAGGTAATAACCTTTGTTCAATGGTCTTAGATCCATTTTCCGTGTTTGTGTATCCTTAGGCTATAGGTTAATAAAAATATGTTTTTCTTTCTATGTGTGTGCATATTCAAATTCACTCTGGAACTCTCTTCAATTGGCATGGTCCACTCATATGCACCTCAAGCTGCATCAACAAGAAAGCAAATTATTCAAAGGTGAAAAAGGGGCCTAAATATATTTACCCATGGAAAATTGAAAGCTTGTAATATTAATGGGACAAAAGATAATAGAGAAAAGCTAAGAATGTGAAGCTTGGGAATAAAAATATGTAAAATTGTTATTATAAGTTTATAGTTTCTTTTTGTAATAATTCCTAAAGCATAAAACAGCGAAACAAAAGTCATTTCTAGACAGTTTTGCCAAAATTATTATGTTTACAATTCAGTTCTTCAACACCATTACTACATTTATTAATTTTAATAAATTAATAAATAGTTTCTAGTGATGTTTTAGATTCATTTCATTCTGATGGTCAAGTTGTAAAAATAATAAATTAGATTTTGGTTTACTTGAATGCTTAACCTACTTAACATACTACAAGTACGTGTTTAAGTAACACACCTTGTTGGTGATGGATAGAGTAAACATAACCCACAGTAATAGTTAAATATATACTCATTTTTTTACAAATTTTATAAAAGAATTGTATTTATAAATCAAAATTGTTGACGATTTTCTTTTTAGTTCTATAGTATGTCTTAAAATTACTTTTGTTTGGCTAAGAGTTTGATTTCATGGAATGTAAGGAAATAGGTTAATAGCCCAAGGCTCAGGAACATTTGGTAAGAGTGAAATCCAAACTCAAACTACTAGTAAGGTAATTCTAGGGTATGGTTTTTCTTGAATAACCATGATAAGTCCACCTGCATTAGGTAATTCCAAGGCCATGATGAGTCAACCTGCATTATGAATAGCTATTAGTGATGATTGTCCCCAATGTGAATTTCACAACTAAATTATAATCATTTTTCCCACTATGTTAAAAAAATAAACAAAAAATATTAAAATATTATAGAGAGCAATTCACTAATTTTACGAAATATATTTCAAGTATATTTTTAACTAAAATATCATAAAGAAAACACTAAATTTTTTAAAAATTTGCATTTGTCAAATTTTAATGGTTTAGAGTTGAAGAGAGTTTTAAACATACAGAATTGAATTATACTTTTAAAAAAAGTGATTTAATCCACATAAATCCACAATTTCTTTAAAACATACCCTACTTAATTCCAATACAAATAAAATATATAGTTAATAACAACCACAACTCTGAGCTTGATGGTCATAATAATATATTTCAGCAAGTATGGTCGAAGCCACAATCACGGAGCTTATGGTTCACATGAATTGTAATTTCAACCACACATTTGTGTAAAATAAAGCTGAGGAAACTGCCTTTATCGTTCTCATATTTTTAATTAAAACATCATAAAGAAAACACTAAGTTTTAAAAAAAAAAATTATCAAATTTTTAATGTTTTAAAGTTAAAGAGAGTTTTAAATACACTGAATTAATTTACACATTTAAAAAATAATTTAACCCACATAAATCTACAATTTCTTTAAAACATATTATGCTTAATTCCAATCCAAAAAAAATAGTTAATAATAACCTATCTCTGATCTGGATGGTCATGAATAATATATTTCAGCAAGTTTTGTCGAAGTCATAATCACGGAGCTTATGGCGCACACGACTTTTAATTTCAGCCACACATTTATGTAAAATAAAGTCGAGCAAACTGCCCTTATCGTCCTCTCATTTTTTCAATCCTTCAAAATAATCATCAGAAAGCAACTAGTTTTTTTTCTATAACCAATTTTCAAACCCTTATTCGCAAATTGATACAACTTCAACAACTATACAACTCTACAAATATTATGGTCATAACCGCAAATTCACACAGCTTCGACAATTATACAACTCTACAAATATTATAGTTAAAACGCAAGACTAGAATAACCAGAAAATCCTATAATTATGAAGATAAAATTACACTGCAAGCAAATTGTTCGGATTTCAAAATTACACTGCAAGCCCATTGTCTGGATTTCAAAATAAAGTGTTATAGTAACACTTTGTTCAAAGGTATAGACTTTGATAAGATTTTAATAACGTTTTCAGAAAAACCTTAGCCGTCAAAACTACGTTCTGCATCCTTCCAAACACGTCATGCCTGACGGTCATTTAAAAAAGTTCAACGTATTTTATGGGCGAAATGGCCTCTGACTGGCAAAATGCCCGTCAAATTCCAACCCTGGTTACGCCCAAATTTTTCTTTCCATGACTGATGGCAACTTGTCAAGTGTATTTCATGCTTTAAATACCGGTGAGATTAAATGGATTACAGATTCCCGAAATATTCTGAGATCAGAGAGAAATAGGCGCTGTCAAAAAATTGAGCGTGACCATGTCCGTTACATCCCGGAATATTCTGGGAATCTTCCGAGTAGCTAGGTGAGTCACATGGTCAGTCAGTCAATAAATGCATTTCATGTGATCCATAATGCCGTAAATTGTCCGTTGCCGCATTATGAATTGGATATCCACCTTCCGGGGCAGAAACGAGCGCCCATGGCTTAGATAAAAGATCAGAACAGAAAATCCGTTTATTTTTTGCCCCGGACAATTTTAGCTCAGTAAAAGAATCGACAAATATAAGATCAGATAAGAAAATCCATGTATTTTTTCTCGGGAAGATTTTAGCTCAAATCGGTTCACGATGCTTCCATGGCACAGCCTCCTCTTCATAGCCTTCAGCTACATCGTCATACCACTTTTTGCTGCACAGGCGGACGAAGAGGCTTACCAACCTACTACTTTCGTCTTCGACGGATTCAATGGAACTCACTTGATCTTGTAGGCGGGGGCTTCAGTCATCGCCTCCAATTCTGTGCTAGCAGTCACAAACCAATCGGATTTCATGCTCAGCCGTGCACTCTATCCAATTTCTGTGCAAATGAAAAGCAACGATACCGTTCCTCCTTCAGCACTACCTTCGTTTTCTCCATTGTGCATCCTCCATCTGACGCAGGCGGACATCGATTGGCCTTCGTTATGACGCCTAACACATCTCCCATATCTCCATGGGCACTCTGCTTGCCCAGCATCTGGGCTTGCTTAACCTCAGCAGCAACGGGCAGCCCTACAATTACTTGTTCGCAGTGGAGTTCGATACTACCAGGAATGTGGAATTCAATGACCCCGATGGCAACCACGTGGGCGTGGACATCAACAACCTCGTCTAAGTCGAGGCCATGACCGCCGGCTATTGGAATGGCAAGCAATTTCATAATTTGAGTCTCAAGAGCGGGCAGAACATACAGGCGTGGATCGATTACGATCATCTTCAAACCCGCCTCAACGTTTGCATCACAGTGGCTGGCTTGCCCAGGCCGCAGAGGCCGTTGATATCTCTGAAAATAGATCTGCGCAGCGTTCTGCAAGAGAAGATGTTCATCGGCTTTTCAGCGGCCACGGGGAACTTTATTGAAGACCATTATGTTCTGGCGTGGAGCTTTACTACCCAAGGCACCACGCCGCTCCTCAATATGTCGCGTCTCCCTTGCTTTACGCACATGTATTCCAGACCTCCGAGGCGGGGACTCATAGCCGGCATCACCGCGGCCTCACTTGTTCTCTTCCTGCTGGTGGTTGCCGCCGTGTTTTTCAAAAGAGCGAAGGACAGAGAAACGATCGAAGCCCCATAGAATTACTTACAAAGAGCTGAGCATCGCCACGAGCAGGTTCTAAGACGAAAACATTTTGGGGCACGGCCGTTTCGGCAAGGTTTACAAGGGCGTTCTTCCCAGCAGTGGCCAAGAAGTCGCAGTGAAATGCATAACGAAGGAGTTCACTGAAGGATTGAAGGGGTTCGTGGCAGAGATCTCGAGCATGGGGCGCTTACAGCACCAGAACCTGGTTCAGCTCCGGGGCTGGTGCCGGAAGCATATGTAGCTATTCATTGTTTATGACTACGTGCCCAACGGTAGGCTCGATAAACACATATTCGGGAATCCGACATCAGTACTGCCTTGGCATCGGCGATACGCGATCCTAAAGGGCGTGGCCGCGGGGCTGCTTTATCTGCACGAGCAATGGGAGAAGCGGGTCATCCACAGAGACATCAAGTCAAGCAACGTGCTGCTGGATTCGGAGCTGAACGGGCGGCTTGGAGACTTCGGGCTTGCTCGGCTGTATGATCACAGCGAGATTACGGAGACGACTCATGTGGTGGGAACGTTGGGGTACATAGCGCCGGAGCTTATACACACGGGGAAAGCCACGCCCAGCTCGGATGTGTTCAGCTTTAGGGTTCTGCTGTTGGAGGTAGCCTGCAGGAAGAAGCCCGCTGATCCATCGAAGGATGCCAAGCCGATGGTTTTGGTGGAGTGGGTGTGGAAGCTTCACACGGAGGGGAGGCTGATGGAGGCATCGGATCCAAAGCTAGGTCGGGCATAGGATATGGGCGATATAGAGAAGGTGCTGAAATTGGGGTTGTTGTGTTGTCATCCAGAGCCACAAAGAAGGCCGGGCATCCGCCATGTTTGCCAAATACTAGAAGGCGAATCTCCTCTTCCTGATCTTCGCATAGCTTCGTTTAACGCGAGTACTATTGGTTGTTACCCCAGAAGAGGCCTCTCTAAATATGGAGGTGAGAACTCTCGGGAGGAATCGTCAAGCCGAAGCTGGTCAGAAGGAAGGCGCAATTCGGCCTCCGACATCTCTTCATCGTTCGAGCAAGGTCGGATTAATAAGTTTCACGGGAACGCTTCCTCTGGACGTGTAGATTCGAATGGGAAAGTTGAAATTTTGTAAGCTGCTTTGTCAGTTGTCAGCAATGCAATCGCAGTCTATGCTGTGTTTTGTAATTAGAATGGAATAGTTTTATTTATGGTCATGGTAGGTTGGGAATCGGATTCACAAGGGCCCGAGTATAAGCATGGGGCTCTCTTGTTGGGTATTCTTACATGGGAAAAATACCAAAACCAGACAAAAATAATCACCACAGAGACGATGCTCTGTTTACTCTGTCCCAGGATCTTTGCACAGGGAAGTCTTTTTAAACAAATTTGCTAATAACAGTCCATTACACAGTCACAAAAAAACATTTTCTATTGCTTTAAAAACAAAAACTGTTACAAACTTCATCCTCTGCACACAGAGGGATTTACAAGACAGACTCTGTCTCTGTTCTTCTCGTTCTTCCACTGCTGTGGGTATTAAAAAAAACTTTCATGGTGTTCCTGTGTCTTACAATGACAAACCACCATTACAATGCTCCTCTGTTTTCTTTTTCCTTACACTGCTGTGCGTTCTTCTCTTGTTCCCCATTCAATCTCTGTGCGCAGGCTTCATTGTGCTCTGTTCTTTGTTCCCTGAGCAATACTGCTGCGCAGCCTCAACACATTCTTTACATTGTTCTCATAAGAACAATACACCCGGCGCGCAGGCACACCTCTGTTCTTCATGAACAACACACATACAAAAAAAATCACACACACATCGTGTGCAGTCACCATGCCCATAAAACTACAGCACACCTATACATCGTGCGCAGACACAATACAAAAACTACCAAAAAAAAAACTTCACGCGTAGACACAAAAAAAAAACTACCACACGCTAGCTTACATGGCGATATATAAAAAACATATAAAAAATGGGACGTGTGCCCATCACCATATTAAACATATGCCCATAACTATAATAAAGACCGCCACCCAATTCTACGTAGACACATTAAAAACCATTAACTTCATCACCTACGGCGGTCAACGCAAAAGGACTTTCAATCCACGCAAAAATCTGATTTGATGCGGGCAGAGGGCAACTTCGGAAATCAACGGCTGAGATCGGGCGCCCTGATCACTTCGCTGATCCAACGAGGTTCGCACACCAACCTCGGGAAAAACAAACGGACTTTAGCGTCCGGGGAAAGTGGTTTTGGTGTTCGTACTGGGGACACGTGGCGGAGAGTGATGGTGTTCGGAGCCTCCGCTACGGAAACAACTTTTTCGGAAAAGCGGTGCGAAATGCATCAGGGTGGTTTGCTGGTTTGGCTCCAACGGTTTTGGGTTTATGTACGCCTGCTGAGTCGGCTGCCCACGTCCGCCTGTTGCCTGCAGTTGGAATTAACATTCCAACACTCCCCTTTAATTTCAACTGCTGGGCATTAGGACATACCCAAACACTTCCTCTCGTAGAGGGATTCACCAACTACTGTTGCAATAACATCTTCCTCACATAGAGGGATTCACCAACTGCTTCTGATGCAGTTCACAAACAAACAAAGTTGTCTTCCTCTTAATAGAGGGATTCACCTGAAACTGTGCTTAAGAGCACCTTCCTCATGACAGAGGGATTCACCATTACAATGTGCTGAAGAGCACCTTCCTCATGATAGAGGGATTCACCTGTTATAAAAAAAACATCTTCCTCTTAACAGAGGGATTTACCAAACTATGCTAAAGAGCATCTTCCTCTCAACAGAGGGATTCACCAATGACTATGCTGAAAAGCATCATCCTCTTGATAAAGGGATTTACCAAATGACTGCTTCAAATACAGTTCCAAAACAAACAATCATTGCACTGCTGTGTGTGCAAACTTATTACAATGTTCTTTTATGCTGCTGCATATTCTCTGCTGCATTGTTGTGCCATCTTCTTTACTGCGTCTACCCCACACTGCTATGTCTACGCTTGCACTGCTTGTGCACTTTTCAAAGACAAAATACTCTGTCTTTTCTGGAACAATTACACTGTCCCAACTTACAAATTTACAATGCTGTGTGTAAATATTTCTTACATTCACTATGCTATTGCATATGTTGCATTTCAATTCAATGAACAACACATTCATTACACATACATTTACTGCTGTAAAGAAAAAAATTCTTTTACATGTGCTGTTGTCCATTACCTTTCATTTCTTCAACAAAACTTCAATGCTGCTGCATCTTTCTTGTTTGCATTGCTGTGTGCTTCTCCTTCTTCACGATGGGAAAACTTTTCTTCAAGTTGCTGCTGTCCATACACTTGTTGTTGTGTTGCTTCTGCAATTTGCACTGCTGTGTGCACATACACTTGGCACTTCATTCTCCACGAAAAAAAATAACACAGGCTGCTACCTTTTCTTATGCACCCTTGCTTCACACAATCTTAGTCTTCATTTTTTTTACACAATGCACTACTGTGCAATTCCTTTGGCTTTCTGCTGCCACACACATTCTTATACATCCAGTGTGCATTAAAAATCTGCTGTCCTTGTTTTTCTTTATGCATTTCTTTGCATGCTGCATTGCATAAAAAAACATTACATTTTTTTTACTGTTGTGTGAAAGAATTTCATTGCATTCTCAGCCACTGGGCATTTACGCTCTGCTGCGTTTTGCCTTCTTCTCATTTTCTTCTCACTGCTTTGCATTTTCATTCCCAATACAAAACATTTCATCTGCTGTGCATTACACTCATTCTGCTGTGAGTATGTTCTCTCACTTTACATAAAAAGGAAACTACATTCCATTGCTATGCATTTCAATGCATGTGCACCACAAAAAAATTTAAACTGCTGTTCATTCTAATCCATGTGCTCCAAAAAAATTTCCAAACTGCTGTCTTATGCTCTATCTTCCCACTGCTGTGAGGGTCTCCATGCTTTGCATTGTTCTCTTATCTCGCTGTTGCTCTTTGCATTTCAGCGCTGCCATCTTTTCTTCTTTATGCATTTTTGTACATATTGCATAAAAACAAAGCAAAAACATTGCTGATTTCATCACTGCTGCATATTACCTTTCAGAGGGATTAACAAAGATTTCATTTGCAATTGCTGTGTTGCAATACATCCTCCATCAACAAATGACTGTTAATACAGTTTAGCAAAAACAAAAATTACAAGCTCCCCTTTAATGTATGCTTGTCTTCTTTCAGCGAAGTCTTCTCAAAAGAGACTTAGATCAGCTGCGTTGCTTAAGGGGCTTTCAGGCTGTATTTCTTTTCTTCTCCATACTTGTGTAACTTTCTTCTTTTGCATG
Organism: Pinus tabuliformis; assembly: GCA_031772625.1. Classification (NCBI taxonomy): domain Eukaryota; kingdom Viridiplantae; phylum Streptophyta; class Pinopsida; order Pinales; family Pinaceae; genus Pinus; species Pinus tabuliformis. Next base: position 227,224,379 of record CM062818.1, read on the forward strand.
GGTCTAGCTTGTGTAAGAGCCCATGTCAAGTTACAATCTCGTGCCATATGCCCAATGTTATGACACTTGAAACATTCAACATTATTCATGAATAACATTTCATGATTTCATCTAAACATGTTTCTTGGAAGTTGTCGAAGACCACTACATTTATCTTTATGAAATGTTCTACAGTCTTTTGCCATATGACCAAAGTTTGAGCAAGCATAACAATAACCATAAAATGAACTTTGGTACCTGGGAGATGGAGGTTTTCTTGATGCACTTCTGGAGCCTTGCTGCCTTGAGATCCTTTGTTGATCACCATTGCCTCTTGCCTTTTTGACATCAGCTACATTTCTTCTTGGAGCTGGTTTTCTTCTTGGAGCAGGATTTCTTCTATTGCAGCCTTCATTTTTCTCCTTGCCTTTGCTGGAACTAGGAGCATCACAACTTCTTTGTGGCTTCTTCACATCTCCTTTGCTTAAAGCATCTTCATCCTTGTTTGAGGGTTCAGCTACATACCCAAGTCCTGATTTATCAAATGGAGATCTGTGATAGTTGAGCATGTCATCCAAAGCTTGAGAGCTCTTCATGATCTTGTTCATCCCTTCAACTTTCTTCCTGAGGAGGACAATCTCTTCTTCCAACTTTTCACATTCATTACTTTTCTTTGCCAGTTGTCCCTCAGTTTCTTCCTTGCTACGAGTAGCTTCAGCTGCTACTATTTTGAAGGAGATAAAATCTGTCTTCATTTTGGAGATTTCTTCATCTTTTGCTTGACTGCTCTTCATTTTCTTTTCAGCTCCTTGTGCCTGCTTCTTGGCTTCTTGTAGTTCGGACTTAAGGGAGGAGACCTCTACCTTGTACTGTCCAATCTCTTCTACAAGCTTGTTCACTCTCTTGTGTCTTTGTTCAAGTTCACTTGTCAAGACATTTGCCTGCTTCTTTGCTTCATTCAGCTGATTTGTCATGGATATGACTTCTTCATGATGTTTCTTCTTGCATTGGTCAAGCTCCTTCTTAAGCTTGGCAAGTTCTTCATCTCTTTCTCTTACCTGAAGCTTGATGAGGTCAAGCTTTTCATTCTCAGCTTCTATGATGGGTTCTTCTTGACTCATTGTCATGGTCAGTGTTCCCTTTGCATGAAGGTCATGCAGTCTGTCCCATATATCCTTTGCTGATGAATATTTTCCTAGATTCTTCTTCACAGAATCAGGGAGTCCATCCAAGATTAGTTTTGCTGCTTGTGCATCATACTCCATGGATTCTTTATCCATCTTGCTATCATCAATCACTGACTCCCAGACTTCAATCCCCTCAGACATTAGGAAAGCCCTCATCATTATTTCCCATACATCAAAGTTTCCATCAAACTCTGGAACTTCAAATAGAATGTATTCAAATGGATTGCCTTCTAGTTTAGTAGAGGAGGGAGACACATTTTTAGCAGGCTTGGAGGCTTTCTTCTTTGACCTTGCCATTCTTAACTAGGCTTTAAATACTTGACTGTGTTTTCTTTTAAATCATTGACTGTTCTTTTAACAGTAACACAAAGGAAAGCTTTGAGAAATACCTTAACCCTTTTGGCTGTGGCTTCACACTGCTGGAGAGCCTTCACTGCTGCAACAAGAGTCCTTCCTTCAGCATCTTTGAGCCTTCAAAGAGCCTGGACTAGCTCTGATACCACTGTTGGGTATTCTTACATGGGAAAAATACCAAAACCAGACAAAAATAATCACCACAGAGACGATGCTCTGTTTACTCTGTCCCAGGATCTTTGCACAGGGAAGTCTTTTTAAACAAATTTGCTAATAACAGTCCATTACACAGTCACAAAAAAACATTTTCTATTGCTTTAAAAACAAAAACTGTTACAAACTTCATCCTCTGCACAGAGAGGGATTTACAAGACAGACTCTGTCTCTGTTCTTCTCGTTCTTCCACTGCTGTGGGTATTAAAAAAAACTTTCATGGTGTTCCTGTGTCTTACAATGACAAACCACCATTACAATGCTCCTCTGTTTTCTTTTTCCTTACACTGCTGTGCGTTCTTCTCTTGTTCTCCATTCAATCTCTGTGCGCAGGCTTCATTGTGCTCTGTTCTTTGTTCCCTGAGCAATACTGCTGCGCAGCCTCAACACATTCTTTACATTGTTCTCATAAGAACAATACACCCGGCGCGCAGGCACACCTCTGTTCTTCATGAACAACACACATACAAAAAAAATCACACACACATCGTGTGCAGTCACCATGCCCATAAAACTACAGCACACCTATACATCGTGCGCAGACACAATACAAAAACTACCAAAAAAAAAACTTCACGCGCAGACACACTAAAAAAACTACCACACGCTAGCTTACATGGCGATATATAAAAACATATAAAAAATGGGACGTGTGCCCATCACCATATTAAACATATGCCCATAACTATAATAAAGACCGCCACCCAATTCTACGTAGGCACATTAAAAACCATTAACTTCATCACCTACGGCGGTCAACGCAAAAAGACTTTCAATCCACGCAAAAATCTGATTTGATGCGGGCGGAGGGCAACTTCGGAAATCAACGGCTGAGATCGGGCGCCTTGATCACTTGGCTGATCCAACGAGGTTCGCACACCAACCTCGGGAAAAAAAAACGGACTTTAGCGGCTGGGGAAAGTGGTTTTGGTGTTCGTACTGGGGACGCGTGGCGGAGAGTGATGGTGTTCGGAGCCTCCGCTACGGAAACAGCTTTTTCGGAAAAGCGGTGCGAAATGCATCAGGGTGGTTTGCTGGTTTGGCTCTGACGGTTTTGGGTTTATGTACGCCTGCTGAGTCGGCTGCCCACGTCCGCCTGCTGCCTGCAGTTGGAATTAACATTCCAACATCTCTATTGAATAAATAGGGCATAATCCTTATATTTATCTCGAATTTGTATATATATATATATATATATATGAGGTGCTGTGTACACCATTTTAATTTTTATTAATTAAAAATAATAAAATGAAATTAATATTTATAATTTCTAAAAAAACCTGCATTATCTATTTGTGTACACCATTTTAATTTTTATTAATTAACAATAATAAAATGAAATTAATATTTATAATTCCTAAAGAAACCTGCATTATCTATTTGTGCAAACCATATGTATGAGCATGGAGATTTAGCCTATTTAAGCTACAAATTAAGAAAAATTAATACTTTTGATATAGTTCTATATTATAAATAAGTGCACTAAGGAAGTATAGTACTTGTTATTCAAGTATTAATTATATTTAAAAATATATATATAATTTAATATATGAAGTAGAAAATTTGTATTTTTATTTCAATATCACCAATTAAAACAAATATTTAGTCATAATGTATACACCTTTTAATAAATCATAAATGTAATTAATTATTTATTTCTTATTATTATTCCTGCTTCAATATAACCAGTCTCTAATTGATGTCCCATGTAATTAATTGGCATGGTTTATCTAAATGTGTTTATACATTGAGAGATAGAATAAAACTAAAGGCATATGGTAACATCACAATATTTGTTGTTTTCTTCCGACCAGGACTATATTGGTGTACTATTGAATTCAACCATTTTATTACCATTTTATTGTCTTCTCATCCACATTCAACAATGTCCTAAGGGAATTAGAAATAAAGCTTCGTTGCTCGTCTGAAATCATATCATCCATTGAAAAATTTGACAAGACATTACGTTATATAATGAATAACCATCTGAAATATTGTAGCACTAGGTTTCAAAATAAAATGAAGATATAACTAACCATCTGAAATATTGTAGCACTAGGTTTCAAAATAAAATGAAGATATAATTAGTTTGATGCAAGCATAATTTTCATTATTAAGTTTCAACAAATACTCAGGTTTCATGCTTCCAACATTAAATTCAAAATGGATCATACCTCTAGGAAATATGGTAATGTCTCTTATATAAAGAAGATCGATGTCAGACATTAAAAAAAAAATACAAAATAAGAATAAAAAAAGGTATAGTAGGAAACAAAATTATCATATGAAGTATATAATTTTTCTCGAAAAACTTTAGTAAAATTTGAAAAATTGAAAAATGTCTTGAAAAGCCTAACAAGAGAGCTCTAAGGGTTAGCTCAACTAGTCAAATAAGTGCCTCGCCATTTGGGAGGTCAAAGAGACAATTCTCCCCAAAGCTCTTCGAGTTAGGCCTAGCTATTGGCCGTGGAACTTGATACCCTTGATCAAGCTCAAATATTTCCGTGGACGTAGCGGTCACCTAGTGACAACGAGTGTTTGTGAACCATCTAAAAAAACCTAACAAAAGATTGATGCATTCTCACTGCAATACATTCTCACATCTCAAAATAACAGTTCCTTGACACATTAAAGAGGAAAATGAGTATGCGGGACCTCAAACTCAAGAGCGGGTTGTGTAGTGACATAAAATTGAAGATGTGCACCAAAAAAAAATCAATAGTCTATAGTTTGAAAGTCAATCTAAATTAGGATGCAAGCTAAACAAGTTCTTAATTGTGATATTATGCTTGAGGATGATAAAGGAATCTCAACAGTTTTGTTTGATTTCAGTTCCAGTAAATGCTACCTTTATAGCTCTTATCTAGTGAAGCATTCATCTTTTTCTTTAAATTTTTCTTTGTAATACAATTTACAAAATGATATCCAAAATTATAGTCTTTTCGTGAAATTTCTCTTTGTAATACAATCTACAAAATAATATCCAAAATCATAGCTAATAGAAGAACAGAATAAAATCAAAGTTCAATGTGTATATGTATTGATCTTTATCTTTGATTTTAATTGTTTCAAAAATATAAATTTTAAATATTTTTTTTATTATACAATTTTGAAATTATATCTATATTTATTATTTTAAATAATATTTTTTGAAAAAAAATTATTTTATTTTACGAAGGGTTTTAAGAAGGAAAAGAGATTCTAGAGTTCCATTCTTATTTGTAAGAAAGAAAATTGTTAAATTAACCTATGTTTTTATGATTTTAATGTTTCTAAATCAACCTCTATATATACTCTTTAGTTATAAATATTTATAACCTAACTTAAACAGTAATTATAATACTTATAACTTACATTTAAAAAATATATCAATTTTTATTTTTTTTTATTTTTGAACTTTTTAAGAACTATGTATTTAATATTATTCTTTTACTTTAAATTCGCTTTAACAACGAAAGAAATTCAATGTTCTTAAAAAGTTCAAAGCTCATTTTCTTGAAATTCACTTTTAAAACAAATATAAAGTTATTAACAAAATGCTATTTGATATATAACATAAAGAACATATCATCTGAATGAGATATATCACAATTTTCTTTTCAAATTATCATAAAAAACTAAATATACACAAAGATGAACCACAAAAAAAACTTAAAAAATTTACCATAAAATAATTTTTATATATTTAATAATATATATACATAATATCAATGCAGCGGGCTCCATTGATTTAATGACCTATGATGGCCTTCCCAATGGCCTTATCAAAGTAATCCCAATGACAAAACTTTTTGAACATGTCATTGGAAAAGTCCTCCAAAGGTACCCTCCTCTGAGACCTCGTGTATAAATTACCTATAAAATATTCCTGCAACCATGACTGTATTTATGGCCTGCCTCTATATGGAAGCCAATCAGCTTTCCAATTTATTATCAAACCCTTGCTTTTAACTCTAAATAATGCTTATTGGTTTTAACTCTAAATAATGCTTTTTAAAAGTAATTATAGTTTTTTTAAGTTATTGCTAAGATTAAAAATTTTCATAATATTCTTTCAACCTTTTATAAAATTCGATTATAAAAGCTTTGATATTTTCCACAAAATCATAATCATGGTCATGCTGGCAAAGTTGAGAGAGATAAGTACACTCGTAAATAACATCAAGGACATAAATCTATCAATCAAGACTAGGTCCTCTCGGAGATCTCTCATCATGTTCAATGAAACAAACTTCTCCTAAAGTAGAAGATAATAAGCATTCGAAACTTTATTACATTTATATTTTTCAAATAGATGCTATATAGAATGTGCCCGTCTCACATTCACAACTTTAACCATATCCCTATAAAAAAAAAAAATTAGTTTCTTTTATCTCTATAGATTACTTGATCGTATGATATAGAATAACCTCGACACATTTCACAATTCGATTATAATAATCAGGTCTCTAAAGTATAGTTTAGGTGATATGTCATGTTGCAATCTACATGTGGTGTAGTTTTTTAAGAAAATTATTTAATCGGTTTTTATTTGTTTTTAATATGATTTTTTTTGGGATATTTTAGTATTGGAATTTGGTGAAAATTTGAAGGTGAAATTTTGATTTGTGTTATTTGAATTAGTTTTTTCGACTATATATATAAATTCAACACCCTGAAAAACTTTTGCGACACTTCTTCGAATGTGTAGGGATTACCCATCAAACTTATGATTTCATTATACCAAAAAAAAACCCACCAAAAAAACTTCCAAAAAATATCGAAAAAAACAACTTGATTTCTTATATTTTTTATACAGTCATAATACTTTGCATTTTATGTTTTTTCCAATGGAAAAATCATAATTTTATTCATATTGAGTAAAATTACATGTTGTAGATGCTGAAACATCATATGCTTTATCAAAACTTGTCCTGATGGAATATGATCTAAAAAAATATTTTACTCTCTATATATGTTTTCCTACTTTTCTTTTTTTCCACTTTCTGCCAACCTTCATTGTTGGGCGTGGCTGTTACAATAGACATTTGTGCTTCATTTGTGGCAGCCAGGGTTTCTTTTTCAGAATCTGAGCTTTCTGTAGAGTGTGCTCGCTTGCTGCCACCAATTTCTTGCCCTGGGATGAGTTGCTCACTTTGCTACTGTGGATTGGTTGTCTTTGGAACTATCGCAGACCAAATCTGATTTTCATCATTCTGTGAGCTGTGTAGAGTGCTTTTTTTCGTTGGGTTCTGGATTATTTCCTGGATATTCTACTTCTTAGAATATGTTGCTTGTGGTAGTTTCTGTGTTTTCTTCCTCTTCTATGTCATCTGCGAATGTGGTTGAAAACTGTCATCCTTTCGGCTTTGGTGGTTGTCTTATTTTTTTGTCATTTTTGTTTTGTGGGAACACGCTTTGTAGATGACCAGTTTGACGACAAATGCCGCATCTAAAGGCAGTGTTTTCATAATCAAGTGGCTGGGCCCATTGCTTTTCTTTGTGGAGTAAGAGGATGTGGTAAAATAATCCTTTACTGAGATCAACCTCCACACAAATCCTAGCAAATGTATAGATATCCTTGGAAAGGCATTCACTGTCTACTTTTAATAATTTCCCCAAAGCATTGCCAATGCCTGCTAATACTTTGATGTGTCAAAAGTGCAGAGGTAGGTTGTATAAATTTACCCACATGGGCATTTTGGAAACCACCATGATTTTTGGGTCAAATTCCGGGAACCAAGATGTCATAAAAAGGTCAGAATTACCCCAGAACCATGGTCCCTCGTTCAATGCATATTCCTTGTCATTTGCTGTGTCGAATTTGACAATATTTTTTTTTTTGAACAGAGGTGGATATCACAGTTTTCTGTCCATATGGAGTAAATCTATTGACGAAGGGCTTCCGTTTTGGGCCAAAACCCATTATACCTGCATATCACTGCTTTAGATAAGTAATCATCATGTATTTCATTTACCTCAGGTACAACAATTGTTAATGTAGGGTTCTGAGTTGTCTGCTCGACGATGTAGGAACCAGGGGTCATAGCTTGCTGTTTTGTTTGTGCTTGAGGTTCCATTTTCCCTTTTATTGTGTCTTTGAAGGAAACAGGTCCTTTTGAGCTTGTGCCGGGGCAGCCTTCGTGGAGTCTTGTGTTAAGGTAGATAGTTTAGTCATTGCCTATGTCGTATTCTTTTAGTTTGTGCTCCTCCTGCAATACTTTTCCTGTGTAGATCAGGAGTTGTTTGTAAGGTGGGATACCTATCCTTTCTTGTATCCTCTGTTTGAGTGTTTTTCTCTCCTCCCAACTCCCTATCTTGATGCATAGGGTGTTCCCTTCCATAGATCTGATAAAGAGGGTACTTTGTTTACCTTCGAGCTTTTCAAGAGCAGATGCTTCAAGATCCAATGTGGGGTGTTTCCCTGTTCCTATGCAATCGTTGTAGCTCTCTGCTGATCTAGGTTGTTTCATTTATGGACCAGCGTTACCCATCAGTGATCGCCATGTACTGGTCTAAGGTAATCCTTAGCATCAGGCCTTGTATGCTGCTCTAGCCTCCTCCCATGGCTTGCGACTACCATTGCTCTGTGAATCTTCTTTATGGCACCCCATTTTGCCTGTTGTGGAAAACCCCCATCTTTAGACAGAGGAAACCCCCAAAAGGATAGATCATTAGGCAGTAATGACCTCCTCAAGTGCATATCTGCAACAAGGATCTTTAATTTGGGAAATCAGTCTCACCCAAGGAATCACCTATGGTTTTTCTCTCTGGATCTGGGTTTTTGATGCCCTTGGTAGTTTTCGCCATGCCTCTACCGCTGGTGAGGAGACATGAGGCCGTAGAGCGCATTCTCCATACCTTAGATCTCCTCCGTAGTGCTATCACCAAACACTTCCCTGTGCCCGTCATAGTGGCAACTCCACGACAACCATTGCCTACGGCTTGTGCATTCCTTTGGGCATATAAGCAATGTCTGGTGCGCTTGTTAAACGCGAAATCCAGGCGCCGCAATCCAACTAACTCAGATCGAGCCGGAGACGATGCGCTGGGGACGAAAGAAGACTTCCTGCAACTAATGTGAGTTGTCGCAGAGTTGGATTTAATTGCCATGGCCGCCATTATTCAGATCCCTCCTACTCTGCATTTTATTTATTATCACGTTTGAAACATATGTTAGGTATGGAGCAATGCAAACATGGCATTTATTATGACATTTAAACACATCTTTATAGGGAACATTGCACGTAGACTTTGCATGGAAAGTCGCATTTTAACATATATTTCGGCATGATTAAAGTCTCTAAATGTGGTCGTCATAAATCCAATTTCATCCCAGCATTATTACAACATTTTAAAATAAAGAACGTGTTTGTTCAATTGCACATTAATTGGACAACTTTGTTGTCACATAACGTCCCATTTAATGAGATATTTATGCATTTAATGATAAAAACATTTAAAAATGATTATCTATAAGTTGTAAAGATAATTATAAGTTAATAGTTTCTCTTTTTAAAGATGTAAATGTTTATTTTTATATTTTCAATTTATTAAATCGTCTAAATCAATAACAAAGAGTGTCAATCTATAAAAAAAATTATAACGTTTTGTCTATTTTTTTAATAATTATTAACATGTGATTTTTTCAAAATCATATCATACATATAATTTATGTATTATGTTTAAAAATTAAATTCTATAATTTTATATGACTATAGTTTTTTTAGTATTTTATTTAATTTAAGACAATTTTTTCAAAATAAAATAAAATATTTACGAAATAAAATAATAATCTTGACTATAATTAAATACTCAAATATATATGAATAAATGAACTTAGTTTTAATTAAAAGTATTATAAAACATTAACAATTTCATTTTTAATGTGCTTACTTAATTTGTTGTTGATATTACAATTTAGTATGAAGTATAAGTATAATCTTTTCAATGCTTAAAATAAAATCCAAAAAAAATTTGTTAATAATAAAGAAATATTTCACTCTTAACTATAAATAAAATATTTTGATATCCATATTAAGAAACATAATATGATATCAATAAGAAATATTTCACTCTTAACTATAAATAAAATATTTCTATATCTATATTAAGCAACATAATATGATACCAATTTCATGTAGAGAGCAAAATAATTGAAAGTGAAAAAAAATATATCATGTTATCACTTTTCAAGTGTGAAGAAGGTGTGTAATTATTTTATTTTAAAAATATTTCAATGTAGACATTCAAATAAATAATTTGAATATACATGTTAATTAGGATATTTCAATATCAACTTCATCGATATCTTCATACAGAGAGAAAATGTTATATATATATATATATATATATATATATATATATATATATATTTCAATATCCACTTAAAAAAAATCATGAGAAAAAAAAATTGAAAGTAACACATTTCAATTACTTCCTAACCAATATATATCCATTTTAACTCCTCATCTAATATGTTAAGATATCTCCATTGATTCAGTTTCCAAGTTTTCTTGGACTCTAATAACTAATCACCATAACACACACTAACCCAAACTATAATCCCGAGGATTAGGTGTCTAGCATTCCCCATTAAATCGAATGGATGTTTCAAAGTCCAAGAATGAGAGCTAAAAATGCAAAAAATGCATTACAGATAATGGTTGAGTAAGCTCTCTAGTGGTTTTTAAGAGAAAACCACAAATGATACCAAAATGTGGGAGAACTCAAGGTCTCAACCAATGATGGTTTAAGGATGACCACCAACTTTGGAACTAGCATAACAGTTCCTCAAACAAACCAACTTTGGAACAATTCCTAATTTGGGAGAAGTTAGTGGAATTGGTCCTTCACAAATCTCAGCATGTCAAAAACATGCAACCATGCTTTTATGGAGCATAAATAAAAACAACTCTATCTACAACTCTAAATCTAATTTATAAACTTGGACTCTAGGTTGTAGCAGTACAACTCTGATTATCTCTGACTTAGGCTCACTTGACAAATCTTTGAGCATGTAGCAGACCATCAATTCCATCAATTCCCCCCTTATCAGCTACAAAGTGAGAACATGAAGTACACATCATTGCAATATTGGTTAACACTTTAGAACATCTCCTATGGTATGACTCGTAAATCTTCTTGGAAGTTTTAGACTAATCCCAAGAAGCAACCCATCCAAAATTAAGTCTCTCTCTTGCAGCAATTTTATGCTTGAAACATTTTTTTGAATGATGATTCTTCTTTCCACAATGTTCACAAAGATGAAGATCATAACAATGATCTTTCTCATGTCCAACTCTATCACAGTATTGACATCTAACAATTTGTTGTGGGACAACATCATCAAAAGACCAACACTACGAAACTCTATAGGTTTTAAAAAATTAGGAACATGAGAAGAAACATCTTTATCATATCCTCAACCAGTTTTGTTTTCATTACGCACAATTTCTTCCCAAAGTCTAACAAATGCTTTGGGAATTGTATGCAAATGATTCTTGCATACACTTGCTTTGTTGTTGCATTGAACTGCTCCATTATCATTTTCTAATTGCTTATCAATCTCTTATTGTTGATCAATCTCTAAGTCATGCTCAAATAGGTTGTTCTGAACAAAAACAATTTCAAAATTACAACTCGTCTTTAGTTCTCGTAGTTCATCCTTTTGTAACTACGATTTTATTTGGACAAATTCAAATGTCTCTTGTGCATTTTGCATATAATTTCTAATGTTAGACCAAGTGTCTTTGTTAAGTGGACTATGTTATGAACAATAGACACCATGGGAGTGTTTAATAACTCTAACAAATCATTGAGTCACACAATTTTCTCTAGCTTCCTATAAATAAAAAAAACGTGCAATCAACCTTTGAAAAGAGTGTCTCCCCCCACTTATAATGCAAAATGAAGTAATTTCTTTCCCAAAATTGTCTAAAAAAAATCATGCACCAAATAAATCCACAAAGCTTATCTCAACTGGTATTGGACTAAGTTTTTCTCATAAGATTCCAAGAAATGTAGAAATGAAACAAAAATCCACCCTGACCGTGTGAGAGTGCCTTGGAGTTAATGAAAGTTGTTGCAAAATGTACAAGGAAAAGAGGACACGACATCAACAAATTTATACACATGAACTCACATAGTCTATTCTTTCATATACCAAGAAACCCGACAAAATAAGTGTGTTGTAATATGCTCCCTCTCTTCTGGATGAATTCATGCAGTCATGTGTCCTCCTTTCTGTGAGAAGGAAAATCCTCAAACTTTTTTACACTAATTAATGAAGCCATCTGGCACTCAATTTCCTCTTTGCTCTAATACCACTGTAGAAGACATGAATTGGAAAATGAACTCAACTTTATTAAGGTATCTGCTCAAAGAATGATGTATAATGGGTACATATCAATACAATATGAAAATCGTTGATTAACTTTCCAGGCTTTTTTGGACTCTAATAACTAATCACCATAAAACACACTAACCCAAACTATAACCTAAGGATTAAGATTCTAGCAGGCTTCCATCTCTACAGATTTGATTCCTCTAAGTGCTTGATAGATTCATATTTAAAATGGATATATGCTAGTATTATTAGTATAAATTGAGTCAGGTTAATGAAGAAGAACATGTTTTCACTCTTAAAAATTCATGAGTTCATATCCAAAAGGCTGTAGAGTATGTACACCTTCATAAACTATAATAGTCAATCCCTATGTTAAGGAGACTTCTCAATCATTATCACACAAGTCAAGGGTTCATTACACCAATTGTATGTGTAACTTAGTTGAGACCTTAAAATTAAATTATTATTTATTATTATAATATTTTTTTATTAATAAATAACTTTCAAAACCACTTTATTTGATTAAAAATAATACTTTTTTATTAATAAAATACTATAGGTTCATTCTAAATAATGGATTAATTGCCTTTCTTGGATGTTATCTCGCAATAAAATTTTAGGCAAGATTGGGATTTATTGTTGTTTAAAATACAATTTTGAATACATGAATAGATTCAGAACCCTTTAAAACCCTAAAGATACTTAAACTTTATATATTACACAACTTAAAATTATGATTATTAAAATCTGTAGCAAATTTTGAGAAAAACGACTAGGAAAAGTTCTTAGAAAAAGAACAATTTCATTTATTAGTTAGACTACATGGTAAACATATGGGTTAATTTAGACTCTTGTTCTGAGTTAATAAATGATTAAGACATATATTTCATATTTTTTTTAATATTAATTAATTTATTAATAAATAAATAGAATTGTAAATTTAATTAAAAAATTAGAAAAAAATTAATTTCTAATTATTTATTTACAAATTATAATAAAAATATTTAGAATTAATTTATAATCAACCTAAATAATAAAAATAAATATTGGGAAAGAATAATGATTTGTTACACATTCCAATAATTAAAATTTTAAAATTCCTTTGAATTTTATAATAACTACAATTAATTTCGTAAATATAAGAATAATTTAAGTTAAAAAAAAAAACATTTCAATAATTATATATAAATTAGTTAGTTTTTGTGGGGCTTAGTTCCCATGAAGCCACTGGTTGAAATCTCTTGGGAAGCCACCTATGGAAGTTTCTAAGTTTGGATACATCTCATAAGCAATTTTATAGACAACTATGGTTATGTTCTCTTGCTTAGGTTAACCCTCCATGGTGTGGGGAATATTTGGAAATTGAAACGTGCTCCAAAATCAAAGCTTGTCATCTAGCTCATGATCCACAATAGCGTTCACATGGGATAATCTATAGAAAGGATCCTTTCAATGGTTGGACTAATACTTTATATGCCACCTAGATGAAGAAATATTGTTCCATCGCTTTTTGGATTTCCCTTTCATTTCCTTAGTATGGACATATATTTTCAAATATTATGGTCCCCCTTATCTTTGGGAAAGCATCTTTGTTGAAGTTTCTTTATATAGATGACTAAGTTTGTAGCACAAAAACTAATATAGAGGCAACCCCACCCTCACCATTTTATGGCATGTTTGGATTGCTCAAAATCATATCATTTTTTGAAACAAGGACCATTTAGCTATAAAATTTCCTATTTATAATCATGTCATTGTGGAATCTCACATATTTCCAACCACATCTTGGTTCATCCACATTGCTACCAAGGAGTCACTTGTGGGGGTGTGGGGGGGAGGGTGGAGTGGGGTGGAGCATTTGCCTCTCAGCCACTCACAAAATTTCCTTCTCAATTTTCCTTGGATCGACCACCAATGATTTTTCTAAAGTTACATCACTTAAAATGTTGCTACATCTTACACAAGATGAGGGAATCACACGCATACATATTTAAGGTGTTAATAATTTAATTGACATCAGAAGAAAATAATTAAAATTAATTAAAACATAGTAATAACACACATGATTTACCCTAGAAAGCCCCAATTGGGGAAAAACTACCCAAAAATAGACATATTATCATATGGCTTAAAAATAACCATTCCCTAACTAAAATGTAGCCAATCCATGGCCAAGTGATCGTTTTGCTTAACTTTGACACATTGCAATGGACGATCCCCAAGCCTTTTGAAGGATTTAACTACATGTAATACCATGGGTCACTAATACCAAGTATCTAAGAACACCATAATTAACCTAACATCCTTGACTCTTTTACAAATTCAAGTTTACATAACAATCCCCACTTTAATATTTCCTAGAGAAATTCTTTGGATCTAATCTAGAAACCTACATGCTCCTCTCCCCTGTAACCTAGGTCTACATCAAGACTATAATGACAAGAGTATGAATGCCTAAGCACGTCTCATAGATATATACACATTTACATGTAGTTTACAAGTTTCCATCTCCAAATATTTTATTTTTTACTATCTCAACACTTATTCCATCATATTCTTGTCTTCACACACATTCATGCTAGTTCCCTCCTCATGTTGATTCATCACAACCAACATCTGCATCTATTTTGTATACATTAGCCTTATTATCTTCCTCTGCATTTGCCTACTAAACTAGTGATCTCATGTCTTTCTATGCATGCCATAAATGTAGTACTCTCAACCCCTTCACATCTTGACCAAACACTATAGCTCCTTCTTCACCAAGTAGTAGCTTATCACTCATCCCTTTAGTTGGCCCTTATACCAATTGTTAATAATTAAATTGATGTGAGAAGAAAATAATTGAAAACAATTATACATATGGAAATAAAACACATGATTTACCCTAAAGAACCCTAACTAGAGAAAGACCAACCAATATCAAATATATTATCTTACAAATTAAAAGCAACCATCCCTTGAATTAAATGTAGTTGAGCTTGGGGACACCCTAGGCCTATCCAAGTGATTTTTTTTCTTAACTCTAACACATTGCAATGGAGAATCTCCAAACCAAGGCTTTAACTATGTGTAATACCATGAGCTTAATATTACATACCACCAATACAAGATTCCCAAAAAACACCACTATTGACCTTTGTTGACCTAACAACCTTGACTCTTTCACCGAGTCAAGTTTATATAACAATATTTCTTCTTTAATGATGTGAGAAGAAAAATAATTATAAAGCCTTAGGGAAATCCATATAACAATAAATATGTTATTATCGTTAACATAAGTGCAACCAAGTTGCCTCAACTCTATCACATTACAATCGAAAATATCCAAGCCTTTGAAAGGATTTAACCACATTTAATACCATGATATTAACACCACTAACCACCAATACCAAGTGTCGGAAACCATTAATGCTAACCTAACAACCTTGACTCTTTAATTTTGTCAAGTTTACCTAACATATGATGACTCTATGTTGGTTGTAAAGTGGATGAAATGGCTCATAAGCATTACAAAAACACTTTCTCTACCCCATATTCCATCATATTCAACATATTACCTCTCTCTTCACTCACATCACTTATGACCATGTGTTAAGGGACAAAAACCAAATATGTGGACCACCTCTCAAAATTTGGAATGGCACAGAACCATGACATATGGAAAGTGAAAGAATTCAAGCGCAATCAAAATATCTTCATCACTCTCAGCCCTACTTATCATAATGACTAAAACATTCAACAAATGCATTTTTATCATTTTAGTATCCATCCAATTTTCCATTTTTTAAAATACAAGTTCATGATATTTTCTAAGATCAAATGGTGGTAACCATGATGTATGAATATGGACGATATTTTTGTGTTTTATATCTTGGATTTATAATTTTGTCTCCATGATATGGATAGAATATTATTGTTTCAACCTATTGGAAAACCATGAGCTTGTAAAATTGTAATATTGTTTACCTTAGATCAACCACCAATGATTTTTCTAAACTCGCATTGCTTAAACTATCACTATGTCATGCACAAGAGTAGGGAATTTTACACATACACATTTATGGTTTTAATTTTTAAATTGGCGCAAGATGGAGATAATTATAATAAATTATAAACATAACAACAATACACATCATTTACCATAGAAAATCCCAATTGGGGACAGAATGGCCAACAGTTGATCTATTATATTATGGTTTAAAAATAACCATTCCTTGACTTAAATGTAGCCAAGCCCTAGCTAATTAAGGCTTTCACTAAACTTTGACACATTACATTGGAGGATCCCCAAGTATTTTAAAGGATTTAACTACATGTAACATCATAAGCTTAATACTATGAGCCAATAAAACCAGGTACTTAAAACCACCACTATTAACCTAACAATGTTGAATATTTCACGAAGTCAAGTTAACCTAACGATCCCCCTCTTTAAGCTTTCTTAGAGAAATTCTTCAAATCCAGTCTAGAAACTCACATGCCCTTCTCTCATTTTTCCTAGGTCTACATCAGTACTATACCGAAAGGATTATGAATTTCTAACCAAGTCTCATAGTTGTATGCCCATTTATATGTAGTTTACAATTCCATATCCATTTTTTGTTGTTGTTATCTCAACACTTATGTCACCATCTTCTTTCCTTCACAAAAATTAACACTAAGTCCTTTCCTTGTGCCATTTCATCACAACAAACATCTTGATATAGCTTATGTCTTTTCCTCTGCATATGCATGTTAAATGAGTGATCTCATGCCATCTCTAGGCTAGTCATCCATGCACTATTCTCATCCCCTTCATCACTTGACAAAACATTATTGCTCGTTCTTCAAAAAATAGTACCTTCACCTTTTCATCCCTTTCCTTAGCTCTAATACCACCTTTTTAGTAATTAAATTTATGCTAGAAGAAAATAAGTAAATATAATTATACAGATAATAACAAGACACATGATTTACCCTAAAGAACTCCAACTAAAAAAAACAGCCAACAATAGATTTATTATATTATGGCTAAAAAGTTTCCATTCCTTGAATTAAATATAGCCAAGCTAGTCAAGACCCTATCCCTATCCAAGTGATCCTTCTACTAAAATTTGACACAATACAATGGAGAATCTCCAAGCTAAGGCTTTAACTACATGTAATACCACAAACTTAATGTTATGTATTGTCAATACCAGGTGCCCAAAACCACCAGTGCTGAACTTTGTTGACCTAACAACCTTGACACCTTCATCGAGAAAATTTTAGATAACAATATTTTTTTAATGATATGAGAAGAAAAAAATTGTAATTCTCAACCAGGCAAAAACCATCTAATAATAAATGTGTTATTATCCTTGAAAACATGCAACCAAGCCTGCTCAACTATAACATTGTAATAGATCTGACTTGCAAATATATGATAATGCAAATATACCCAAGAAATAACAGATAGAAATATATAGAAATGCTTCTTTATTAATCAAAACCCTTGAGGTAGGGTAACACCATACAATCACTCCTTAAGGAAGGGGAATACTCTGCAAGCCATATGCTTGTCCATACAATATTCCTTGACATCTACCAATGTGGAGTCTCTAGCCTCTATATAGGATTCAAACATACAATACCATCAATCTAATACCATGGGCTTATCACATTATTGCTAACTACTTGTGGTCCCTTACATGATGCGGGTTAACCACTTTATTTATTAACTATGGCCCATCCCATTATTACATTGTTCCCTTGGGTACCTCCCTTTGTACCTCATACTATCCCCCCTAGGTATACTACATTCCACCCGCCTTAAACATGTTTCGTCCCCAAAATATAAGAAGAACACAAATAATAAGATCTACTCAAAAGTGTAGTCCATTGGTACCATGCACGTGCATCTAGCCATCCAAGAGAAAGGTGAACCCTCGATCTAGCTGGTGCCTCGCTCGCTTGAGATGGAAGTTGACCCTGGTGACTCTTCTGTGTTGATATGTTGTGGTTGGATCATCGCCCCTCTCTATCTTTCATGTGGCAGTTTTTTTCATTGTGGCTAATTTGTTCCCATCGTGTTGGTTGTTTTCTTGCAGGGTGATGTGGGTGGTGATATGCTAAAGTTTTAACCAACGGTGTATCTTTCTTTAATTCACCACCTAATAGATGATCAGGTGCTCATGTCCTAAGTGTCGTAAAATGCTCAAAATTTAAAGTGCTCAGAATTGGTTCAAAGTTGAACGACTGGAAAGTGCTCGTCTTTCCAATTCCGGCGCTACAAACGGTTCGAAAAACAGTCACCGTATGAGGAAGTTATGGCAAAAAGAATAATTTTCCCATAACATTAGAAATTTTAATTTGTCAAAAAAAAATTAAAAAAGGAATATTCCACAGAATATTCCTTGGAATATTCCCTTTACACAGCCAATCAGAATCTGCCACGTGGCAGGCTCGGAGGCTGCCACGTGGCCCCCAGATGATGTCAGCAAGATGGTTGGGCGGATGTATTAAAATTTTTGGTCAGATGGGGGATTGAACCCTCGACCTATGGTATATTAGCCAAACACTCTACCGCTGGACCACGTGGTCATATGTTGACTAAAGGGCGGAATACACAGTATTTTAATGTTACAGTTGCATGGGGCGGAAACCAAAGGGGGCCAGCCCCTAAGGGCCAACCCCCCTCTCATATGATCGTGATCGAGAACCGTGGGCCCAACCCAACCGCAGCCAAACTGCCAGCACGAAATCCGAGGCAACCACCCAAACATTAAATGTAACTGCAGTTAAGTTGGTGGAATTTTGGCAGGAGCGCCAAATTTGAAGGACCCGCCATAATTGGCGGAGCTAACTGGAGTTAACTAAAGTTAGCTAGAGTTTTTGTAGGGGCAGCTGGCAGTTGGGAGTAAATGGCCATAACTTTGGCTAGGAAAGTCCGTTTTGGACAATTTTTTTTTTTTTTTTTTTTGGGTATTTTTGACCTTCTGAAGCCATTGGTGCAGGTCTTACAGCCATCTGAGGTCATTTGCAGAGGGTTTGGAGCCGTGAAAGTTATAAGAGCCATCAGGGCCCAGTTTTGTGAAGACTGTATAGGGTTGCAGGTATCCATTGGAGGTGATCCAATAGTCAATCCTGAAGGATTCAAGTGTTTTGAATCCATTTTTACCATCTATTTCTCCTGTAGATGCTTCTATTTAGCTGTATTTTCAATTTGAGCATTTAATAAAAACAAGGACAAGCCCGGTTGGGAGCTTTGGACCCAGCAGACGTAGCCCTGGAGGGGGAAAACTGCTTTATCAACTTCTTTTACATGTGTGGTTGATTTATTTTGCAGAACAAATTCGTTTTAATGTGTTAAACAGTAAAAGGAAATAAATCTGCTATGCTTAAATGGGTCATGAACAGCTGAAAATTTCATGTGTTTTCTTTCTGCAAGACATGGAAATCTTTTAAACATGATTACGTCTGAATTGAATACCTTGCAAACAAATTTCAAGTAGTTTCAATTTCAGATCAAGTTGGTATCAGAGCTCAAGGTTTTTTTGCAAAGATCTTCTAACTGTCTTGCAAAGTATTGATTCTTACCAGTTTGAAACT
Source organism: Pinus tabuliformis (assembly GCA_031772625.1). Lineage (NCBI taxonomy): Eukaryota > Viridiplantae > Streptophyta > Pinopsida > Pinales > Pinaceae > Pinus > Pinus tabuliformis. Next base: position 227,244,011 of record CM062818.1, read on the forward strand.
TAAAAGAGGGTAAGGACAGTTGACTAGAGAACGAGAGAATCCTCAGTCAAGGAAGGTCAGAGAGCCATCACCTCCACCTTCAATTTCACCCTCAAGAGTCTCAGCAAAAGCTTCAAGGATGTCTGAACATGAAGGAGAAATTCCTATGGAGACAGATCCAAGAGAAGAAGAAAGAGTCTTCAGAAAGGCTTTCTTGGACCTCACTGAAATGGTGAGGATATTGTACCAAGAAAGAAATGAGAAATTGGCTAGAGAAGGGTCCAAACATCCACATGAAGGAGAGGGCTCTTCAAGAGGTAAGAAGGATGATGATCATTCCAAGAAAGGACATGGAGGAAATGGTGATCCACCACCCCCATCTTCACCTTCTTCCTCTTCATCCTCGTCTTCTTCCGTTCATAAGCATAGATCCTCTGGAAAAAGTCCTTTTTTGAAGCTTGATGTAAAATTCAAATTACCTATGTTTAATGGTGAAGTGAATGCAGAAAAGCTTAACAACTGGATTAGGCAGTTGGAAGTTTACTTGAGGATCCAGAATATGCATGATGATGCCACAAAGATTCAGTTGGCTTCTTTGAGAATGGATGGAGCACCATTGGTTTGGTGGGAGGCCAAGACTAAAGAGGAGATCAAGAAATTTGGTAAGGTCACCTCAACATGGCCTGAATTTCTGTTAGCCATTAAAAAACAGTTTTATCCTCTTGCTCACATGTAGAAAGCCATTATGAATTGGCAAATTTCAGACAACTTAAGGGTCAGAGTGTCCAAGACTACACCCAAGAATTAAGGAGAAGAGCTCTCTTGTTAGGGTAGATTTACAGACCCAAGAAACCTTGCTGAAATACATCGGTGGCTTGCATAGCTACCTTAGACACACCATCTTGATGTTTAACCCTACTAGCCTGGACGACGTTTGTGTCCAAGCTACCTATTTAGAGGCAAGGGGAAAAACACATTTGAAGAGGGTAGAAACAAGCCCCCCAAGGGGAAAAACAAAGAGAAAAACTCCAAGGGAAAGAGCAAAAAGAATGCATCTGTAAAAAAGGAGAGTGAGAAAGTGATCTGTAAACACTGTTCTAAACCAGGCCATGAGGAGAAAAATTGTTGGAAATTATATCCTGAAAAAAGACCTCAATTTAACAAATCCAAAGGGAAACAGAAAACTGCTGCTACTACATCTACACCACAATATTTAGGGGAAGATTCAGGTGATGAAACAAAAATTACAGCCATGGGTTTGAAAAACTTGAAGGGAAAAGAATTTGAAACTCAATCCAGCACTAGTGCCTCAAACTGTCATGTACAAGCTCCTAATGAGGAAGAAAGAATTGAACTGTTTCATGTGAAGATGATTTCAAAACATACTAAAATTGACACACTTTTTGATAGTGGGTCACAAGCAAACCTTATATCAGAGGACTTGGTCAAGCAGCTTAAACTTGAGACCGTCCACATCCGAAGCCATATCCACTTGGATGGATTTGCAAGGATGCAAATTTACAAGTTTCAAGAAAGTGCACATTGCGCTTTGCAATTACTGCACATTTTATAGACACAGTTGAACTTGATGTGGTACCTTTTGATATAGCAGGAATTGTTTTGGGAAGTCCTTACTTGTTTGACAGGAAAGCTATCTTTCATCGCCATGAAAACAAATATCATTTGTTCAAAGATGGCAAGGAGTTCATTGTTAGAGCTCATCGCAAGAAGACAAATATAGCGATGGTGAATGCAGAACAGGTAAAAAGGCTGGTCAATTCAAGTAAGAATTTTGTTCTTCTTATGATTAAGCCCAAGGTTGATGTGAATCATGAGTCATTTGACAATTGTGATCCAAAACTTAAATCAGATCTGTATGATGTAGTTGATGCATATCATGAGATGTTTCAGGAGCCAACAGGTTTTCCTCCTAAGAGGGAGATTCAGCATGAAATCCATTTACATCCAGATTGTCCTCTTCCAAACATAGGCATGTACCGCATGTCTATTATGGAGAATGCTGAAATAAAGAAGCAAATAAAGGACTTGTTGGACAAGGGTTTCATAAGGCCAAGTACTTCGCCATGTGGGTCACCGATTGTATTGATTCCAAAGAAAGATGGCACTTGGCGTATGTGTGTTGATTTTAGGGCCTTGAACAAGATAACGGTAAAGAATCGTTACCCACTCCCAAGGATAGATGATTTGCTAGACCAGCTGAAAGATGCTCGATATTTCACTAAGCTAGACTTGCGCAGTGGATATCATCAAGTAAGAATTGAAGAAAGTGACATTTGGAAGACAGCCTTTAAAACCAAACAAGGACTCTTTGAGTGGCTTGTGATGCCGTTTCGTTTGTGCAATGCACCTGCAACTTTCATGCGGGTAATGGATGATGTCTTGTGTCCTTTTCTTGATGATTTCGTTATTGTCTACTTAGATGACATCTTAATTTTCAGCAAGTCTAGAGAATATCATGTCATGCATGTTAGAAAAGTACTTGATGTTTTGAAGAAGAATCAGTTATTTCTTAAAATGTCAAAGTGTGAATTTGGAAAGACTTCTTTGGTTTATTTGGGACACATAGTAGGAGGAGGTGCTTTGAGAATTGATCCTGCTAAGATTGAGGCTATTGTGAAGTGGCCTACTCCCAAATCCATAACAGAGGTAAGAAGTTTTTTGGGTGCAGCTCAATATTGGAGGAAGTTTATCTCTAATTTCTCTTCTATAGTAGCTCATATGCATGCAGTGACAAGTGTGAAGCATGCTTTCCAATGGGGAGGCAAGCAGCAAAAAGCTTTCGAATATTTGAAAGAGAAGATTTGTTCAGTTCCAGTCCTTGCATTACCGGATTTGAGACAGCCATTTGAGATACAAACTGATGCTAGTGATTATGCTATGGGTGCAATTCTTCTACAGCATGGTAAGCCTATTGCTTTTCATTTTGAAACTTTTAATGGTGTTGTTGTAAATTATCCTACATATGATAAGGATTTGTATGCGTTGGTACAAAGCATCAAAAAGTGGAAACACTATTTGATGGGCAAAGAAACTGTTATACATACCGACCATCAACCCTTACAGTACTTGCAATCACAAAGCAAGTTACAACAGTCACGACACTTCAGATGGATGGGCTTCTTGCAACAGTTCCATTTGGTAATAAGGTATAAGAAAGGTACTTTGAATAAGGTTGCTGATATGCTTTCAAGGCCTATTATTGGTGCTGTTACTTTGCTTAAGAATGATTCCATTGTACATGATAGTTACATAGAACAATAAGCATCTGATGATGACTTTAAAGATGTGTACGCTTACTTGAGTAACGGAAATCATGTAGAGGAAAATGACTATCACATGCATAACAATTTGCTGTTTCATTTGGGCAAGTTGTGTATACCACAGGTGGAGAGGATAAATGTCATAAGAGAAGCTCATTATTCTCTTATTGCTGGCCATTTTGGTGTGAGCAAAACAGTTGCACATCTACAGAGGTATTGCTATTGGCCTCGCATGGTAGATTCTGTTTCAAGGTTCATAAGAGGTTGTTCATTATGTGCTACAAGCAAGCCTAGCAATAGGAAGCTTGGTTTGTATACCCCTTTGCCGGTACCTTCTAGACCATGGGAGAGCATCTCTATGGATTTTGTAGGAGGTTTGCCAAAATCTCAAAAGCAACATGATTATTTATATGTAGTAGTTGATCGTTTCAGCAAAATGTGTATACTTATGCCTTGTAAGAAAACTATAACTGCTGAACAAACTGCTGAATTTTTTTTTCATCATGTATGGATTCACTTTGGTTTGCCTACTTCCATTATTAGTGACAGGGATTCCAGATTTGTGGGGAATTTTTGGTCCAACCTATGGGAGATGATGGACAGAAAGTTGAAGAAAAGTATTGCTTTCCATCCGCAAATAGATGGACAAACCGAAGTTGTGAACAGAACCATTGTGCACCTCTTGAGAGGTTATTGCAGCAAGCATCCCAAGCTTTGGGATGAACATTTGCACTACATATAGCATGCTTACAATCGTGCCAAGCACTCTTCCACAAACACCTCACCGTTTGAAGCTTGTTTTGGTGACTTGCCAAAATCACCTCTTGATTTCATTCTTGAGAAAGATGTTGCCATTGAGGGACATAGTGATATTAACAAAGCTCGTTCATTCATTGAAAGAATTCAACAAATACATCAGCAAATTCAAGAATAGCTTGAGAAGAGTCAAGGCAAGTACAAGGAAAGACACGACAAGCATAGAGTCGATCACAAGTTTCAAGAAGGGGATGAGGTATGGCTGTACATTAGTAAGGAAAGGATGCAAGGAGAAGGTAAAAAGTTGAAGCCTATTCGTTATGGTCCATTCAAAATCCTCAAGAAGGTTGGAAATAATGCTTTTCAATTAGATTTGCCTTCCTACATGCAAATGTATTCTGTTGTCAATGTGGAGAACTTACGTTTGTATGAACCTCCTTTGATTGCTGATCATGAAAATGTTGTTCAGTTTCCATCTATAGAAGATTTCTCGCCAGAATTCTTAGATGAGCTGAAAGAAGATACAATATTTGACAGAAGGACACGCACTTCAAGGAGGGGCAGTGTAGATTATGTTCAGGTTGGTTTCAAAGGCAACAAACTGAACAAGGCAAAGTGGATGGAGGTGGATAGAGTGAGGGAGCTGTACCCTCACCTCTTTAACAGGTAGTCGAAGGCTTTTGGGGTCCAAAATCTTCCCAATGGGGAGGCGTGATCAAGTGCTCATGTCCTAAGTGTCGTAAAATGCTCAAAATTTAAAGTGCTTAGAACTAGTTCAAATTTGAACGATTGGAAAGTGCTCATCTTCCTGATTCCAGTGCCATAAACGGTTCGAAAAACGGTCGCCGTATGAGGAAGTTATGGCAAAAAGAAGAATTTGCCCATAACATTAGAAATTTTAATTTGTCAAAAAAAAATTAAAAAAGGAATATTTCGCAGAATATTCCTTGGAATATTCTAGGGAATATTCCCTTTAAACAGCCAATCAGAAGCTGCCATGTGGCAGGCTCGGAGGCTACCACGTGGCCCCCAGATGACGTCAGCAAGATGGTTGGGCGGATGTATTAAAATTTTTGGTCAGATGGGGGATTGAACCCCTGACCTATGGTATATTAGCCAAACGCTCTACCGCTGGACCACATGGTCATATGTTGACTAAAGGGTGGAATACACAATATTTGAATGTTACAGTTGCATGGGGCGGAAACCAAAGGGGGCCAGCCCCCCTCTCATATGACCGTGACCGAGAACCATGGGCCCAACCCAACCGCCAGCCAAACTGCCAGCACGAAATCCGAGGCAACCACCCAAACATTAAATGTAACTGCAGCTAAGTTGGCGGAATTTTGGCAGGAGCGCTAAATTTGGTGGACCCGCCATAATTGGCGGAGCTAATTGGAGTTAACTAAAGTTAGCTGGAGTTTTTGTAGGGGCAGCTAGCAGTTGGGAGTAAATGGCCATAACTTTGGCTAGGAAAGTCCGTTTTGGATGATTTTTTTTTTTTTTTTGGGTATTTTCGACCTTCTGAAGCCATTGGTGCAGGTCTTACAACCATCTGAGGTCATTTGGAGAGGGTTTGGAGCCATGAAAGTTCTAAGAGCCACTAGGGCCCAGTTTTGTGAAGACTGTATAGGGTTGCAGGTATCCATTGGAGGTGATCCAATAGTCAATCCTGAAGGATTCAAGTGTTCTGAATCCATTTTTACCATATATTTCTCCTGTAGGTGCTTCTATTCAGATGTATTTTCAATTTGAGAATTTAATACAAACAAGGACAAGCCCGGTTGGGAGCTTTGGACCCAGTAGACATAGCCCTAGAGGGGGTGAACTGCTTTATCAACTTCTTTTGCATGTGTGGTTGATTTATTTTGCAGAACAAATTCATTTGAATGTGTTAAACAGTAAAAGGAAATAACTCATCTATGCTTAAATGGGTCATGAAAAGCTGAAAATTTCATGTGTTTTCTTTCTGCAAGACATGGAAATCTTTTAAACATGATTAAGTCTGAATTGAATACCTTGCAAACAAATTTCAAGTAGTTTCAAATTCAGATCAATAGAGCTTGATTGGTATCTAGTACATGTTGTGGTGCCTGTTATTGCTTCTTATCTTCCAATATTACTTCAACCACAAATTCCTCATCTGATGTATTAGTGCCTGTAACATTTTTTTCTTCAGCCTCCTTGGACTCTACCTATTTTTCTGGTACCTGGTTTGATGTTTGTGTTTGGTTGTCAACCATCAAAGGCTCATCATCTAATGTGTCAGTGTCATTAGAGCTTTGTGCTTGTACCTCCATAGTCTCTGCTTGGGTCTTAATGGAAATATCCTATAGTGTAATTCTCTTATTTTTATACCAGAGCTTCATGAATTTCTTCTACACATTAATATTAACAATAACTATAGATTCCATCCAAGGATATCCCAAAACAACATCCATGTTATCCATATCTAAAGTATAAAATTCACAATGCAACACATACTTATCCATAGAAAGCTTCAAATCTTTATAAACTTGAACATCCTCATTATCAACCTGTGTGTTTTCAATGTGTTTTGCTAGAACTTACAATTTTTTGCCAAATTAACATTGATTAAATTATGCTTGCAACTAGGATTTATAAACATAATGATATTCTCATTCTAAATACATCCATGAACCTGTAATAAGGAGATACCAGCAGAAAATAACCTTTTAGGTTCCTTAGTTTCCTTCTTTCCTGTAAAAATAAAATCTTTGCTAGGTTTTTTCGTTTCCTTCTTTCCAGTATGAGACCATTTGTCTAAAAATAGTTTTTCAATTTCATCTACATGACATAACTTCAGAATCTCATTGTTAAGTGATTTCCACCATATAACAACCTCATCTTTCAAATAATACGATATGGAGTCCCTCTAAAACCATGGGCGGTCACACTTCTGATCTTGTATAAATTTTTCAATAGTCAGCCCATCAACGTTTCCTATAAAAAACATATTGCTAGAAGCCATGAAGAGGGTTTTAAAAAAGCGCTTACTTGGCAAAAATTTAAAATGGTCACAGTTCAGTAAATATTGCACAGAATCCTTATTATGATCTGTTTTTGGAAATGGAATGACCATTATGCATCTTCCCATGTGATAGAAATCCTGATCTAGGCACTAGAATTTCAGATTTGCACTGCAACTGTCCCGCTGTCACAAAAATTTCTAAAAAAGAGCAGATTTTACATCAGCAATATCTCCCTCATTCGAACTCCGATTCGACCAATTTCTTTTTTGAAATTGGATAATTTTTCAAGAGGATCTCAAAAGTACAATTACTTTCTCAAAATTCCCCTCAAAAATGATAAAAATTAACTAGATATCCGCAGTCCATGAATTTTCATCAAAAATTTTCTGTAATACAATCGATTTTTAAATCACTAATATCTCCCTCATCTAGACTCCAATTCAGCTGATTTTTTTTTGAAATTGGTATTTTTTCGCAAAGAATCCAGATATGGAATTTTTCTTCAAATTTTTCACCAAAAGTTGTAGATCTAGTCTACAAATTCATCGCCCCAAAAATTTCCAGCAAAAAAAAAAAATATCTCTCCGCTTAGCCAAGAAAGTGCTCTGATACCACTTGTAATAGATCTGATCTGCAAATACATGATAATGCAAATATACCACATGATAGAAATAGATAGAAATACTTCTTTATTAATCAAAACTCTTGAAGTAGGGTAACACTATAAAATCACTCCTTAAGGAAGGAGAATACTCCATAAGCCATATGCTTGTCCATACAATATTCCTTGACATCTCTCAATGGGGAGTCTCTAGCCTCTATATAGGATTCATACATACAATACCATAGGTCATTATCATGGTTCTCTCAATACCATCCATCTAATACTATGAGCTTATCAGATTATTGCTAACTACTTGTGGTCCCTTACATGATGTGGATTAACCACTTTATTTATTAACTATGGCTCATCCCATTATTACATTATTCCCTTGGGTACCTCCCTCTATACCCGATACTATCCCCCCTAGGTATACTACAAGCACATTATTATAGAGAATCCCTAAATGTTTTAAATGTTTTAACTACATATAATACCATAGGACTAGTACCACGTGTTGAAAAATGCAACAAGAAAGTCTCAATTTGATTTTTCCTTGGTCAAATTGAGAAAAAAATGAATTTCCACATCAAGAAACAACTTGGATCCAATTAACTAAGGTGACATGACTCTTATCACTCAGTTAGCTCAGTAAATTCGAGTTAAAGGAGTTGGTGTTTAGTTAAGCATGTGTGATTGCTAATTTGTAGCAATCAAGGTTAGTTATTTCAAGTTGTTTCGGTTAAGCTAGTTCTAATTGTTGGAGGAACTAATGGAAGGTTTGTTGTGCAGTGGGACAATAGTCTAACTTAGTGATCATCTAGTTAACTGAACAATCAACGCAAAATAGCTAGTGCATGCAGAGAATTCGAGTTCGCTAGCTTTGGTGGAGATTCCAAGGAAATGTAACATCAGTTGTAGATTAGTCTTTAGTGTATAGGTGTTACATGTAGTCAGATGATAAACCTTTGGATTTGCGCAAACATTTTGGAGGAAATTCCTAATAATAGGGGCCTAATTTCCTAAGGAATTGCACAAGGAATTAGGGGCTCAAGAAGAGGATGAAATTGACTATGTATGGGTCAAATATTCTCACTGAGTAGAGAGATAGGTTATTCACTTGCAGGTTATGCTTAGTCTAAGCAAGCAATTATAATACATATATATTCATCAGATTCATGCAAGCACGAATAAGGGGTTTTTAGCATATTACTTTTCCCTAGAAAAATATTGTGTGCATGTGTGTTATTTCTCTTTACATGTTTGTGACTGATATTCCAAATTGTGAATTTAATTTGGCAGAGCATTAGAGTAGGATTTTGTCTTGTTATTTAGATTAAAATTTCATGACAAATTACAATTCTACACCATAATTTCTACATGGTACCACAACAATATTCACATAATTAGAATAGTAATTTCGAAGTTGTTTCTCAGGAGGTTCGAATTTGCAGTTGAGTGTAGCAGTGTCTCTTCAGAGTTGGGAAGATGACCTTCAACAGGCTATTACTAGAGTATGCCTTGGAAGGAAGATCTATTTTCATTGCATGGAAGGATCTCATGGAGGCAGTGTTGGATGACAATTGATTGCTAGAATATGTCAAGATAGATATTGCAAAACCATAGGCATCTGATGCACAAAACCTACCCCAATGGAAGAAAGATGTAGCCAAGGTGAGAAGAATAATATTAAAGGGAGGACGAGACCACATTATCTCAAATATCCATGGGAAAGAAACTCCTTTTTCAATGTGGAAGGAACTGAAAAAATTGTTCGAGAATAGCAGTGACCATAGGAAATTGGCACTCAAGGATAAACATTGAAATATAAAGATGCAGAAGAATGACACTATCATACAATATTTGAGCATATTTACACAATTTTGTGATGAAATTGGTGGGGTTCGTATTAATGTTGCAAAAGATGACTCGATATGCCTAGATCTTCTAGGCCTTCACAAAATATAGCATAACTACCAAGACTCAGTGAACGGGAGGGAGAAATTGCCAAATTGGGAAGGCTTATGGTCTGATTTGGTATAAGAGGAGATAAGGAAGAATACCAAAGATGAAACCTCATCCAAGGGTGAGGATGAAGAAAAATTACATTTGTTGGAAAGGGAAAGAAAGGAAAAGGGAATAAATCTCAAACCAAACTAGAATCTAGACAAGGGGGCAAGAAGAAAGACTTGTCCAAAATTAAATGCTTCAATTGTCATGAATTCGGGTATTATACCATGAGGTGTCCACACAAAAAGTCAAGCAAGAATACCTCAAGAGGAGAAAAAGGTGAATCTTTAGCTTCACTATTCGAGCTTTACTTCACCCTTATCACATGCATGGTTAACAAAGTGATGGGGAGCATGTGGTACTTGGACTTAGGTGCATAATTCCACATGACAGGGTGTAGAGAGTTTTTCAATGACGTGGATGAGAAAGATCTCCAAATTCATATTGAGCTAGGGGATGACAAAAGGTACAACATGAGTAGGATTAGTACAGTCACTTTTTAGAGGGAGTCAGGACCCCCTCTCAAACTCAAGGATGTAATGTTTGTTCTAGACCTAAATAAGAATATCTTCTCTATAATAGTTTTGGAAGGCCATGGTTATGATGTGATCTTCAACAAAGGGAAATCATTCCTGAAACACATAGCCATTGGACAGGTGAAGTAGATTAGGGCCCGGGTGAAGAACCTGTATAAGCTGGATGTGGAAGATTATGTTGCATTAAGTAGTAAGGTAGAGAAAGTGAAGAGCCACGATGTTGGTGAACTTTGGAACAAAAGACTTGGACATTTGCATCATGGAGCCTTAAATATTATGCAACAAATAACCATTGGCTTCCCTATAGGAACACTTGAGCAGTAAGATGATTGTAAGGGTTGTACCTTAGGGAAGTATGTGAAATCCACATTCCATGATCAGGACAGTAAAGCAAATGTAGTCTTGAAAAGAGTCCACTTTGATGTTTGTGGATGTTTCTCGATAGCCTCCACTACCATACATAAGTATTATGTTATATTTTTTGATGCTTTCTTAAGGAAGTGTTGGATATTCTTCATGCGAAAGAAAGATGAGACATTCTCAAAGTTTGTAGCGTTCAAGGTGCTAGTTGATAAAGATACCGACAAGAAGGTGAAGGCTCTCAAGAGCGACAATGGAGGTGAGTATGTTTTAAATGAATTCAAGAATTTCTATGTGAAAGAAGGCATTCGAAGAGAGCTGACAACACCACACAACTTGTGGCAGAATGGGGTATCTGAGAGAAAGAACCACAACATTATTAGAGTTGTGAGAACTATGCTACATGACCAAGGCCTACCATTCCATGATCAAGAAAGTAAAGCAAATGAAATCTTGAAAAGAGTCCACTTTGATGTTTGTGGATGTTTCTCGATAGCCTCCATTACCATACATCAGTATTATGTTATTTTTGTTGATGATTTCTTAAGGAAGTGTTGGATATTCTTCATGCGAAAGAAATATGAGACATTCTCAAAGTTTGTAGATTTCAAGGTGCTAGTCGAGAAGGATACCGATAAGAAGGTGAAGGCTCTCAAGAGCGATAATGGAGGTGAGTATGTTTTGAATGAATTCAAGAATTTCTATGTGAAAGAAGGCTTTCGGAGAGAACTGACAACACCCCAAAACTCGCGGTAGAATTGGGTAGCTAAGAGAAAGAACCACAACATTATTGGAGTTGCGAGAATTATGCTACATGACCAAGGCCTACCATTTCAATTGTGGGAAGAAGAATGTAACACAACAGTTTACTTGCAAAATTAGAGTCCTCATCAGATTCTTCGTATGATCACACCAAAGGAAGCTTTCTCAAGGAGAAAGCCAGATGTGTCACACTTTAGGATTTTTGGGGCCTTTGTTTACATCCATGTCTCCAAAGAATCAAGGAAGAAGCTTGAGCCAACAACAAAGTTGGGAGTATTTTTGGGTTACACAGAAACTCCTCACAACTACCATGTGTACTTTCCATCCCTCAAAATGAGGTTATGTGAAGGGATGTAAAGTTTGATGAGGTGGAAGCGATGTGGTGCTCTCTTGAGAGGGAGCTTCAGATCCCACCAAAAGATGAGATTTTATCTCCAAAGGAGAAGCCTCATGATGTTTTGGAGTAGCCACAAACTGAGAAGAAAAGAGTGGAGACACCCACTCAAGCAGAACCATATAGAGAAGGCAGAAAAATAATTAGGGAAGCTAATAGACTTGTCCAGGATGCGAGGAAGAATGTGGAAGCTCCTTAAAATTTACGTAGGCAAATGAGGTCACTTGAGAGGTACACTGACTACATGGATTTAATGACCGAGCTTGTAGAGATTGAGTCATCCTCTTTCAAGGAAGAAAAAGACAACCATGTTTTGGTTGATGCAGTGGTGGAGGAATATGAATCCATTGTAAATAATGATGTTTGGAAAGTGGTCACAAGTCCAACAGATAAATTAGTAGGGCGAAGTCATGGAGATGGGTTACACTTTTTGGAAAAAGAGGGCACGTTTGGGTGGAAAAGATAATGGCTCAATCGAGATTTTTTTGAGTGCTTGATAGATCTCCTTAGGTGCTAAATAGAAGCTCAATCGAGGGTTAAAAAATAACCCTTGGTCAAGCTATAACGATCGATCAAGCCCTTTATATATATATCTATATATATAGATATACCACTCCTGCGATATGTGCATGACATTTTCACAGACTGCAGGAGCTCACCTGAGAGTTTGACAATAGCTCGACCAAGATTATTGGAGCTAAATCGAGCAATGGATCCTTCAAACCAATATCGCTAACCAACCTGCCAACATCATAGAGGTTCAAAACATGGACTGAAACCACAAAACCAACCAAGAAAACCATAAAAAAACCCTTCAAAACATGGACCGAAACCACAAAACCAACCTAGAAAACCATAAAAAAATACCCTTCAAAACAACCTAAAAAACACTTCAAAACCACCAAAATAACTATAATTTAGGTTTTAAATTTGTTTTTTACTAGCAATGTTTAGTGTATTAAATACATATTTTCTGATTTTGAATGGTAATTTTTTTCTAATTATTTTGGGTTTTAAAGTTTTTTTGAATTTTGTTAAATAAATTTTCAATTTTCTTTTTAACTTTTTTCTATTTAAAACGCATTTTAAATTTCTAGCAAATTGGATAAAAAAATATACCCCAAAAAACTCCAAACAAAAGACAACAAAAGTATACCCAATAAATAAGTAAATTAGGAGCTTGAGATTGACATGATGAATATGGTTGCTCATAATGAACATCTATTTATAAAACAAGAAATTTTATTTAATTTTTTATTATTTAAATATAAATTAATTTATATTTTAAAGTCCAAACATAAAACAACAAAACTATACCCAATAAATAAGTAAATTAGGAGCTTGAGATTGATGCCATGAATATGGTTGCTCATAATGAACCTCTATTTATAAAACAGGAAATTTTATTTCATTTTTTAATATTTTAAATTTAAATTAATTTATATTTTAAATATTTTTTTAATAATACATATAGTACGATTCTAGTTTTAAAAATAAAATATTAACCTTTAAAGTTAAAAATTTAAGAAGATAAAATTTTGTTATATATATATATATATATAACATCATGTCACTATATATAATTATAACATTTTACATAACACACACACACACACACACAGATATATATATAACATAACATAACATGTAAATATATAACTATATTTAACTATAACATCACATAGCATATATTATAGTTCTATATAAAATATATATAACATAACATAACTATAGTTCATAACATAATTATTATATAGGATATATATATATATATATATATATATATATATATATATATATATATTTAACTAAATTATAACATACTTATAATATTATGGCACTATATATTTTGAAGTGGGAGGGTACAACCCCAAGGGTTAGCTCAACTGGTCGATTCCCCATTGTTAAGTACCTCGCCGATTAGGAGGTCACAGGGTCAATTCTCCTCGACACCCTTGGGGTTAGGCTCTACTAGTCTGGCCGACAGGCTTTAAAAGATTCCTTTCAGGGTTAATCTACCGAGATTTTTCCAAGGGGAAAAAAGGTCTTGAGGATTAGTTTAATTAGTTGGGTACCATTGCTAAAGAACTTTTATAAGCCCTAAGGGTTAACTCAGTTGGTTGAGTTCCTATTGCTAAGTATCTCACTAGTTGGGAGGTCACGGGGTCAAATATCCTCAATGCCCTTGGGGTTAGGCCCTGCTTGTTTGGCTGACGGGTAGATTCCTTTGGGTTGATTTTCCTAGATTTTCATCTGGATGTAGCGGCCACCTAATGTCCGTGAACTACCCTTAAAAAAACTATGGTGCTATATATTATAGTTCGTTTTGTATATATATATATATATATATACATAGTTCTATAATTATTTACTTCATAACATAAAGTTATTTAACATAACACACGTATAACATAGCATGTAACATAACTATAACTATTTCATAACTATGTAACTATATAATTATTTAAATATAACTATATATATTTAACTAGATTATAAAATTATAATATATCACATAGCTATATATATTATAGTTCTATATATATTGTTCATAACATAACATAACATAAAATTTTCTATAACTATTTAACATAACATTACTTGTTAGATTTAACATTTAAAACATAACATAAAATTAGCTAACATAACATGCAAATATATATATATATATATATATATATATATATATATATCATAACATGTAGTTGTAACTAGATAGTTCATAACATAATTTTATAATTATTTATCATAACATAACATAGTGTAACATGTACATTGTGCATAAATATAGCATAATTATTTAACATAACATTATATATATATATATATATATATATATATATATATATATATATATATATATAAGAGTTCATGTTTCATCAATGCATCAATGATAGATAAATTAAATCCATCATAAAAGGTGTTTTTGGTCTAGTGAATAAAAGCATTTAGACTCATTTCTAATTTGTAGTATATTGTATCATTATGTAGTATGCTTTACAAGAAGCATTGTCTTCATGTGCTTGCACTTAATACATGTCATGTGTCAAAGTCAAACATTAAGAATGTAAAGTCCATTGTAGTACTTGGTTGGCATGAAATTTTATTACTTTTTAAAATAGGTTTATTTCTATTTTTTACATATATATTTACATATAGTTGCACTACAAATAAAATGCATTATCTAGAAAAGAGAAAAAGTGTGACGGTAGATTTGGTCACTTCTTTTGATTGCGTTTACATGAAACTCAATGTACTTTGGTTGATAAATTATCAAAAAATGGACTTTAAATTTTAGGACTTCAGGCTAGATCATTCTGCTTGAGTTTAGAAATGGTTTTTTTGTCAACATTTTTTTCTTAGATTAATTTATATGTATTATATGTAATATTATGATGGATCCCATACACACGCCCCAACTGCAGGCCATCATAGTGCGAGAGGGTCTGTTATACGTGGTCGAGCCCATGATAGATCACGTAGCCTACCAAGAGATCATGTTCCCCTAGTAGATCCTGCCTCTGATGTTGGTCAGAGTGTCAAAGGTAGTGTTTCCGGCTCTATTGATGACCATGCTTGTACATCCAGTGGACCGTCTTCACCCATTTTAGGTACACCTCTACATTTTTAAATCCACTTTAAACTTTATGTGTTTATGTCTCTAAATTGTCTTTAATTTTTAAATTGTCTTCAATTGATGTGTTTGAATTTAATGTATATGTTATTGTGCTTCTAATTTGTTAATTATATGTATGCTAAATTATGTTTATGATTTATAGGTCGTCAGCAAGCTAAAGTTAAGGATCATAGTGCAACATCGATCTCTTCATGGGATGACGCTACAACTCAAATCACATTAGATGATGTTACGGCCCATCATACACGGATCATAACAGAGATAAAGAATATCCCTGCTAATTCACTTACTCACCATGCATTGTCTTGGATGTTGGATAACATGGCTAGGTTGGTTGAGACCTACCAGAGGTCGAGCCCACATAACCACATATTACAGTTCATACATAGGGTTAGGAGGCACGAGGTTAGAGGCCCTGATTCTTGGGAGGTGGTGTGTTGGGTCCCTATAATACTAGTGATTACCACATTACTATTGTAGTTATACCCCTTATTAATATTGTTGTGCCCCTATTGCCCCCATATTGTTATTATTGTGCCCCATAGAATCCCTCTATTGTTATTTTTGTGGCTTTATATTATTAGTGTTAGGTCGGCTGGATTATATTGTGACTCCTTAGACTCCTATATATAGAAAGGAGGTTTTGTCATTTGAATCATCCAAGAATTGTTCATTTATGTAATGTAAAGGAGGTTGCCCCCTCGAAGAGGCTGAATTCTGAGGCGTTGATATATCTTTTCTATCTTTTCTTGAGCTGGTTTCGTAACATCTGGTATCAGAGCTTTGGATTCTAGGGTTTCACTGCTCCAAATAGGTCATCGTGGCATTTTCGCTATAACTTTTTTCTGCGACATTTCAGAAGTTGCAAAAAAAAACCCATTTGAGAAGAAATCTCATTGAACCTCGGGTCCAAATTTCAGATATTTTCGTGCTATATTTGCGGAGATATGATCTGAGGAATTTGGTCTTTTTGCAGACTCCTGAATTACATTCCAAACAGGTGACCTGGGGAAAATCGTCATAACTTTCTCTCTGGGGATCGGATTAAAATTTCGTAAGAAGGTATAGAAATAGGACGGACTATAGTTTCTTGTATGCATTTTGCAGATCCAAAGGTCGAAACAGTGACTCGTGTCACGTTGTACAAGTTCGCTCTACTGAACTAGTCTATAATCAAGTCATTGTGGGAGATTTCACATAACTCTTCCTTGGAGAATCCAATTTGGGTCAGACTTGTGGCAATGGAAAGAGGACATAGAAGGATACTACAGGTTGTAATTTCAAAACTGGAGGATCTGAATTTACAGAGATACATCAGATTCAATATCAGGCTTATACAAAGTGAAAAAAGGTGTGTAGTTTTTTTTTTAAATTTTTGCGTAAGCTTGGTTTGAAGGAATTCAAAGGGCATAGTAAAGCATTATTATCGGTAACTGATGCCCTGAGGAAAGAAAATGCAAACACCTAGTAAGGAACCTGAAAGCTCTAGCATGACTCATGAAGAAGAGGAAGAAATGCTACATGATATATCAAAATTACAAGAACAAGTGCAACAAATGTCATACTCACAAAAGCTAACAGAAGCTAAGATAAATGGCGTGGAATCTAAGATAAATGGCGTGGAATCTAAGATAAAGGGCATGGAAGCTAAGATGGATGATTCGAAGACAGATTTGAAGAGAAAAAAGGCAGATTTGAAGACAGACATGGCAGATTTGAAGACAGATTTGACAAATTTTCTACAAGAAATACTTACTAATGGTGAAAAGGATGTAAAGGAAACTCATGATGTGAACAAAAGAAATGTTAATCATGATTCCATAGACTCTAATGTTGGATCGAAGACCCACCATATTCCAAAAATCGATATGAGGAAGTTTGATGGCAAGGATCCCGCCACATGGATATTACAGATGGAGCAATTCTTTGATCTCAATAATGTGCAAAACACACAAAAGGTACGTATGGAAACTTTATATTTGAAACCAAATCAGTTTGTATGGTATCAATGGCTTTGCTCTCGTAAACAATTTATCACTTGGGCAATTTTTACGGAAGAATTGATAGCACATTATGAGGATACAAAAAGCAACACTTTTTTTAGCCAATTGATAAGTCTCAAACAAAAGGGTTCAATAATGGAGCACATTGAGGAGTTCCAAAAATTGAACATAAGGGTAAAAGATATTCCAGAGGAGCATAGGATTGATGTGTTCATAGGGTCTTTAAAGGATAATATCCAACATGATGTTCACCTTTGGGAACCTGATTCATTAGAGAAGGCATTCAGGTTAGCAAGAAAAATGGAAAGCAAAATTATGGCAACCAGGAAGCATACCACTCACAACTATAAAGATGGAAGTGTTGTTGCCCCTAGTCTTCCACAACCTATAAGGTTGACACCACAACAATTGGAAGAAAAAAGAGCAAAAGGGCTTTGTTACAGTTGTGATAGAAAATACACTAAAGGTCATAAGTGTGCTGAGAAGAAATTATTCTACATAGATTGTGAAGAGGAAGAAGAAAAGGAGCAAGAAAGGTCAAAAGAAGAGGATATACTCCAAGAACAAAGCCTAGATGAAGAACAAATAAATCCAACCATATCTTGTAATGCATTGGCAGGAATTACCACTCCTCAAACCATCAAGATAGAAGGACAAATCAAGAAGAAAAAGGTAATAGTGTTGATTGATTCAGGAAGCACCCACAATTTTATTCATTGTAAGGTAGCAAAAGAATTGAATTGCTTCCTATATCAAGCACCAGAGTGTCAAGTGATGATTGCAAATGGAGGAACAATAAATTGCTCTGGAAAGTGCCATAATATCAAGCTATCCATGGGAGAATATGTATTGACTAGCCCAATGCTTTCCATTCCAATGGGAGGTGCTGATGTTGTACTAGGAGTCCAATGGCTACAATCCTTGGGTACAATAGCTTTTAATTTTCAAGAACTTTTCATCAAATTTTCTACGGAAGGAAAGGAAGTTGAATTAAGGGGTATTGCAGGAAACCAGGAAAGATAATCAGCTCTAATGGTATGACAAAGCTTCTAAAAAAGGAGCAAAGAGGTGTAATTGCACAATTATGTTCGCTAGATGTTTCCACATCGGAATCATCTATTTCTCCAGATCTCCAAAAAGTCCTGGACAATCATTCCAAGGTATTTGAGACTCCCAAAGGTCTCCCACCTATGCGTGATCATGATCATGCTATTCATCTGATTCCAGGAAGTGTTCCTCCAAACATCAGGCCGTACAGATATCCCTATGTCCAAAAGAGTGAAATTGAACGTATGGTTGCAGAAATGCTAGAGGCTGGTATAATTCAACCGAGTCAAAGTTCTTTCTCTGCTCCAGTAGTATTGGTGCACAAGAAGGATGGATCATGGCGCATGTGTCCGGATTATAGGGAGCTCAACAAGCTCACTATTAAAGATAAGTTCCCCATTCCTGTCATTGATGAATTACTGGATGAATTGCATGGATCAATTTACTTCACCAAGTTGGATCTTCGTTCAAGATATCATCAAATCAGAATGAAGACTGAAGACATTCCGAAAACAACATTTAGAACTCATGAGGGTCATTATGAATTTTTGGTCATGCCTTTTGGCCTTACCAATGCACCTTCAACATTTCAAGGTTTGATGAATTCAATTTTCAAACCATTCCTTAGAAAATTTGTGTTAGTATTTTTTGATGATATACTAATCTACAACAAGTCTTGGAAGGATCATGTTGAACATGTTGACAGGGTGCTACAACTATTGAAGGAGAAACAATTATATGCAAAAAGATCCAAATGTTTCTTTGGAGTCCAGGAGGTGGAATATTTGGGTCATATTGTATCTCATGAAGGAGTTAAGGTAGACCCTAGCAAAATTAAAGCCATTAAGGAATGGAAAATTCCCACATCCATAAAGCATCTGCGAGGATTTCTTGGGTTGACAGGGTATTATCGCAAGTTTGTTAAGAATTATGGGAGAATAGCAGCACCTCTAACAACATTATTGAAGAAAGATGCATTTTCATGGACTCCGGAAGCAACAAAGGCCTTTGAACATCTTAAAGAGGCAATGTGCCAAGCACCGGTCTTAGCTACACCAGACTTCACAAAAACCTTTATTGTGGAATGTGATGCTTCAGGAAATGGAATTGGTGTTGTTCTAATGCAAGATGAAAGACCCATTGCTTTTGAAAGTCGTCCAATCAAGGGAAAGTTTTTAAGCAAAGCTATTTATGAGAAGGAAATGTTGGCAATACTCCATGCACTTAAGAAATGGCGACCCTACCTAATGGGAAGACACTTCAAGGTAAAAACGGATCATGATAGCCTTAAATACTTTTTAGAACAAAGATTATCCTCTGAAGAGCAACAAAAGTGGGTCACAAAGATTTTGGGTTATGACTTTGAAATCATCTACAAAAAAGGGAAGCAAAATGTGGTGGCAGATGCACTCTCAAGAAAGGATGAGGATGTGGAAGCATTGTTGTGCGCCATTTCTATTATCCAAACAAATTGGATAAACGAAGCAAGGGAGGAATGGAAGAATGACGAAGAAGTGTGGGCACTTATTCGAAAGTTACAACAAGATTCCAGTATGTCTGCTACATTTAGCTGGAAAAATGAGTTATGGTACAAAGATCACTTATACCTCTGTAAGAATTCCCAGCTAAAACAAAAGATTCTTATTGAATTGCACACTTCTCCCTTAGGAGGGCACTCAGGATTTTTAAAAACTTACCACAGGGTTAAGAAGGAATTTTTTTGGGATGGCCTTAAATCAGATATTCAAAAGTTTGTGGGGGAATGTTTGGTTTGCCAACAAAATAAAGTTGAAACAATTAAGACACCGGGTCTATTACAAACTTTATCCATTCCAAGCCAACATTGGGAGGAGGTTTCAATGGATTTTATCACAGGTTTACCCAAGTCTGAGGGAAAGAGTGTCATCATGGTGGTAGTTGATAGACTTACCAAGTATGCACACTTTTGTGCATTATCACATCCATTTAAAGCCAATACAGTTTCTATTGCATTTATGGAAACAATTCAAAAGCTACATGGAAACCCAAAGATTATTGTAAGTGACAGAGATCCCATTTTCATGGGAAATTTTTGGACAGAATTATTTTCTTGTCTTGGTACTCAGTTAGCTCATAGCTCATCTTATCATCCTCAATATGATGGGCAAACTGAGATAGTAAACAAATGTTTGGAAGGATATCTTTGTTGCTTTGTATCTGATAAACAGACACAATGGGTCAAATGGTTGCCTCTGGCTGAATGGTGGTATAACACTTCCTTCCATACAGCAACAAAAATGACCCCATTTATGGCACTTTATGGGTATCAACCACCATCCACCACATCATATTTAAGAGGAAATTCTAAGGTTCAGGCAGTGGAACATCACATCGAACATCAACAACAAGTCCTCCAACTCTTAAAGGATAACCTCGTGTTGGCACAGAATAGAATGAAACAACAGGCAGATCAACATCGCAATGAAAGAAGTTTTGATGTAGGTGATTGGGTATTCCTACGGCTACAACCATATAAGCAAATGTCCCTCAAGCAAGCTAAGAAGGATAATAAATTATCACCAAAGTATTATGGTCCATACAAGGTGTTGCAAAAGATTGGTACTATGACATACAAATTGGAGCTTCCTACAGCTTCTCGATTGCACCCAGTTTTCCGTGTTTCATGTTTAAAGAAGGTTATAGGCGACAAGCTCCCAGTTCAAACAATATTGCCAGAACTTGACGAGGAAGGAATAATTATATTGGAACTGAAAGCAGTCACAGAAACAAGAACTCGACAGCTACGAAATCGATCAATTTCAGAGTATCTTATCAAGTGGAAGAACTTATCCGCTGAAGATTCCACATGGGAGGATGAGAATTTTATGCAGAAGTATCCAGAACTACTCAAGCGTTGAGGACAACACTTTTTTGAAGGAGAGGGGCATGTTGGGTCCCTATAATACTAGTGATTACCCCATTACTATTGTAATTATACCCCTTATTAATATTGTTGTGCCCCTATTGCCCCCATATTGTTATTATTGTGCCCCATAGAATCCCTCTATTGTTATTTTTGTTCCTTTATATTATTATTGTTAGGTCGGCTGGATTATATTGTGACTCCTTAGACTCCTATATATAGAAAGGAGGTTTTGTCATTTGAATCATCCAAGAATTGTTCATTTATGTAATGTAAAGGAGGTTGCCCCCTCGAAGAGGCTGAATTCTAAGGCATTGATCTATCTTTTCTATATTTTCTTGAGATAGTTTCATAACATGGTGAAAGAGGCCACCAAGGACATTGATGTTTGTGGCGAGTCGTTCAACAACCTCCAGATCACCTTGATATACATAAAGATCTAATCCCACTGAGATATTTTAGTATTGTTCATGCAACCCCTTTTGTGTATGCTAGATTCATTGGAGGCTGGGGCAATTTCCCCAACCATGACCAAGTTGCAGTTTATTTTGCTAAACATTTATATGTTGAGTTTGTATTACATATGAGACCAGATTACACTGATATTAGATCTCATTTTTATGGTACCGGTAGGGGATGTACCTATGACTGTGAGGGGGCTCATAGGGACCTTGGACATGTACCACCACCTCCGATATTCTTACCACTGCCATATAGGAGCATGGTATTACCTGGAGAACTAGAGAAGTTGTCGCAGCTTGGTGATGAGACACGGGAGACTATTACAGACAACATGCAGGCCTCATTGGCTAGTGCGGATGTTGCATTGCATGGAGAGATACAGAGACCAACACCATTGTCTCGTGACCCACCAGTTCCCTTAAATGATGATCCATTTCTCGTGAGTTTACCCTTTGATCATCTTTTGACACATATATGTATGTATCATGATGCCATTCATGAAACTTGGAGGGTGCATGGCCCGCATGACACAAACAAGGTAAATATTTCTACGAAACTTTTGACTCTTATTGTCAAATTATGCATAAATATATATATTAAAATTTCTAGCTCATATTAGATTGCATAGTTTATATTAATAAGTTGATGATAACATGTATACATGTCCCAGCTACATGGATGAGCTTACGAGGTCTTCTGAGGGGGTACTTGATCATCCAGGGCATTCTTGACTAGAGCACATTTCCATGGATTCTCCTCCACCTCCACTTTCACATTATATGTTCACTAATGTAGAGGAGAGTGAGCATGTACCACCACAAGGACCAATATTTGAGGTAAACTTATTTATTCGTAAGATTTTAAGATTTTCTTTTTCTAAGTTACATAAATATGCTAATTAATTTGTAGACTAATTATAATTAATCCTTTCCATTATGTACATAGGCCCATATGCATAGTGACGTTGATGCCATTGTTATGTTGAGACATGAGTGGGATGTTGGATTTAGAGGCATTGATGATGTAGGTCCATTGATGTAGGCTCCAATCATCATGCCATAGATAGGGGAGCACCAAACTCAAATTGATGTTCAGACCCTCATCCTATCAGAATTGCATTTGGACTTGATTGAGGTTAGTAGATTCATGTACATATGTTTACAATTAAAAATGTGGTTCAGTATAATTTATTTTCATATTGTTTATTTTGTACAAATACTGATCTAATTAGTTTGAATTTTAATGTGTTATATTGCAGTACCGGCTTATGGACACTTACCTCACATGGTAGAACTAACATAGGAGTTCTAGTGGTACTTAGATTGTTATAGTTTGCATATTTTTCAAGCTTATTTCATAAGGCATATTCACATGTCTGATACATATTTTGTATATCTTCATACATGGACAATTTATGGATGTAAATCATGGACATTATTTTAGTTTATGGATGCTTATTATTTCAGTTTATGGATGTTCATGTGATATTTGTAATTTGTATATATTTTCATATAGATAGTTTATCGATACATGTATTCACTATTTCAGTTCATGGATTTTCATTAATCTTGTTCATGGATGCTCATTAGTTTTTGAAGTTTAAATGGATCTATTAAAATTACTTCTCTAATTTAATAATTTTTACATATACTATAACTTTTATTAGTAAAATATATGTTCAATTTTGATTTCCAGTTTCATAGACTGAGAAAATAAGTACAATCTTGAAAGTTATGATGCAAGTCATTTTGATACTTAAAATGAACTAAAATATATCATGTACCAATTTAATATTGAGCATGGAAATAATTCCAATCATGGTTCATAGTGGCTTGTAGAAAGTGTCTTTTAGTGCAATCAACATGTATGTTATTACAATTGAATTTTAAAAATAAATTATTTGAATTATATATATATATATATATATATATATATATATGAAAAAATTTGTGACCCACCCATATTCCACAATGCATGGAGAACTTTTTTAAGTATTTCAATCAATTTCTTATCTCAAGGTTCAATTAAAAAACACAAATATGATTGAAATAAATTTTATTCAATTTTAATATTAAAATATGTCATGTAAACATGATATAATTCATAACATGATATAATTCAATTGTATTGAAATTTAATATATATGTCAAACAACAATATATGACAACATTTCTATAATTTTATATAATATTATCAACTTTCCTAAGTTTACAAGTAGTTATCCATGTATTTCAAACAATTCCTTGTGATGGAAAATTAAGTTTTATTCAATTTTTAAAAACTCAAATATGATTGAAATAAGTTATATATTCAATTTTAAAATATGTGGAGATGTAAAAGTTACAAATACAAGTTTTATTGATTTTATTTTGTTTGAAGTTATTTACAAAAGCTTAGTCATAATGTGCATCGTCAATAATTTTTTTGTGCTTATACTAAAACCAATGCACAATCTCAAACTAATTACCTTGAAATTAATGTACACCATATATCTAGTTACATCATTTATCATAAATCAACATCTTTGCTGAAATCAATGCATCTAATGCAAGCAATCAAATAGGATGAGAAATCAACATGTACACTAAAATTAATGAATCTAATGCAAACAATCAAACGGGATTAGAAATCATCTACACCAACATCTACATTGAAATCACTACATCTAATGCGAGCTCAATCAAACAAGATTATAAATTAACATATTTAATGAAATGAATGCATCTCATGAACAAAATGAAATAGAATTAGAAATCAACATCCACATAGAGATCAATGCATCTAATTTGCAAGAAATCAAATAGGATTAGAAATCAACATATGTACACTGAAATCAATGCATCTAGTGAAAGAAATTTTCTTCCCTTTCTCTTTGATCTCTCCCTCCATCTCTTCTTCTTTGTCTCTCTATATCACCCCCAAGAAATACACACTCTCCCTCTATCGCTCTCTTCTTCCTCCCCTCCCTCCCTCTATCTCTCTCTTCTTCCCTCTCTCCCCCTTCCATCTATATCTCTATCTCCCTTTGTATCTCCATCTTCATCTTTCTATATCAACCCACAAACATACACATTGTTTCTCCACATATATGTATATGTCCCTCCCTCTCACTCTATCTCTGTATTTTCCCCTTCTATCTCTCTTCCCTCCTACTCTCCTCTCTCCCTCTCTCTCCATCACCCTTATCACTCCCTCTCTCTCTCTCCATCTCCCTTGCCACTCCATCTCTCTCTTTACCTTTCTCTCTTTATATGTCTTTCTTTTTACCTCCCTCTCTCTCCCACTCCAACTCAATCTCTCTCCCTCCCTCCCTCTCAAGTCCTCTCTCTCTTCCTTTCTCTCATACCCACTCTGTCTCTCCCCCATCTCTCTCTCTCTCTCGCTTCGTCCTGCAACTCTGTTGACTATCTCCCTCCCTCTCTCATTCTCTCCCCCCCTTCTCTCCATCTCTCCTTTTTTGTATTTCTATCTCACCCCCAAACATACATAGTCTCTCTCCATCTCTCTCTCTCTCTCTCTCTCTCTCTCTCTCTCTCTCTCTCTCTCTCTCCACCTTTCTCTCTCTATATGTCTTGAACTTATTCTTTCCCTATCTTTTCCTCCAACTCCATTTCTCGAGCTCCCTCTCTTTATCAGATACTCTCTCCTCCTCTCCTTCTCCACATCTTTGTGTCCCCCTCTCTCTCTTACCCTTCTCTCCCACTCTCTCTCACTTTATATTTCAAAAAATTTAAAATACTATGACAATTAAAATTTTATGTTTAAATATTTTTTATTTTATTTTATTTTGATGTCATACAACAAATTTTTTATTTTATTTAATACATGTTTAAAATTAAAGATTTCAAATGTCTATTGTACACTCACCTGGAGGGAAAATTATATTTTTCCATGGAAACATTATCTAAAATTGTTCAAAATATTAATGTTCCAGCTACTCCCATCAAAGATACATAGAGCGCTTCATGTCTTCCAATTGAAATTGTCTAAGTTTTATTTCTTTAAAGGTAGCTTTAGATTTTGATTACTTTAGGATTTTAAAAATATTATATATTTTATTATGTTAGATTTATAAAAAGATTAGGTTAAATAAAATTAACATATATTGAGTTAGCTTGTATGACTCTTTTTTTGTTAATGGTCAACACTTTTATTAATGCCTATGGCGTATATCAACCACGTTTATTAATGTGGTTGTGCTAGTATATATTATAATATAAGAAAATTTATATTATATTAAAATTAATAATATTATATTAATCCAAAATTAATAAATTTAATATTAACATTAAAATATATTAATGTTAAATTTTTTATATTAATATCATTTCATCGTTTAATTTAATAATAATAATAATATTCTTTTAATATTATTGTTAAATTTAATATGGTTTTTACATGACATTATAACAAAAATTCTAATAATATTTGGAGTTTTAAAATGTTTAATTTTAGATAATTCAATTTTCTTTTATAAAGGCTCGATCAAACCATGTAGCTCGATTGATCTCCTATTAACCCCATAAATGGCTTGATCGAGGGTTTACAAAACCATCGATTGAGCTATTTAAATTTCAAATTTGGGTGCTTGATTGAGCGCTTTAAGCACTTGACCGAGCCTTTTAAGTCCTAAAATCAGCAATTTCAGCAACCCTTCTGCAAAATTTCCTACAACTCCATTTTGTACCCTAGTGAACTTAGGGCTAAATTTTTCCACAGGTGGTGGAGTTGATCACGTTGGATTCATGAAGGAATCCTATATCCAATGACATATGAGTTTGGCATTTTCGAATTCATATGATATTTTTCACCTAATTTCTTTTAAACATAATGCTTGAATTTTTCTATAACTATTTTAAAGAGGTTAAACACATAATCAATATCGTAAAATATACACAATGAAAAAAATTCAGAAAATACCACTATCTTCATTTATGAGTCCTCTTCAAAAGGTTACTTTTAGTTTTTCAATTTATTTAAATAGTTGAAAAAACCTTACATGAACACATGTGTCTGCAAAATGCAATTGAAATATTACTTTGTCATCTTCGAAAAATAATAAAAAATATATTTTTGCATAAAAATATAAATTTTTAATATGAAAAACTTAGCTCTCTTCATGTAGATCATGTTTATGTGTGTGTATATATATATATCTATTACACATTTTAGACTAAGTTATGTTACGAGAACACACACATACCTCCTAAGATGTGTGAAAATTTGCAAGGACAAGTATTTCATTATTATACGACACTAAATATTTTTGTAAAAAATATCATTAGGACAACAACATAATTCTCCACAATTTGTCTTTTACTCTAAATCAAAATTCGCAGTACTTAAATGAATTTTGAGGGTTTCAATTCGATAAAAGAGGAAGAAATTGAAATTTCATCGCAACATTTGGCCCAAAAGTGTAACCCGTCTTCATGCTTTCACCCAATAATGGGTTTGAGATGGATCTTCAAAGTAAAGCATGTTGTAGACAAAAGCATAAAGAAGTATAAGGTCAGATTTGTGGCCGAAGGATTCTCTCAAGCTGAGGGATTTGGCTATTATGAAACCTTTGCTCCTATAGCAAGGTATTCATCCATTAGATCAATGCTTGCATTGAATGCACAGATGGGGTGGAAGATCCACTAGATGGATGTAAAAACAACATTCCTCAATGGGGTTATTGAGGAGGAGGTGTACATCAAGCAACCAGAAGGTTTTGAGACATTTTATCGAGAGTCTCATGTGTGCAAACTTAAGCGAGTGTTGTAAGGTCTCAAACAAGCACCTCGTGCTTGGTACACTAGGATTGACAGTTATCTCACTGGTTTGGGCTTCACCAAAACTAAAGCTGATGTGAACCTCTATCATATCTTGGTAGAAGGTAAATTGCTTATTATTGTCATAAATGTTGATGATTTGATTTTAATTGGTGATGAGAAACTGATCACATCTTGCAAGGACCCTGAAAACGAATTTGAAATGAAGGACATGGGTCTCATGCACTACTTGCTAGGGTTGGAAGTATGGCAAGGAGATGGGGAACTCTTTTTGTCTCAAGGCAAGTATGCCAATGAGATACTACAAATATTTTGCATCGAGATTTGCAAACCCATGGAGACACCTCTAGCGACCAACTAGAGGAAGGAGGATGCCACTTCTAGTGAAGAGGTGGATGTTACCATTTATCGACAACTAGTGGGCTCATTGATGTATCTTTTTAACACACAATAGATATGTGCTATGCAGTCAACCAATTGAGCCAAGCTATGCTTAGGCCAACCAAATTATATTGCAAGGCAGCTAAGCATGTTTTACGGTACCTCAGAGGTAATACCCAATTTGGACTATGGTACAGATGAACAGAGGGAGTGAAGCTGTGTGGCTTCACCAATGCAGATTGGGCAGGGAGTCCACCGACCGAAGGATACATCAGGTGGAATTTTTAGTGTTGGGTCAACAACAACTTCCTGGTACAACAGGAAGAAAATATATGTGGCGTTGAGCTCGACAAAAGGAGAATACATGGTTGAAAATCAAGCAGCATGTGAGGCGATCTGGATGAGAAAGATACTTGTGGGATTGATTGGTCAGATGATGGATCCAACTATAATCTATTGTGATAATCAGAGTTGCATCAAGCTCCCTAAGAATCTAGTATTTCACGATAGATCCAAGCATATAGATATATGGTATCACCATTTACAAGATTGTGTGCAGAGATGGATAATGTTGCTACAATATATTTTAACAGAGGAACAAGATGTTGTCATGTTGACAAAGGATTTGTCAAGAGGGAAGTTTGTTATCATAGGTGCAGGATAGGGGTGGTTATTAATCCCTTTCTTTCTCACGGAGTGTTGAAAATGTAGCAAGAAAGCCTCAATTTGATTTTTCCTCGTTCAAATTGAGAAAAACTCAAATTTACACATCAACAGACAACTTGGATGCAGTTAACTAAGGTGACATGGCTCTTTTCACTCAGTTAGCTCCGTAAATTCAAGTTAGAGGAGTTGGAGTTCAGTTAAGCATGTGTGATTGATAATTTGTAGCAATCAAGGCCAATTATTTCAAGTTATTTCCAGTTAAACTAGTTCTAACTGTTGGAGGAGCTAGTGTACGGTCAATTGTGTAGTGGAACAACAATCTAACTCAGTGATCATCTAGTTAACTGATCAATCAACCCAAAATAGATAGTGCATGCAGAGAATTTGAGTTCCCCAACTGTGGTGGAGATTCCAAAGCAGTGTAACATCAGTTGTAGACTAGTATTGAGTGTATAGGTGTTGCATGAAGTTAGATGATCAACCTTGGGAATTTCACAATAATTTTGGAAAAAATTCCTAAATAATAGGGGCTTAATTTCCTCGTGAATTGCACAAGGAAATAGGGGATCAAGTAGAGGTTGAAATTGACTAAGTCCATGGCTCAAGTAGAGGTTGATCAGATAGATAGGTTATTCACTTGCAGGTTGTTCTTAGTCTGAGCAAGCAATTGTAATACATCTCTATTCATTATATTAATGCAAGGAGGCACAAGGGGTTTTTAGCAGATTGCTTTCCCCTAGAAAAATACTGTGTTCATGTTTGTTATTTCTATTTGCATGTTTTTTATTCATGTACTAAATTATGAATTGAATTTCGTAAAGCAGTAGAGTGTGATTTTGTCTTGTGATTTAGATTAAAATTTCATGAGTAGTTACAATTCTACACCATAATTTCTACACCATGGGCCACCAATACCAAGTGGTGGAAACCACCATTGTTAGCCTAACAACCTCAACTCTTTCAGCACATCAAGTTTACCTAACATATGGTGACTCCTTATTGATTATAGAGTGCAGGAAGAGCTCATAAGCATAACAAAACTACTCTCTCTAACCATATTCAACATAATCTTCTCTCCTAACTCACATAACCTATGACCAAGTGTTAAGGGACAAAAATCAAGTATGTGGACCACCTCTCAAAATTTGGAATGACATGACCATGGCATATGGAAACCAAATCAGAATATCTTCATGAATCTTGGCTCTACTTAACATAATGACTACAAAAGCCAACAAATTTTTTTGTTCTCTTTTTAGTATCAATCCAATTTTTGAAATTTTTCAAAAAATAAGTTAATGATATTTTACAAGATCGAATATTGGCAATTGATATGTATGTATATGTATAGTATTATTATGTTATATATATGTATATGTATATGTTGTATTGGTAATTTTGTCTCTATGATATCGACAAACTCTCAATGTATTCTAAGTGTTTCAATATATCTAAATATAACAAGCACGTAAAATTGTAATTTTGTTATCCATAATAAAATAAAAATATGTTTTTATTTAAAAATAAATAAAATAAAATATTTCAAATAATTTATATTGTTAAAAAATTATAGATAAATACATATAAAATAATTATATATATAAAATTGAAATTAAATTATTTCATAAAATATAATATTATGATATTTATTTATAATATCATATTCATATATATATAATTGAAATTAAATATTTCATAAAATATTATATTATGATATTTATTTATGATCTCATATTATGATGGTCTAATTTATTTTTATATAATATGATATTTCATGAAATAATTCAATTTCTCTCTTTCTTTATATATATATATATATATATAAAGATTTTATTTTTATCAATAATATGTAAAGAAACAATCAAATTAAATTAAAAATATAATTTTATATATTTTTAATTTTATATTTAAAAATATGTCTAATTAAATAAATCTACACAAATTATTTTTTATTAGATATTTGGATTTTGTTTTTTATAATTAATTAATTAATTAAAAATAAATTTAACAAAATATATTTAAATATTTTTTTTTTTTTTTCTCATTAAAGCTAGACTATTCTATTATAATATGTACAGTAAAACATTACATTCAGAATGACTTGTGGCCCAAGGCCAACTGTGGCAGTTCACGACTCAGAGTAGGCCCGTGCAGGGGCTTCGTAACCAGACTTACTTGCTTCCAGCCTATGACAAAATTCAAAACGGTACTCACTTCTCGCATCAGCGACCCACACAGGGGCTTCCAAACAAAAATAGAAATGTACCCACACAGGGGTGACAGAGGATCATTGACTATGACAACCACTAACATTAGTCGAACTGGCAGGACTATGATAACCATAACATAAGGAAAAACAAACAAGACCCAGACAGAGATTCTTGGCCTATATCCGACATAGATGAAAACAAAGAGCTGATACCGGACTTGAACAAAAGAAGATGAGGACGGAGCTTGCTGAGGGTTGTTATTCCTCAGGCTTCTCCTCGAGGATTCGGCACCATCCATCTCCTTCAGGGCGGCCTTCCCACACGTCCACTTCAGCCTGTTTGGAGGTCGACGCCTCATTCTTGTGTGGATGGGAAGGAATCTGCTCCAGAACTCCCACTTGTGCATCCTCAATAATTTCCGGTATGTCCTCTGAGGGCACCGCCTTGCTGCCTGAGCCCCCCTCCCCGTTCTGAGGGTCCTCCATGAACAGAACTGATATATGTGCATTGATATGAGCATTGTTTCTTGAGCCACCCAGAGTGAAAACAGCAGTGCCAAACGCTGGCAGCGGGGGCGGTCCAGCACTGGGATTGCCTGAATCCATATATTGGCTGACCTGTAAGGGATTGGCGCCTGACCTCCTATGGCAATATTGACAACAGCAATGGTGATGAGAGTCTGCGACAGGGTAGCGTGAAGAGCCTCCGCGAGCAGAGCCCTGCCTGCTAAGCAATCTTTGTCTTGGACGGACCATTTTTGCCTTAACGCTTGAAGGGAGGAGTGGAGCGTCTGAGGAATAATTCTCCAGCGTGAGTTGCCCCCCTGCGAAATTGAGACCTCCTCTGTCAACTCCGGGACCGAATTCAAATGAATGGCACTCAACCGGGAGTTCCCACCGAAATTGTTCCACCGCTTCGTGCTGGCTAGCTGCAACAGCAGCAGCTGAAGCTTGAAGGGAACAGACGCCCACCAGACCCAAATTCTCCTGATCCAGCACCATACAACCCTCACAATGCGAATGAGCTTGCAGTGCTCCTTTGCCGCTTTTAATCCTTCCAACATTCTCTCGAAAGTAGCCCGCCATAACTGCACTCTGCAGCACCAACTCTTCACCCTGTGCGGCATTGAATGCATAGAGCACGATTAACCAGTCTTCAATCCTCGGCGGCAGTGTGTAATGCCTGCCTTAAATTAACACGGGGCGGCACATGCTCAGCATGTGGCCCGTCCCTGGCTATCGCGTTGGCACCCGCATCCGGGGTAAATATTTTAATTTTATAAATATTATAACTTTATCTTAATCAATTAATTTAAATTTAATTTAATAATTTTTATTTTACATAATTATATTAATATAATTCCACATATATTTAATTTTTATAAATTTAATTTATATTTTACCATAATAAAATAATTTTATTTCAATTCACAATAACAAAAAAAAGTTAATAATAGTATTGTTGAGAAACAAACCAAAACGTTTCATAATTATGATTTCACTTCACAACCAAATATTCATATCAACTTATTAACTTTTCCTGATTTCATTTTGCAACCAATACCCATATCAGCTTTCTAACTTATCCTATGATGACCGTCCATCATAATTACAACTATAATTAAGGATGTCCTGATTTCATTCTGCAACCAATACCCATATCAGCTTTTGAACTTGTCCTATGATGACCATCCATCATAATTACAACTATAATTATTATTAGATCTCATTTAAGGTTGGTTGTGTAGGGATTATAGCTATCAAGTAATTATTAATGTTATATTAATATGTTGCTTGACTAAAAATATTTTCCTTTGATAAAATTTCAACGTAGGAAAACAATATCTTTGCTTTATATAAAATTTATTACCTTGATTTATTTGGAGTTTTATTGGAAGCATGGCATTTCCCAATATTATCTCCAAATACATATTTTGAACAATCAAAAGTTTCATACTTTCTCAAGGGCATATTTCTTCTTTGTTTATTGCACATCCAAAGTCTTTGCCACCCCCACCACTTCGAATTGATGCCACATGTTCTCCACATCTAATCAACTACTTTATGGCTTTCCCCTAACCCATGGCTTGTTAGTAATCCATCTATAATGGTAATGTATATGATAATTCATCTATAATTAATAATGTGTAATATTAATAAGGTGTAATAAGAACAATTCACGATATCAGTAATTCATCTATAAGAATATGTACGAATTCCAGTGCATTAGAAGGAAGGATAGAATGACCATGTGAACCTATTTCAAAGAAGAAGAATTGGTAAGTAAATGTTTCTTACTTATATTGCTAATTATAAGACATAGTTTAAGAACAGAGCACTATATTTTAGCAAATACCATTAAATGACTGTTGATGACCTGCTTTTACAGACTCATATAGCCCTCTAATCAAAGAAAAGAAAATGTGAATTCTTTGTATTGCATTTTTAATTAGGTTATATATATAATATGAAAATCAAATATTAATTTGAATGAGAACTATAATATTTATTTATGGCATTGGAAAATAGATATAGATTATGAATTCTGTGCATTACATATTTTTTCTCTATAGATCGTAATTTGTCTTTTTTATCCAGTTCAAAATTATGTGTGATCTAATATTCCATTTTAATCAATTTATTTTGTATTTTTTTTTTATTTTTAAAATTAAGATAAACATTAATTTTATTTTATAAGAATAAATATATTAATTTTTTTCTCTTTTTTCTTCCATTGAGATAAGTGCATTCATTCACTAGACAACCAAATTAATAAATATAAAAATAAATAGACATTACTCCTTTCTCTTTTGTTTGCTAAACTGTGTGAATTCTTAAATGACCACAACCTTAATATTTGGCTTGGTTTGAGAAACTGCAATCCAAGGGCATCTAAGTTGTCAAAATCACTTGAGGATCACACCTGGCATGAGCCACGCCAACCCTTAACATGACTGAATATTTAGCCACAAGGTATAGTACACCCCATCCTGCCTAAGCGGCTTGAGCCACACCAACCCTTAACATGACTGAATTTTACATTCACATCATAGAATGCCTTAATAATACACCCATCACCATCCATGCTACTCTACATGAACAAATAAACATCACTCCCTTCAAAATTATCTTCCCCTCTTTTATAACTTCTAAAAATTTAATCCCTAATAAACAACCACTTTCTGATAGTTTCTAAATAGTTTTTAGTAAATTAATCCTTATCCTTTTTAACATTAACAATTTTACCACTTTACTTTTCAATTTAGGTTTATAAAATCAATCGAATGTTACCAGAGCATTTGGCTTTAAAATCCCTCAAAAGTTACAAAAGCATTTGACCTCTATTTGAGAAAGTACGCCTATGACTTTACTTAAAACTCATTGTTCAATGTCAAAGTACTTTGCATATGATCGGTTCACATTGGTTGAAAAGTCCTTAATAGATGTCGCAAGATAGTTTGCACATGCAAATGATAAGAGTTCAGATGTACTGACAAAGTCATTATGCCCTAATTGCAGGCCTATTATTCATTCTTTTTTTCCTTTTTTAATTTTTTGTAAGCTCCATACAACCTTTATATATGTATATATAACAAATAATAATAACTGGACAGTGAGATAATAACGGTGAAATGTTTTTTTAAACGGGGAATTTTTTTATCATAATTTTATAGTTAAATTAGATATCTTATTATTTATTATTATTGGTGAATATAAAGTGGTGAATGTAGAATGGTAAATGTAGAATGACTTATTATTATTTAAAAAAAACCATGTCACCTAAAATTACTGACTAAAAAGACAAACTTTCACTTCTATTAAATATCTTTGAGTCCTACGCGATTCACCTATTTCCTTATATTCTTATAATTTATATTTTATTATTAAATAATAATAAATAAGTTTTAAAACTAAATTTATTTTATATGTCACTTTTTTTTAATTTAAACACTTTTATTTAAACTAATAATGATTTTTTTCCATAATTCTTAAAATATAAAAATAGTTCAAAAGTATACGATTGATAAACAATTTCTTGAGTTTCCATTTAAGCATCGTTTGTATGCATCTCTTTAACATAAACATTTTCATGGACGTTCTAGGTATCTTGGGAATTACCGTACACGGCTTAAAAGAGCAGCGATGCTACCATGCAAAACATTTCTAAAACCACTTGAAATTTGATACAAACAGATAATCTTCAGACATGGAACAGTGTGCTTAGTTCATTGGCCGCCACCTGAAGAGTGTTGTACTATTGTTTAGCTTTCTGGTTGGGAAACATTTGAGCAGCACCATGCTTCTCCTTTTCTTCACAACAATTAAAAAGAAATTGGGAATCCAGAAAAAACAATAAATGCACAGGAAAACCAGAAAAGTAAGAAAAGAAGACAAAGTGATGCCGTTGGAAGTGAATTGTTACAAAACAATATAATTTTCAAACATAAATTTACCTTCTGCTTTGTGGTTGAACCATCCAAGAGAAAAAAAGGAGAATCTGATGACGGATCAGAAAGGAGGACAACTTCCTGCACAAAGATACGATCATATGAACTAAAAATTGAATGTTTTTCATATATTATACTTTAAAATTAAATTGTAATGTTGTAACTGACACCTTTTTCTGTAATGTTGTAACCTGACACATTTTTCTGATTTTCATGCCCTTTGTGCTAACCGTGTCACATAAATAGGCTTACAAACATCCACAGAATATATGTGTGAACAGCTTCCAAAGGGAACAAGTAATTTTTTCAATCATGATCAAACACTTGAGATGTCAACTGGTCAAAATTTGAAGAATCATTAAGCGTCAAAGCGGTTGGAATATTAATTCCAACTGCAGGCAGAGTTTGCGGACGCGGACCGGGACAGCGATGGCAACAGGAAAACCACTTCAGCAAAACCACCTGACACTCATCAGACCGCCTTTCGCTGTGAAGCTGTTTCCGTACACACAAGCCCGATGCAATAAGATTTCTCCACGCGTCCTCTGTACGTTTGCAAAACCACTGCTCCATCGGAACGTAAAGCTTGGTCAAGTAAGGGCTTCCGATATCCTTCACAACCGCCCGATGCCCGATTGAGTTCATCATTATCCACCGTCGATTGCAACCAAGTTGCTAGCAAATGAACTTGACTTGCCGTAAAAGCTTTGTGTTTGACCGCAGTATTGTCAGCAAGGCAATTTAATGATTTTACAGCGGTTCGTAAATTTGTTGGTGAGGATTTTAATTTTATTATTTTTCTATGAGCGAGAGGTATGGCCATAGAAAAGCCGTATTCACATGTTATATTTTTTATGCATTGTATATGCATTGCAATAAAAAAAAGCAAGAAGACCGTGCAGTGCGAAGGCAGAATATATAGAACAGGTGCAGCATGAAAGAGGTAGAATGCACAGCAGTGCAAAATGAAGAAAAACAGCGTGAATACAATATAGCTTTTGGAATACACAGCAGCATAAAGGAAGTTTTTAGTTGTTCATTCTGAAATGCATATGGACTAGCTTTTGGAATACACAGCAGCATAAAGGAAGTTTTTAGTTGTTCATTCTGAAATGCATATGGACTGCGCAGCAACGCGATGGTAATGTATTGCCCTGTCTTGATTTGTAGATCATGAAATGAAATACATGCAGCAGTGTGATAAAAAGGTTTTATGTTGTTCATTGTATAAACAATGTAATGTATTTCCAAGGAATATGCGATAGCGCGTGAAGGGGAGAAAAGAATTGCACAAGCAGTCCAAATGTAAGGGAAGTTCATTGAGAGATAGCAAGAGGGAGCACACAGCAGTGTGTGATTTTTCCTAGCAGAGACAGAGTTCTCTTGGTAATGCATAGCAGTGCAGAGAAATTGTGGTGGTTCGTTGAGAAAGCAAGGTAAGGGAAGCACGCAGCAGCGCATGAGAAAATTTACACAGCAGTGTAAATGGTGTGAGTAAAGAAATGGTTTTTCACCTCACAGTGAATGTAATGTAAGAAATTTTACAGCGTATGTAAGAATTGTTTTTACAGTAGTATATGTAAAAGGTTTTCACAGCAGTAAATGTAAATGAGATTTTTACATACAGTAGTGTAAAATCTCAGGAGGACACAGAGTTTTTTTGTTGGTTGAAATGTAATTTTGGTGAATCCCTCTGAGTGAAAGAGGATGAAGTTTGTATCAGGCATTATGTTTTAATGAATAAAAATATTTTATGGGTGTGTAATACTCTGTTCTTAGAAATTTTTAAAGCTTCCCTGTGTTAAAGATCCTGGAGAAAAACAGAGCATTGTCTCTGTGTGCAGTGTGTTTGTGTGTTTTTGGGATTTTACCAGAAAAATCCCTGACAGTGGTATTAGAGCTAGTCCAGGCTCTTTGAAGGCATCAAAGAAGCTGAAGGAAGGTTTCTTTGCTGCAGCAGCTTCTCGAGCAGCGTGAAGACTCAGCAAAAGGATCGAGGTATTTCTCAAGTTTTCTATGTTACTGTTGAAGACAGTGAGTTATTTTAATACACAGTCAAGCATTTTAAAGCATAGTTAAGAAGTGCAAGGAATGGCCAGCACCAGCACTAGCATGGGTATTTTTAATACTCAGCTCCCACTACTCAATGGGAAAAACTATGACTATTGGGCAATAGTTATGAGAGCTTTTCTTTTCTCAGAAGATTTATGGGAATTTGTTGAAGATGGTTTTGAAAAACCAGCAAATGATGATGAGTTTAATAGCTTAACTCAGGCAGAGAAAGAGCTGTTGAAGAACTATAAGAAGGAGGATGCTAAGGCCCTCTACTTCTTGTATCGAGCAGTGGATGAGAGTGTGTTTCCAAGGATAGCAGCAGCTAAGACATCCAGAGAAGCATGGGAAACTCTCAAGATAGCCTATCAAGGCATGGAGAAAGTGAAGACAGCAAAACCTCAGTTCATTGAGGAGAAAGCTTGTGATGAAAGCTTAGAGAAAACAGTGAATGATAAAAACTGTTTGACTCATAATGAAGATGATGAGGAGATGGCTGAAGTACATCCCCAAACAGCAGTGCCAACGCAAGGGCAACAAGAGACACCCTTGAGGAGAAATGAACAAGAGGCAACAAATGAAGGTATGAATTCTTTGTTTGCTTTATCTAGTCATGTTGATGACCCTGTTTATTTAGAAGATGGAGTTAAAGATAAGAAATGGACAGAACCCATGAATGGGAGAAAGGAATTAAAGTTCCTTGAAGATCTGTTTAAAGAATATAGAGTTCGATATGTAACTCTTGCCAAGATCTCTGAGATGGGCTTCACTGCCAACACCCTTGTCAATATGACAGAGGAAGAGATTGAAGATTTGATGAAGACCCTGGTAGAACTCTATCATATGGATCTTCTTATAGGGGAGAGATATGAAGTTAAAACTCCCATGAGAGCAGAGAAGGAGAAGGTAGCAGATATACTGACCAAACCATTGGATCAGAAAAGTTTTGAATTTTTGATGAAGTGTTTGGGTATGACTAAACGCCCAACAGTTGAAATTAAGGGGGAGTGTTGGAATATTAATTCCAACTGCAGGCAGAGTTTGCGGACACAGACTGGGACAGCGACGGCAACAGGAAAACCACTTCAGCAAAACCACCTGACACTCATCGGACCGCCTTTTGCTGTGAAGCTGTTTCCGTACACACAAGCCCGATGCAATAAGATTTCTCCACGCGTCCTCTGTACGTTTGCAAAACCACTGCTCCATCGGAACGTAAAGCTTGGTCAAGTAAGGGCTTCCGATATCCTTCACAACCGCCCGATTGAGTTCATCATTATCCACCGTCGATTGCAACCAAGTTGCCAGCAAATGAACTTGACGTGCCGTAAAAGCTTTGTGTTTGACCGCAGTATTGTCAGCGAGGCAATTTAATGATTTTACAGCGGTTCGTAAATTTGTTGGTGAGGATTTTAATTTTATTATTTTTCTATCAGCGAGAGGTATGGCCATAGAAAAGCCGTATTCACATGTTATATTTTTTTATGCATTGTATATGCATTGCAATAAAAAAAAAGGAAGAAGACCCGCACAGCAGTGCGAAGGCAGAATATATAGAACAGGTGCAGCGTGAAAGAGGTAGAATGCACAGCAGTGCAAAACGAAAAAAAACAGCGTGAATACAATATAGCTTTTGGAATACACAGCAGCGTAAAGGAAGTTTTTAGTTGTTCATTCTGAAATGCATATGGACTGCGCAGCAGCGCGATGGTAATGTATTGCCCTGTCTTGATTTGTAGATCATGAAATGAAATACACGCAGCAGTGTGATAAAAAGGTTTTATGTTGTTCATTGCATAAACAATGTAATGTATTTCCAAGGAATATGCGATAGCGCGTGAAGGGGAGAAAAGAATTGCACAAGCAGTGCGAATGTAAGGGAAGTTCGTTGAGAGATAGCAAGAGGGAGCACACAGCAGTGTGTTGATTTTTCCTAGCAGAGACAGAGTTCTCTTGGTAATGCACAGCAGTGCAGAGAAATTGTGGTGGTTCGTTGAGAAAGCAAGGTAAGGGAAGCACGCAGCAGCGCATGAGAAAATTTACACAGCAGTGTAAATGGTGTGAGTAAAGAAATGGTTTTTCACCTCACAGTGAATGTAATGTAAGAAATTTTACAGCGTATGTAAGAATTGTTTTTACAGTAGTATATGTAAAAGGTTTTCACAGCAGTAAATGTAAATGAGATTTTTACACACAGCAGTGTAAAATCTCAAGAGGAGACAGAGTTTTTTTTGTTGGTTGAAATGTAATTTTGGTGAATCCCTCTGAGTGAAAGAGGATGAAGTTTGTATCAGGCATTATGTTTTAATGAATACAAATCTTTTATGGGTGTGTAATACTCTGTTCTCAGAAATTTTTGAAGCTTCCCTGTGTTAAAGATCCTAGAGAAAAACAGAGCATTGTCTCTGTGTGTAGTGTGTTTGTGTGTTTTTGGTATTTTACTAGAAAAATCCCCAACAAAAGCTCTTCTAGAAGCCCTTTCGAGTTTAGGGGATGTTTGTATACATCCAAATCGCATCAGCAGGAGAGATTGACTGTATAACTGTCAAAGGTTGATTTTTGGAGAGAAATATAATCCTTCATTGACCTGCATACAATAGGTTTTTTTTTGTGGATTTCACTCTCTTCTCCTGGGGACTATCTCTGCAAGGTTCTTATCAACTAGTGAACCATGAATTATAGTAAGTTTCTTTAAAAATTCAAGGCTTCCGTATCTAAGATGCTTGTATGATTGGTACTAAAGTTAACATTCAGAGTTGTTCTTAATGTTTGTTGAATTACAATTATAGTTCTAAATCTCTTGCAGTTATAGCAATTTTGCTCATTGACATGTTTTCGTTTGCATGGTATATATGAGATGCCATGAACATCTTTGACATCTCCATTAGGCACTTTCATTGGGATTGCTCCTTAAACGTTGACCATGTGTGCCTTGTCATCTTCTAAATCAATTGCATCTAGGCATCTAATCTCTTTTCCTCTTCGCTATTACAATGGTTATTGTTATTCTTTTGGGTGCAAACTGCTGGTGTCTTTCAGATTTTGAGTTTCAAGATTATAATTCTTTTTCTAGATTAATCTCCTACTAACCATGTTCTTCACAATAACGACACTCACTCTTGAACAGTGAGGTTATCACTAAACTTCACAATAACGACACTCACTCTTGAACAGTGAGGTTATCACTAAAAACTATAGATTCTCTAAGGAAAATGGTCACCAAGACTCTCATTTGCTATTTGACCATCCAATGCTTTCCATGGCTGAGGCTGCGCATTTCCATTAGAGCAGGCCAATGAAGAGAGCTGAAAACTCCATTGAATTCCAGATTCAAAAGCTACAAGGTACTTTGCATTGCTAAAAGGCATTATCTGCTTCCTCGAACATTTCTCATATCTACGGAACCTGGCCCTGCCTTGACCAAAAGACTATGGGAAAAAACTAGATCTAAGGCATGTCCATTTTTCCAGAGAAATTGAAATCTTAAATTATAAGCCACCTACATTGAGCATCTTGCAATCTCTATCATGTATTGAAATTTGGTGATGGGGGTGTACAAGGATTAGACTGAAAATATCAATTCACATTGAATTGGGCATCCATGATACAATCGGGAACAGTGGGATTGAGTAGGTGTGCATTAGTTGTTTTAAAAAATTTAAAAGCAACCCATCATTTCTTTATGAAACGTGCAAATCACTTACAAAGTATGTTCACTCCCTCTGACGGCAGGGACTTCCGCCACTCTCATGGCCTTCGTTGAAATATAGAAGAGTAGTTGAGTTGATTTTCATAGTCCCTCAATTTTACGTGGTCCCTGGACCTCGATATGTCTTTCACAAATCACAAAACCAGAAAAGCCGTCCAATTCTGACTGAATGATGAAGAAAATAGGGTACCGGTGGTAGTCGTAGAGTCATGAATGCGATGGTGACCCTGGCAGGCAGAAGGAGCCGCCCACCTCTACCGCCCTCGGGAAATTAAGATCACAAGATCATGTATTAAGATAGGTATTCCTTGCAGGGAGGAATTTAGCTCGGCCCAAAGAATTGATTGGAGATGCTTCCATGGCGGACCCGTCTCCTGATCATAGC
Organism: Pinus tabuliformis; assembly: GCA_031772625.1. Taxonomy (NCBI): domain Eukaryota; kingdom Viridiplantae; phylum Streptophyta; class Pinopsida; order Pinales; family Pinaceae; genus Pinus; species Pinus tabuliformis. Next base: position 227,285,361 of record CM062818.1, read on the forward strand.
CTTCACCTCCCTGGTCATACCCCTCAGTCCCGCACAGGCCGTGAAGGATGATCACAGACATACCACTTTCGTCTTCAACGGATTCAATGGAAGTGATTTGATTTTGGAGGCGAATGCTTCAGTCATCCGCCCCAAATCTGTGCTTGCCCTCACAAATAACTCTCATTTCATGCTTGGCCGCGCGCTGTATTCAGATCCTGTGCAGATGAAAAACAACGGCACGTTATCCTCCTTCAGCACTACCTTCGTTTTCTCTATTGTGCACCCTCCCTCTGACATAGGTGGACACGGATTAGCATTCATCATGACGCCGTACACATCTCCCATGGGCGCTTTGTCCGCCCCTTATTTGGGCTTGCTTAATCTCACCAGCAATGGGCAGCCATACAATCACTTGTTCGCAGTGGAGTTCGATACGAGCAAGAATCCTGAATTCAATGATCCCGACGGCAACCACGTGGGCGTGGACATCAACGACCTCGTTTCAGTTGAGGCCAAGACCGCCGGCTATTGGAATGGGGAGGAATTCCATAACTTGAGTCTCAAGAGCGGAAGGAGCATACAGGCCTGGATCGATTACGATCATCTTCACAGCCACTTGGATGTTAGCGTCACGATGGCCGGCTTGGCGAGACCGCAGAGGCCGCTGATTTCTCGGAAAATAGATCTGCAAAGCGTTTTCCAAGAAAAGATGTTTGTTGGCTTTTCAGCCTCCACGGCGCTGTACGTGGAAGACCATTACATTCTGGCGTGGAGCTTCACAACCAATGGCACGGCGTCTCCCTTCGATGTGTCGCGTCTCCCTTCATTTGCTAACGTGTATTCCAAACGTCCGGGCCGGGGTTTCATAGTCGGCGTCACCGTGGTTGCAGCTCTCGTTTTATCTCTGGCAATTGCGGCGGCCGTGTTTCTCAAAAGATTGAGAAACAGGGAAACGATTGAAGAGTGGGAGCAGGAGTACTGGCCCCATAGATTCACTTACAAGGATCTGAGCATCGCCACAGGCAGGTTCCGGGGCGAAAACGTTTTGGGGCAAGGGGGTTTTGGAAAGGTATACAAGGGCGTTCTCCCTGGCAGCGGCCAAGAAGTCGCAGTGAAATGCATCACGAAGGAGTTCACGGAAGGAATGAAAGGGTTCGTGGCAGAGATCTCGAGCATGGGGCGCCTACAGCACCGGAACCTGGTTCAGCTCCGGGGTTGGTGCCGGAGGCAGAAGAAATTATTCATCGTTTACGATTACATGCCCAACGGCAGCCTGGATAAACTCATATTCGGGGATCCAAAATCAGTCCTGCCGTGGCATCGGCGATACGCTATTCTGAAGGGAGTGGCAGTGGGGTTGCTGTATCTGCACGAGCAATGGGAGAAGAGGATCATCCACAGAGACATCAAGTCGAGCAACGTGCTGCTGGATTCGGAGCTCAACGGGCGGCTGGGAGACTTTGGCCTCGCTCGGTTGTATGACCACAGCGAGAATCCGCAGACGACTCATGTGGTGGGAACGCTGGGGTACATAGCACCGGAGCTGATACACACGGGCAAGGCCACGCCCAGCTCGGACGTCTTCAGCTTCGGCGTTCTGCTGTTGGAGGTGGCCTGCGGGAGGAGGCCTGTGGATCCGTTGAAGGACGCCGAGCGGATGATTTTGGCAGAGTGGGCGTGGGATCTGTATACCGAGGGGAGGTTGCTGGAGGCGTCGGATCCAAATCTGGGGAACGCATATGATGTGGGCGAGATGGAGAAGGTGCTGAAATTAGGGTTGTTGTGTTGTCATCCAGAGCCAGAGAGCAGGCTAGGAATGCGACAGGTTTGCCAAATACTGGAAGGGGAAGCGCCTCTTCCCGATCTCTGCACGGCTTCGTATAACGCGAGCATTATGGGTGGTTATCCAGGATTACTCTTCAGCTATTCGGGTGATTAGTTTGGGGAGAAAAAATCGAACAGAAACCTCAGGTGATTTGTTTGAGGAGAAAAAGTCGAACAGAAGCCGGTGAGAAGGAAAAGGCTCAATTCGGCTTCCAATACGCTCCGTCCTTCGTGCACGATCAGATTAATCAGTTTCCATCCTTCCTCCACGATCAGATTAATCAGTTTCAGCCCGGGGAAGTTTCTTTCAGAAGAGAAAAACGATACTTTGAAAAAGTTTACATATTCATGTTTCTGTTTCCATAGAAATGGTTATACTGTTGTGTAATATGTTTCCATCAACATACCACTCAAAAACATAGACTAGGTTATACTGTTGTGTAATATGTTTCCATCAACATACCACTCAAAAATATAGCCTAAATACCATCCCTACTACAACATACCACTCAAAAGTATAGGCATAGCCTATGATACCATCCCTACTACAGATCCAAAATGCGGGAAGCTTGTCCAAGCCCATTGTTCATCGATTTGCGCTTTTCTTTATTTATTGATATGTTTCGCCGGTAATGTTGGAAATTTGTCATAGTGATTCTATTTATTTCCTGATACTGTGATTGGGTAGGGCATTTATGGTAATATTGGTATGTCAATACAGTTGTTTACATACATGTGGTGAACAGAGCTGATATCAATAAGCTTAGGGCCCATTATATCAATCTTCACCCCGTTATGGGTATAAATATATTCTTTTAACTAATCTTCACCGCAAAACGATTCAAAAAGATGGTCTTCTACTTGGTACAGGTTCCTGGTCCATGAAGGTTATTTCTGGAGGGGAATCCTTTATTATACGAGATTTCTCTATCCCGGCTTTTGATCTTTCTGCCATTATCTTCAGGTCTGCTCTATACATCCTTTGTTTTTATCCTAGCATATGTAAGCTGATGTAAGCTGATCTTCTTCACAGAAACGCTCAAAGTGTCATATCTTTTTGTATCTGTTTATGTGAATGCATCGGCATCTTACTCAGAGAACCTCATCCTCTAGTTTTTGTGTACTGTGTTCGTAGTTTCCAGCCTCAATCTGTTTGATGATGTACTATCTAGAACTGTTATCTAATCTTAATATAATACAATTTCGCTTTTTTTCCTGAAAAAAAAATATTGTTTAAGTTTGTATGTTGATTTGATTAAAATTAGTCATAATACTTGAGAAGGTGCTTCATCATTTCATTAAATCTGGGCAATCTGAATGCAATCCGTTGTCCTACATGGAAGTGTAGGTAGACGTGGTAGACATTGACACGATATTGTGTATTTTTTACATAATCACGAGCAATTAGATATGGCTAGAGAAAATCATGTTTGCATTAACATTTTCGTTTTATTACGTGGATACGTGGGGTTATTTTGGATAGTATTTTTAGATGGGCAATTTGATATGGCCAAAGAAAATCATGTTTGCATTAACGTTTTAATTTCATTAAGCGGACATGTGTGGTTATTTTGGGTAGGGTTTTTAGATTTTTTTTTTTTTTTTTTAAATAAAAAATTAGGAATGGTTTAGATTTACTAATATGAAATAATTTTTTATATAGATATAATTTAATAGATAATATTAAGTTTTTTTTTTTTAATTGTTGTCTTGTTATTATAAATTGTTTACTTTAAATTGTTTATAATTTTATTTATAAAATAATAGAAATTCTCACATGATTTTGAGAAAATTTAGTAGAAGTTTTTGAAAATCTAAGTTAAAGTTACCAAGTTTTAGAGTTTTGGGGGCCCAGGGGTTCTTGATGGCTCTGAATCCATTTTTGCCAATAACCACAATCAAATTTCTTAAAAAAATTTCATCAGATTTTAAAAATAAATTCATTGTCGAGAAAAAATTGTGATCAACATTATAAAAACTTAAATGATTTTGATTACTATAAACTTTTATTAACTATTATATTTATATGACTATTCTAATATATCATATTTGAATAATATATATTAAAAATTAATTTTCAAAATTTTATAAAATAATTTTTTTACTTCTCAAAATTCAATCCAATCACCTTAACAAGATTTAATTATTTAATTTTCCTTAAAAAAATCTAAAACTAAATTTTAATCTATCAGTGTATTAAATCAATCAAAATTATAAATAATTATTATTATTTAAATTATAATTCAAATTATTATTAATTATTATAAATATTTATTAGAAATAGTGAAAATTTCTTTATTAAGCATCGTCCCAATACTAAGTAGTATGACATGCCCCAAATATCTTTACGCAAAAAATTATTCTAATATTATATATCCTATTATTAATATATTAATTTTAAAAATAACTATATATGATTAATAATTAAACATTTTTAATTCACTCATTTCATTAGCAATTTTATTCCAGTTTTGTTGGTTTCGAAAAGGCTAGAAGGCTTATGCAGTTTCCTCAACGTTTGCTCAATGTTCTTGTAGAAACTTGTAAAACTCAAACGTATTTCACAGTTGTTTTCTGTTATATATGTGGAAATAACTATTTGAAAATGCGCGAACTTTGTAATTACTTAATCACTAAGAACTTTTAGTTCAACTCCTTTGTATATGAATATTTAAATAAATTAAATTTAACAAATTTATCAAGGTCAGAACATTGTTATGGTTATATGTGTTTCAATCTTATTGTGATCATTAGTTTGGTGAATTTGAAACTCTCTCAAAAGTCTAATGTCTTGGTTAAAACTATTTAACAAATAATGCCAATTATTGGTAAATTTTATTGGGGTTAAACACCAATAATCAAATTAATGCTCTTCTCATGAAGAAGTGTTATGGTTATCTCTCAATTTTTAAGGAGCACTGCACAAGAAGAGAAATACCAACAATCAAATTAATGCTCCTCTCATAAAGAAGTGTTATGGTTATCTATCAATTTTTAAGGTGCACTACACAAGAAGGGAAATATTATTTGATGTGGAGTTGGTTATTTGTTAGTTTAGAGGTGAAATTAAGTATAATTAGAATTTAAAATTTATAACTCGTGATGGGCTTCCTTTTTGATGCAGTTTCACACACCTTCTACCCTATTATTACTCATGCTTTTACTTAGTTTCTATCATTATCTTCTCCAGTATGCACATCCTAAGACCACTACCTTAACCGTGAGCATGATAAGATAAAATGTTAATTATTTAGTATATTTCCTGTATTTTCAATGTTTTAAGGAGGTTTACATAAGATTTTACTAATGATGATCAATGTGGAGGATCGCTTCCTGTGCTAGGTGAAGGGTTCCTATTCTTTCAATTCAGTTATTGTTTGTAGAATCTAGTTCATGTTCCTACCTCATTGTTTGTCATATGTCTAGCTATCATGATGAGAATCGAGCACATGGGTTTTTTAGAGCAGGGGCCTAAGATGGTTTTGGGTTGTTCCATTTTCACCCAAGTCCTTAGGAAGAAACATGAAGCCATGGTCAATGATTTGGTTAAACATTCCTAAATATGCAATAGAGACTCATATGTAGTGAACAATAATTATCTTGCTAGCTCATCAATAGTTTGTTTTTCCAGTTCATCAGTAGTTTGAAGTCTTCGATCTCATTCCTATGAATGAGATCCAATGACCCATGTTGGGAGTTCTACAATCTGTTAAGCCAACCATATCTTTATATTCAAATATGGCAGCACATTTGGTTATTCTTGACTATGTTATATGGGAAGATATAAGAAAATCCCATGAGTCAGAGGGACCATATCTGATGGCAGCTAGTGTGGAGCTTTGTGATTCATGCTCATTTAGTTTATGAAGAAACAACTTTTCATTTCGATCCAAGCCAAGGATGCTCTTGCTCTTTTACGAGGATTATGACCATATTAAAACCTTAAAAAGCGTATGTATTGTTTGATCTCTGATCCATGAGATTAGGGACATTGACCTTATCCATAGCTGAGATCTTCTTATAAATATGTATCAGACTTTGTAATGTTCTATAAAGAACAAAGGATGGGAGATATACAAGTGTATGTATATAAAAATATTTCCTTAATCTAATGATATTTTGAGTTATATTATTTTTTGGTTTTGTTGTTGGAGTATTGTTGAGTGTCTCTAGGTAGCTTGATTCCCAAGGACATAGGCCCCCCTTGATTGTTTTTAGATCATGTTGCGTTTATGTGTCTTTATTCTTAACAAGTTTTAGAGTCATTGTTAATTGGTTGAAACTCATTAAGGATCACTATAAAATCATTATTTTTTTTATGTGCTAATATTTGGTATCAAAATACAATGCGTTCTTCATCTCAATCGAATGTAGAATGGAAACGTAGTGTCTATGAGGCAAATGGATTTTTTTTGTCATGGTTACATTACTCTCACCTGGACCGACCGAACCCCATTTAATATTCAAGTTTAACAAGTAATGATTTCTTTGAAGTAATATGTAACTCTGATTTTTAGTGTTTTTAGTTGTTATGCCTTCAAGATAGCTTAGGATTTAATCCTACACATAATGTGTTTATACCTTATAAGTTTACGGACCCCTAGGTTGATGATTAATTTTTGAGGGTTTACACATACAAATAGCTCAACACTCACTAAACAACAATCTCCAATGCAACTTTAAACACAATTCATTAAATTTACAAGGTTTTCCCATTCTTTAATTGAGATGTATGAAATGGGTTATTATGTTGTGTGGTTACCAAAGGAAAATATATGGATTCTAATTAATTATAACACAATTTCACTAGAATGTTAGAATAAGGCACCTGCTCTTAAATATCAATGTTATGCCCAAGGAGATGGAAATTTATCAAATGGAAAAGAAAAAAACTTGGAAGAAGAGTTGGCCTCTCTTCTATCATCCAATGTAATTCTCCCAAGAAAGAGAGAGATTCCCATTAAACCATGTATAGTCATACAACATACATAAAGATTTCTCTGATATGTGAAAGTGGTTGTATGGGCTTGTAAAACCTCCCACTCTAAAAGTTAATAGTTATATGGCTTGTGCAAAATAGGAAACACATATATAGGTACAAAATTGACCTAGCAAATTTGAAATCAACCTAATAAATATAAAATCAACCTAGGTAAGTACGAAGTGTCTTAGAGAGAGGGAGTAAAGGCTGTGGGAGAATTTGCAGTATAATGCTACCTCCCACCCCCTTGAACCTTCCAAGTTGAATGGAATGTGTTACTTTATCCTAACTTGACCTTTATCCAATTCAGGCAGGATGGTATAAACCTTACAATTGTGCCACATGACTTCTTTAGATAGGGGACATGGAAGATGGGGTAGAGTTTGGAAGTGCACGAGAATGCTAGTTTGTAGGCGACATAGCCAATATGTTGAACAACTTGATAAGGCCCATAAAAATTTGGAACTAACTTTTATAAGCCCTATTATTTTGGAGATGTTTGCTTATAAGGCTAGAGTCGAAGGAACACTTGGTTGCCCACTTGAAAATATATTTTTAAGCGATGCTGGTCAACCTGCTGCTTCATCTAGTTTTTCACGTGGTTGAGATTATCTATCAAAAGAGAAAGAGTGGCGGCTTGATTCTGAAGCAACTTATTCACTTCTTGTACTTTGGAAGAGCCTACACGATAAGAAGTTGGTGAAGGTGGGAGTTGGCCATACACCACCTCATATGGTGTCATCTTGGTTGCTTCATGATAATTAGTATTATACAACCATTTCACTAAAGGTAACCATTACACCCATTGATGTTGTCCATAAAGAAAATAATCGCGAGTAGGTTTCCAAACATTTGTTTACGGATTCAATTTGACCATTTGTCTGGGGGTGATAAGCTTTACTCATTTGGAGTTGCGTGTCATGTAGTTGAAAATCTCATGCTAAATTTTTTTGGTGAATCCGGGATCTCGATCAAACATAATAGAGGTAGGCATGCAATGTAGTATGAAAATATGATCCATGAAGACTTCAGCCACCAGAGCTGGAATGAATGGGTGTGGTGAGGCACAAAAATGGGCATATTTTGAGATTCAATCAACCACCACCATAATGATCGACTTGTTTCCTGATTTAGGGAGAATGGTAATGAAGTCTATTGAGACATTCATCGATATAGAAGTAGGTAGTGGTAATGGTTATAAGGTTCCTGGTATCTTCATTATTTCCCCTTTGTTGAACTGGAAAACATCACATTAAACCACAAATGTAAGAATGTCTTATTTCATCCCTTCCCAAAAAAAAGAGCAGTGTGCACAAGCATAAGTCTTCTGAAAGATTGAATGTCCTACAGTAGGAGAGGAGTGCAACTTTGCTAGGATGTGTGGTTTGAGAGTGGAGTTCAGGGGGAGAACCACACGATATTTATATTGAAGAATATCTGCCTACCAAGTGTAACCCATTGAAGGGTTAGGATCCTCTTGTAACCTTTGGATTATCTAGGAAAGAGATGGATGGGAAAACCATTCATGATGGGCCACTTTAATCCAAGATGGGATGAGGAAAGATAGGGATAAGAGGGTGTCATCTAATGGGTTCCATCAATAGGTATATTTTGAAGTTCATTGTGCTATCTTCCAGCCCTTAAAACTCTCCTTTTCTCACATTAATTCACATTTTTAACCATAATATGCTTAGTAGGAAGACTAAAGGGTGTTTGTCATATTGTATGGCCTAAAGTAATTAATATGCAGGTCAAAGAAGAATTTTTGGAGATATTTACCATTCAAGGGCTTGATGGAGACAACTGGAGAGAATATAGGGAGCTTTTCTACCTAATTAACTCCCTAACTCGGCTTGAGATGACATAATCCTCTCTAATAGCTCGAATTCACTAGGAGCCGAGGAACTCCAAGTGCATGATAAGGACAAAGGGGACCAGATCCACAAATCTCAAGATTTTGGAGGGGAGATTTCCGTCCTTCAACGAAGCTTCCCCTCAATCATTTTTGTATGAGTAAACTTGCTGAAATGCTCATTAGGATTCAAATTTTGGTTGCAACTAAGGGTAGCTATTGTGAGCCTAGTGCTTGAAATTGTCATTCTTATCTTTCATGATGTATGAGGATATGATTTTTTTGTAAATGAGGAGTTTAGTATTGATCTGCATATAAGTTAGTTTTGGAAGGCTGAAACCCTTTGATTTGGGCCCAACCCATAGGCTTTAGTCCTCTCTTTTATTTCTTCCTTGTTCTTGTTTCAGAGTATTGCAATTATTTCCTTGTTTCAGTATATGTTATATTACAAAAACTTGTGATTACAGGCTTGCTTATCACCTATCATGTGGGAGTAGTGATTGGAAAGATCCAAAATCATAACTCAAAAATATTGGTTTATGATTTCCTGGAAATAGATAAATTCCAGTTGTAATTCTCTTACATGTCCAGTTTCTTCCACTTAGAAGTTGGCATCATTGGTTTGGAAATTAGGGTAGTGTTGTAGGACAGAATAGGTCTTAATAAAATTCAACTCATTTTTTCCATGATAATTTATCTCACTCTATAATGGGTCATTTGATGCATGTGTTGGCTAGTTTCAGGAATTGTGCTGATTTGCACAGGTGGGCACACCTTTCCACATCCACCTAGACCTCTTCATCTCCTTTCTAGGTACCTCACCTTGCTTCCAGTTTCTTCCTCCGAATCTACTCTATCAGAATAAGGGAATGACACAGTGGGCATCAACTTTGGTGCAAGATAGCCTTTCCACGTTTCTATGGCCTAACCTTTGAGGATCCTAGCACCTTCATGTTTGAGTTTGTTGTTGTCTCTAGAACCTATGACTATGCCTCTGATGACCAGAAGCTAAAGTTTTTTCCTTCTACCCTAAAATATGCAGCCTTGCACTGGTTTGAGTCTACTTGGATGCAACATCACTACCTGGGCCAAAATGCAACAAGCCTTCAATGAAAAATACCAAGATTATTGTAGGTCCAAAGGAATAAAGGAGTAAATCTTTAGGATGACACTTGGACCTGATGAATGTTTGGAGTACTATGAGGAAAGGTTTCAACTCAGTTATAGGAGGGCCAACTATACCCTTGATCCTGATTCACTCAAACTAGTTCTTCTCTGAGGGATTAAGGAGGAGGTAATGGAAATCCTCAACATGCTATTTAGAGGAAATATGTACCAATATCCTTATGATGACATCAACATTGTATTCAAGAATCACGATATGGTTTCTAGGAAAAAATGTAGGTCTAGCCAAAGCTTGGTCAGTTCCTCTCCCTCCACAACAACCATCAAACATGAGATAGGAAGTATGTTGGAAGATGTTAAGAGTGAAATGTTTCATACCTTTTCCTTGCAAATGGATACTATGCAAATCAAAAGAAGGCAAGAGAAAGCAGAGAGGGAAATAGCTATATTTTCCCCTGGGTGTACTAAAATACATCCTATGAAAGAATGTCCACTAAATGTCATAGAAGTTTGCCTAGTTTGTGAGGACAATCATGCAATGGAAAAATGTCCCTCTGCCAAGCCTAAAGGTTGTATACCAAGGAGGAGTAGAGAGTGGGTCAGAGCACCTGTGCTAACCAAAGGAGACCCCTGCTGAGTCCCATTAATAGGTATATCTTGATGTTCATTATGCTATCCTCCAGCCTTAAAACTATCATTTTCTCACATTTATTCACATTTTCTATTATAATATGTTTAGTAAGAAGAGTAAAAGGCATTTTTCATAGTATGTGGCCTAATGTGATTAAATTTCAAGAAAATAAGCATTTTTTTGGGCATTTACTATGTAAGGGCTCAATGAAGACAATTAGGAGGGAATTTAGGGAGGCTTGTCCACCTCCTTAACTATCTAACTTAGCTTGTGATCACCAAATCCTCACTCATAAACTCGAATTCACTGATAGCCGAGTAACTCCAAGTGCATGAGAAGCTCAAGGAGGACAAGATCCATAGTTTTTGAGATCAAGGAGGAAATCACTCCTATTTTCTAGGGAGCTGCTATCAACTACCCTTTCTTATAAATAAATGAGCTGAAAGGCTCATTAGGATTTAAATATTTTATTCAACTAGGAGTAGCTATTGAGCCCGATGCTTGACATTGTCATTGTTAAATTTCATATGATGTATGAGACTACTATTTTCTGATAATAAGAAGTTGGTTATTAAGATGAATTTGAGCTAGTGTTAGAGGGTTGAAACCCTTGGGTTTGGGCCAAACCAAGAGGATTTGGTGCATAAACCCCCTAAAAAGGCTCTCATAACCCCTCTTGTAGCAATACAGATCCCCTTGTAGCAATACAAGACCTCCTATAGCAGCACCTGTAGCAGGCCTGTAGCACCACTTTTCTACACTTTTTGTGCTACCCACTTCAATATTAGCTCAATCAAGATGAATAATTACCTGAACTTGTGATTTGATGATCAATAGAATCTCCTAGACCACTCCAACCACCTGTTTTTCTCACTACAAAACAGGGTAGAATTAGTTTTTTTTTTTTCTTTCACAAGCATGATACAAGTTAGAATTATGATTATCAAGAAAATGTGAAGTAGATCAATGGTAAATGAAAATAGGTTACTGATTTGATGAATTATGCAAGATAGAGTAGCTTTATTTCTGTAGGTAGATTAGCCTTTCTCTTTCATGTAATGTTAGCTAAGAATCAATTTTTCAATTGTGCTTTCACTATAGTTGAATTGGAGGAATGGCCTTTGAACACCTTGATCTGATGTCATGAATAAGGGTGGAATGAGTAGAATTTGACTTATTATGCATATAACAACCTATAAGTTTGCATGAACCCCGAGTTGATAATTTCAGTTGAGGAGCCCCTGGGAGTTGTAACACTTGTCGCTTTTTCTAGCACCTATAGCACAAGCTCTTTAGGAGATATAGAAAGCTTCCTAGAGATAGTGTTTGGGTTGCTTGTAGACCAGTCCCTAAGACATCTTTGCTATGGGGTAAAATGCACGGGATGAAAACTACCCTTGAAAGTCTTCCCGGGACGTCTGACAGACCGTAAGGTTAGCTGCAAAAGGTACCTATTATACACATGTTCATCTATCTGACATATATTGATAGGATATGGAGAAAGGATCACCTTTGGTTCTTTCCAGATTCGCTTGGGGATCTCCTTGTGGTAAGAAGAACTCCTCCTGACCGACTCCATGATGATTCCTACACAAAAGAACAAAGCAAACCAATCACATCATATACTTCTCACAATTAATGTAAGAATCCGTAACAAACATGTATAAATGTGTAACTTATCTACTCAACACAACAAGCATCATAATGAACAAATAAATGCACAATATCACTGACACTTCGAGTAGGGAACAAAACCGCAGTCCTATATTCAGAATAGAAGAGTGATTACAACAACCCTGTTGTATCAACCTTCCTTATCCCTTCTTCCTCTCTCTCTCTCCTTCTCTCAGCTAGCTCCTTCAAGAATATGACAATATCACAACAACACCATGTACTATCCTTCTAAATGCTCTGACCCCTTTGTAATGGCCCTCTCGTTGCTTATATAACAATCGATTTAGGGCTGCCCAACTCCAACTGTAGTTCATTTGGGTAAAAGCCATGAACTTGCCTCGTTTACCAGCTTTCTCCCATTTGCCTCTGTTTCTGGAATAGAATTTCTCCAAATATCTTGATTTTTGGAGTTTTCGTGCTTTTCTTGCACAAATTTAGGGAAATAATATCTAGATATTTAATGGCAGATTCGTTGGCATAACCACTTGAGCATCACTAAAGTTCACTAACACTCCCCTTGGTCTAACAACAAGAGTTAGCAGGTTGACTAACGCTCCTTTATGCTTGTAAACAAGCTTTACAAAGCAGGTTATCAATGTGTAGAGAGCGTTAGTGTGGATTCTGGGCCTGCAACTGTGGTCATTCTTTCAGTCATCTTGTCTTTCTCCTCTGAGTTGATTAGGAGGTCAATTTGTCCTATAATAGATGCCCCCTAAAGTATGAGATTAGAGGCAGAGATGATGGTCGAAATACTATATGAAAATATTGTAGTTTCCCATCAAAATCTTTATAGAGAGAGAGAGAGAAGTTTTGGGCGATAAGGAAAACCTGATACAACAAAAGTACATACATATGAACTGCTAAAATCATGTCCTAAGTTAGGCATTCCCATGCTCAGTAGCTATGTCAGAGTAACTTTCTCCTCAGAGATATAACAATGCTGGCTGCCAATATGGCACAGAGCAGATCCAGTGTCATAATAGATTATCCTGAAATGGCTGTTTTCAAAGAACAATATCACAGCTTGGGAGAGGAAACAAGGTTGAATGATCCAAGCCTCTACCCAAGGCCTTGATTCCCGCTTCACCGAACAACATAGATCGGTACATATGATAAAATGAGTTGATGTCAAACATGCACGAAATCATCTGATTACCAGCCAATAATGGAGACTGTTAACAGAGGTGAGGAAGGCCACCAATAATGGTGATGGTCTCCAAGATGCACAGTGCAAACTAGCGAGTGTGAAAGAATTTTTGTCGTCGAACACTCGTAGAATTGCTTAACCAGGAGCCAATGATGAAAACCCGTGATCAAGCACAAGGTAACCTACCACTAATGTCTGCAAGCACCAAGGCACTGAATGTGTTTCTGGGTTATCTTCCTAGATAGAGTGTTGAAGTCGATAGGAAGGAACCTGTCGAAAGGTAGGCAATGATGTGTCCTACATCAGTTGACATGAAACTGAACAAGGATGATTTTGTTTCTTGAAGAATCTTTTGAGCTTTTGGGTCTAAACAACGAAGGTCATGATGAAAGGATATGTAGGGTCAGTTGATCGAGGAAACAAGTAGGGACCCTTGAACAATAGATGGCATGACAACGGTTTTAACCAGACATCACTAGACTCATGAACACTACAGAGTGTTTAAGATACAGAGATGCAATGGCATAAGGGTATATAGGCTAAAAACTCATAGGTTGGTAGGGTTCATATTGAGAGGCTATCAAAATGACAGTTTATCTGAGGGAGTGCCATGTTCAAGGGAACTTTTGCTGCCAAACCACGCTTCAAGATACGGTTGTATTTCCACTTTCCCCGTCTGATTTTTAATGAGTCCAGACGGGTAAACTCATCGATCTTTTCATGTTTAGAGAGTCTGAAAAGGATCGCAAAAGGAACGACTCTTTGCCCTATCTGATTAGTTTAATGAGTCCAAATAGGCAAACTTGTCAATTTTTTCATCTTTTAAGAGTCTAAAAAGTATCGTAAAAAGAATGACTCTATATCTTGTCTGTGCATGTAAAGAGTCCAGACTAGACAACTCAGTGATATTTTCATCTTTAGAGAGTCTGAAAAGATCGTAAAGAGAGACTCCATGTTGGTCCCTTTGTCATAGTTGTTAAACGGGTGTGACAAAAGGTTAATAGTATATCCGTATCGGTTAATTTTCGTATTTAATCTACTGGACCCGGATAAAGAGAAACCTTTTTCCAATAGATGTCGACCTCATTTTGTTACGAGTACGAGGCGGTGGACTAAACTCGTGTTTTGTCATGACACTTTAACGAGATCAGTAACAAAAAATCGGGATTTTTCATTTTTTAACAAGCTTGAAAAAAGTACTTGAAAGAATGCTTGGGTCATCTATAGAATGTTTAACAAGCAGCAAGACATAGCTCAAGATTTTTTCAGTTTAAAGAGCGAGAAAAAAGTGCCTAAAAAGGATGCTCCATTTGGTCTTTTTCAGTTTATGAGCTAGAACTAGATCAAGAAAGAGGTGCTTGGAGCATCGTTTGCATATGTTTAATGAGTTCAAAGGATGAAAAACTCGGGGATGTTTATATTGTCTAAAGAGAGATAAAATATCCCAAAAAAGTGCTTTACGGATTGTGGTATATATTTTTAACAAGTCCTACTACAAAAACTCAGAGATGTTTATATTGTTTAAAGAGCGATAAAATGTCTCCAAAAGTGCTCTATTTATCGTTGCATAGATTTAACGAGTGCAAGGACAAAATCTCGGGGATGTTTATATTTTTTAAAGAGCAATAAAATATCCCTAACAGTTCTCTAAAAAAGTCTTGCATGCAACTTTTACTACTTTTCATTCCTGAAGTACTTTCATCAAAAGCAGTAAAAAAGCAGCAATTCCTATTATCTAGGTTCATGCATGATAAAAAATCATGTAGAATGGACTATTTCCTCTTTAATGATTTTCAAAAAATCATGTCTCTCAAAGTTATATAAAGAAATGCTTGGAGCTTTCACATGCATCATTTTCACTATTTTGAAGTTTGTGAGAGCTAGTTGGAGCTAAAGAGGAGCAGATTTTCCGCAGACCATTGCAGGAGATCCGGGCAACCATTCGACGTGCTGTCAATCCAAAGTGAGAGCTAAAACCTTGCTTTATTGTTTATTAAAACATTTTTTAATCATTTTTGTAGGTGGAAATTTGCAGATCTGAGGTGCCCTAGAGCCATGTTTATGCACTAACGCCCTTCAGCAGGCCAGTAGGGAGCATTAAACGCTCTGTACGAGCCATGGGAGGGCATTAATCCTCCTTCTGCAGCATTGGGAGGGGTGTTAAGGTAGTAGGGCACATTTGAAACCCTCATGCATGGATTCCTTAAGTGATTTTTCCCCATTTTAACTATTTCTAGGGTTATTTTGTGTAGGTTTTGAGCTGAAATGACTCACCTATGGAGAGAACAGGCCCATGACAATGAGGAATTGCTGATGCGAAATGATCCAGCTTGCATACTTGCATTGCGCCATGGTGGTTTGTTGAAATATGCAAGGCTAGAGCTGATGAAAGGACAGAAGGAGCTACTGATATTGATCATACAATGCTGGGATGAACACGAGCAAGTGTTCAGGATTGGAGATCAAGAGCTGGCCATTGACCGGGATGAAATTTACTTTTTGACTGGTTTTTCATGCCGTGGGGCACATGCAAACCTTACCGGTGGTAGGTCAGATCCACGATATACTTTAGAGTTAGTAGATATCTACTGCATCCCTGGGAGTGGACTAGTCAGCAACAGAGTCCTGATAGAGAGGATTTGATCTCAGTCTATGAGGGTAGTTTTATGGTTGATTGTGCATTTGGCAGGGTCAAAAAGTCCCCACGTAGCAACAAAGGCCCAATTGTTGCTTGCCATTGACTGTGTCCAGCCCGAGATGTTGAACTGGTGTGAAGCAGTGCTTCGCTAGTTGAACGCAGAACTGACAACATGCAAGACCCGTACCCAACACAATTTTGGGTACGGTACTATCATAGTCCCATTTTTCCTTAAGAAGGTACCTATCATGTGCCCATGAGTGA
The DNA here is from genome assembly GCA_031772625.1 of Pinus tabuliformis. NCBI lineage: Eukaryota > Viridiplantae > Streptophyta > Pinopsida > Pinales > Pinaceae > Pinus > Pinus tabuliformis. Next base: position 227,301,479 of record CM062818.1, read on the forward strand.
GCTTAGGTCCCTTTGATCTGAGGGAGCCGAGGCGAGGTTGCTGGTCATCACTGGATCCTTGCACAGGAGGAGGACCACTCCGGCACTTCTTCCAGTGGCTTCGCAGCTGGATTGTGATTGTTGACGACTATGCCTATGAAGGCATGGATTTTACCGGTGACCTAGACTTGATGCTACCATCTAGGACCAATTGGGGTCCTCAAGGTGAGAACAAGTTGTGATAGTACTTAAGTATTTTTGTACTTTTGAATGTATATGTAGTGTTTTTTAACGATGAGATAAGAACTGACATGAAAGTTTTATGCTTAACACAGATGTGGCGCTAGCACAACTTGTGGGTGAACCTCACTATGTGCAACGAGGTGGCCAATTACATGCAGGAGGGGGTGATGTCGACAATCTCCACGAGGTTCTGAGGAACCTAGAGGGTTTGACTATGGGAGTCCCTCCCCTTCCTATGAGGGACATTCCTGCTCATATGCAGCGACACATCGTTGGTGTACCTGAGCGGTTTTTGGTTCCTCTTCGGAGGGTAGCTAGAGCTATTTTATATTTTCTAGAGCAATAGGCTCATTTTAGCAGGTGTTTTGGCGTAGCCATATGAGCATTTATAGCTGGGCTTTGAGCCATTTTGTACTTAACTCATCCAAGTTTTGGAATAATTTTTATGTAAAAAACTGGATTTCTATCTATATATTTATATAGATATTTTTGGTATTTTGGTGGTGTAAATGTTTTTTAAAATGTTTTTTGTGACAAATTTTTAACTTTAGTAAATGTTTTACTTCCCATGCATGCTACTATAACAAATGAGACAAATGCCAATCTAATACATAGTTAGCTAACGAATCAGTAGCTGTATTTAATTCTCGAGGAACATGTTCATATGTGATTATTTCAAATCGACATTCTGGAGTTGTACCATTAGATAATTACATAACAAGGTTGCATTACGGACGTGATAATACCTTGTCAATTGCATAACGACTAGCTGGGAGTCTAACCTGACCACCAGATTGGAGATGCCCCTTAATGACGCTTCCGTGAGAAGCGAAACGATGGACATGTACTCAACAATATTGTTGGTGGCAATACCAAGAAAGACCCCCCCTCCCCCGGAGCAAAATAGTTCCGACTCGGGTGTATAGATGACCCAAGTAACTGATGCAATGTGCCGTGTGTGACAACTAGCACCATCCACGTATCCTACATATGCTAGGGGCAACGATGACATCTGCATTGCGAGGAGAATGCATAATACAAGTACTCCACTAAATAACAAAACAATCCAATCACATCAAAAAAAGGTATGCAAAACTTATGAATACATAAAATTACAAAGAACCTACCCAACATGACACTAGGCAGTATACTTTTTCAGATAGAGCCTATATGTGGGCTCCTTGAGTGGGTTTCCATCCCAGTCCTATAGTTCATATGCCCTTGAGGGGAGGACTTTAGTTATGACATAGGGACCTAGCCAAATGGGTCAAAGCGTGCATGCCTCCAAGAGATTATCTTTTGAATGATAGAGTGATATGAAGTCACCCTCTTGGAAAGAAGAAAACCTAACTCTTGTTCAAATCTGGCTTGTACCCGCTCCTTGTGAGCTGTGAGTGCTAAATCGGCAACTCTACAGGTTTTATCCAGTTGTTTGAGGTATAGTAGGCGTTCTTCTTCAGCCGTAGGGCCAGGCATGGGTTCAATGGCTATATCGAGGGAAGGAAGTGGCCACCCATTCCATTTTGCCTCATCGTAAAGTTGGATCTCATGCGCGACAAACGACGGGTTAAAGTCGAGCATTTCCTCCTAAGACCAAACAAATTCTTCATGGAATTCCTCATGTAGGCAGGTGGAGTTTGCAATTTCCTTAGGACCGCAATCTATGTTCATTTGGGTATCTTCCATGGTGCCTGTCGTGACTGAAATGTCTATGGGCATTGACCTGGAAGTTTCGTCCATACTTTCTTCCAACCCATAAGTTTGGATGCTTGTATAGGGTGGGGAAATGATTTTGTTTATGTCAGAGGACAGGACTTGAAGAGGCATCACCTCTGAATCAGATGTCGGACCCCAAATATGCCAATCCTCCCAATGTTTCTCTCCAAAACTCATTATTTCTTTAACAGCTTGGTTTGTTGAGGGGAGTTGATCGCATGGATCTAAAGGAAGAGCGGTTATGGGAAGGGGGTTTCACCATTGGTGATATCCAACTTAATCAGAGATGTGGATGTAGATTGAATGCCTTGGTAGACTGATTCAGCTGATGACAATGGCATCTGGTCTCCGAATGTGTCAAGGTCTGAAGGTGCCATTGGGATCCAGGGATCGGTCAGTTCATGAGGAATTGATGAAAGCATGTTGACCGATTGTGGAACTTGTGGTGGCCATAGAGGAAAACAACCCATCAAGGACGAAGCCTTCAACAGACTGGTACCGATACTGACAAAACTATTAGTTACACCTCCTACTAGGGCTACGAAGCCATTTGGTAATGGTGAATAATCAGAGGTGTAGAAAAACAACTAATCCACTATTATGACCTTTCCATCCAATGGAAATAGGATGATACAAAAGACAGTGGATACGACGACCATCATGGGATATGTCCAAATACGACCTAGCAACAGATTATAGTCGTGTTTTCAGTCTACAACTTACACATCCACCATTATTGTTTTCCTAGCCAAAGTGATGGGAAAACTGGCTAAGTATCCTTTTGCGACAAAGGTGTGGCCGTCGAAAGCTTTAAGGGAGTTCGATGCTGGGGAGAGGTTTGGGGAACCCAAGGCAAGCCAACATGAAGCCGACATGACACAGGTTGAAGCACCTTTGTTAGTGAAACTTCAATGTATACCTTTACCTTTCGAAGTTATATGCACCTGAAATGAAAGCTGGTGGGAAAGGGGAGGTTTACACTTGTCCATGTCGAAAATGGAAAGCGTGGACTCCATAGGGTTAATACCCCCGATAGCCGAAAGTAAAGCTTTCTTCTGGCTGGGGCATGTTTGTAATACTTCGAGCGTCGACATCGCTGACGATTCTTGTGCCAAATCCTCTACTATGTTGTAGTGTTGGGTGGAACGTGCAGATGTGTTGTGCGTTGTGCATCAAAGTGCCCCCTTGGGGCGTCGAATTACAAATTCCTCAACCGACCTTTCGATTCACAAATCATTGGGCGGCGATGGGTTTTGACCTGTGGATGATTCTGCTACTAGAGTGATAGGAGCTTCATAAGATTTGGCTCTTGTGGTTAGTTCTACCATTTCAAATGTGTAAACGGTAAAACTTCCTTCACCAGCTGAAGGATGTTGCGAACTGTCGTTGCCCCCTGACGTGGGTTGCAGTTAGTTGGTAACAGGATTTTGCTGCAGTTGATTAGGAAAAGGATTTCTAAGGACAGCAGGTGACTTACCAGAATCTTTTTTGGCAAGGTAATCTATACATTCTTGAAGACCTGGACAATGCCAGGTTACATGTTCTTCAAGACAGAGTTTGCACGAATAGTTGGTGCCTTTATCCTTTGCTGCCGGAGTGATAGGAGCTTCATAAGATTTGGCTCTTGAGGTTAGTTGTACCATTTCAAATGTGTAAATGGTAGAAATTCCTTCACCAGCTGAAGGATGTTGCGAACCGTCGCTACCCCCCGACATGGGTTGCGGTTAGTTGGCAACGATATTTTGCTGCGGTTGATTAGGAAAAGGATTTCTAAGGATAGCAGGTGCCTTACCAGAATATTTCTTGGCAAGGTAATATGGGCATTCTTGAAGACATGGACAATGCTAGGTTATGTGTTCTTCAAGAAAGAGTTTACACGAATAGTTGGTGCCTTTATCCTTTTCTGCATCAGTAGGAGCAACGGCCTTCTATTTCGGGTTGGGCTGCTTAGATGACTACTTCTCAGAAGGAGTGGTCTTGTTCTATTTCTTCTTGTTCTTGCTATTGGATTTCTGTGTAGACTGCATAGAGTTAATCACAGTCGCTGGAAGAGTAGTCCTTTTGGTAGAGGGGTCCATTGCCATTGGCAACGGACCCACTGAGTTGTTTTACAGCGCCTGTGGAGGTTGCACCGATGATCTCGTCGGCATGCGCTCTAGGGTGCTGATTGGTGGGAGGATTAGTGTTACCAGGAGCATGGGGAATAATGTTGTAAAGAGTGCCAGACTGTGAATATATTAAATCCAAGTGCTGGGCACGACGTATGGATTGGTCCTCTGTGACCGCACCACCTAGAGCGACATCTCTAGTGATTTGTGGGAGCAATGACTTACAGAACTAGTTTGTTAAGAGAAAGTCAGGGATGGGAGCTTTGACTAACCTCTGCCTACATCTCCATTCATGGATATGATCAGAGATGTGGGTGGTGGTATCCTGACCAAATGAAGTAAGGAGCTCCGTCCTTGTCTCATAACAGATAGGTAACTGAAAGTGCTTTAGGGTGTGGGGAAAAAGATGCAACCGGAAACTGTCATCCACCATGGAGTTAGAGACACACCATAGATGGTAGGTGGTGATGTGGGTGCCTAGATCCTACCCTTGTTTTCCGTCGAACTTAGGAATATCTGACAATATTTTATGCAAGATCAGCGGCCATTGTAGGTTATGGTAGATAGGGTCGTTAGTCAACTTGTATAAGTTGGAGATATCTAATGTTTCCAAAAGATGAAAATTGTTGGGTGCCCCTGACTCGGACCATTGTGATGACGGATGACCTGAGGAGCTCTGTGCTCCTCCCATTGTTTGGTTCCCCATGGTGTACATGGGCTACGTGGTGTAGCAGTTGCTTTGCGGTACAGTGTTGTAAAGTGGATTACCATGAGGATTTTGATACTGGGGTATGAAGTTGACCCCAGTATAAGCGGTGCCCCCTTGACTCATCTACATTTATGAGTAGGGTGCCCCCAAGGATTTGGTAGGGATCCCTTGTGGATTCCCAACCAACACTGAACTAACCATATGGCTTTGATTGACAGAGGGAAAACTCATGTCAATCAGCGACTGTCTGTGCATGCCTGAGAATGGTGGGGGGACTGTGAGATTCCCCGCTTGCATGTGCCTATTGGGAACCACCCCAGATATTTGAATCTGGGGGTTAGAACCATACATTGGCAGCCAACCTTGGTGTCGGTAAACTGGAACCGCACCCATAGTGCCACATTGAATGTTATATGGAGCACTATATGTGGCACTTGTCGAAGGTATGCTTTGGTGCACCATAGGAGTGGAACCTGGCATCTGGTGGGTTCCGCTGATAAAGGGTGTTATGTGAGTTGCAGTACCTGGGAAAAACGGGATTGTGAGGTTCCACATTGCCAGTGTTGTGATGACCGTCGACTGGGGAAGTGGTAGAGGACTCATAGTGTCTCTATAATTCCACAACCCTTGAGGTGTCGACTAAATAGATGGGAGAGTTCCTCCCAGTGAAGAGTGAAGTACTGATACGACGGGAGAAATCACAAGATCCAACAGATTTGTAAGCAGAGTGTTAAAATGAGGAAGAAATCCTTCCATGAAGAAATCCTCTGGAAAACTAGAATCGTCGGTCATCCAGAACAATCCCATGTGTGATTTAGGAGACTGATTCATCGAAGATGAGGAATACGAGTCAGTGGATCTCGGTAGATCCTCCACAGTGAGTGGAGGAAGTCCTAACAACCATCTGGATTGACGGTGAAGGCCAGATGTAGCCACAATGATTGGTAAATTTTATCAGATAAATTTTTAAGGTGATATTCTTTAAGTCTAAAAAACGATAGTACTCAAGTACCTAAAAAGAAAAATACACTAAAAATGACAATCAACAAACAAAGTGAAATTACCTTGTTTGATAAACATCGATTATTGGAGATGAAATCCAATCTCTCAATGAGTAACAGAGAAGGATGGCCAAATGTATGGTTATGGTTACTTTTGAGCTTCGCCCAAACCTCAAATTGAGGGGCCAAGTATTCTTGTGAAGATGAGCACGCTCCCAAAAAATCAAGAAAAGGTAGGTTTGTCTGTTTGAGGTACTAGGACAGCTCATCCCAGTCACCTTAGTTAAGTACCTAGAAGTATTGGCCACTAGAGATACCTCAAATCACAGACATTACAAGGGGGGACATAGTCATAGACAACATGTTGTGTGGGCAGGATAGCTAAGTCCCCAACTCAGTTCCGAAATCCCCGAAGGGACCCCCGTTACACAAAATGCCCAAAGGAGTTGTAAAATAAGGTGGGCTACCTTCGATTACAATCCGATGTTTTCTTGTATTTAGCTCCATTGTGAGTGGAGTGGTCCCGGTAATATGAGCGCAGAAGGATTTTTCACTCTTCAACGACACTAGTTTGATTTTCAACCTTGGGTAGTTGACTCACTCTCTTATCCCAAGGTCCTAATCTATCTAATATTGGTTTGCTCTAAAAAAGAGTATCTGATTGATTTTAGTGTAAATTTTAGTGTACTTTCTTATTTGTCTTCGAAGGGGGTATTGACATATGAATATGATGAGACTATCGACTCAGTAAACCATGCAGAACAATGCTTTAAAAAAATTTCAATTTCTTATGCAAACAAGTCTTATTCAACACATGTATTATCTCACATATTCATGTATTCATCAGTGCATCTAAAGTCATTCAACACTTTTCATAACCAAAAGTTCCTTTTCTCAATATTCCCTAACAACTATTGAACCAAAACAAAGCAGCCTACAAGTAATTTGACAGAAGGAGATATACAGTTTATTAGCTTTTCTTTCAACAAAAAATTCTTTTATGAGAGAAAAGCTAAAGCATTTTCTTAAAAAATAAATTTTAAGACACCAAATTTGTTAGCATGAGACTATTGTAGATCTTAATATAGCCCTTGGGACAAGTTCCCCCCCCCCCCCACCCCCACCTTAGTCCACAAAATCTCTTCAAAAACCTGGAATGGGAGACTAACACTCTGTTTGTGTGTAAACATAGCTTTAGTTTGGCCACTAACGCACCCTGTGCATAGTCAAAGATCTTTATAAAGCTCTATGTAGACCAGAAACTAGCGTTAGTGAGGGAAAGAGCTCAAAAAGTGGGCTTTTGGGATTAGTTTCTGAAGAGAAAGCAACTTTGCAGGATGCAACAAGTTAGATGGTGGATCAAAGAAGGATATGAAGAATCGGGAAGCTCATAGAAGAGAGAAGAGATCTGAGAGGAGTCCGGATAACCAAGAACTAAATGTATAGTCCCCAGCGGAGTCGCCAATTCTGCTATGGGGTAAAATGCATAGGATGAAAATACCCTTGAAAGTCTTCCTCGGACCTCTGACAAACCATAAGGTTATCTACAAAAGGTACCTATTACACACATGTTCATCTATCTGACATAGATTGACAGGATATGGAGAAAGGATCACCTTTGGTTCTTTCTAGATTCGCTTGGGGATCTCTGTGCAGTAAGAAGAACTCCTCCTGACCGGCTCCAAGATGATTCCTACACAAAAGAACAAAGCAAACTAATCACAACATATACTTCTGACAATTAATGTAAGAATCCGTAACAAACATGTATAAATGTGTAACTTATCTACTCAACACAACAAGCATCAGAATGAACAAATAAATGCACAATATCATTGACACTTTGAGTAGGGAACACAACTGCAGTCCTATATTCAGAATAGAAGAGTGATTACAACAACCCTATTGTATCAGCCTTCCTTATCCCTTCTTCCTCTCTCTCTCTCTCTCCTTCTTTCAGCTAGCTCCTTCAAGAATATGATAATATCACAACAACATCATGTACTATCCTTCTAAATGCTCTGACCCCTTTGTAATGGCCCTCTTGTTGCTTATATAGCAATTGATTTAGGGCTGCCCAACTCCACCTATAGTTCATTTGGGTAAAAACCATGAACCTACCTCATTTACTAGCTTTTTCCCATTTGCATTTGTTTCCGGAATAGAATTTCTCCAAATATATTGAGTTTTGGAGTTTCCCTGCTTCTCTTGCACAAATTTAGGGAAGTGATATCTATATATTTAATGGCAGATTCGTTGGCATAACCACTTGAGCATCACTAAAGTTCACTAATGCTCCCCCTGGTCTAACAACAAGAGTTAGCAGGTTGACTAACAATCCTTTATGCTTGTAAACACGATTTATAAAGCAGGTTATCAGTGTGTAGAGAGCGTTAGTGTGGATTCTGGGCCTGCAATTGTGGTCATTCTTTCAGTCATCTTGTCTTTCTCCTCTGAGTTGATTAGGAGGTCAATTTGTCCTATAATAATCTTAAATAGAGGAGTGCATTTGAGATTATATGTGCGGGGTTTCTGTAACACTCCAATTGTCACGAAGTTTGAAGAAAAGAATAAAAGGGGCTTGGTTCAACAGGAATTCATTAAGGTAAACTAAAGCCAATACCTAGATCGAAATGTTTAGGGGGTAAACTATGCCAACCTCAAAGAGAAATGTCTAGTTCTGGTGGTGGACACACAACAACAGACAACTTAATATTGACGTTGTAGTAAAGTGAATAGGAGGAAAAGAAGGAGGGAATTCAGTGTGTAGGGCTGATTGCAATGCAGAATCCTAAGCCATGATGTTCCAGCAGAAATATTGAAGAGGGAGGAGATGAAAGAGCAAAAAGAGTGGATTTAAAATTAGGGTTTCATGCCATATACCTCATGGGTACCTTTATCACCAAACATCATGAGTAAATCTGTGTTCATAAAGGTACTGTAGGTTAATCAAATAACACAAGTAGATCTGACTTGTACACATGTACTGTAGGTTATTGACTAAAATAAGTAAAGATGTCTTATACACATGTATTGTTCGCTATTTAGTAGCCTAGGTAAATCCATGAACTAGAGAGAAATTGACAACTTCATCACACGATTTTAGAGAAAGATAAACATATATGAAATGAGATTTACAGAGGGGAAACATACTAACATACTGCGCATTGATATGCTTGGAATCACTAGAATAGTTTCATTAATACTTGAAGTGTCCAAATAACCAGTCCACTACATTCAACAGTGTATCACTCTAGTCCCCCATGAACAAGCAATTAGAGCCAAAGTGGAATCATAGAATTTGGACCACTGTGGGTGCAGAATTCCAGAACCACTATTAAGTGTTTCTTCCTCCCTTTTATAAGGAGAGGGAGATCTTGGAAATTAATTTCAAAAATATCTCAACCTGAGAATCCAGTTGTCTACTAGACTAGCTATCTCGGCATGCAATGCTCTATCACCCAAAAATGATTCTAAAGGATTCAATTCCTTTCTTGAAAATACATAAAAATTATAGAATAATTAGAAATTACAATAAAATAGAAATAATGGAAACTGAATGATGATGGAATAAAATGTCCTTCTATTGTTCCTGTGAAGGCCCTTTGTCAGGCCACATCTTTGCCACAATGTGTGTCCCTCTAGCTTCTCAGTCGGTTCCTGTCACTTTCATCTTAACCACCTGCCTTCACCACTCTTTGCAGTTGGTAGCGATCGACTGTGGTTTCCTGTTACAGAGTAGAAGTGGAGATCGATCTGACTTTCCTTTACATTTATGACTAAGTGGAGCTCCATGTTGAGGCATTAAGTCTTCCTCAGTCCCCATACCTCCATTTACTCTCTGAAGACGGCCAAGTGAAGTAGTCAAATTCATTCTTGTGGCTATTGTTGTCCTGGGTTGCTGTTATAGAGGCTTCCACAGGATCAGCCCATATCAATTTCCCACTACTCCATGCCTTCATTCAATGCCTCAGCTACCGACCCATACACCTTAAAAGACCTATACCATACTATCAGAACATCACTCCATTGGGACTTTTACTCTTAAAAGCACTACAGAACAATGAGTCTCGATCTCCTTTGGCCCCCTTACGGTTTAGCCCCTTTATGCATTTATTCTCATATGATCGAGGGCCATGACCTAGGGCTCAGTCTTTATATCGGAGCTCCACAGTTGATGTTTTCAAATCGGGGATTTAACTTGGAGTGAGGTGATATCTAGTTTTGTCGATTGTCAATCGCCAACCACCTTCCACACTTAGCCATTGGTTCCTTTGGCTCTTTATGTGACTGCGGGCTATCCCCTGTATCAGACCCCATTTATCAGCAGATCACAATCAGGGTTCTAACTTTGATGTAAAAAAATGCCTCAACATGTAAACACCGATTTGTGATCTTTAATGTGATGTCATCCTCTGCCACGTGTCACCTTTTGAGTGGTGACACTTGTTACCTTGTTTTTGGCCCCTTATGACCCCTCAACACATTGAATTTGCATGCCACGTGTCTGTCATTCTCCCACATCATGCTGATGTCAGCGCCATCGTGTCTTTAGCAGATCCAATAATACTCTTCCATGTGGGCCCCTAGAGGAGAGAGAAAAGGCCCGCTTGCCCCTTGTTTTGTGTTGATTTCCTTTGTCAAGTTTTCTAAGGTGCTGCCCGGTGTTTTACACTTTGGGCTCTTTTTCCAAGCATTTTCTTTATAATGGTTAGTTGAATATCAAGAATTGCCAATTGGCAACATGGCTATGACCTCCGATGTGTGGGCCCGCAAATATAGGATCTCTGATATATCAGACATCTGACATGTTATGCGCCGATATTCCATGTTGCTCTGGGTGCGATTGTCGATTTGTGATTTCCATGGACCTTCGATCATTGATATACATTGTACGTTGGAACTTTGACATTTGTGATCATTGATATGTGGGATCGTTGGAATCTTTGATCTATGATATCGGTGATTGGTAATCGCTGGGTTTATCTGCCCTCCCCTGCAGCTGCTTTCAGAAAACTCTAATTGTGATTTGTGACATGCTCCCTAACCTCTGATATGTTCTTCCATCTTTCCTTTCAAAGGTAACAAAACCCCTGAATGTCAACTGGCCATATCTTCTGATCTAGAAGTCCATTTTCAAACTTCCACATATTGTTAAAAATCTTATTCCAAGCACTATGAAATGTAGGGGGTCCGATTTAGCTTTGAGTGCTTCTGCAGGTTGGGAGATGAATGAAATATTTACTACTATTTTTAACTTTGGGCAACTAAAAAACATGTTTTGCAGCAAGTGACAACAACACTCTTAGTGCAATGCCGGGGCTCACCAATTTTTTGTCGCCATTGCTGGGGAGGTGTCTAAGTAGCTGTTGTTTCTACATGAGATTTTTTTTTTGCATAAGTCTTATTGTTTTGTAAAAGTGAAAAATTCAAAAAAAATGTTCTTTCATGCCTTGTAGTGGTAGGGATAATCAAGGAAAATTATTGCCAAAAACCCCACACACCCTCAAGTAGTCAACCTTCATTCTTATTTGGTGACTGTGAACTTCCCTCTCTGACTACAGGGTAGTTAGAAGACCCTCTAGGTGAGCAACCTAAATTTTTTTAAGAACCTATTAGGGAAGAATAAGAACCCATATCACCTACCTAAACCATAGCTGAAAACTAGAACAATGAGCTCTTTCCTATCAAAGAAAACAACTGAGAGGCTAGGATGAAAAATATAATCCCTACAGCCCTTCCACATTTCCATGGCCTAACCTCTAAAGATCCTGATACCTTCATGTTTGAGTTTCTTTTTGTTTATAGGTCCTATGAATATGCCTCTAATGAGTAGAAGTTGAAGTTGCTTCCTTCTACCCTCAAATATGTAGCCTTGCGTTGGTTTATGAGTCTACATGGAGGCAACATCACCACCTGGGCCCGAATGCAACAAACCTTAATTGATAAATACCAAGATTACTGTAGATCCAAAGAAACAAAGGAGGAAATAATTAGGATGCTCCTTAGACCTGATGAGTCTTTGGAAGACTATGAAGAAAGGTTTCAACTTAATTATTGGAGAGCCAATTGTACCCTTGATGCTGAGTCACTCAAGCTAGTTCTTCTTTGAGGGATCAGGGAAGATATAATGGAAACACTCAACATGCTATATGGAGGAGATATCTACCAATTCGATAATGAGGACATCGAAATTGTATTCAAGAATTATTCTAGGGTTGTTCGGAAGAGGGGTAGGTCTAGCCAAAACTTGGTCAGTTCCTCTCCATCCACAACATCCATAAAGCGTGAAATAGGGAATATGTTAGAGTATTTCAAGAGTGAAATGTTGCACACCTTTTCCCTCCAAATGGATATTGTGAAAATAAAAATGAAACAAGAGGAAGAAGAAAGGGCACTAGCTATTTTTTTCCCTAGATGTACTAAAAGGCATCCTAAGAATGAATTCCCACTTAATGTTATAGAAGTTTGCATAGTATGTGAAGAGAATCATGCAACATAGAAATGCTCCTCTCTTCCAGGCCTAAAAGTTGTATACCAGGGAGGAATAGAGAGTCGGTGTAAACAACTATGTTTCATTAAGCAAAGGAGGCCATGAGGACCTCAACCATATCAACAAGGCATGCAAGGTGAAAATTATACTCACTACAATTCAAATCAAAATGCACCTTTTCAGCCTTGGTACCCTTCCACTCATCCATCATGGTCCATCATGGTCCACACATCCTCCTTGGCCTTATGCTCCTTCATACCCTCCTCAACCTGTCAACCATCATTTTTAGCCATATCCACCCCAATATTCCTAATGGGACAACCCCTCACAAGGGTGGAGGCCTAAACCAAACTAGCCTCCTGCTTTACTGCTTCCACCCCAACTGAACTTGGAATTCCATTCGGAATCCATCAATATCCATGAGGAATTTTTCGTCTCCTTGTATCTCACGCTTTACCGCAATCCAAACTCGGATCACTGGGCCCTAAATTGAGACCAGTCTCTCAGGCTTTACTTCAATCCAAACCTGGATCACTAGGCTGTAAACAGTGACTCCTCCCTTGGGATTTACTGTGTATCCCACCAAAATCAATTAAGGGATTCCTAGGCCTTTGGGAATGAATCTTGAGACCACCTCCACCCAGGATTATGAAATCCATCCAACAAACCAAAGCTCAAAACTGAGCTAAACATCCCAACATAGAGTGGCATCCGAAAAAAGGCAAGGCTACGCTGAAAACCACTATCATAAGCCAAAAAAACCATGCCACCAACAACAAGAGAACCATACACCAACATGCAAAGACATGCATGTCCAAACCAGCTAGGAAATCACACATGCAAAAGGTTACCTGCAAGTATTCGTGCTGAAGCTACCTGATCTTGCTATTGTTCCTTGATTCTTTCTTTCCTTCCTTTCCCTTTGCTTTCTTTTCCTTCCTTGGTCCAAAGCTAGAGTGCTTCAAGAGAACTCTAAGTATTTGAAACACTACATTCAGTATTGAGGGAGTTTCTTTCATCATCATTGTAAATGGTTGGTGTGATTTATATTTTAAGAGAAATTTTTATTTTCTACAGTAATGACTCCATAGCCTGAGGAAAAGGCACATGGATCTACTCGTTCTCTGCAACATGCAAGGGGGAGCAGTCCCCAGATGGAGCTGATGTTGTAACTTTTCTTTACCTTTGCAATTTTCTTCTTAAACTATATATATATATATATATATATATATAGCTGTCTTGCACTTTGTAATAAAATTTGACATGTTTTATAAATGTCGCTTTCAATTTAAATTTTTGGAAACATTATAGTTTTATTTTAAATCAAATATAATATATTTGATTACCATTAGTGCTAAATAATGTTTGCACATGTTTCTAAATTGCCTCATCATAATCCACCTTATTCCTTAACAACATTTCTAGAAATGTCTAAACAAATAATATCTATGGTTTGTTGTCTTATAGGCTATAAAAGTGATGAATTGATTAATGAGGTCATCTTAGTGCTCCTATCTATCTTTTCATCTAGGAAAAATCCTTCTGTCCCTTTCAATTTTGGCTAGTTCATTTGAGATATCATTCATGAGAAATTCTTGAAGTTCAATGTAGAGAGGGCCTTTACACATCAATTTTTATTAGTTTACCTATTCTCATATCACCAAGCATAGAGGTTTAATATACCATTAGAAAAATATGGATTCATAGGGGAGACCATAGCTTGTCATTCATTGGACTTCACTCGTAAAAAACAAATAGAAAATGATTCCTTTAATGACTTTGTAGATCAGTTTCTATATTTGTCATTGTCTTCTTAGTAGTGATGCAGTTCCAAGGATATCAACAAAGATAAAAGAATTTTACACCCAAGTTAGCAGAAAAAAGTGGGAGGATGGTATTTATATCAGAACTTTACAAAGGTTAAGATTTATGGTTGTGAATTTCCACGCTACAATTTGTCAAATTTTGTTCCTATGAGGACCTTTTCTTTGGAATCCATAAGGAAAATTTTGAATATGGATGAAATTCATTTTGTGTCAAAAAAAGAGAGCTTAATTTAAACTGAAATCGTAGGTTGGTCCCTTTATGGTAAATACTAGAGTAGTTGATAAAGAGATAGAGAAATGGTTAAGTCAAATGAAGTTTAAGATGATTTTTAGTTAGCCTTATGATCCTTTAGGAAAACTTTAAGCTATGAGGCTTGAGCATAAATCCGCTCCTTATATATATATATATATATATATATATATATATATATATATATATATATATATATATATATATATATATATATATATATATATATATATATATGGATTCACATTCCTAGCCAAAAGTAATAGTCCCAAAGATTGCACAAGATTATAAAACATATATGTTTTTGTTTGATACAAAACAAATTCACCCTATAGATTAGATAGATCTACATAAACAAATGTGTGAAATGATATTTCTTCTTTGAAAAATTCTACCATGGATATTTCAATGTTACAGGATTCTTTAAATAACATGCACTCTCAATTGAAATTAGAAAGGATGTCATCATCGGCCAAAGATAATAGAACAAAGTATTTAGAAGATTTGATTTTTAAATTAGGAATAAATTCTAATGATGTTGATGTAGCACAAGAGATTGTCAAAAAATGAAATGCTAATATCGAGGCCTTGAGAAGAAAACTAAAGCTACCAACAATAGAACATCTCAAAGTGCAAAAAGTAGGAGAAATTGAGAAAGAAAAAGAGGCCATGTTACATATGATTGTAGAACATAGTTTGCAAATATAGAAAATGGAGACAAATATGGAAAAGATATTAAAGGAGAGGGAGTAAAATGTTACTGCAAGGGATTCAACAATGGAAAAGAGATCAAACAACCAAGATTCAATAGAGAAATTGTCTAAATTAATGGTTTATCTATCATTAAGAAATATAGAAATTGAAAAATTAAAAGCATCATTGCAGAGAACAGAGGAAAATAAGATAACGACAGAAAATGCATATATTTCAGAGTTGCAGAATAATTTCAAGCTTGTCAAAAAACTTGAAAAATATAAGGATGAATCAATTAGTGCCAAAAATTTATCAAAAGAAATAGAGAAGATTTGGATTGATATAAACTTTGCAATTTCAGATTTCTAGCCTTCCATAGAAATTATTTTTCAGCCGGAACAACTATTGGAGAAATCCAAGGTAGGAATTGAAGAGATCAAAGAAGAACTGGACAACAAACCTAGAGAAGCCACAAAAATTATCAAAGTCTTGAATTCAATAACTAGAGATGAGCTATATAAATGGGGATTGAAGATAGAACAAAGACAGTTCTTGAAGCAAGGAAAGTATTGACTAAAAGGAATTTGATGCTACAACTAGAAAATAAATTGGAAAATTTAGAGGCTCAAATTAAAAAAATTCACTAGAAGTTATTTGTACTTCAGGAGAAAGGACATCCATCATTGAGTGATTCTCATAGTGAATTGGTTCACAAGAAGGTTATAAGAAAACATTGCATGATAAAGCAACAACCAATTTTTTTTTTTTTCTAAAATTAGAGGGATTATCAGTAGTCAAACTTTTATTCAAGGCATAGCAAATGATGTTTTTTATTTCAAAGGAGATCCATGACCTCTTTATTAGTAAACCAACTTTTGAAAAATATACTAAGGTAGATGAGGTTGACAAGAAGGTAATAAAGTTTTCATGTATAGATGATTATTAATGGGATGAGTTCGTTGAAATTATCAATTGAACTATAAACATATTTTCAGGTAATATTTCAGCAAGAAGCAGCAAATTCAGGAGCACAATTAGTAGAAGAAAATTTTAAAGATATCAATTGAAGACTCGATCCTCGATTAGTGTGCAGTTTCACTTAACTAGTCAAGGATTTATTTTTTAGGTAATTTTATTGTAAATATCCAAATCATTTTGGATAAGTATTCATTTTCTCATGAAAAAGTTGTAATATGTTAGAGATTTTGAGGAAAACTATATATGTACTTTGCAATTCAAATGAAGAAGTGTTGATAATTTGACAAGACCAAGAGACAATGTTGTATTTTGAAAATTTTGAAGATAACCAAAGGCTTCTGGCTTCATTTTTTAACAACATTTGTGTTCATGTGAGTTTTCCTATGTAATCATTTATGTTATTCTTCATATATTTGAGGTAACATAGAAGTAGTGGGTAAGGCTATGTTGAGTGTTAACCTCCCTGACAACGCACCACAATGTTATTATCAATACTAAGAATAGTTAATTGAATGGTTTGTTTAAATTAGTACCTTTGCATTAATAATTTTTTTCCTTCTGTTAACTCTTATATATATGTTAGCTATAGAAATATTTCTATACGCCTATGCTATATTAGATAATTCAAGTATTTAGGAAGGATATTTAGTTATCAGATATTTTCGTCTTTCATCTATCAAAAGCATTTAAAGGATTGTATGTTGTTAATATTTAGGTCAACACTCTAATAAATATTTAAGTTTCTAGATTATGTACATGTAAATGGATTGAGTCATTAATCATCCATTTTAATAAAATCCTCATTAGATGCTTTGGTACAGTTTTCCAACCAACAATTGTCTTCAAAGAGAAAACAACCCCCTTGGAAAAGATTATACCCCTCATATTGATGGTGGCTAGATTCTTGTTCTAGGTGGTCACCAAGACAGTTCCCCTCCCACATGGGTACTTTATCCTTGAGGAGTGATCATATGGGTCTTAGGGCCTTTTCCATTACCTCTTGGATTTTGGTGAGGAGGTTATCTTCTAGATATTGTATTCTTTGCTCGAGGTTGTCCATAGTTTGAGCCCTTGTAGATACCATACAATGTCGTGGGTCAAATTTGGGGTCACTTAAAATTAGTATAGCTATGATGTGTGTGAGATCAAGAGTTCATTGATGTAGGTCACTTGAAATAACTTCTGAAAATTTTGGAACCATAGGAAAAATGGATGTTTCCCGATCAATGGTATCACTATGATTAGCTCATCATACTAACTCCATTGGGCTAGGTCTCTTGCAGGATGAATTTTGGGACCACCAGATTTTTATTTTTCTTTTTACTCTGATGGTAGGATTACTCCCAACTGATCAATACTATAGCGATTGAAATATAGAAATATTGATACTATAAAATCTATAGGAATTTGGCATTTGCACTGGTCTATACTGTGATGATGAAAAGCATGACATATGGATATTGAAAAAATTGCAATGAGAGAAACCCAAATTGCTGGATATGACAAGATATGATCTATACTATGGTGGCAGAAACCCCTATGGTAAGATATAAAAATATTAGATCTATATAACTGAAACATAAACCCCAACTTCTGGATACTTCAAGATGTGACTGTAAATCAACAAAAGAGAGGGAGCTAAGGCAATAACAGAGCATTTGGTGTTATAGATCATGATATACATCAGGGGTCCATGAATAGTACTCAACACAATATTTTAGGGTGCTATCTAAGGAGGATCAATTTTTCCCTTAGTCGTCTGACCTGACTACATTAGGTACGTGCGAGTAATGTCCCCGAGCATTATTCTCAGTGTACTATAGTACCAAGATGACCAATGAATTATCTAGGTCTTGGTTTCAAGGTAACCTTGGGGGCTTCTGATATACTAGAGGTATGTGGAAGTGCAGTCCGTGTACAGGTGCTACTTGATGCACTACTACTGTAGTTGATGCACTACTACTTGGGAAAATTGAATTGGGCACTGCCACACTTTTTCTTTTCACCAATACTAAATGTGCGGACTATGCCTAACCAAGCAATTATCCAAATTTTACTACAAGTGTTATACCACAACATAAATAAAATTCAATTAATTTTCATCAAATATAAATGCACAGTGGATAAACATTCAACACATCATCATAATGGGAGGAGCAACTCCCATGAACTAGAGTTTGCCCAATAATAAATATAAAATTTATGTAATTCAATTGTACATAAAAAATATAAAAATGTCATGCTGTCAATGACCACGACCAAAAAGTGTTGCTTGCAAACTTTCCAAGCTCATGCCTCATGCATGCTTTACCCAAACTATAGAATTAACCAGCCCACCATGCCCACCACTTCACCATTTGGCTTACCCACACCATTCAATAATTCACCCAACAGTCAACTTGCACTTATGTTCACTCAGTGCCCACTTGTCCCTTTGTGCAACCTTGCACAATGTATTGCACCCATGTTCCGACTCGAATGGGTCTTAGCCACCCATTATACCTATCGACGCACTGCGCCCATTCAACCCGAATGCTACAACACGTTAGCGTGGTCTCTATATATCCATGGGTCTACCTTGGCAACGTCAAGTCGCAACCCACCCGCGCCTAACAAAACACCCGCACCATTAAACTCTATCGTATTTTCCATGTAGATTTCCCATCACACCTGTGTGACGGCCTACGTGTAGATCTTCCTGTCGCACGGTTACAATGACCCACCTGCAACTTGGTTATGCAATGTGGCCTACCCATGGGACACTTCTATTAATTGTGCCTCCGCAAAAACCAGAAACCCCACAATCCTTCGCCCATCAAACTTTGTTCTGCGCCCTTACATTCCACTTGTTTCCTTTGGCTCGCTTTGTTCATTTTTCTGTTTCTATCTTGTATTTTGTTCCAAGTTCGATGATCTCCAAAATGTCATCTCTCATCAACTATATATATGCTAAGTCTCGGGTTTCCCAACCCAACCATTGTTTCCCTTAGGTCACTTCATAAGTCACCCCACCTATAATAACAAGTCAACTTACACATAAAATACATGTTGGCCCTCCATATAGAAATCATGTCACTTCCCTCTGTCATGTGGCTACTTGGTCGATCAATGCCACCTCTCATCCATCTTGTATGCCACTTCTCCATCACACATTCCACTCGGTCACACTAAGCATGGGAACTATAGTCGCATCATTTCGAATCGCCCATGAGCACCTCGCATAAGCGTACACCCACCCGAATGCCCAACAAAGGTAACCCGATGCATCCACCCATCTCATGCTCCCATCGCACAACTTAATCAGACAACTTGTTGCACATCTCTTTGCACATCCCATCGCGCCACTCGGTCGCATAAAACTAAAAGTCACCTCCATGTTTCCTTTAATTGAATGTATTAACTCGAGTCACCTTTAACCAAACATGAGTGCTTGTAACACCTCGGTTGCGACCACATGCCTTTAACCACAATCACCAGTTTTTCGACTCTCTTGGACACTCGTCAACTCGAGGCCCTTCCATCCTCCACCACTCCGAAAATGTTGTCGTCATCGACAACACCATCTTAGAAACCTTGATTGCTAAAACATATCCATATATGTGGGCACCTAGATAAGTCCACCCGTGACCTGGTCCATGCTACAAATCTGTCGAATTTTCAAAGAAAATCATGTTCTGGACACCCAAGTGATGGTGATTAGTTGGGTATCTAATCCAACCATAACACCACCTCCACAAAAAAACATGCTTTCTACATCATCATGACCATATTGGAATCCTGGTGTCAAGCGCGTCCATCCTCCCCCATGTGCCTACTCATAAATATAGAGCAATCAATGCCATGAGCAGAAGACAATGAGCCTCATTTGTATGTCAATTTAAGAAGAGGTAGGGGATGGGAAAGTTGATGGTTCTCCATCCTCCTTCTCCAACAACTCAATATATATATCCATATCTTCCTCCTCCAATCTCTGCATGTATGCTTCTCGACTCTCCTCCCGAGTCTCTAGTTTAGCATCTCCACTTCCTTCCAGTACCTCTAGTCTTCCTATCAAATCCAGGATACTATCAAAGAATTCTCTAATAACTTGTGACTTCTCCATGATTTTTTCCTCTACAGAAGAAAATCTCTCATAGAGTTCTTCATCCCACTTGATGTCCTCCACATTCATCATTGTCAATTTATATCCAGTTGTCATAGCTACCATGGTTAGTACCCACAAAGGATCATCCTCCCGTCCATCCTAAATGTACAACTTCTTCATATGTAGCACCATCATAGCCTCATGTTGCTTCAAAAATTCCATACCCATTACTGCTTCATAGTCATCCATCTCCACAATTGTGAATTCGATCTTCCCAAACCACTCACCAATGTTCACATCCACATTATCTGCCATACCGATGACTTTATGTGGTTGAGAGTTCATTGCTTTAATATGATCTTGGATTGGTGAGAACTTCAATCCAACTTTTCTTGCAGCTTCCTCACTGATGAAGTTATCAGTCACACCACTATTCACCACAGTGAGTAAAGTGCCTTGCCCAACCTTCATGCTAACATACTCCAATTTTTTCCTTTGAGGATCCCGTCATGGGACAACCTTTGTGGCTACTTCAACTCCCAAAATCTGCATCACCCCCACTGCTGGTTCCTCTTTCTTCTTCTTTCCATCAGTTTGTGCTACTGCAGTCACCATTGATCTAGAAGGATAATTCATCACTGTGTGGTTCTCTTCGCAAAACCAACATTTTAGAGGTTTCTTCATTTTTGATTTGTCATTCGGTCTCAAGTGCTCCTCCTTTGTAGACTTCTCCTTTAGTTTATTGAACTTCTTTTTCTTTCTTCGTTCCCTTCATCATAATTTTATACTAGCCAATCAACTATAGAAAATTATTCTTCTAGAGTTTTGAACTTTTTCCTCTTCACCTCATTGTGTGCCCAAGGTTTCAATCCTATAATGAAATTGAACACCTTGTCTTTCTCTGCCATGTCAGGTAGTTCCAAGATCACACTCGAGAATTCCCGTTGATATGCCTATAGAGTCCCTGTTTTCTTAATGTACTTAATCTTTTTCCTTGCATCCCAAGTCTCATCTTGTGGGCTAAAATGAGTCTACAAAGATTTCTTCATATCGTCCCAAGTAGAGATGTCATCAGCATCACCATTGGCAATTTGATCCAACTTCCATCTCCACCACATCTTAGCATCCTTAGTAAGGAATTGAGAAACTACTTTGACCTTGGCTTCATCATAAGGTATCCCAAGAATTCCAAATATTTCTCCATATCCCATAAGAAATTGCCAAGTTCTTTGGCACTCCTCATCTCATCATAAGAATGAGGTTCCTTTACATTCACATGAGAAGCTCCTCCAATCGGTCCCTACCCAATTGCTTTCTTCAAAACAGTTATTTCATTTTGAGCATCATCAAGAGAATTCTGCAACTTCAAGATTTCACCCAACCTTGATCTCTTGTAGCCCTAATGTCCTTGAATTCATTTTATGTTTGTGCATACTTCCATTTAGTATAATCATATCGAACCTTGAGGTTCTCATATGCCTCTTCCAACATCGTGAATGCATCTCAAATTTTAGCATTCTCGACTTTCAATGAATCCATTTCTGAAGAAAATTTCTCCATCTTTTCTAATACCTTGTCCATAAAAATTGTCCCAACATCCCTACCAGATTCACCTGTTACATGAGGTTCTTCCATGTTTTCTACCATTAGTTTCTCTTGTGATCTTGTCAAGACCATACACCACTTCTGTTCAACTTCGACCTTACAACAAGCCCCTGTCAAACTTCTTCAACTTCAATCAAAGCCCTACGGAAAGTGGGGTTTGATACCAACTATCACACCCACATATGACTGTTTGAAAGGCTACCACTGAGATTGGGTGGTTGAAATACTACCACTGGGATAGGGGTGAAGTGTGACGGGGGTGCACACCCGACACGCACAAAAACGAAGTGTGAAATTCGGCTAAGTGTTGGAGAGTGCGATGAGTTGGTTTATATGATGTGGAGGTCGAGCTAGAGGTTAGGCTGACACATGTGATAGGGGTGTGTCGATCTTGATGGGCAGGTTGTCTTTGTGGGTCGATGCTCCAAGCAACATGACCTGTCATTATCGTGGGTGGCATATATATGGAGGACGCTGAAGTGGAGGAGGGAACCATCATCGAACAAGCTATCAAGTCAGAGTGCGAGAAATGGGAGTTCAACATGAGACATAACCACAAAAAAAACTTAGCGTAAGAAACATATGAGCTCGGAGGGTGGGCTAGACAGTTGACAAAGTGGAGTTCGGGTTGGGTCATGTGGTGACCATAGGGTGGGCAGACCACAAACCTGCGGCACATAACAGTACGATGAAGGCATTCGGGCAAAGTTTGGTGCAGTGGGTGGGCGTGGAAGTGCGTTGTGGCCAGGCAAAAAAATGACTTACATGAAGGACATGCGGAAGGTAGGTCGGGTGGACTATGGCTAGGTCAGGTGGCATGTTGGGTGCGCAGACATGGCAAGTAGGCTGACCTTGTGTAGAAAGGCAACAAAATGGGTTGAGGCCGTTTGGCCTCCCTATGATGTAAACTGTAAAACATAAATTTGTATATGGTATTATAAATTATTGAAGATGATGAAATTGGTCTCTTTCATATTGTTGTGGTTGTTTTGATTTATGAATTCTACACGTAACTTTTATGAAGAAAATTAATGAAGATGAATGTTGGTGTAGCCTAGAAAACATAATGGAAAAAACTAAGTGTAGATGTTTAGCCGGTGCCGCACGTTACTCCAATCGGGAAAAAAAGACTTGGAGCCATGATAGATGGTATCAGAGACAATACAACATAATGTTGTAGATATCAGAGATGTATGTAGGCTGAAGTTTTGGAGAAAAAGAAAAATTGGCTGCATAGTTTGGGGTTTCTTGACTTGGAGATTCATGGAAGAACCGTCCAAGCCTTGGTGGACACAGGTGCCACACATAACTTTATGACGACAGTTCTAGCAAAAGAAGTTGGGTTGCAGATTGTTCCAACCAATGTGGAGGTCAAGGTACTGAACTCAAACGCTAAAGTGTCGGGATTGGTAGACAAAGTGCTAGTTAGAATTGCATATTGGTAGGGTTGTTTAGACTTCATGGTTATGGAGATGAAAGACTTTTACATGATATCAGGGCATGATTTTTTGAAGGGAAACAAGGCAATTGTTGTCCCCTATTATGATGTGATCACGTTGATTAGAGACACACGCACTTGGGCTTTACCTACTTACCAACAGAGAAAGGAAGTGAAGGTGCAACATGTTTTTGCACTAAGTATGAGTAGGGAGATGCAGGATTCAGATGTTGAGACATATGCAACAATCATCAAGGAAGTTGAGGACGATGATGCAGTGGGGGCACCTATTCCAACTGAGATTTCTGATGTATTGGAAAAATATGCACATTTGATGCCAAATGATTTGCCTAAAGTACTTCCACCGAGACATGTAGTGGACCATAACATTGAGCTAGATCCATGGAAGAAACCTCTGGAAAAAGCTCCTTAAATTGTTAGGACTGGAGTTAGAGGAGTTGAAATGATAGTTGAAGGATTTGGCTAATGGAGGTTTCATATGACCTTCAAGGTACCCATATGGTGCTCTTGTATTGTTCCAGGGGCAGAAAGATATGAATGATTTGCGGATGTGTTGTGATTATTGTGCTCTTAACAAGAAGATGATAAAGAATAGGTATCCTTTGCCACTTGTTGCGGATTACTTTGACAAGCTTGCAAAATCCCGAGTGTATTCCAATCTAGACATGAGGCATGGGTATTATCAGGTGCAGATAGTAGAGGGAGGAGGAGAAGAAGGTTGTGATTGTGATAAGGTATGGGAGTTTTGAGTTCCTTGTCATGCCTTTCGGGTTGTGCAATGCTCCTGCTATGTTTTTCACTTTGATAGTATACTTGGATGACATCGTGATATTCAGTGATAACTTGGATTTGGTATTTGAGGCACTCAAGAAGAATTGGTTGTACTTGAAGAAGTCGAAGTGTATGTGTTCCTAGACCAAGATTCTGTTCCTTGGACACATTGTGGGTCAAGGTCACATGCAGATAGAGCTAAGTAGGATAAAGGCAATTGAGGATTAGGCTGAACCAAAGAATGTCCATGATATGAGGGTTTTCTTGGGGATGACCAACTACCAGCGGAAGTTTGTAGAGGGGTACTCCAAGGTGATTGCACCACTAACATACCTTTTGAAGAAGGATAAACGATGGAATTGGACAGAGAAGTGTCGAGAAACATTTGAAGATTTGAAGAATAAGAAGGTTACAACACTGATACTAAGGCTACCTGACTTCGAGAGATTGTTTGAGATGCACACCAATGCTTCATATTTTGCGATAGGGGGATTACTCTTGCAGGATGGGCATCCGATGGCTTATGAGAGTCGAAAGTGGTAGGATAGAGAGTGACGGTATCCAATTCATGAGAAGGATATGACTACGATCATCCACTGTTTATAGGTATGGAGGCATTAATTGATTGGGAAGCGTTTTGTGTTCAAGACCGACAATGTTGCAAAAACTTATTTTGCATCCCAACTGAAGTTGTCAGCGAAGAATGCTCGTTGGCAGGACTTCTTGGTAGAGTTAAACATGACTATTAAGTATAGATAGAGGAGACTCAATGCAATTGCAGATGCCCTCAACGGGAAGAGACATTTAGCCGCACTTGAGGAGGGAGACGACTGGGCTGAGTGCAATAGGATTCGAGTACAAATGACCGATGAGATGAAAAGTAGACTTCGAGCTAGTGTGGAGATTGATATTTAGACGAAGAGCATTCTGAATTAGGTGAAAGAGGGGATGACTCTAAAGTTCTTCCTACGAGATGGACTCTTGTTCTATGGGAACCAAATTTACATTTCGAGGTCATATAGACTTAGAAGGCACCTCTTGAAGGATTTCCATAATTTTTCATGGGTGGCCACCCAGGGAAGCATTCTTCTTTGGAATTATTGGAGAGAGGGTACTTTTGGGAGAAGATAAGGAAGGATGTAGAGGAGTATATACATACATGCATCATTTTCCAACATGACAAATCGGATAACCAAAGATAGTGAGGATTATTGCAGCCTTTACCGATTCCAGAGAGACCATGGATAAGTGTTTGATGGACTTAATCACTCAGTTATCGCAGGTGTAGGGGTATAATGGAGTTATGGTCATTGTTGATCATTTCTCCAAGTATGTCATCTTCATTCTGACAAAGATAACATGTGGGGGAGAGAAGATGGGTGAGTTATTCTTCAAACATGTTGTGAACTATTGGAGAATACCATTGATTATTGTATCTAACTGAGATATACGATTTACAGGAAGATGTTGGACCACTTTGTCCAAGTTGGTCAGGATAGAGCTGCTACAGAGTTTGAGTTACCATCTGCAAAATTATGGGCAGATTGAATGGATTAATGCACTGTTGTAGGACTACTTGAGACATTATGTGACAATTGATCAGAAGAATTGGCCTAAACTCTTGGATATGGTTCAGTTTAGCTACAACATGCATAAGAGTTCCGCAACTAGGTATAGTCCATTTGAGTTGGTTAATGGACAAGTGCCAGTTGCTCCACACAATATGCTACCGAGAGGATTTTTGAGGAGTCCACATGTGAAGAGATTCTTGATAGCATGGGAGGAGTCTTTGGAGTTAGCATGGGTGCACTTGCATGATGTTGCAGGGAGAATGAAGAAATGGGAAGATAATGATAGACATGATGTACACTTCAATGTTGGGGATATGGTTTTTCTGAGGATCATTGGAGATCAGTTTCATCAACCAAAAGGGGTTGCGAGATCTTTGACAAGGAAGTATGAAGGGCCATTCTGGGTGAAGAACGAGTTAGGGACGTTGCTTATGAGTTGGATCTTCCGAACCACATGTGTTTGAAACATCATGTGTTTCATATGAGTTAGCTCAAGAGATGTAGACATGATACACATCATCCTAAGAGGAAAACACCATCGAGAGGACCAAACATGATTTTGGACAGGCCACACTTGATTTTGGACAAGATATGGGATCTTCAGACCATAGATGTTGGGAGTACTACAAGACGAGAGTTCTTCATTCGATGGAAGAATGCACCAAAGGAGAGTAGCTTGGAATCATAGGATTCGTTGTGGAGGTGGAAGAATGAGATTACTAAGTATAATGATGAGTTGATGAAGTGGATAGGCTTTCTGAGGATGACAATGACTCATGGTGGGGGAGGACATCAGGACCCCGAGTTGGCATCACTGCCCTCGGGTGAGTCAAGTGCCCAACATGGGTGCACTTAACCGAAAATGGGAGTCGGGTGCTACCAAGTGACCCATGTGTGGCGTGTGGTTGTGCGATGGGCGAGCATGACCTAGGTGCGATGAGCAGTCATTCGATGGGCAGGCACAACCCGATGACGCAAAATGGGCGTTCAGGCAAGCGCGTGCCCAGGCAAGTCAAAAGGGTGATGAGTGAGGTGTTTGGTGAAGTGCGACGGGGTTGCACACCCGACAGGCACAAAACTAAAGTGCGAAATTCTACTAAGTGTTGGAGAGTGCGATGAGTCGATTTATATGATGTGGAGGTCAAGTTATAGGTTGGTCCAATGCATGTGATAGGGGTGTGTCAAGCTTGATGGGTGGGTTGGCTTAGTGGGCCTAGGCCCCAAGCGATAAGACCCTTCGTTATCCTACATGGTGGGTGGGCTATATATGGAGGATGCCAAAGTGGAGGAGGGAACCATCATCGAACAAGCCATCAATTCACATTGCGATAGATGGGAGTTCAACTTGAGACATAACCACATAACATAACTCAACATAGGAAATGAATGAGCCCACAGGGCAGGCAACCCACAAACCCATGACACACAATAACATGGTGAAGGTGTTCGGCGGGGTTTGGTGCAGCGAGTGGGTGCGACAGGGCACTGCGGCCGGGCAGCAAAATGATGGACATGTAGGACATGTGGAAGGTGGGTCGGGTGGCGTGATGGACATGCAGAGATGGAAGGTAGGCCATCGTCATGCAAAAAAACAACAAAACAGGTCGAGGTCGTTTGGCCTCCCTATGATGTAAATTGTAAAACATAAATTTGTGTATGATATTATAAATTGCTAAAGATGATGAAATTGGTCTCTTGCATATTGTTGTGACTATTTTAAGTTATGAAGTCCGCACATAATTTTTATGAAGAAAATTAATGAAGATGAATGTAAGCACAGTCCAAAAAACATAATGGAAAAAAGTAAGTGTAGGTTTTTAGCTAGTTTCGCATGTTACTCCAATCGGGAAAAATGAATTGGGAACCACCACACTTTTGCCGAGTACAGTCAAGCATGAAATATATGACATAAGAAAAATTATATCTTACTATATCTCAGGGGAGGCTATCTGTCTGCACAATAAAGATATTTAGCACGATATAACTTCTCAACACATCAACCTAAGCATAAATAAGATCATGTTATCCATAACAATCACTAACTAACATGTTCACATCCTAACTCATAAACAATTATCATTTATGCATAGCAATCACACATGTATGATTGATATAGATTAGTACAACACAATGCAACACAATAAGTTGACTCATACCTAAATTTCATAACCCTAACCATCTTCATAGGCCATTCCAATTTATCATGATACATATAACATCAAGGTATAAATTCTATAACCCTAATCATCGAGTTACTAGTATATAACAACCATAAGCTATATATCATACTCATCAACAAAATATAACTTAATCATTAAGCTAACTGTCATATAACAACAAAAAGTTAACCTATATCATACTCATCAACAACATATAACACAATCATCAGCTTATCTAATATAAAAAAACAATAGCAATGCATACAAATATAGGTTACTATCATTCTTAACTATTCGACACATGTGCACATAGCTACACTAATAAGCTAACATCTATCATGAGTGTAACCATAACATAAAAATACATGTACATAAACCTAATGCATATAACAATCCTTGACTTACATACTTGCATTCCAAACATACAATACCTGTATGATGATCTGCTCTTACCCCAAAGTCCAATGCTGCAACCTCATTATGATGATTTGCATCTCTTGCTCTATCTCAGCCAAAACATTAGCATCATAACATACCAATATCACCTTGATGACCTAAATTTCATACCATGACTTCACAAGGCATGTTTGACCTAATATTCATGCATAACTATAACGAAGACCATTCATGCATGACAAGCACATCTAAACATATAACACATGAGCACTAAACGATATACACATCATTCTAGCAGAGTCCAATCATCAATGCATGACCATATCAACTTCACAAACCATGACCTCATGCATGAAAACAATCATTACTCCATTGTACGCATTGCCACATGCAACCATCAACATGCATAAGAAATGCCTAATTAACTACACACATGCAGGAACGCATGCAGTCGAGCATAAATGATCAATTCTTGTAACCAACCTACAAGAATGATACATGTAATGAAACATATAAGAATGCAACCTAACATGAAAGGATGTAATCAAGATGCATATAATGATGTAACTAGCCATATACTCCTGGCGACACATTCCAAAAAATCAACATCAAGTTCCTCATGAAAACCTTACTACAATCATGA
Source organism: Pinus tabuliformis (assembly GCA_031772625.1). Lineage (NCBI taxonomy): Eukaryota > Viridiplantae > Streptophyta > Pinopsida > Pinales > Pinaceae > Pinus > Pinus tabuliformis. The sequence goes on from CM062818.1 coordinate 227,330,163, forward strand.
TCAATCATTATGCAATGCAACAAGCATATGCAATGCAAATGTAAGAGACACACATGGAACTGACTTGCATTGATGACCAACACATTCACCCAAGGAGGGCGTACCCACACTATGATACCAATCTGTAACACCCCCTCCTCCCAGGTCCACCCAAGCAATCGACCAACTAGGGTAAACATGTAATGAGAGAAGTCACTATAAGGGCTTCAACTTCCTTGGTGACCTTAAGGAAATGGAATCGATGGAACATATCAAACAAACCCATCCACATCAGAAACAAGACCCTCAGGAGACATTTCAACCACATACATCTTGTCCCTGAGTTCCACTAATTTTTTAAGCCTTTTAACCCCTGGTCTCTCTCATGATATAGGCATAACAACATCTAGAATCCAAAGTCTCTCTCACATGCCTATGTGCCAGCATCCCTGGACTCTTTCCAGCAAACCTATGCCAATGTCCTTGAGATTTGAGCCACTTTTCTAGCCCAAAATCTTGACCTCTACCCAAAAATTGTTACAACCTCCAAAATCCATCAAAAACATGATGACAAGATAAACAAATAAAAAATAAAACTCAAGACTAGGCCTGAGCATCCCCAATTGTGTGATTAGGTGCTCAAAAATTTGCTCAAAATTCAAAGTTTTTAGATCGGTGTGAAACCTGAATGATTGCGTAGTACTCATCATTCTGAATCCGATGCAACTCATTTCGCACAAAACAGACTTTGTATGCTCCAAAAAATGCGTTATGTTTCTTTTCTCAAACAGGGGAATTTGGAGAAAAAATGCAGCACTGCATAGTCAGTAGTCTGTACTGCTGATGTGGCAGGCTAACTCGGATGCCTACATGGAAGGGTGACTGTGCATATGACTGGGCTCCTTTGTTGAATCATGTGGTGACAAGTGGCATCCATTTATTGGTGTGATATGGCATGTTTTGATTGGGTTTTGGGAGGTCAATCACATGTTGCCACATGGCATGGAAAGGGGTTGCCACATGGCAGGTTGAGGGCCACCAAAATCTTGTTGAGGTTTGAGTAGCACCAGGTGGGGTCAAACCCATGACCTCCAAGTCTCCAACACAATCCTTTACCAATGCACCATCCATTTATTTCTTAACAACTGTGGTGCTCGACATACATTTATTATGTATTCTTTTTAGTGTTGGGGGTGGGGGCCTGGATAGAGGGGTTGGGCCATTTGCCTTAACCCCTGGGTATGTGGCCTCCACATTACCATGATTTTCGGAAATAAGGCCTTAGAGGGAATTTAAGCGCTCTGACAAATTCGTTTGGAATTTGGTGCAATCGGTGCCCAATTAGCAGAAATTGGGGAAAATTTGTAGGACAGGCGCTGGATTTTGGGGAAATTGTAGAGTGACTAGCAACAAAGCTAGGGAATCTCATAAATTCTTCAGCTTTTAACCAATTTGGGAGTAGGAAGATGCTAGACATTCATTTCTGGGTCTCCTGAAGCCACTCGAACAGGTTTCAGATCCATTTGAGCACTCCAAATGTATGTATTCACACTTTTGAGAATAATTGAAGAGGGCCAAGCCATTGGTAGTTGGACGAAGGAGAGGTAGCCTAGGAGGGGTGAAATCCTTCATCATGTGTTGCGATGTTAATGTTTATGGTGATGTTTATGTCTAATATATTTTTTTGTTCAATTTTTTACTTATATTAATTTTCTCATGAAATTTAAATAAAAACACATAAAAACTCATGGTTAACTTGCAATTTACCTCAATCCTCAAGCACTTCTTTATATTATGAATTGGAATTTATCATAGCAAACACTAAGTTTCCCATTCAGATGAAGTTTGGTATTAGAGCTCTTGGTTTTCTTTGTGCAAGGAGGATTTAACTATTTGCAAGTGAATGTGATGTTTACAAGATAGAAGCTCAAGAGAGGAGAATGAAAGCTTGTGGTTGTAGGCCCTCAAGTTGGGACAAGGATAAGGAGAGTAATATTGCCATAATCTCCACCACTAGTTCTACCTCAAATTGTAGTTGAAGCTTCAGCAAGCATGTCGCATGAAGGAGAGCCTACAAATATGTCAGAGGATGAGAAGGTTTTTAGGAAGGATTTATTTGACATGACAAATATGGTGAAAGTCGTCTATGAAGAGAGGAATACAAGACTACAGAGTGAAAGCTCCAAGCCTCCAAAAGGAGAAGGTTCTCTAGGAGGAGGAGGTAATGGAAATGGTGATAAATAACCATCTTCTCCAACATCATCCTCATCACCGTCATCACCTTCATCTTCATCCTCTTTCACTATTACAACCCTTACTCAAATTCATGCACATACCTCAAAGGGACATGGTAAAACTCCCTTATTGAAACTGGATGTAAAATTCAAATTGCCAATGTATAATGGTGAAGTGAATGAAAAAAAGCTTGATAATTGGGTTCATCAACTTGAGGTCTACTGCAGGATTCAAGAACTTCAAGATGATGACACAAATATTTAGATAGATTCCTTGATACTGGAGGGTGCAACATTAATATGGTGGGAAGCCAAGACACAAGATGAGATGAAAAAACATGGTAAGCTTTCAATGTCTTGATATGATTTTATTGCTGCAATTAAAACACAATTTTACCCTCTAGCATATATGAAAAAATCCATAATGGACTGACAAAATTTTAGACAACTATAGGGTCAAAGTGTGCAAAGTTACACCCAAGAGTTTAGAAGAAGGTCTTTGAGTTTAGGTGTAGATTTGCAGTGATGTGACACTTTGTTAAAGTATATTGGGGGTTTACATAGTTATTTTAGGAATACTATTGTTATGTTTAATCATACCTATTTAGATGAGGTTTATGTCCAGGCCACACATATTGAATCAAGAGGGAAAAACGTTCTACAAGAGGTGAGCAAGAAGCCTTTCAAAAGTGGAGACCAAGGAAGGAGTTTTAAAGGGAAAGGAAAGAAAAATGTAGCAATTAATAAGGAAGGAGAGAAACTAACATGAACGAATTGTTCCAAGAAGGGTCACGATGAAGCTCATTGTTGGAAGCTTCATGCTAAGATGAAACCAAAGTAATTCAACAACAAGAGAAAGCAAAATACAACTGCAACCATTCAACAAGATTTGGGATCTGATTCGGGTGATGAAACTAAAATCACAACGATGGGGATAAAAGGTAAGGCCTCCATTAATAGCACTAGTACTTCAAATTTACATAATGAAACTCGAAATGAAAAGAATAGGATAGAACTTTTCCACATAAGGGTAATCTAAAAACATAGCAAAATTGATACTCTTTTTGATGGTGGCTCTCAAGGCAATCTCATCTCTAAAAACATTGTCAAAATTTTAAACTTGGAAACCATTCCACATCATAAGCCATATCCGTTAGGATGGGTGTGTGACAATGCACAATTGCAAGTAACTGGAAAGTGTAGATTGAAAGTCTCCATTACTGCAAATTTCATAGATGAAATGGAACTTGATATTGTGCCATTAGACATATGTGGTATAGTTTTGGGCATCCCATACCTCTATGAAAGAAAAGTTATCTTCCATAGACATGAAAACAACTACCATTTGTTCAAAGATGGAGTAGAATACATTGTAAGAGCCCATAGCAAGAAACTAAATCTTTCACTTGTAAATGCGGGGCAAATGCAAAGACTACTAAGTTCTAGCAAGAATTTTGTGATTCTAATGATAAAACCCAAGAATGATGTTGATAACAAATATTTCCAAGGTTGTGAATCAATATTGAAATATGAATTGGTTGATGTTGTTAACCAATATGATGAGATTTTTCAGGAACCGAAAGGATTGCCTCCTAAGAGAGGAATCCAACATGAAATATAGTTGTAGCAAGATTATCCTCTTCCTAACATTGGCATTTATAGGACGTCAATGATGGAAAGTGCAGAAATTAAAAATAAAATTCAAGAGTTGTTGGACAAAGGGATCATCACGCCAAGTTCTTCGCCAAAGAAGGATGGAACATGGTGCATGTGTGTGGATTTCCGTGCATTGAACAAGATTACGGTAAAGAACCGTTACCCACTTCCTAGAATAGATGATTTACTTGATCAATTGAAAGGTGCAAAGTATTTTAATAAGTTGGACTTAAGGAGTGGCTACCATCAAATTAGAATTGCTGAAGGAGACATTTGGAAGACAACATTCAAGACAAAACAAGGTTTGTTTGAATGGCTAGTTATTCGTTTTGGTTTATGTAATGCTTCTACTACCTTCAAGAATGTGATGAATGATGTGTTGAGGCCATTTTTTGATGAGTTTGTTATAGTCTACTTAGATGACATCTTAATTTTCAGTAAATATCATGATGAACATGTCATGCATGTGAGAAAGGTACTTGATGTCTTAAAGAAAGAAAAATTGTATTTAAAGATGTCAAAGTGTGAGCTTGGAAAAACTTCTTTGGTGAATTTGAGTCATATTGTTGGAGGAGGCGAATTTAAAATAGATCCCTCTTAGATTGAGGTCATTGTGAATTGGCCAACACCCAACACAATTACTGAGGTAAGAAGTTTTTTGGGAGTAGCCCAATATTGGAGGAAATTCATTGCTAACGTTTCTTCTATAGTAGCTCCTTTGCATGCAGTAACTATTGTGAAAAAAAAAAATTAGTGGGGAGGAAAACAACAAACGGCCTTTGATGCATTAAAGGAAAAGATCAATTCAGCCCCAGTACTTGCACTTCTAGAGTTGAGACAGTCATTTGAGATACAAACTAATGCTAGTGACTATGCCATGGGTGCAATACTCATGCAACATTGTAAGCCTATCTGTTTTCATTCGGAAACTTTCAATGGTGCAATGATTAATTATCCTACATATGACAAGGAATTGTATGCATTGGTGAAAAGTGTGGAAAAGTGGAAACACTACTTGATAGGTAAGGAAACAATCATTCACAATCATCATCAACCTTTGCAATACTTGCAATCACAAACAAAGTTGTAACAATCAAGGCACTTTCGTTGGATGGGTTTTCTTCAACAATTCCACTTGGTGATAATGTATGAGAAAAGTATCTACAATAAAGTTGTTGATATTCTTTCTAGGTCTATTGTTAGTGGTGCTACTATTCTTAAGCATAATTCCATTTTGCTTGAGAGCTATATTGAACAATAGGCTTTAGATAGTGATTTTCAAGATGTATATGAAACTTTGAGTCAAGGGAACCAAGTAGAGTAATTGGATTATCATATGCATGATAACTTGTTGTACCATCTTGGTAAGCTTTGTACTCCACAGGGAGAAGGAGTAAACATCATAATAGAGGCACACACTTCTCCTATTGTTGGTCATTTTGGTGTAAGTAAGATGATGGCACATTTATAGAGGTATTTTTATTGGCCTCATATGCTTGAAAGTGTGTCACGTTTTATTAGAGGATGTTCATTATGTTCTGTTAGTAAGCCTAGCAATAGAAATTTAGGATTGTACACACCACTTCCAGTACATTCTTGTCCATGGGAGAGTGTTTCTATGGATTTTGTTGGAGGTCTTCCTATGTCAAAAAGGAATCATGATTATATTTATGTACTTGTGGATAGGTTCAATAAAATGTGTATTTTGATGCCATGTAAAAAGAAAATTACAGTTGAACAAAATTATCAGTTATTCTTTCATAATGTATGGGTGCATTTTGGATTCCTCACATCCATTGTTAGTGATCAAGATTCTCGCTTTGTTGCAAACTTTTGGTCAAGCTTGTGGGGATTCATGGATGTTGTAGATTTAACCCAAGAATATTATAGATCTGATATAAGAGTATAAGATAATGCAAAGAAACCCAGAATAATATGAAATGCTTCTTTATTATCAAAACCCTTATGGTAGGGCAACACCATACATTCACTCCTTAAGGAAGGAGAGCACTCCACAAGCCATATGCCTGTTCATACAATAATACTTCACTTCATCTTCATATCTCTCCATGTGGAGTCTCTAGCCTTTATATAGGCCTCATACATACAATACCATGCATCATTACCATGGTTCCCTCATACCATCAACTAATACCATGGGCCCATTACATTATTATTAACTACTTGTGGTCCCTTACATGACATGGGTTAACCACCTTATTTATTACTATGGCCCATCCCATTATTACATTATTACTTTGGGTACCACCCTTGGTACCCCATATTATCCCCCCTAGGTATATAACATTCCACCTCCCTAAGCATGTTTCGTCCCCGAAACATGGGAAGAACACAAATAATAAGATCTACTCAAAAGAGTAGTCCACTGGTACCATGCACGTGCATCTAGCCATCCAAGAGAAAGGTGAACCCTCGATCTCGCTGGTGCCTCGCTCGCTTGAGATGGAAGTTAACCGTGGCAGTTCTTCTGTGTTGATGTGTAGTGGGTGGATCTTCTCTCCTCGCGATCCGTCATGTGACGACTTGGTTTCCATCTTGATGGTTGTCTCGCTGGGTGATGTGGGTGATGATATGTTGAAGTTTTAACCCACGATGGCTTTTGCTTGACTTCACCCTACTGTGGTGCCTGTTGTGGTGTCTTCCTTGTCAATATGACTTCAACCACTGAGCCCTCCTCTGATGTATCACCACCTGTAACCTTTTCTGCTGCAGCCTCTGTTTGTGTTTGATTGTCGACCATCAAAGGCTCATCATCTGATATGTCAATCCCTTGAACATCTTCTGCTTCAGCCTCCATGTGCTCTACCTGTTTATGGATGGAAATATCCTGTAATGTAATTTTCTTCTTTTTATACCATAGCTTCAGGAATTTCTTCTGCACATTAATATTGATAGTACCCACGGATTCCATCCAAGGATATCCCAAAACAACATCCATATTATCCATCTCTGAAGCATAAAAATCACCATGCAACACATATTTATCCATAGAAATCTTCAAATCCTTATACACTTGAACATCCTCATTATCAATCTGTGCAGTTTCAATGTGTTTTGCTGGAACTTGCAATCTTTTTGCCAAATTAATACTTATAAGATTTTGCTTGCAACTAGGATTTATAGACACAACGATTTTCTCCTTCTGAATCAATCCATGAACCTGCAATAAAGATATACCAGAAGAAAATAACCCTTTAGGTTCCTTGGTTTCCTTCTTTTCTAAAAAAACTTTGCTAGGCTGTGTGTCTATCTGTGTGAGCTTATCCACAAGATTAGCTTTACGGTCAAAGTGGTCCATAAGATCTTTTGTGAATGTGTCCCAAGTCAAGGGCCTTTCATAGCAACGTTGATGCCATTGCCACCATTGCTGTCTTTCATTGTCCAAGTACATTATTCCCACACCCAACTGAGTCTCATCATCAGTGATGTAATTCAATCTAAAATATTTCTCCATTTGTGCTAGCCATTTGGCTGGATGAGAGCCATCAAATTTATACAAATCCCTGAAATTCTGACCTAGGGCCGCCATCACAAAAATATTGGTGAAAAATTGAAATGGTCACAGATCCGTCAATATTGCTCAGAATCTCTATTATAACCTATTTTTGGAAATGGAACAATCATTCTGCATCTGCCCATATGATAAAAATCCTGATCCAGGCACTAGAATTCCAGATCTGCGCTGCTACGCTCCCGGCGTCACCCAAAATTTCTGCAAAAAGAGCTGATTTTAAATCAGCGATATCTCCCTCATCCGGACTCCGATTCGACTGATTTTTTTTTGAAATCATGTGTTTTTTCCCAAATATTCCATATCTACAATTAGATCTTGCAGATTTGGCACCCGGACTTCTAGATCTGCGCCGCAAAACTCGCTGCCCTGAAAATTGTCTACAACCCCACTGATTTTTAGATCAGCGATATCTCCTTCATCCGGACTCCGATTCAACTGATTTTTTTTTTGAATTTGGGTATTTTTTCACAAGGAATACAGATCTGCAATTAGATTCTATAGATATTTCACCAAAATGTACATATCTGACCTACAACTCGCCGCCCCAGAAACCCTACAAAAATGAAAAAATAAAATTCTCCACGGTTTGCCCAAGAAAGTGCTCTGATACCACTTGTTGTAGATTTAACCCAAGAATATTATAGATCTGATATAAGAGTATAAGATAATGCAAAGAAACCCAGAATAATATGAAATGCTTCTTTATTATCAAAACCCTTATGGTAGGGCAACACCATACATTCACTCCTTAAGGAAGGAGAGCACTCCACAAGCCATATGCCTGTTCATACAATAATACTTCACTTCATCTTCATATCTCTCCATGTGGAGTCTCTAGCCTTTATATAGGCCTCATACATACAATACCATGCATCATTACCATGGTTCCCTCATACCATCAACTAATACCATGGGCCCATTACATTATTATTAACTACTTATGGTCCCTTACATGACATGGGTTAACCACCTTATTTATTATTATGGCCCATCCCATTATTACATTATTACTTTGGGTACCACCCTTGGTACCCCATATTATACCCCCTAGGTATATAACAGTGGACACCAAATTGAAAAAGAGTACAACATTTCATCCGCAAACAGATGATCAAACAAAGGTGGTGAAAAAGACCGTGATACATCTTATTCATGGGTATTGCAGCAAGCATCCTATGTTGTGGTGTTTGGTCAATTTAGTGTCCTAAATTGCTCTACATAAATTATCAATCTGGGTATCATAAATTGATGAAGTGTAGTGCACTTTTTGTGCTAGATAACCCTTCTTACTTCGTTGTTTTTGTGTTTTATGTTGTTTTGGGGTTCTTGGTCTTTTAGTTCCTAATGATTTACAATGTAATTATCAAAAATTTAAGTCTAACTTTCATAAAGACTGCTCAAAATCTAAAAATGAAAACAGAGCTTAAGAAAGAAATGAAAACAAAGCTAAGAAAGACTTGGAAGCAAAGCTTAAGCAAGAAATGAAAACAAAGTTTCTATTCCTATTTTACCATTATTTCCAAATCATGAATTAAAACTGAAAGTGAAATTTGCAACTGATGTCTAACTAATTACAAAAATAAAACTAAATGAAATACTTAGTTACTCTGCCTCTCAATTTTGGGAGAAAGTCTCCTTGGGATGACATTTGAGGAATTCTGTACTTCATTAATCTAAGAGAAAAAAAATACAGAGATGTAGCAAAAACTCATTGCATAAATGAAATGTTCAACCACTTAGTTAAGGATGAATTATCAACTTGAAGGGTTTTTCATAAACATTCATTAACACCATGAGTCAGTAAACTAAAAATAAAATTGCAAAGACAGTAAATGGCATTGATCAGTCTAATTGAGACTAGTAAAATAGTGAATGAATTAAACTAGATTACATTACTGAGTTTCACCTTCTAACTACTGATAAAAACTAAAAATAGATCAAGAAAATGGAAGCTACTCTAAATTATGAACACTGTTAATAAGAAAATGATGGAAATTGCATTATAAACATTGCTAGTAAGAAAATGATTATAAACACTATGAAAGAAAATGATGAATTTACAGTTAACAAGAAGAGGAAAAATAAAATGAAATGAACCTTCTTCAGTGCAGGGGCCAATTACAACAGATTAGGCTATGCTTGCTCAATCAACTCCAAGAAAACTCCTTCAGATTTTCATAAAACATGCGGTCTTCATATTAAAAATAGGGACACAAAATGATGAGAAATTACAGAGTCTAGGACTTCGATTTCACAATAACACTATCACTATTACCACTAACTTCTTCGGTCCTTTACACAGGTATTTATAAGAAAAAACATACAACTGTTTGTGCAAGAAAACATGCTACATCCAAACATGTAGAAAACAGATATGCGAAATTTCTTCCTCGGTTTGTGGAGACATAAATCCAAGACATGGTGGCTCTTGGATTTGGTTGTACAGGTGGCTGTTGGAGTTTGTAGGTACAGGTAGTTGTTCTGGATAATGACTCCCATCACTATGAAATGTGTTAATTAACAACGAAATAGAATCCTGTTACCTTCGGTCTCTACATTTGACTTATCCATTGACCGTAGTCTTATGCCATATTCTTTGTCAACCTAGGATAAGTGAATAGGACAGGGTCTATGTCACGATGATTTCCAAGCTACCCATGTAGCTAGTTTCTCCTTCTGACACCTGGAACCTATTAGAGCATGAAGATAGCTGCAGAACAGTCGATTAGCTGCAGAATAGGCTGTGTTCTGTAGCTAATATACAAAAATTTATTCAAATAGCAAAACATAAAATCATAACATGTAAATCACTAAATGTCCTCCTTAAGACAGTATATACTGGTCATTGGTGATGAGAATGCACCTTTCTCATGGAAAAACAAAGAAAAGGAATGACAAGAGTTGCTAGGGAAAGAGTAATTTTGAGGCTCAACATGTGGGACAGACATTTTCACTACATTCAACATGCTTACAATCGGGCCAAGCACTTTTCAACTCAAACATCACCATTTGAAGCATGTTTGCGAACTTGCCTAAGTCTCCTTTGGATTTCATTTTTGGAAAGGATGTTTCTATTGATAGTCATAGTGACATAGAGAAAGAGAAAAGGTTCATTGAACAAATCCAATTGGTACATCAAAGAGTCCAAGAACAACTGGAAAAGAGCCAAGGAAAGTACAAGTCAAGGCATGACAAGCATCAGGTATATCACAAGTTCCAAGTCAGTGATGAAGTTTGGCTTCACATTAGCAAACAAAGGCTCTAAGGAGAAGGTAAAAGGTTGAAACCAATTTGATATGGTCCATTCAAAATTTTGGAAAAGATTGGTGACAATGCCTTCAAGTTGGATTTTCCTTCATATATCAAAATTTATGTTGTTGTTAAGGTGGAAAATTTAAAATTCTATGAGCCTCCTTTGAATGAAGATCAAGGGGATAATGTTCTAATTCCTTCCATTAAAGATTTCTCTCCTGAATACCTCGATGAACTACAATAAGACACCATTCTTGACAGAAGAACAAGGTCTTCAAAACGAGGCAGTGTGAACTATCTTCAAGTGGGGCTTAAAGGAATAAATCCTTCCAAGGCCAAATGGATCAAGATTGGAAAGTTGAGGGAACTATACCCTCATCTGTTGAATAATGGAAAATTGATATTTTGGGGTCCAAAAGCTTCCAGTGGGGAGGAGTGATCAAGTGCTCAAAAATTTGCTCAAAATTAAAAGTTGTCGGATCATTGTGGAACCTGAGTGACCATGTAGTTATCGTTGTTTTGAATCTGGGGCAACTTGTTTCGTGCAAAACAAACTCTATATTATCCTAGAAACACGTTCGATCTATTTTCTCAAACATACAAATTTGGTGAAACAAAATGCATCACTGCACAGTTAATTGTTCGTACCGCTGATGTGGCAGTCTGACTGGGATGCTTATGTGGCAGGGTGGCTATACACATGATTGGGCACCTCCATCGAATCACATGGTGACAAGTGGAATCCGTTTATTGGAGTGATATGGCACGTTTTGATTGGGTTTTGGGTGGTCAATCATAGGCTGCCATGTGGCACGACCAGAGGCTGCCACGTGGCAACCCAAGGGCCACTAAAACTGTGTTGAGGTTTGAGCAACAGTGGGCCATATTGAACTGTGACCTCCAAGTCTCCTACACAAGCCTTTACCAATGCACCATCCATTTCATTCTTAACAACTATCGTCTTCAACATACATTTATTATGTATTGTTTTAGTGTTGGGGGTGGGGGCCCGGCCGTTGGAATTAGCCCCCAGGAACATGGCCTCCTCACGACCATAATTTTTTAAAATAAGGCCTTATAGGGCATTTAAGCGATCTAACAAATTCACCTAGAGTTTGGTGGAATCGGTGCCAAGTTAATGGAAATTAGGGAAAATTTGTAGGATAGGTGCCAGATTTTGGGGAAATTGTAGAGTGACTAGCAACAAAGCTAGGGAAGATCATAACTTCTTCAGTTTTTGATGAATTTGGGAGCAGGAAGAGGCTATACATGCATTTTTGGGTCTTATGAAGCCATTGGATTAGGTTTCAGATTCATTTGAGCACTGTAAATGTATGTATTCACACTTTTGTTCATAATTGAAAAGGGCCAAGCCATTGGAAGATGGACCCAAGAGACGTAGCTCAGGACGGGTGAACTTCTTCATCATGTGCTATTGTGTTACTGTTTATGGTGATGTTTATGTCTAATATACGTTGTTGCTCAGTGTTTTACTGCTTATGGTGATGTTTATAACCATGCTTATAACCATCATAAAACCATATAAATATTAGAGATATGAAAACCATAAAATCCACATATAAACAAGTGAAAAAGTAAGAGAACTTAGATTTTATTAATCATAGGAAAATCCAACAAGGTTCGCGACTTCCACGTACCACCTCACCATAGACATGGCTGAATCAAATCTCTCTTTTAGCTAGTCACCCCTGTGCCATATTCCAAGCATGAATATGGGATCTCATAGAAAAACAAATCCAAGAACAACCAATCTAAGAAAAACCAAGGGAATCCAGAGGTTGAATCACCTCCACCCTCATCAAAACGTGATCACACCAAAATTGGTGCTCCAATCACAATCGAACTAGACTTGGAATTCCATCTAGAATCCACCACTATCCTTGAGGAATATTCCACCTCCTTGTCTCTCAGACTTTACCACAGTCCAAATGTAGATCACTAGACCCTAAATCGAGACTAGTCTCTCAGGGTTTACCCCAATCCAAACCCAGATAACTAAGACCTAAACCAAGACTCCTCCCTTAGGCTTTAATGTGTATCACGCCAAAACTGGTCAAGGGATTCCTAGGCCTTTGTGAATAAACCTTGAGACCACATCTGCCTCGGATTCTGAAATCCATCTAGAAAACCAAAGCTCAAATCTGAGATAAACATCCCAACATACCATGGCATCCAGAAAAAGGAAAGGCTAGGCTAAAACCCACTGTCATAACCCAACAAAACCATGCCACCAACAATAAGAGAACCATACACCAGCTTGCAAATCCATGCATGTCCAAACTAGCTAGGAAATCACACATGCAAAAAGTTACTTTCAAGTATTCCTACTGAAGCTACCTGATCCTACTCTTCTTCCTTGATGCTTCCTACCCTTTGTGTTCTTTTCCTTCCTTGATCCAAAGCTAGAGTTCTTAAAGAGAACTCTAAGTGACTAGGAGTGAGAGAGAGAATAATGAGAGAGATTCAAATTTGAACTAACCAAGAACTTAACACTCGCTAAACTTGAGCCAAGAGCTTACACTAACTAAGATCTTTCCAACTGATCCCCATAAGCCTTTTTATTAATGAGGCCTCTATTTTCTTCATTTTCCATTATTTTCCTTCATTTTTCTACTCACATGCAACATGTGACCTTTCATCTTCTTTTTCTTCTAATTTCCATTATTTTCATAAATAAATGTGCCAAAATTCCATTTTTCCTTTCCAAAGCCTTTTCCTTTCCCAATTTCCTTAGCCAAAACACACATTTAGTGATGCCCACTATGATATCTTTGCCCAACATTCAACTTGGAATAAGTGTCCCTTAACCATGGTCTTATTTTTCCTTTATTAACTTTTATTACGTTAAATTTTGCACCACGACTGTTACATGCTTCAAAGGGTAACAAGTTCAAATAAAATTTCAATGTTAAAAGCATTTTTAGGTTACAACTAGATGTTGGTCAACAAAGAGGACAAATAAAGGACAAATTTTACCACACCATGGGGTACCTTCACGTATGCTAAGATGCCTTTTGGCCTCATAAATGCTGAAGAAACCATTCAAAGAGCCGTGTACTTAGCATTTTTTGGAAAAATAAATAATGTTATATTGATTTACCTTGATGATTTAACTATCTTTTTAGAATCTGATGCACAACATATAAAAAATTGGATGAAATTTTTTGAGAGATGCATGAAATTTGGGATTTCTCTTAATCCCAAGAAATCAATATTTTCCTAGAAAGAAGGAAAATTGTTGAGACACATTATTTCAAAGGAAGGAGTCATAATAGATCCAAAAGGAGTGTCAGTTATTCAGTTAATCAATTTTCCTAGAACAAAGAAATAAATTCAAGCATACTTAGGGAAAATCTATTTATTCAGAATATTTATCCCTAATTATACTGAGATTGTAAAAGATATCACTAATATGCTTAAAAATAATTATGAGGTTAAATGGAATGCACAGGTTAGATTTTCCTTTTCCCAAATCAAAAAGGCACTTTCAAAATCACTCATGTTGGCTAGTCTAGATTATTCAAAGCCTTTCAGTATCTTTTCTTTTGCATCAGACAATACCATAGTAGTAGTTTTATTACAGAAAAATGAAGATCATCATGAGTAGTCAATTGATTTATTTAGAAATGTTACGAGGGATGCAAAACTAAAGTATGATATAACTGAAAATTAGGCCTATGCTTTAGTTCAAGCTTTGAAAGCTTTTAGAATTTATGTACTGCATTCACCAATAACAACTTATGTACCCAATAATGCAGTAAAAATAGTAGTGACTCAACCTGATATAGATGGGAAAAGGACAAGATGGATAGCTAAAGTCATAGATTTGATAATTTGGATATCAAACCAACAAAGCTACTTTAAGGACAAGGATTGGCTAAGTTACTAGCAGAATCAAATTGTAAATTTTTGTAATAAATTCAATCATGTAGATTTAGGTACACAAAAGGAGAAGAATCCACAAGAACCTTCTTATAGTTCGTTACTTGCTCAACTTCCTTTACATATTGATGAGAAGTTTTTATTGTGAGATTGGTATAAGGATACTGTCCATTTTTTGTAAGATTTTGAATATCCTCATGAGTTCAAAAAGAGTTAATGCATGTCTCTTAAACTCAAAGAAATGAAATATTGTATACTTAATGCAAATATGTATTAGAAGGATCCATTGAATATTATTTTACTATGTTTGAATGAAAGTGAAACAAAGGGTGTAATTGAGTAGTTTCATAAGGGACTATGTGGAAGCCACTATGATTGGAAAGAAACTCCATAAAAGATATTGAGAGAAGGATTCTATTGGCCTAAAATGTTTTCCCAAGTTGATTTGAAAGTGTGAAGTTGCATTCCTTACTTGTAGGTAAACAAAAAGTAGCTACTCTCCCTCTCATTCCAGTATTGGTAGAAGCTCCTTTCTTACAATGGTGTCTAGATTTTATTGGTGAAACAATTCCTTCTTTTAGTAATCAAAATAGATGCATCATAACAAAAACAAATTATATCACAAAATGGGTAGAAGATACCCTTGTTAGAAATGAAATTGATTATGTTTTCATGAGGTTCATTGAAGATAATATTTATCTAGGCTTGGCCATCCAAGACAAATAGTTATAGATAATTCTCATGCCTTTAGTTCCATTTAAATGATTGAATTTTGAAAAAAATGCCAAATTTATTTACATCACTCTACACCATACCATCCACAAGGGAATGGACTAAGAAAGTCATAAAAAAAATCTTGATTAAAGTTATAAAGAAGGTGTTAGTAGATCATAGAAGAAATTTGGGTAGTCACTTGAAGTATGCAGTCTAGGCAAACAAAGTTTCACCTAAAATATCTACTAGGACATCTCCAGTTCAACCAGTTTATGGTAATGAAGTTATTTTTCCTACTCAATTGGCATTTCCAGTGATGAAAATTTTGCAAGATTATTATGAGGAAACTAATGATTTATCCCAAAGAATAAATCAAATTATTAAACTTAATCAAGACACAGAAGAATTTCAACACAAAATCTTTCAATATCAAAGACAAAATGAAAGGTTTATTTCATAGAAGAGCCAGAGATTTTAGGAAAGAAGACCTAGTCTTAAGATGGGATGCAAGGAGAAGAAAAAGGAAAACATGGAAAATTTGACAACCTTTGGTTGGGACCTTTCAAAATTTTAGAAATCAAGGGAAACAATACTGTCATTCTTCAGAATCTATAGGGAGCATATTACTCATTTCCAGTCAAAGGGAAATATTTGAAACACTACATTCAATATTGAGGAAGTTTCTTTCATTTTCATTGTAAATGGTTGGTGTGATTTACATTTTAAGAGCAAGTTTCTTAAAGTCGAGGAATTTTCTTGCACTCCGTAATAAAATTTGAAATGTTTTTAAAATATATATTTCAATTTGAATTTTTGGAAACAATATAGTTTTATTATAAATCAAATCTAATATATTTGATTACCATCAATGCTAAATAACGTTCACAGGTTTCTGAGTTGCCTCATCATAATCCACCTTCTTCCTCAACAACGTTTCCAGAAATTTCTAAAAAAATAATTTCTATGGTTCGTTGTCTTATAGGCTATAAAAGTGATGAATGGATTAATGAGGTCATCTTAGGGTTCATTTTTGTCTTTTCATCTGGGAAAAATTCTTCTGTCCTTTTCAATTTTGGCTAGTTCATTTCAGATACCATTCATGAGAAATTGTTGAAGTTCAATGCAGAGAGAGCCTTTACACATCAATCTATATATGTATTCCTGTACCACCAAATATAGAGGTTTAAGATGCCATCACAAAAGTTGGATTCATAGGGAAGACCATAGTATGTCATTCATTGGACTTCATTGGTCAAAAATAATTCATAAGATTATTCCTTTAATGACTTTGTAGATTAGTTTCTCTATTTTTCATTATGTCGTCTTAGTAGGGATGCAATTCCAAGGATATGAACAGAGATCAAAAGAATTGTACTCTTTAGTGAGCATAAAAACGTGGGAGACTAGTTTTTATATCATAAATTTACAATGATTAAGATTTATGGTTGTGAATTTCCACCCTATAAGTTTTCAGTTTTTGTTCCTATGGGGATTTTTTCTTTGGAATTAATAAGGTAAAGTTTGAATGTGGATGAAATTCATTTTGTGTCAATAAAAAAGAAAGCTCAATTTAAAATAAAAGCTTAGGCTGGTCCCTTTATATTAAATACTAGAGAAACTTATAAAGAGATATAGAACTTGTTAAGTCAGATGAAGTTTAAGATGAGTTTTAGTTAGCCTTATGATCCTTTAGAAAAAATTTCAGCTATCAGGCTTGAGCAGAAATTTGCTCCTTATCTATATATATATAAACCATAAATTGAACAATATGATACTCACGAAATATGGGAGGAAATACTCTACAGGAAATTGAAGATTAGTTGTCAAGTCAGACAACATTAGAAACACCTACTCCCAAGGAAAAAGAATTGAAAAGAACCAGTGAAATTATTTCTCCAATGTCACCTCAATTGAACTATTTCTTGAAGTCTTCAACTCCAATGTGTTGTTGTGCACTCTAATATCATCAAACTGACAACATTTTTCCTATAATTAGCTCCAAATGCTCATGGTAGACAATTCAATGATTCTCGTACATCATAGACATATGATTTTACGAGATTCATAGTCAGGAAATTCCAAACTAATTTAAAACATACCTATATCAGTATATTTATTCATGAGGTTAACCATGCAATTTTAATTGAATTCAAATCACATCAAAATCACATTTGATCATAATTTCAAGTCAATGCAAATCAGAACATTAAAATAAAGTAAGTCATAGTCTCAATTAGAAATTTCAATAAATTGGTCAGTTAATACTTGTTGGGATGGGGTCCCTGGGGTCAATTTTGTTAAGTTTTGAGTCAATTTTGTATTATCTTTTGTAGCGTAAAGTCTTCGTGAAATATGGAAGCAGAGCGCGAAGCTAGTAGGAGTCAAAGGGGATTTAGTCCCTTAGTTGGGTAGGTGATACAATTTTTTTGAGACCCTCCCATGGTCCACGGACCATGGTATTGTAAAAAATTCTATATATAGTTGATTCGTAACGAGTCTAAAGATAGAGAAAAATTTGAAAAGAATCATTGTAAGGGCAAGGTGCTAAGGCATGAAAGGTCTGTTTCCTGTACTTAGGCGAAAGGGGAAGGCTCCTGCAGCTGAGTGTGTGGGGACCTTAGTAAGTATGCATGCTAAGTGCACGAGCCCCTGCAACTGAGTGCACATGGATAAGAAGTTTGTATCTGAACGTTTCTATCTAATAAAGACTGTTTTGAGATGAAATTGAAGCATCTATGTCCTTTTATTTACTTCTATAAAGTTCATGTATCTTCACTTTGTAATCTGTTTAATATGAATTAATGCTTATTTATTGTGCAAAACTGGTAGATCTATAATATTTATGCTTGATAAGTACAACTAAGTACCATCGGGAAGATATGGAAGTCAATTAGTTAAACTTGCATTAGTTGTCTATTGAGAAGGGATTAGATCCATGCGAAGGTAGATGTAATCTGCAAGGATATCAGGAAACCATCACATAGGCCTCTGGATGCAGAAACCTAGTTCTAGCATCCCCCAATACTGCTTTGAGTGAGATTACAACCTGCACTACGTGGGTTGTTACCGAAAGGGCCAACAGTTTAGGGTTTTGTTGGTTAGCATAGTTAAAGTTTAACCTAGACCTAGTCATTGACACAAATGTACAAGAAGTCATGGGAAAATGGTCAAGTGAGTGGCGGTAGCCATCAGATCTCGATGCAGGAACCAACACGGCCAAGGAAAGTTCCTCCACATAGGCCACAACAAAATAGAAGAAAAAGGGATTATTTTAGGGTTTTGTTGGTTGGCGCAGTTAAAGATGAACCTATACCTAGTCATTGACGCAGATGAATAGGAAGTCATGAGAAAATCACCAAGTGAGTGGCGGTAGCCATCATATCTCAGCACAGGAACCAACACGGCCAGGGAAAGTTCCTCTGTGTAGGCCACAATAATTCAAAAGAAAAAGAAAGTTGCGCATGATGCTCCTCGAGAGAAAGAAGCGAAGAAAAAGAAAGAGGCTGAGTAGACCGTAGCCCAAGAAAAGACATCACAGGAAAGGAAGGAAGTTGTTGTTAAGGTAGTTGCTGACAAGGAGTGTGCCACAAAGGCAGCCACATTGGAAGGTGAGGATTCTACTTCTTAACATACTACGACAAAGGAAGGGTTCGAGGAGGAAGGAGGTGGTGGCAAGGAGCAGAGCACTCCCTTTAAATTACGTAAGTGGACCAAGGAGATGACTTCTGGACCTAGGAAGAAGCAAAAGTCAGACAAGAATGAACATATGGATCCAATGGTCCTCATTGAGAGGGACTTGGATGAGATCCAAGACAGGGTTCGCGACACAACGATGGAGCTGTGGACATAGTTTGAGCAGCAGTACATGCAAATATTGGGGAGCGTACAAAAGGATCTGTGTGAGTTGTAGATTCAAATAGGTCGAATTCAGGTGAGTGAGATTCAAGAGAGCCTGCAGCAAGCGAGCACATTGGTGCTAGACATAGAGAGAACTTTGGACCTCAGAGTTATTCCTTTACCAAATGGTTCACTATGTGCAGAAGCAGATGAAGCAAATGCCCAACTTGGACAGATAAAAGATGTGGGTGTCAACTTAGTCGCACTGCTTATTTAGACCCTTCATTCACTTCATCAGGGGGTATCAGACGAGTTTAGGATCAGGGAGCAGTGCGAACTATCAGTTACTAGCGAGGTAAAGATATATAATGAGAAGATTTTTGCAGAAAAGGCTTAGGTGCTGAAGAAAAAGGAAGAATTGGCCACACTGAGCTAGAGCTTGGAGGCGAAATTACATAGGAATGCCAGACGCTGCCAGAACTTCACATTCCAGAATATGAAACAGTAGCAACGAAGATTCGGAAGTTGGCTGCCACAATCAGGGACCTGAAGGATGAGGTCAACAGAGTAACATTTAGCTCCAAATGAAGATCTTAGAATTCGAGTTGAAATTGCAACCGATAACCCTGCCATAATTCAGGGAACAATGCGAAGTAACCGTCAGAGAAAGTATGGCCACTTTGGATGCAACCGTCATAGGCTGCACACTAATCTTCGACCAGGTAATGTAACTATCGACAAATCTGTAGGAGGACCCAAACCTGCAGAAATTTGGCATAGATATAAGGGAGATGCAGTGAAATTTTCATGAACTTAGGGTGACTACATGCACTTTAGCACTAGTCCAGCACTTCACTCACTTAACATAAAGAAAATAGCTTCAAACGTAGATTGCGAAGCTTCAAAGGAAAGAGGTTGTCTTATAGGCCAGAATACAACCATGGATAGAGGAAGAAAGTCAAATTACTCTCTCAGTCTAGGAAAATTGAAGACGCTCCAATAGACTCAAAGGACGATGTGCCTCGCGATGGAGGGGAAGACTACAGAAAAGCTGGTAGAGGAAGTGTAGCAGGTCACAGTGTATGGATCTACTGACATAGCTGTGTTGATGGATTTCATTGACCTACGCAACACAATAGAGGTGCTAGCTAAGCAAATCGAGGGCGAGTCACCGAATTTTTGTTAGGGGGCCTATTGGGATGGGGTCCCTGGGGTCAATTTTGTTAAGTTTTGAGTCAATTTTGTATTATCTTTTGTAGCGAATGTATGTCTCCGCGAAATATGGAAGCAGAGCATGAAGCTAGTACGTGTCAAAGGGGCTTTATTCCCTTAGTTGGGTGAGTGATAGAGTTGTTTTGAGACGCGCCCATGGTTTGAAAACCATGGTATTATAAATAAAATGCTATATATAGTTGAGTCATAGCGAGTCTAATTATAGAGAGGAATTTGAAAAGAATAATTGCAAGGGCAAGGTGCTAAGGCAGGAAAGGTCTGTTTCCTATACTTAGGCAAAAGGGGAAGACTCTTGTAGCTGAGTGCACGAAGAACTTGGTAAGTTCGTAGGCTGAGTGCATGGGCCCCTGCCACTGAGTGCATAGAGATAAGAAGTTTGTATCTAAGCCTTTCTATCCAATAAAGATTGTTTTAAGCTAAAATTGAAGCATCTGTGTCTTTTTATTTACTTATGCAAAGTTTATGTATCTTCTCTCTGTAATTTGTTTAATATGAATTAAGGCTTATTTACTGTGTGAAACTGGTAGATTTGTAATATTTATGCTTGATAAGTACAACTAAGTACCGTCGCGAAGATCCATATGTTAATTAGTTAAATTTGCTGTAGTTGTCTATTCAAAAGGGATTAGATCTATACAAAGGCATATCTAAGATGCAAGGGTATCAGGAAACCATCGCATATGCCTTTGGATGTAGAAACCTAGTTCTAGCATCCCTTAATAATGCTTCATGTGAGATTTCAACCTGCACTATGTGGGTTGTTTCTGAAAGGGCTAGAAGTTTAGGGTTTTGTTGGTTGGCACAGTTAAAGCTAAACCTGGGTCAAGTCCCATCAATCTAAAAATAAGTATTTCTAGTTTTATCTTTTCTTCTTTGAGTCAAACATACCAAATGGTTTAGTACACTAGGTGACCACCCAGTGGTGTTGTTGGGCCTCCAATTTGTCATAATTTTGTTGATGAAACCATCCATTTTCGCATCATTCCATTCACCCATTGTCATTATTTTTAACCATATTTCTTCATAAATGCAACAAATTCCCGCATACATTTTTACATGGTTTATTATTATTATTTCCAGTATTTTTAATGAATTAAGAAGAATTTTGCATGGTTTTACTAATGACATTTTAGCAAGTTCAAGTTTCTGCAATTTTGTCAAGTTTCCATAGCTATCTCCATGGTTGAGGTAGTAACACCACTCTAGAAGAAAACTTGACACATGGACATTGTTTCTAAAGGTTCCAAGATAGATTTCTATTGGTCAAATTACATCCATCTCGCATGTGTGGACCTCCAGCATCAAATCAAGGGAAAAACGAAATAGTTTTGACCAGTCGACTTCAAAGACGTTTTATGAGAAACTGAAAGCGAATTTTGGAAAAAAAAAACATGGGTTTTGTTCTGAGTGGGCTTAATTAGGTTCTATATGAGTAGCTTTCTCAAATTCATTACCATTTGAGATATTTTTGAACTTGTTTGGAGCCTTATTTTGTAGATTACGTGGATAAATGGTTTTTCAATTTGTCATTTCATGCACAATCAACAAAGAGTCCAGAATGAGTTTTTCTTTAGCAAATTCATGGAAAGAAGATCATTATGAATAGATTTGGGCTCATCTTTTATCTTAAAATCCTTCAAAACATATTCGATTTTATTCACAAATTGATTTGTTGAGATCTCATGGCCATAATTCATGCACTGCAAATTTTGAGTTTCTAGTTGCTTCAAAGATCTATAAAACATTGTAATCTATTTGATCAAGAGGATTGTTATTGTTTTGATTTTTTTTTTTTGCAAATACAAAGTCTGTTTTTGTTTCATTGCTTTGTTGTGCATGATATCGATGCATATATAGTCTTGTATAAGAGTCATGTTATTTCCTACATATCACAGGAGGGCCCCCTCGAGTTGTAAGGTTTTCATTGTTTTAATTAGCATCTTTAATTCTGTATTTTATACAGTATTTTACTAACTGGTTAGTTTTGATTTTGAATTAATGTGTATAGTGAGTTTGAAGAAGGATTGTTTAACCATTTTTTTTTTTGTAGGAAGAATGAGTGAAGCCGAGACCTATTATGCACATGAAAGCAATGTGATAGAGTGTGGATTGATGTAGATTTGTAATGTAGTTTGAGTTTTTAAGTGAGGAAAACTTCAATTTCCAATTGGTGTGATTGTAGAGTTAGTTTATTTTTGAGTAATTTAAATTTAATTTCATAAGAAAATGTGATAATCTCCTTTTTGCAAGTGTGACATTTCATTTTAGAAAGTGTGATCTTTACTTCGAGCAAGTGTGATAATTTTAGTGTGACCTTTCTTTTAAACAAGTGTGGTTTTATTTTTTTGAGCAAGTATAGTGATTTTGGTTTGCAAATAATTTCTTTCAAGCAAGTGTGATCATTTTCATTTTAAGAGTGACATATTTAATTTCATATAGGAGTGATAATTGTTAAGAAAACATGTGCATAATGATATCTCAATTTAATTTAGTAATTTCTTGAATAATAAGGACTTCTAGCATATACAATGCCCATACACTTCATTAGTATACTAGCCTTGGTTGGCAATTTATGTGAGTAATTTAACACCAATTAAATTACCAAACATTTTGGTGTCATTGTCGGGGAAGTGTATATAGGAGTCTTTTCCTTTTCATTAAAAAAAAAATCAGTAACTTACCACCCCCACTATATCACGTGGTGCAGTGAAAGCCACTGATCTGTAATTGAATTTTAGTTTTGTTGTGCTAGTTTTAATTACAGATTTATAAACATGTGCTTGTTCATTGCTTCCTGTGCATAAGTTTCCTTAGGTTGTTTGGTAACTAAAACAGGTAAATTTCATCAAGTTTAATGAGACATTCATAAGAAAATAGCTTAAGAGACAAGTACTCAAGAATTGACATTCAAATTACATCAAACTATCAAAGAGACACTTTAACACAGTGTTTTGATGAAGGAGTTCACCCCTCCTAGGCTACATCTCCTTAGTCAAGCTTCCATGGCTTGGTATTTGTATTAGCTCAATATCAAAAAAATGATGTTTACAAAGATCTACTTCTCCTGATACCTACACCAATGTGTTTAGAATGCCGAAATTAGCTAGGAACACCTTTTCCTAAGCTCAATTTGGTCAAAAAATGCTCCAGTTATGACTCACACAATTTTTCCCTTAAAAATCTCCTCCAAAACTGGAATGGCTCCAGTTAGGGCTACTAAATTAGGAGTTGGTGCCAAAAATGTCAGAACCACCAAAAATCTGCTAGTTTAAACTAAGATTTAATTAAATATAAAGCAAGTTTAATTAACCACTAATCCACAATTAGCACGCTAACTACGCGATTAGGGCTAACCGTAACCATCGTGGATTTGGTGGAGTAGACACATGGCACAATAAATTTTAATGGTTTCACCACATTCTCTGCCATTGGATAGATGATAACCTTAACCATTATTGTGAGGACATGTGGATGACCATTATGGTTTTGGAGCCTGGTGGTTAACATAACCATAACCGTGTTCCCGTTGTGATCACATGTGGACTGTAACTGTTGGGGTGATAGTTTATAGAGTCATTAAGTTAATTATTTTGCGATGACTATTTGGTGTAACCGCAATTATGTTCACATGGGGAGGGTTGGCCACTCGGCTGACCCTCCCATATCCACTACCCAAAACTAAAATACAACTTAAATATTACCATTGCGTTATATAGGTTAACTCATAATGTAGCAGAGATAGTGGAGAGTCTTGATCTGTAGGTAGGAGGTCACGGGGTCGAACCCCAACACCTTCATAATATTTTTATTGAACTAACCACTACATAGGCCATTGCGAGGTGCCACGTGGTGGCCTCCAGGCTTGCCACGTGGTATTCTCTCATTCGTCCAAAACTAACCAATACAATTGCGCCACATCATCAATTTGAAACCCAATAAGAATATGCCACTTGTCAAACTGTGGTTGAATGTTGACCAAAGTTGACCCTACATAGTCACCTGCCACGTCAGCTATATGAACTACTGACTGTGTATTGACTCTATATTTTTTTTGCAAATTTTCCCTGTTTAGCAAAGTGAAGAGAACCCAATAACTTCCTCATTTGAACTCGGTTTTTGGTGAAATGAGTTGCGTTAGGATTGTTTTTCTGAGAAATATGTAATCATTCAAGTTTTGAGCCATTATGAGAACTTTGATTTTTGAGCTAAATATTGAGTGCCTGATCTTCCACACAGCCACATCATGAATTCTTATTTTTGCTGGTAGAAGAAGAGGTAAAAATAAAGTTGAAGAAATGGATGGAGTGATGACAATGAGGAAGATCATTTT
The DNA here is from genome assembly GCA_031772625.1 of Pinus tabuliformis. NCBI lineage: Eukaryota > Viridiplantae > Streptophyta > Pinopsida > Pinales > Pinaceae > Pinus > Pinus tabuliformis. The sequence continues at coordinate 227,354,836 of CM062818.1, forward strand.
GGATTTCCCATTCAAGAAACTGATATCAATGTTCACATGAAGAACATCCCTCAATCCATACTTCCTAACTTCAAAGTTATAGGTTCAAAAGATCTGGAAACCTTTCTTTTTGAATTTGAAATAATTTGTAGATCTTATGGCTACTCATTACACATTCAAAAATTGAATTTGTTTATGGAAATATTGAAGGATAAAGCTCTTAAATGTTTCATGACTCTAGGAAAAAATTCTATAAGGACATGGGATGATATGAAAAGAGTATTTTTGGGAAAATATAAAGATTACTGCATACACCATGACCTTAGAAATGAAGTCTTTAAGATGAACCAAAAAGAGGATGAAATCCTACAAGATTTAGTGGAGTGATTTACTTATAATATCAAATTATGTAAATTGCATAATCTAGGATCAGACATATTAAAAATTCTCCTACTAAATGCTATAAGGGATGAATGGATTGATGTTGTTAACCTAGTTGGAAAAGGAGATGTCCCTCAATCGTCATTTCAAGAGATTTTCAAACTGTGAAAGAACATATCAAGAGGAAAAGTAAAGTATGGAAGATCCCCTCAGGGTCTAGTTATGGAAAGAGTAAGTAAGTCGACATCAGTATTGGTAAGTCAAACTAAAATTAAAAATTTTCTAGACATTTTTGGTAATTTAAATGAACAAATTGATATGCAAAGAATGCAAAACAAGAAAAATGTTGAGAATGTTTCCTCATTTATATTTTTCCCTAAATGCAAAAAGAAACATGCTTTGCATGAATGTCCACTTGATAACATTAAAATTTGTGAAATATATATAGAATCACATACTACTCAAGATTGTTTAGCATTACCAAGGTTAAATGAAGTTTACCAAGGAGAAAATCAAACATTGGAACAATCCTATTATGTAGCTCCAAGAATACCATGGAAGACTCATCAATTCGGTATGATGCAAGATGTTAATTCATGTTATGCACAAAAATCTCAAAGTAATTGGAAAACACCCTTCCCTTATAAACCTTGGCCATCTTAATCCAAACCTAAAAACCAATCTTGGAAATAAGGTTCGCAAGGGCCTTATAGAAGAAAGCCATCGTATCCTCAATATTTTCCTTATTGTCCTCAATATCAATCTCAATGCAATCCATACCATTCATTGTTGGGAAAAATGTTGAGAGGGGGGGGGAGGGAGTGAATCAATATTTTCAAATCAATAATTTTTACATTTTTACTAAAAGGAACCCGTGTGTGTACTTGATTGTTCTTAAGACAACTAGTGTACATTGAGTGAACTTATAATTCAGTTAATTCATCATATATTGGTCTTCAACCAGTGCATCAGTACTTTATTATACATTAGATAAATAGTAACCATGCACTGCAATAAAAAAATAAACCATCACACATAAGCAACACACATGAACACAATCTTGTAATGGTGCAAAATTATACAAGTGGGCAGGCATCCACCCTTTGAAGGCTACAACCTTCACTCATTTTCCAGCTCCTACTAGAAGGGAGCTCCAACCCCCTATTCTCATCACCAGCTACTACTGGCAGGAAGCTTCGACTTCCTCACTTAAGGCTCCAACCCTCAGCAACATCCATGGACCACATTTCATAAATTTTCACACTAGATCCACCTGCTACAACACATCATAACTTGTAGGCCACATTTCATCAAATTTTCAGAGTATACCCATTATCAACACTTAATCTCAATACCAATAATCAAACTGTAACTCATTACTGTAACATAATCATCAAAATTTAACATAACTGAATCAACCAATCATTGAAGCCCAATCATCAATCTCTGACACAACTGAATCAACCAATCACTGAAACCCAATCATCAATCTCTGATGTAACTGAATCAACCAATAACTGAAACCCAATCATCAATTTCTGATACAACTAAATCAACCATTCATTAAAAACCCAATAAACTCACACTTAATCAAAACTAAACTAATCAACTGCAGTAGACCAATCCTTGTAACCAGTATATAGAATTGAACCTAGAATACTGCATCAACACATATAGTCAACTTCAGTCGTGATCATTCAAATTCCAAAATGTATACACTGCTTCACTTATGGAAACCCACATGCATATGGGATTTTCTGTAGAGAAACCTGCGTACAGATCTTAACATACTTAAAACTAAAAGCATGTCCACCACAATTATGAAAAGAACATTGAATCATACTCAGATCTATTACAAAACTATGAATGAATCACAACACTGTCTGTGATATTCAATCAAAATCAACAAGTAATCTTAACATTATTCAATCAATCCATAACCACATTCAACTTCATCATTCAATCATTTCTACTTCAGACATTATCACTTAACCCAGATCAATTATGAGGACATCATTGACAGACAATAGAGAACTAGTATTACTGATCAAATTGATTAGTCATTTATGAATAGAAACCCCTTACTTTATATACACAACTTTGAAGAAGCTAACCTGCGTGTATACACTCTTTTCCCGAGACCAACCATTGTATAGATCTGCCATTTTGACCTAAAATTGTGAAGCAATTTAGAACTTTAGAAAGACCAAGATCATAATATTCAGAGATAAAAACATGTGTCAGTACTTAGATATAGTCAATCCATGAGAAAATCATACAATGAAAATTCATTTCAGGTCTCATGATCATGATCCATCATTGTATTCATTAGTGCATAATTATTTTAGATCTATTGGATCTCATCTATCATCAAACTGAAAGGTGCATACTTAGTTTAGATCAAGAAAAGCACAAAAACCCCATAACATGCATATTTTATTTTGATCTAACTCTTCATAATATTTCCATCACTTGCACACCTAGCACTTTGATCTTCACCTCTTTATATAGTTTAGCCCTTATCCAATACCATGGGTCAAAACTACATTAGTGTCGGTGGTAATCTTTGACGAGATCAATATATGTTGTCACACTCATTACTATGGTCCAATACCATGGTAAGGACCTATGGTATTTATAATATCATGGTAAAAAACCATACACTACTTTTCTTCACTAAACTCGTGTGCATACACAACTTGGATTAATAGAACCAACATATAGTTCTTGAACTTCCAACTTTATCATTTCTTTGAACTGAATCTTATGAACTATCATGCATTTTGTCACATATGTGTTCATTCTGGTATTATGTTGTATTCATTCTGTCACCATTGAACTGACCTGTGAATTATGTTACAAGTGAGTTGCCATCAAGGACAACACATGCATCATAATGCCAACAATCTCCCCATTTAGACTTGATGGCAACCACTTTGGTGTTTGGTCATCACAACCTATAAATAACATCAAGCCAAGCACCAAGCTAGTCTCCCCCTTTGACATCAAGGGCAAAGGGATGACCAATGTTAAATTAAGACTTCCATATGTGAACTACTGAATATGAATATTAACCATGCTCCCCCTGAGCAATGCTGAATTCACTGATCATGCTCCCCCTGAGCACATGCCAAAATCTATGATAGATGTAAAATGAAGTACATGAATCTATGAATCAACTGAATATGACCTTACTATCACCAAGGACCAATACTTACATCAATCACCCAACCAAGTGGGGATACATTTTTGACTCAACCACCCAACCAAGTGGGATTACATTTTTGACATGATCTCAAAAGTCCTTACATGATTGAATATGAAAATTACATAGGTCTTTACATGACCTTTACATCAAATGATGTACATGATATTTACAGAAAAGACCAAAGACAAGAACATGATAGTTATCAACAACTATCATACACCATATATGATATGCACCATGTTAGCTACCTATACCAATAGGTTTCATATTTCATGATTGGCAATGAAAAGGTCCAAATATGCTCTGCTTTGATGATGCAAAGATCCCATATTTTCATAAGGAGACAAGGTGTGTATATATCTTGATGAGGACTCAATTTTGATGGATGATCCAACAGCCCAATCTGGATCATGCCATGTTTTAAATTTCCAGTTGTAGAATAGAGAAAGAAGTCTGTCCAAACTGTTTAAACTTGGCAGACAAGTAGTTCAGTTAGAGAAGAAAAGGCTCCCAACAGCTTAATCTGGGACCTTGGAAGAAATAAGGGTAGAAGTAGATAGAAAAACAAAAGAAAAAGCCAAAGAAAAGAAAAGGCAAGTAAGGGTCTGCAAGCCTAAATGCACCCTTCAAGAAGAAACAAAAAATGCTAGGCAAAATAGCTGGGTAAGTAGATGGGGTTGCAGAAGTGGTATTCATTTCAGATTTAACCTTGATGGTCAAGATGAGAAAAGAAAAACAAAGAAGCATGTATAACTTCCGAATTATCCCTTTTCCCACTCATTACTAACATCCCCTCATCAATTGAATTGCTTAGAAGACTTGAGGTTTGATGGTGGTTTTATTCATTGAAAAGCTACATTTCTTGTCTAAAAATTCTTTTCATTTTGATCTACTCCCTAAACTAAGTAAGTTTCAAGTAAACTTAGTGATTTTCCCCCTCATTCACATATTCCCCCATATTAACTCTAACTCTAGTATGTAATTCCCCTATGTTACCCTTTCCCTAGTATTATTAACACCATGGTGTATAAATCCCCAAACATTCTATAAATATCCTCCTTTTAGCATTATAGCTAAATATGTTTGTCTAAAGGGAGACTTTAGTCCACCTGGGACTATGGTCAACCCTGTCCTGGGGCTGCTCTAACCTCTGGTTATCAGCAACAACCTTTCCCCTAAGCCCTCACCTCCCTCTGCTCAGAAAAACCCAAAAAATCCCCAAAAACCTTGCTAAAAAACCCCTTTTTCCCTTTAACTCGCTTCATTGGCAAAAATACTCTAAAAACCCACTTTTCTCCTTTATCCAAAGTCTAAGCACCGGGCGCATTTTGACAAAACTATTCATAAAAAACCCATTTTTTTGATTCCAATGGTTCGGGCGCTATATTGGTTTTATTGAAAATATATTAAAAAACCATCGAAATTCTTCATACCCCAATGATCTTCCGCTAAGCGCGCATCCCAAAAAATACATTTTTTAAATCCCACTCCCTTTTGTATCGCTCGATCGCTTCATCAACCCGTCATCCGTCCGATCGAGCGCCTCTGATTGGATGGCCCTTATGCATATCGGGTTGGTCCCCACGCCTGACAGTTAGCGCCTGAGAAACTGACGAAGGGTTACGTGAGTCCTCGGCCACGCGTCACCTTCTCAGTCTCTCGGAGCGGCCTCTGACAAAACTGGGGCCGTATGGTAAGCAGTCCGAGAAAACCGTTACCACTGTTTCACTTACCGCCCGGTTTTGCTGGTCCCATGTCATGCCCACGTCAGAGCCGCGTCGCCGCCACCCCGCCGTCGCATCACCTCATTCGTCTGTCCCTTCGCTGACATGTCCGCCACTTCAGCATATCCGTGGACCAATAGCAGCTCGCCACCTCACCCGATGACGTCATGCTGACGTCATCCGGCCCTGACCCCACCTATGACGTCATGCTGATGTCATCAGAAAAACACGCCAAATTTCCAAAAGTCAATATTATAGCCAAAATGTCGCGTTTTTTGCACTTTTTCTATAAAAAACGACTGTTACTTCTGCATGCTGTTCACGTCCAAACCAGCACCAGCTTGCTAAAGACGATTCCGAGACCGCCAGAGCCTCCATTGCACCTGCATTCGCAACTCTTGCCGGCGAATTCACCAAGTTTCCTTCTCATATCAAAGGCAATTTGGAGCAGCTGCCTCATCATCAACAACACATCAGCAAGCTGCCATGGACACTCAGCAGACATCCAGCAAAGGCAAAGAAAAGCAAATGAGGGTGGAGCAGCCACCTCCTATGACTGAATATCAAATGGAAACACAGGTGGAACAGCAAGAAAAAGTGTTGCAGCAGGAAGTGCAGCAACAACCACAACACCAACAAAAAGAAGAACAAAGACAGGAGCAGCCTGTCCAGCAAGAGCAAACAGTGGAAGCCCCTAAATCCACTGAACAAACTGTGCCTCTAAGGCAAGAAACTTCAGCTGAGGCATCAATCCTCCAAACTCCACAAAAGGAGGATACAAGCAGGAAAAGGGATAGAGAGACTCCCCTTACAACATCAGCAACTCATGGGGAGAAAAGACAGAGAATCAATCCCTTCTCAGAGGAAGAAATGCCAATGGGACAGTCTTTTGGTATGGTCCCACCCAGCAGGGAAGCATCAGCAAGTTCCTTTCAACAGGAACAGGATAGAGCAATGGGAGGAGAAGTGAGTTCCTCAAATCAGCAAAGGGAAGGTGGACCCAGCATTAAACAGCAGTTCATCGACATTAAGAGGAGAAATGAGCCCATCAAGATACAGCTGTATAACCATCTGTTAAACATGGCTCCCACCAATCAACAAAGACTCATGTCTGCATATGATGTGCAGGAAGGCAAAATGATCATGAGTCATTTTTTGCCAACAGCAGTGCAGCCCCAATCTGCCTCTAACTACTTGAGGACTAACCTGGAGGTCCTTGCCAAGGATATCCACCCAATGGACAAAATAGAACTGCATAAGCAAACGGGTGAGATGGTCTATGCTTCCCTGGCAGACCAAACATTGGATAACTACAGGCTACAAAATAGCCTTAACAACACAGCTGCTCAGCTTGAGTTGGAGAAAGCATCCTCTCAAGCAAAGGACAACAGAATTAGGTCCTTAGAAGACATCATCATAGAGATTGGGCATGATCCCAAAGATATCAAGGGCATACAAGAGATATTAAAGTTGAGGGATGCAGACATGGCAGCCTTGAGGAGAAAGATCAAACTCCCAGCCACAATTCACCCTCAAACAGATGATGTTGCCCAGCAAAGACATGATCAAGAGGCCACAACCTTGTTGGTATCTCTGTACAAGCAGCTAATCCAAACCCAAGAAAAACTGGGAGAATCGAAGGCTGCAAAAGCAGCACTACAGGCAGCCTTGAAACAAAGAGAAGAAGGTCAAACCTCCCAGCCTCCTCCTGAGGTAATCAACCTTGAGGAAGCTGCTCCAACTACTGCTCCTCCTCCTCAGCAAACAGAACCTACAGCACCAACTACATCGACAGCTGCACCAACAACAGAGCAGACTCATAGTCTAGATATGCAGAAGCTTCAAAATGAGATTCAAGTCCTGGAAGCTCAAATGTTAGAGCTTAATCAAGCCAAAGAATCTTTGGCTAAAGTAAATGAAAGATATGATAAGAGCAAACAGAATGTAGCTGAGAAGGAAAGAGAGATAAAACCTCTCAAAAAGAGAATAACTGAGCTTGAGAAAGAGCTCACACTCGATAAAGTAACAGCAGAACTCAGAACAGTCCTCTGGGCCAACATTGGCCAGTCCATTACTGACCAGTGGCATTTCATTGAGACCATACATGAGCAGTCAGAGCTCATTACAAAGGAAAATAGGGAGATACACAGAGCAAGAGCAAGCCTTGGCAACATGCCTGATTCTGCCAATAGAATGATCAATATATTAAATCACAGGACAAGCTCTCAACTGACCACCATGGGAATTGCCAACAGGACTGAGACAATCTCAATGGTAAAAAGGGTCCTGACATTAAGAAACCTGATTGGAACATTGGAGAGAAGGACCCAAGATATGCAGACTGAAATCAACAGGTTCATGGACAGGTTCCAGGCATTGCAAAACAGAGGTCTCCCCAGCATACTAAGCAGTGTAGGCAAACTGCTTACCCTTGAAAACTATGCCAAAAGGGTCAATGCCTATGCTGCCAGTCAAGTTGCAGAACAGCCCAGCACTTCAGCAGAATCAGGGCCAGCATCAGGGCAGACTCTCTACAACAGGGTCGAAAACCTGTTCTTCATCATGAACGAAATCAATCATCTGTTCGATGTGCCTCCAAATTTTTATAAATATACCGAGGCAGATGAAACCATAGAGGCAATTGTGAAGCACCAATTGCCCACACAGGAAGTCTGGAATAGATTGATACAGTTAAAATTATCAAACCAGAACCTGTAAATCAAATTTTTGCAAATTTTATAAATGATCATGCACAGGAAAACTTAACAAAATCGGCATGCGAAGAAAGGATGAAAGCTGAGCCAGCTCAGCAAGCCATTCGGCCACCACAGCAGCAAGCATAGTCACAGGTGGCAGGGCCGAGAAGATACAGCGCAACAAACGTAAAGGCACATTTTCCAGCTTTAAAGCAAAGCGTTCCAACCGACTCAGCGACCTCCAAAGGTCAAAATATCTTCTGACAGACTTAAAGAGCAGTTATGCTATATTCAAAACTGTAATAACTTCTTATCTACTTTTCTGTACGAAGTAATGAAGATATCTCTTTCTCAGATGACTCAATGCTTGAGATATTTTGTATGAACATTTCTATAAAGCCCCCTTCGCATGAGTTTGCAAGGGTTGTTGTTGATTTCCCTTGAAGAAGTTCTTATGCTGTAATCCTTTCAGAGTCTAATAAAGAAAGTGATGGAATTTCTCAAAGTTCTGAAGTGTTGAATGATTTCTGGTGTTCGTTGAAAACTGCAGGATTCCTGTGTACCTCACAATACAATAAGTTTTATGTAACTCTCTTTGTTATGTGTTTCAATCTTTTACAATCCATATATGTTTCTAGTTTCTAAATATTCAGCAACAAAGAAAAAGAATAGCCTTCAGGATTTATTCATGCAATACCCTGAGCTCAATCTATGTTGTTGATGAATGTTTTCTTCAGCTATAATCTTGATAAGTGTAATTCTTAATTGCTGCACTATCAGAATATATCTTTCACAGTGACCTTTGTCACAGGAATTCAAGTTTGCTCCTGTGCAACATGTTTCACTTTCACATCACCAGCCTAATGGAGAATTCTTAATTGCTTTCTGTTGGCTGACCATACATCACCACTTAAGTTTAAATTTTGTTTGTTTGAGATACCCAATAGGCCCTGCAGTCTGAATATCATCACTCCAGCATTTCAAGCATTTCACAGCTCTAGACTCCATTGCCCAATGTTATACTACTATCTGAACACTACATCTTAAGCACTGAAAGAAGTCCTTCAACCAAAACATAAACCAAAAACCTGAGCATAGTAGCTAGCCTAAAATACCATCAAAACAGAGACAAATCATAAAGAGAGAGCCCTCTCTGATTACAGTTTGGCTAGAAACTGTAATCCAAAGATTGGTTAGTGGTTACCCCGGCCGTATTCCCTTGGGAGTCAAAGGGAAAAACCTGGGTGTTAACACACTACAAGCATCTGGCAACAGCATCAAGAACAACAACTTGTATATGTTCATCATCAATTCGCAAGAAAAGGTAATGTAGCTTTCATATCATCAACCTATGACTAAGTATGCTGCATATATATTTTCATATATATCTTCTATCAACTTCATCCTCTTGACCTTATCGAGATCAACTTGCTCTTTTTCTTTGGTAGAAAAACCCTTTATCTATGTTCATAAAAAACATAGCCTTTCATGACTCAACTAAGCATATGCTAGTAATATTTATTTGTTCATAAAACTATCCACATCACATCATATATATGTGAAAGAACCATATTTATGACCACAACATCATCATCAAACCATCGTAGCAAGAACTACATGTTCTTTCCTCAATATATCAAGCATGTATCATCACTTAGGGAGTTTTCCAATTTCCCACATTTGATAAGAATCAACCATGATAATAAACATATGTGAGAACCAAGCCTATCATCATAAAGCAAGAAGTCATCATCATTATGTGACTATGTTGGCATTATGATACATGTGTTGTCCTTGCTGGAAGCTCACATATATGATGAATGATGGCAGTTCACAGTGCATTAGGTTAAGAACAAAGGATTACAGATAAGACTCCAGAGATTGAAGAAAGATAATGGTTTAAGAAGTACACGCTGGTTCACCTTGTCCAAGTAGCGTATACACGTGGGTTCAAAAAACAAAGCGAGCATATACGTATGCATGCACTTTCACAGAAGGAAAAGCGCATATGGGTTTGAACATTAAAGATAATGAATACCAGGGGTTCCTACCATGGTATTGACCCATGGTAATGAGCACGGAAAAGAATATTGATACCATCAAAGAATACTAGCAACATAACTATGGTTTTGGCCTGAGGTATTGGAAAAGGATCTAAGTATATAATAAGGAGAAGATCAAAGGGCTAAGTGTGCAATTAATGAATATCTTATGAAGAGTTAGATCAAAAGAAAATATGCATGTTATGAGTTTCTGGTGCTTTTCTTGATCTAAACTAAGGATGCACCTAAGTGGTCAATGATGGATGAGATGTAATGATGGATTAGGATCATAAGACCTAAAATGAATTATCATTATGTGGTCTGATAATGGATAGTCTAGATCTAATTGCTAGCACATGTTCTATTATTTTAATGTTATGATATGAGTTTGTATGAAGTCTGGAGTAGAAGTTATGAATTATTATTTGAAGATATATATGTTGGTTCACCTTGGTGAAGGCGTGTATACATGCAGGTTAGGCACTTCAAAGTAGTGTATACATTATGAGATATGATGTTTGAAGTTGCAGTTGGTTCTGGTTGTTGATGCAGAGTTTTGGGTTCAACTCTGTGTTTTGGTGATAGTGATCTGATTGCTTAGATTGATTGATTGTAATTTGCTTCAGTGATGATGGGGTTTCGGTGATTGGTTGTATTACAGTGGTGATTTATTTTTATCTCAATGTTATTGATGGGTCTAGTATGAAAATTGGATGAAACGTGGCCTTCATATGGTGTTGTTGTGTACTAGTAGTATCTAGTCTGAAAATTTATGAAACATGGTCCCTGGAGGAACAGAGAAGGTCGTATCCTTTTGTATTCTGGTGCCTATGTAGTGGTAAACATATTGGCCAGTACAAGAGCCTGAGGGTTGGAGCTCCTTCCAGTAGCAGCTAGAGAATGAGTTAAGGTTAGAACCTTCTATAGGTTGGCGCCTATGTACTAGTAAACATATCAACTAGTACAAGAGCTAGGGGGTTGTAGCTCCCTTCCAGTAGATATTAGAGAATGAGAGAAGGTTGTAGCCTTCTGTAGGTGGGTGCTTGCATACTAGTATGAGTCTGTGCCAGTACACTATTGTAAACAAGTTCTTCTTATATTAAAAGAAGACAGAGACAACAACAAAAGGTGGTTTTTCTCTCGCATTGGGTTTCCACCTTAAATCTTGGTGTTCATGTGTGTTTCTTATGAGTGATGGTTTATTCTGTTATTACTGCACATGGTTACTATTTAAATGTTTAATAAAGTACTGATGCACTGATTAAAGATCAACATATGATGAATTAACTGAATCATAAGCTCACTGGATATACAATGGTTTCCTTAAGAACAATTGCGTGCACACGTGAGTTCCATTCACTAAAGTAGCGTATATAAATATGATTATGAAATGGAAAATTTATTGATTTGATAATACTCATTCACCCCCCCCCCAGTATTATTCCCAACAATTGGTATCAGAGTAGGTCCTTTGGAAGAATCTTGATCGCTTGAAGGGGATCTGTAGTAACAATGGGAAAGAAGAAAAAGAAGAAAGTACCTCAAAAGAAGAAGACATCTCAAAGGAATTGTCATAGTGGGAGAGACGTTTGGCTATTATGTGGAAGCAACTCTTCAAATTCAGAATCACCTCAGAATGAAGATGAACAAGTAAGCGAATTATCAAGTTCGAATTTGTTGTCCTCTCGTGATACATTTCTTTGTTCATTTGAAGATAATGAATGTGACAGCGAAAAAACTGGAATTTGCTCTTATGGGTGAAAGGGAAAGAAATAAAATAGAGGCATAATTTAAAAATCTAACAGACACAATTAGAGATCAAAAATATCTAATTGATAAAAGGGAATGTTCCTACAAAGAAAAAGTTACCAGATTAAAAGCTTAGTTGGAGGAAGGAAACAAAGTAAGGAAGCAATACAAGGAAAAAGAAGATCAATGTCAAAAGCTATAGGATGAAGTGACATCATTAAGAAATAAAGTAAATGAAAAGAGTACAACAATCAAAATACTTAAAGATAGATCTAGTTACTATGAAAGTCTTGAAGCTGAGATCGTCTCTCTAAAAGAAGATCTTGAAAATTCAAATAAGCAGAATGAAGCACTACCTCAAATAGATGAAGAAAAAGAAAATGAGATTCTAAAATTAAGGCAACAAGTGGAAGAAGGAAGAAAGGCTGAAGAAATCATGAAGAAGCAATATCTGGAAAAGGAAGAGCAACATCAGGTTGAAGTTAAAAGGTAAATTAGAAGAAAATGATAAACTGTTATGATTTCAAGATAGTACTAAGATTTTGGATAATATTCTTAGTAGTCAAATGTCTCCTACCATCAAAATTGATCTTGGTTTTCATGAAATTGTTGGAGGTGAATCTAGCTCACAAGATGAGGTAAGGAACTCAAATGAAAATTCTGAAATGATAAACCAAGAACAACCAAGGAAAGAAAGTATTCAAATAAAATAATTTACTCCTAACTATGGAAGTGATAATCAATTCTTTCCTCTGATGAATAATGTTGAATGTTTTAGATGTCATAATTTTGGACTTGTTGCAGGTAGATGCAGAAGTAGAATGGTTCAAGCAAATAACCATTACGCATAAAGATCATTAGCATCTAGGTAGTTTAAGGGATATTGTTTTTCTTGCAATATGTTTGGTCACAAAGCCATTGAATGCTATAGAGGGAATATGAAACATATAAGATGTTATTCCTGTAACAAGTTTGGGCATATAGAAAAATAATGTAGGAGCAAATTTCAGCCAAAATACAAAAAGGAGCAAAAATGATCACGTTCCAAGGTATGGAAGAAGAAGGAAGTACAATAACAAAGATGTTGCATAACTTAGTATACAGACATAACAGACTGAGGGGGAGTTGAAAGTGTGAAACATCAGAATTCCAATTCTCATACGCAGTTATCATGAAGACAAGTCGCGTATATAGGTGAGTTAGAAGTTCCACAATCATGTATATGTTGGTTTGATGTAGAAGTAGTAAGACTGACTCAGGAAAAAGTGTCTGATATGGTTCAGCCAATTATCAATTATACTTTCTGTTTTTATTGATGATGGTTACAGTCTATTGATGATATGTAGAAGTGATTTTGACCCTCATAAGTTGTTGACGATTTGATGTTGATGATGATTCTTTGATGATTATTACTGATATATGCAATGATCGGATCTGACGGTGAAGAATTGGCACAGGTTCAGGGGAAGAATATGCTATGCTTTTAATAGTGCATTGTTGGCATTATGTTTAGAAGTCTTTGGTACATAACGATTCTTATCAATGGTGAGGATTCTTATGTTGTTGAAGTGTTCAAATCAAATCAGATCAGATTTATGGATGATTGTGGATGACTCTTTTCGATGATGCATACAATACATATGGTATGTTGCTTACATGGTGATCTTCATAAGGACAAAGAGAAGAACAAAGCTTAAGTACACAACTTCATTATTTGACAAGTGTCATTTCTTTTATGCTGTTGTCATCATGCCTTCAAAGATGCATAAACTTCAAATGGTGCAGTTATGGATAAAGATTCCTATAGTTCTTGGATCTCACATGGTTGAGGATTGTTGTTGTTCATGGTATCAAGAAAGCATGCGAAATGACTATGAGCTCATGGTTTTCTAGATAAACATTGATATCTCTATGATGGATACATATTATGCTTATACATGAATGATTACCTAAATTACACATTGGTAAATAATGTTGGTTGGCCAAGAGAATGATGTTATTGCAGGTCTCATGAAGACATGGCTATTTGAAGACATGGATATTTGGAGACTCGACATACTTAGTCACATAATGATGATGACATCTTACTTCATGATGATAGATTTGATACTTACATATGTTGATTACCATGATTGATGCTTATCAGATGTGGTATATTGGAAAACTCTCTAGTAAAGATACATGGTTGATATATTGAGGGTTGTTATGGAAAAATCATGCAGTTCTTGGAACAATAATGATGGTATAGTCATGGATGATGACTTTGGTGTTTTCACATACATATGATATATTGTGAATGGATTTGTGTTACTACTTGGAGATATGACATATGCTTAGTTGATTCATGGAAGGATATGCTCTACAAAGCAAACATAGCAAGTTGATATTCATGATATCAAGAGGATGAGTTGATATCTATATGAGGCATACTTTGTCACAGGTTGATGATATTAAAGGTACATTGGATTATCTTGCAAACTGATACAGGTTGTTGATCTTGATTCTGCTGACAGATGATTATGGTGCATAACTTATATGGTGTATGCTAGCTGATGATGACTATCATGGTCTTGTTTAGATCATTAGTCCTTGTTATAAAAGTCGTGTATATCATTTGATGTAAAGGTCATGTAAATACCTATCATGTAATTTGTAACCCCACTATACATGGGAAGGATAATGTATTAATGTTTCAGTCATTTATGAAGATTTGGTATATCCCCACTTGGTTGGGTGATTGATGTATGTATGGGCCATTGGTGATAGGAGGGTCGTAGTCACATAGTTCAGTTATAGAGTCATGTTATTCTATTGAAAAATATCTTTGCAGACTCTGCATGTGCTCAGGGGGAGCATGGCCAACATAGTGCATATATAAGGGGGAGAATATCTCGCTCTGCACTTTGCCTTTCACGTCAAAGGGGGAGATTGTTAGCATTATGATACAGGTGTTGTCCTTGATGGCAACTCACATATATGATGAATGATGGTAGTTCACAACTCAATAGGTTAACAACAAAGGATTACAGATCAAACTCCAAATTGAAGAAAGAGAATGGTTTAAGAAGTATAAGCTGGTTCACCTTCCCTAAGTAGCATATACACGTGGGTTCACAGAATAAAAGGAGAGTATATGTATGCATGCAGTTTGACAGAAGGAAAAGCACGTATGGGATGGAAAATTAAGGATAATGAATACCAGGGGTTCCTACCATGGTATTGACCCATGGTAATGAGAGCGGCAAAGAATATTGATACCATCAAAGAATACCAACAACATAACTATGGTTTTGGTCCGAGGTATTGGAAAATGATCTAAGTATATGAGAAGGAGAAGATCAAAGGGCTAAGCATGCGAGTAATGAATATCTTATGAAGAGTTAGATACAAAAAAACATGCACATTATGGGTTTCTGGTGCTTTTCTTGATCTGAACTAAGGATGCACTTAAGTGGTTGATGATGGATGAGATCTAATGATGGATCGAGATCATAAGACCTTAAATGAATTATCATTCTGTGGTGTGATAATGGATATTCTAAATCTAATTGCTAACACATGTTATATTCTTTTAATGTTATGATCTGAGTATGTTTGAATTTTGGAGTAGAAGTTATGAATTATTATTTGCAGATCTATATGTTGGTTCGCCTTGGTGACGGTGTGTATAGACACTGGTTAGGCACTTTGAAGTAGTGTATACATTATGAGATATGATGTTTGAAGTTGTAGTTGGTGTTGGTTGTTGATGCAGAGTTCTCGGTTCAACTCTGTGTTCTGGTGACAGTGATTTGATTTCTCAGATTGATTGATTGTGATTTTCTCCAGTGTTGATGGGGTTTCAGTGATTGGTTGTATTGCAGTGGTGATTTATTTTGAGCTTCAATGTTATTGATGGGTCTAATATGAAAATTGGATGAAACGTGACATTCATATTGTATTGTTGTGTACCAAGAGTATCCAGTCTGAAAATTTATGAAATGTGGTCCCTTGAGGAAGAGAGAAGGTTGTAGCCTTCTGTAGGTCGACGCCTACGTACTGGTAAAAATATCGGCTAGTACAAGAGCTAGATGTTTGGATATCCCTTCCAGTAGTAGCTGGAGAATGAGTGAAGGTTGGAGCCTTCTATAGGCCGGTGCCTATAAACTAGTAAACATATCGGCTAGTACAAGAGCTAGCGGTTATAACTCCCTTCTAGTAGAAACTGGAGAATGAGAGAAGGTTATAGCCTTCTACAGGTGGGTTTCTGCATACTGGTATGAGACTGCACTAGTACAAGATTGTAAATAGGTTTTTCTTATATTAAAATAAGACAAAGACGACAACAGCATGTGGTTTTCCCCCCGCATTAGGTTTCCATCTTAAATCTTGGTGTTCACTTGTGTTGCTTATGTGTGATGGTTTATTCTGTTATTACTGCACATGGTTACTGTTTAAATTGTTAATAAAGTATTGATGCATTGATTAAAGATCAACATATGATGAATTAACTGAATCATAAGTTCGTTGGATATATGTTGGTTTCCTTAAGAACAGTTGCATGCACACATGAGTTCCCTTCACTGAAGTAGCGTATATAAATCTGAGTATGAAATGAAAAATTTAATGATTTGATAATTCTGATTCACCCCCCCTTCTCAGTATTATTCCCAACAATTGGTATCAGTGCAGGTCCTTTGGCAGAAGCTTGATCTCTTGAAGGAGATTTGTAGCAACAATGGGAAAGAAGCAAAAGAATAAATCACCTCAAAAGAAGAAGACATCTCAAACGAACTGTGAGAGTGGGAGAGACAATTGGCTATTATGTGGAAGCAACTCTTCAGATTCAGAATCAACTAAGAATGAAGATGAACAAGCAAAATAATTATCAGGTACGAATTTGTTGTCCTCTGGTGATACATTTCTCTGTTCATTTCAATATAATGAATGTGACAGCGAAACATCTGAATTTTCTCTTATGGGTGAAAGATAAACAAATTAAATAGAGGCATAATTTAAAAAGCTCATAGACACAATTAGAGATCAAAAAGATCTAATTGATAAAAGGTAATGTGGCTACAAAGAAGAAGTTACAAGATTAAAATATCAATTGGAGGAAGGAAACAAAGTAAGGAAGTAGTACAAGGAAAAAGAAGATCAATGTCAAAAGCTATAGGATGAAGTGACATAATGGAAAGAGTACAACAATCAAAAGACTTAAAGATATATCTAGTTACTATGAAAGTCTTCAAGCTGGGATAGTCTCTCTAAAAGAACATCTTGAAAATTCAAATAAGCAGAATGAAGAACTACCTCAAGCAGATGAAGAACAAGAAAATGAGATTCTCAAATAAAGGCAACAAGTGGAAGAAGGAAGAAAAGCTGAAGAAATCATTTAAGAAACAATATCTGGAAAAGGAAGAGCAATATTATGTTGAAGTAAATATCTTAAAAGGTAAATTAGAAGAAAAGGATAAACTGTTACGATTTCAAGATAGTACTAAGATTTTGGATAACATTCTTAGTAGTCAAAGTTCTCCTACATCAAAACTGGTCTTGGTTTTCATGAAACTGTTGGAGGTGGATCTAGCTCACAGGATGAGGCAAGGAACTCTAATGAAAATTCTAAAATGATCAACCAGGAACAACCAAGGAAAGAAAGTATTACAAGAAAATCACTTACTCCTAACTATGGAAGTGATAATCGGTTCTTTCCTCTGATGAATAATGTTGAATGTTTTAGATGTCATAATTTTGGACATGTTGCAGGTAGATGCAGAAGTAGAATGATTCAAGCAAATAACTGTCACACATAAAGATCATCAACTTCCAGGTAGTTTAAGTGATATTGTTTTTCTTGCAGTATGTTTGTTCACAAAGCCATTGATTGCTATAGGGGGAATATGAAACATATAAGATGTTATGATTGTAACAACTTTGGGCATATAGAAAAAGAATGCAGGAGAAAATTTCAGCCAACATACCAAAGAAGCAAACACCATCACATTCCAAGGCATGGAAGAAGAAGGAAATATAGTCAGAAAGATGTGGCATAGCTTAGTATATAGACATAACAAACTCAGGGGGAGCTAAAAGTGTGAAACTTCAGAATTCCAATTCTCATACGCAGTTATCATGAAGACAAGTCATGTATATATGTGAGTTAGAAGCTGCAGAGACACGTATATCTTGGTTTGATGTAGAAGCAGTAAGACAAACTCAGGAAAAAGGGTCTGATATGGTTCAGTCAATTATCCTTTCTGTTATGATTGATGATGATTACAACCTATTGATGATATGTAGAAGTGATTTTGACCCTCATAAGTTGTTGATGATTTGATGTTAATGATGATGCCTTGATGATTCTTACTGATATATGCAATGATCAGATTTGACAGTGAACAGTTGGCACTGGTTCAAGGGGAGAATATGATATGCTTCTAATAATGCATTGTTGGCATTATGTTTAGAAGTCTTTGGTACATAATGATTCTTATCAATGGTGAGGGTGCTTATGTTGTTGAAGTGTTTAAATGATACATCATGCTATGCTGCAGTCATGAGTTTCCTATGGTCAAATATCTGATTATACTTATATTGCTTGAGCCAGTTAGTTGTTATTTAGATGATATTTATGGATGATTATGGATGACTCTTTTCGATGATGCATACAGTACATATGGTATGTTGCCTACATGGTGATCTTCATAAGGACAAAGAGAAGAACAAAGCTAGAGTACACAACTTCATTATTTCATAAGTGTCATTTCTTTTATGCTGCTATCGTCATGCCTTCAATATGCATAAAATTCATATGGTGCAGTTATGGACGAGGATTCCTATAGTTCTTGGCTCTCACATGGCTGACAATTGTTGTTGTTGATGGTATCAAGAAAGCATGAAAAATGAATATGAGCTCATGGTTTTCTAGATACATATTGGCATCTCTATGATGGATACATGTTATGCTGATACATGGATGATTACCTAAATTACACATTGGTAATTAATGCTGGTTGGCCAAGATAATGATGTTATTGCAAGTCTCATGAAGACATGGCTATTTGAAGACATGGATATTTGGAGACACGGCGTACTTAGTCACATAATGATGGTGACATCTTACTTCATGATGATATATTTGATACTCACATATGTTGATTATCATGATTGATGCTTATCATATGTGGTATATTAGAAAACTCTCTAGTGAAGATACATGGTTGATATATTGAGGATTTTTATGGAAAAATCATGCAGTTTGTGGTACAATAATGATGGTATAGTCATGGATGATGACTATGGCATTTACACATACATATGATATATTGTTAATGGATTTGTGTTACTGCTTGGAGATATGACATATGCTTATTTGATTCATGGAAGTCTATGCTCTACTAAGGAAACAGGGAAAGTTGATCTTGATGAGATAAGAGGATGAGTTGATATCTATATGAGGCATACTTTGTCATAGGTTGATGATATTAAAGGTAAATTGGCTTATCTTGCAAACTGATACAAGTTGTTGATCTTGAACTGTTGACAGATGATTATGGTGCAGAACTTATATGGTGTATGATAGTTGCTGATGACTATCATGGTCTTGTTTAGATCGTTAGTCCTTGTTATAAATGTCATGTATATCATTTGATGTAAAGGTCATGTAAAGACCTATGATGTAATTTGTAGCCCCACTATGCATGGGAAGGATGATGTAATAATTTTCCAATCATGTATGAAGATTTGGTATATCCCCACTTGGTTGGGTGATTGATGTATGTATGAGTCATTGATGATAGGCAGGTCATATTCACATAGTTGACTTATAGAGTCATGATATCCTATTGAAAAATATCTTTGCAGACTTTGCATGTGCTCAGGGGGAGCATGGATAGCTTAGTGCATCTCTACGGGGGAGAATATATTGGTCTTCCCTTTGCCCTTGATGTCAAAGGGGGATATTGTTGGCATTATGATACCTGTGTTTTCCTTGATGGAAACTCACATATATGATGAATGATGGAAGTTCACAGTGCAACAGGTGAACAAAAAAGGATTATGAATCAGACTCTAAAGATTGAAGAAAGAGAATGGTTTAAGAAGTATACACTAGTTCACCTTGTCTAGGTAGCGTATACATGCGGGTTCTCAGAAAAAAAGGAGCGTATACATATGCACGCATTTTCACAGAAGGAAAAGCACATATAGGATGGAAAATTAAGGATAAAGAATACTAAGGGTTCCTACCATGGTTTTGACCCATGGTAATGAGCACAACAAAGAATATTGATACCATCAAAGAATACCAACAACATAACTATGGTTTTGGTCTGAGGTATTGGAAAATGATATAAGTATATAAGAAGGAGAAGAACAAAGTGTTAAGCATGCAAGTAATGAATATCTTATGAAGAGTTAGATCAAAAGCAAATATGCATGTTATGGGTTTCTGGTGCTTTGCTTAATCTGAACTAAGGATGAACCTAAGCGTTGCTGATGGATGAGATATAATGATGGATCAAGATCATAAGTCTTGAAATGAATTATCGCAATGAGGATGACATGCTCTACGAATTGGACGAGAAATGAGAATGATGACCCAAATCGGAGATTATGAAATGGATCAAGTCATCCTGGATTTAGGCTCGGATGCAAATATACTACCTAAGCAAACTTGGGAGTGTATAGGCAAGTCTGTACTGCAATGGTCTCCGATTCAACTACAAATGGCTAACCAGCAAAAAGTCTTACCAATGGGCTAATTGCAAGGAGTGACAGTGGATATTGATGGTGTAATGACCCAGACCGATTTCGAAGTCATAGAGCTTATCGATGATAGCAATCCTTACCTTGCTTTGCTTGGGATTGATTGGGCCATCGACATGAAAGGAATCATCAACTTGAAAAGGTGCATGATGACTTTCAAAAAGAAGTCACTTCACATAGTAGTTCCACTAGACCCAGCAGAAGGGGAGTGCTACATAGAACTCGTCGTGACGAGGAAAATAATGATGAACTGGATTGCATTTATCAGATAACGGTGCAGAACCCCAGTCAAATGCATTACAATGACAATAGAAGAACCTCATGGGAACGTGAGAGTATCTGCACTATTGATTCTGAGGAGGAGAAAGAGCACTGGCAGAATCGATTCCAGGGAGTTACAACACTCAGCTGTAATAGGGTGACTCAATCGGCACGATGTGAAGAAAGACACCAGTCGAAAGAGCAATACGCGACCACTAAAGACTAGCTCACATGTGTAGTACAAGAATCGCCCAGTGTGTCGGCAGACAGGGCATGCACATCGATAGAAGGATCGGGGAAGCTCAGACACATGAGAAGTTTCAACTACGAATTAGAAGATATGCGCAGTGGTTAAGTTGGCACAAAACAATAGCACGGAGAATACAGGTGTATGGCGGATGACTGACACCTCAAACAGACCAGAGTGGAAAACAGGATCATCAAGCTAGAGGGAACCTCCCCCATACAGCCCAATCAGCCATTATAGGCATAGCTTCTCCCACTAGAGACGACATCTGTGACATGATTCACCAATTGTGGGCTGCCATTCGGCATGCAAAATGATGACTTGATGAGTTGGAAAAAACTAAGGCCCGAATCCCTGACCACAGTATGGAGTTGGAAAAAGCCATCGAGAAACTTCAATTAGAAGTAGCCGCTCTAGATGATGAAAAGGAATGGCCCAAGGAAACCAACATGGCTAGCTTTCCTACCTTGATACGGTTGCTCCAGAAGCCACAGGGGCGCGCAAACCATAATTTCGTGATAGAAGTAGGAGGACATCTAGGATGCTCGCAACCTGGTCAGTGAGGAACTGGGGGACCTGCAGGAAGGGTTTGCCCTTTTGACTATCCGTCGAGGGTTCAATCCCAACACCCCAAGCAGTTGGAAGAGGGTGCGTGACTATAAAACAGGCTGCTATACAATGCTGCGATATGACCATCGGCCCCGTGCAGAAACCGCATTTGCGATGTTGGGGATTCGTGGCTACAAAGGAAAGATGGAAAGTGACCATTAAAGATATTGCTCATGGTATGATGGCGCATTTAAAGCACCTTGAAGTAAGCAGCGGGCCATTAAGGCAAAAGCATAACCATCCAAATCACATTTATGAGCTATCACAAGAACAAGCTGCCGATTTTTGGGTTCAATCGATATATAAACAGAGCAAAGGTCACACCACCACGTCGTACTGTCTACAAGAAAATTGACCCATATTATCTACATCATGAGCAACAAGGAAGTTGAAAACAGTGCATGGTTTCTGGCATTGCCACAACAATACAAAGATGTCATCTTGAAAGCTCAAAGGCCTACCACCGATAGTCCACAGCTAGAGTCGACGCAGGAAGCAGAACACTCTAAATCCCCACGGACGCCGAAGACCAAGAAGAAACCTCCACTCCCAGAATCAGTTCAACTGTTGCCACGACAACTGTAGGTTGGCAAGTCCACAATGAAGGAAAAAGGTAAAACTGTTATCATTGATAGCGAGGAAGAAACAGAAGAGTCTCCCACGAGGATTGAAGAGGACATCTCTGAGGAAGACCCTGTACAGCCAGTGTGACGACCCAAGTATATGCCTGCACGGACACTCGAAGAATGTACCTAGATGCTAACTTAGTCAATTGATATGTTGACTATCTTTCAGGAAGATCCCACACTCCGCAGGTTGGAAGTAGAGGTCTGGGAACTTCAGTATGCCTATGACAACTGAGGAGAACCACGCTGACTGTTGCTATCCCGCAATGGTTGGCTAAGATGAGGGAGGTGCAGGACATGAAAATCCAAGCAGAAGCTGCACGACAAAAGGAAGCCATGGTGAAAGCTCCTATCCAGCCATGGTTGGATGAGGCATTTGAAATTTCAACCACCATAGAGCATAAGGTAGCACACATGAAGGCCGAATGTGCTAGGATGGATACAGCCGAGATAGGGGCAAAAATATCGGTACCACAGGTGGAATAAATGCAGCGCATGACAGAAGAATTTGTTGCTAGTACCAGCAATGCACATAAGTTGTTGACTGATCTCTGCGCAAAGATGGATGCACCAGCTCAGTGACTTGGGACGAGTCACGATGATTGTGTTGGGGGATTGTTGGGTAGTGAAAGCCCCATGGAATGAGTATGGGGTGCGAAGCCCAAAATTTTGGGTAATATTAGGGTAAAAGACTTCGCGGAAAGAGTGAAGCGCGAGCTATAGGAGGTTGAGTCAAAGGGTAGTCCGCCTGAAAATATTGTAAAGAAATAGTAATAGAGTAGGCCCGTAGTGGGATCACGGGTCAAGGGAAAGTATAAATAGAGCGAGGCTCTATGAGGGAAAGGTAGTTTAGTTTTGTATTTTTGGTTCTACGATGTAATAGGTGAATAGCCTACAAGCAATGGTAAGTCCGAGTCAAGGGAGTAGGGTAGAAGGTAGAGGCTCTATAGCTGTGTGCGTAGAGGCCTGGAAAGTCCGCATTTGTGTGCGTAGACCCCTACAGCTGAGTGTGTAGGGAGGATCTCGATGTATTGTTGAAGACTAATAATAAAGATAAGTTTCTTATGAATTCTGTGTTGATTGCGACTTTACTGTGTTATGATAAATAAACTATTATGAGTTCTGCATTTTCTACGGTTGAATACATGTGAACTAGGTTAATCTTGATTTGAAAAGTAACCAAAAGTAATAAAGGTTTTCTTAAAGACCATTTTAACTAGATCAAACCAGTAATAAGTGATTCAATCTGTAATAAGCATGATAAGGGTATTCCAATCTGTGTGGATTTGGCGTAGCATGAGGATGCAGAGTAGCGCGCGAACCCCAACCCACATCCAAGACATCCCCAGGGAGTGGAAACCTGGTTCCAGCACCCTCCCCTGCTACCTCGGGTGAGACCTCAGTTCACGCTTCGTGGGCTGTTACCGAAAGGGTCAGTAGCTGCAGGATTTGTTTGGCTAAATAATTCTTTCGAACTTGGGTCAAGCCCATATAAGCCAACATATGGGTTTCTGGTGCTTTTCTTAATTTGAACTAAGGATGCACCTAAGTGATTGATGATGGATGAGATCTAATGATGGATCAAGATCATAAGTCTTGAAATGAATTATCATTATGTGGTCTGATAATGGATAGTCTAGATCTAATTGCTAACACATGTTCTATTCTTTTAATGTTATGATATGAGTATGTCTAAAGTTTTGCAGATATATACGTTGGTTCGCCTCAGTGAAGGTGTGTATACATGCTCGTTAGGGACTTCAAAGTAGCATATACATTATGAGATATGATGTTTGAAGTTGTAGTTGGTTTTTGTTGTTGATGAAAAGTTCTGGGTTCATCTCTGTGTTTTGGTGACAATGATCTGATTGTTCAAATTGATTGACTGTGATTTTCTTCAATGTTCCTGGGGTTTCAGTGATTGGTTGTATTGAAGTAGTGATTGATTTTGAGCTTCAATGTTATTGATGGGTCTAGTATGAAAATTGGATGAAATATAGCCTTTATATTGTGTTGTTGTGTACTAGGAGTATCCAATCTGAAAATCTATGAAACATAGTCCCTAGAGGAATAGAAAAGGTCGTAGCCTTCTGTAGGTCAGTGCCTACATACTGGTAAACATGTCAGCCAGTACAAGAGCCAGGGGATTGGAGCTACCTTCCAGAAGCAGCTAGATAACGAGTGAAGGTTGGAGCCTTCTGTAGGCCGACACCTACATACTAGTAAACATATCGCCTAGTACAAGAGATAGGGGTTTGTAGTTCCCTTCCAGTAGAAGCTAGAGAACGAGATAAGGTTGTAGCCTTCTGCAGGTGGGTGCTTGCATATTGGTATGAGCTTGTGCCAATACAAGATTGTAAACATGTTTTTCTTATATTAAGAGAAGACAAAGACGACAAAAGTGGGTGGTTTTTTTCTCCCACATTGGGTTTCCACCTTAAATATTTATGTTCATGTGTGTTTCTTATGTGTGATGGCTTATTATGTTATATTGCACATGGTTACCATTTAAATGGTTAATAAGGTACTGATGCACTGATTAAAGATCAACATATGATGAATTAACAGAATCATAAGTTCGCTAGATATACACTGGTCTCCTTAAGAACAATTGTGTGCACATGTGAGTTCCCTTAACTGAAGTAGCGTGTATAAATCTGATTATAAAATGAAAAAGTTATTGATTTGATAATACTGATTCAACCCCACCCCCCACGCACCACCCCCCCCGCAAGTATTATTCCCAATAGACTAAGTATGCCTTGTCTCCAAATAGCCATGTCTTCAAATAGCTATGTCTCCATGAAACCTACAATAACACCATTCTCTTGGAAAATTTTCTTCATAAGAAGATATTTTATACCAACATTATTTAGCAATGTGCAATTTAAGTAATCATCCATGTATCCAACATATATATAGAAATATGTATTGAGCTTCTCATCAATGAGAAAAACAAACCATGAGTTCACAGTCATTTGTCAAACTTTCTTGATACCATCAAAAGTAACAATCCTCAATTATGTGAGAGCCAAGAAATATAGGAATCCTCATCCATAACTGCACCATATGAAATTTATGCATCTTGAAGGCATGATGACAACAATATAAAAGAGATGAGTGACACTTATCATCATCAATTAATGAAATTGTGTACTCAAGCTTTGTTTTCTCCTTGAACTTATGAAGATAATCATGTAAGAAACATAACATATGTACTATATGCATCATAAAAAGAATCATCCAAATCATCTGAATCATCCATAAATCTGATTAGAAGCATTAAAACAACTATGTGGCTCAAGAAATATAAGTACCATCTATGATTTCATCATAGGAAAACCATGACCGCAACATAGCAAAACACTTCAACAACATAAGCATCATCATCAGTGATAAGCATCATGGAATACCAAGGACTTCTAAGCAAACATAATGCCAACAATGCATTATTAGAAGCATATAAAATGCTCCCCCTGAACCTGTGCCAATTGTTCAATATCAGAATTGATCATTGCATATATCAGTAAGAACCATCAAGGCATCATCATCAACCAGTTATACATCAAGTCATCAACAACGTATGATGGCCAAAATTAATTTTAAATAGCATTAAAAGACTGTAATCATCAACCATCAAAATAGAAAAGATAAATGATAATTGACTGAACCATATCAGACCCTTTTCATGAGTTTGTCCCACAATTTCTTCATCAAACTAACATATACGTGATTGTGCATTTTAGAAATCGTGTATATACGTGACTATACTTCATAAGATCTACATATGGAAGGTGGAATACTGGACTTTCACACTTTCAGGTCCCCTTGGGTCTGTTCTGACTGTACCTGGTCCTAGAATTGTTATTCAAACATCAATTCAAGGAATAAAATTACCATGATGGTTCTTCATGAAAGGCTCCATTTAAATCTTCTCTATGTACCTTTCTTCTTCGTCTTCGAATGAGCAGAGAGAAAGATCACACCTTACCTGAACTTCCTTTCCTTGCTTATTGGTTAAACCATCTTTTTCATATTTTCTGATATCAGTGTTCTTATTTGGTTTCTTACCATATTGTATACGACAATTCATAGACTTCTTCCTACATTCTTTTTCTACATGCCCAAACTTGTTAGAAGCATAACATCTTATATGTTTCATATTCCTTCTATAGAAATCAATGGATTTGTGACCAAACATATTGCAAGAAAAACAATATCCCTTAAAGTACCTCAAAGCTGATGATCTTTCTGTGAGATGGTTATTAGCTTGAAACATTATACTTCTGCACCTAGCTGCAACATTTCCAAAATTATGTTATATAGAACATTCAACAATATTGATTAGAGGAAAGAATTTATTAACACTTCTATAGTTAGGAGTAAAAAAATATCTTTGAAGACTTTGTTTTCTTGGTCGTTGATGGGGTTGAATTCTTATCTCCTTGTTGAGCATTTGAGATTTTGCATTAGAATTCCTTGCCTCAGTTTGTGAGCTAGATTCACATTTAATAGTTTCATGAAAGCCAAGATCAGATTTGATGGTAGGATACCTTTGACTACTAAGAATATTATCCAATATCTTAGTACTATCTTGAAATCTTAAAAGTTTATCCTTTTCTTCTAATTTACCTTTTAGGATATTTACCTCAACATGATATTTCTTTTCCTTTTCTAGATAGTACTTCTTCATGATTTATTCAACTTTTCTTCCTTCTTCCACTTGTTTTCATTTGCGAATCTCATTTTCTTGTTCTTCAAATGCTTGAAGTAGTTCTTCATTTTGCTTCTTTGATTTTTCAAGATATTCTTTTAAAGAGACGACCTCAGCTTCAAGACCTTCACAGTAATTGGTTCATTCTTTAAGTTCCTTGGTTGTTGTATCCTTTTCATTCAATTGATTTCTCAATGACTTTACTTCATCCTACATCCATTGACATTGATCTTCCTTTTCCTTATACTTCTTCTTTATTTTCTTTCCTTCCTCCAACTAAGTTTTTAACCTGGTAACCTCTTCTTTGTAGGTACATTTCCTTTTATCAAATAGATCTTGTTGATCTCTACTTTTATCTATGATCCTTTTAACTTCTACTTCTATTAGATTTCTTTCACTATCACCCATAAGAGAAAATTCAGTTGTTTCACTATCATATTCATTATCTTCAATATTGCAAGAAGAGAGAAAGGTATCATGAGAGGACCAAAAATTAGTACCTGATAATTATTTTGCTTGTTCATCTTTATTTTGAGGTGATTCTGAATCTGAATATTTGCTTCCACCTAATAGCCAATTGTCTATAATAATGTCACTGTCTCTTTGAGATGTCTTCTTCTTTAGAGGTGCTTTCTTCCTTTTCGTCTTTCCCATTGTCTTGATGGATCTTCTTCAAGTGATCAAGCTTTTGCTAAAGGGCCCACTTTGATACCAATTATTGGGAAAAATACTTGGGGGGGGGGGGGGGGTTTGAATGAGTTTTTTCAAATCAATAATTTTTACATTTCATATTCATATTTCTATACACGACTTTACTAAAAGGAACTCGTGCATGTACGTGAGTGTTCCTAAGATAACTAGCGTACATCCAGTGAACTAATGATTCAGTTAATTCATCATATGTCGGTCTTCAGCCAGTTCATCAATACTTTATTAAACATTAGATAAATAGTAACCATGTGCTGTAAGAACAAAATAAACCATCACACATAAGCAACACACATGAACACTAGGATTTAAGGTGGAAAACCAATGCCGGAAAAAAACCACTTGTTGTTGTCATCTCTATATTCTTTTTAATATAAAGAAAATTATTTTTACAATTGTGTACTAGTACAGAATCAGCTAGCCCGTAGGCACCCACCTACTGAAGGCTACGAACTTCACTTGTTCTCCAACTCCTACTAGAAGGGAGCTCCAACCCCCTGATGTGATCACCAACTACTACTGGCTGGAAGCTTTGACTTCCTTACTAAAGGCTACAATCCTCAGCAACATCCATGGACCATGTTTCATAAATTTTCACACTAGATCCACTTGATACAACACATATTAAATTGTAGGCCACGTTTCATCAAATTTTCAGGCTAGACCCATTATCAACGCTTTAGCTCAATATCAATAATCAAATTATATCTCATCACTATAACACAATCATCAATATTTGGCACAACTGAATCAACCAATCACTTAAAACCAATCATCAATCTCTAACACAATTGAATCAACCAATCACTGAAACCCAATCATCAATCTTTGACACAACTTGATCAAGCAATCACTAAAACCCAATCATCAATTTTTGATACAACTTAATCAACCATTCACTGAAAACCCAATCAATTGACACTTAATCAAAACTCAACCAATCAACTGGAACAATCCTATCATTGTAGCTAGTACATAGAACTAAACCTAGAATACTACATCAAAACATTGAATGAACTGTAGTCCTGATCATTCAAATGCCAAAATGTATACGCTAGTTCACTTAAGACAACCCATGAGCATACACGGTTTTCTCTATAGAAACTTGTGTGCAGATCTTAATATACTGAAAATGAAAAACTTGACCATTGCAATTCTGGAAAGAATACTAAATCATACTCAGATCTACTACAAAACTTTCAACCAATCACAAAACTATCTCTGATCTTCAATCACAATTAGAAAGTAGTCTTAACATTCTTCAATCAATCCATAACTACATTCAATGTCATCACTCAATCATTTCTACTTTAGACATTATCACTTAGTCCAGATCAATTATGAGGACATCATTGATAGACAATAGAGAAACAATAGCATTGATCAGATTGATTAGTCATTTATTAACAAAAACACCTTACTTTATATACACAACTTTGAAGAACCTAACCCACGTGTATATGCACTCTTCCCGAGACCAACCAGCATATAGATCTAAAAATTTTGACCTAAAATTGTGCAACTCTTTAGAACTTCGGAAAGACCCAGATCATAATATTCATAGATAAAAACATGCATCATTACTTAGATCTAGTTAATCCATGAGCAGATAATACAATGAAAAGTAATTTTAGGTCTCATGATCATGATCCATAAATGTATTCATTAGTGCATAATTATTTCAGATCTATTGGATCTTATTTGTCATCAAAATATCAGGTGCGTACTTAGTTTAGATCAAGCAAAGCATCAAAAACCCATAACATGCATATTTTCTTTTAATCTAACTCTTCATAAGATTTCCATCACTTTCACACCGAGCACTTTGATCTTCACCTCTTTATATATTCTAGCCCTTATCCAATACCATAGGTCAAAACGACATTAGTGCCGATGGTAATCTTTGATAGGATCAATATTTGTTGTCGTGCTCATTACTATGGGTTGATCCCATGGTAAGGACCCTTGGTATTTAGAATACCATGGTGAAAAACCATATGCTACTTTTCTTCACTAAACTCGCATGCATACATGACTTGGCTTAACAAAACCTACATATAGTTCTTGAACTTCCAACTTTATCATTTCTCTGAATTGAATCTTCTAAATTGTCATGCATTCTGTCACAAATGTATTCATTCTGGTTTTCTATTGTATTCATTCTGTCACCTTTGAATTGACCTGTGAATTTTGTTACGTGTGAGTTTCCATCAAGGACAACACATGCATCATAATGCCAACATTCACCTCCACCACAACATCAGTTTCACCCTCGATCTCAATTCAACCTTTTCCATTACCAACCATAATAACACCCCAAAGATCCATTCCCACTCAACTACCTACACAACCATTTCATATTCCCAATAATAAAACACCTCAATCCACTTACAATGTTGAGGTATTGCAAAATGATTCTCCAGCTACCATTGAAGAACAACAACCAGAAGAAGAAGAAGAAGAAGATAAGGTCCAAGAATCATGGATGCTTGTTGATAAAGAGCATTTTTTGGAACCTGAGATTGAAAAGTTTCTTGCATTCCTATCACCAGATTCTATGAATGAAGATAACATATTTGAAGACTTGCATGACATGATTGCAAGAAGCTAAGGAAAATAAGATTACATTGAATCTTGGTTCAAGACAGTCATCGGATCCCAGTACTCCATTCTTCAGTATCTTCTGACATCATATCAATCAAGGCAATTGGTCTCTCATATATCAAAGAGTATCTTTCAAACCTGCATATGAGTTTATCTATCATTTTGTTACACACATGGTTCCATTGGAAGTATTCATATAATTGAACAAGATTTCTTTTTCGATTAGAGTAGGACATATAAAAAAAAAGTAAGGAGAAAAATAAGTCCTATTGTGAAAACTAGCTTGCTGGCGCAATTGGACATGAGCTTTGCTTGAAAACCAAGAAAATGGAAAGCAAAGTTCACAATAAGTTCTGCAATTTTATGATGGTTTCAATCTTTTATTATGGTTCTTCAAATATTTTTTGGTTCTATGCTTGAGTTGGCTGATGTGGGATTCCTTAAGGCCCACCTTCCAATAGATCTTGTCCCATCGACCTCAACACCTTATCTGGGATCAAGATCTAGATTATTTTGAGTGCCTTGGAACTTGCATACATCAATGGCAAGCCTCCTTGTTGACAACAATGGGAATACAACAATGTCTCTTGATTGTCAGATCTTGCAGGTGACTTGACTTCAACACATTCATTCATCCCTGTCAATATTCACTCAGGTACCTTGACACTCATTTACATTATCGGTGAGTTGTCTCACATTTGTTAATGATTTTCATCATTGATTGGTAATACAATGATTTCTTTCCATGCTTGACTTTGGCACATTGATCGCATGGTAAGAATTGTACCATGAATTTTGGTTTTGATGAAGACTATATGGTTTATGGAATCAGCAACAACTTGTAGTAGCATATTTTATTGGTTTCTTGTAGTAGCATGTTCATCTTGTTATCATTCAATAATAGTATGATGATGCCACTACAACTCATTTTCATTCATTTCCTTTTCAAAGAAAATTAATAAAATTAGGCCTATTTCAGTGAATATGCATTATGTTTCATGGTTTCTACTTCATCATGTAGTACACAATTCAAATCAACTGTTCAAACATGGAGAAAACAACTTTTTGAAAAAATTTACAATTTTTGCAATAACTACGGAAAGTTGTAGTTTCTGCAGCTATTGTTGTAACATCTTTTTTTTTGCTATAGCAACTTGTTCTAGAGGCAGTTTTGGAACAAATATTACAAGAGATTGGAGCAGAAATAAAAAATTCTGATCTACTGGGTTTTCTTAGAATATCATAAATTGAGTAATAGGCATGCAAAATTCCAGAAAAATGCAATTTTCTAGGACTTTCCAGTGGGTTTTTAAGGCATATTTTCATTTTTCACCACTGTGCACAAATTAGGCCAGATTTCGGTGTTTTTGAACAAAATCATCTTTTCTTCATCAAAATGGGGTTTCGAAGGCATGTGGTAGTAAAAAAGATAAAAATACACCATTTCCCTTTTGAAGAACTCAATTTGGCCTTAAAATGAGCTCGTGGCATATGTTTTTGTTGCAACATTGGGTAGCGTGAAGGGTGAAACAAGGCAGAAATTGATTTGACCATATCTTGCAAACCATGCATCCGTTGGTCCTGAAATTTTTATGGTAAATGCATTGAGTTAGGTTAAATAAATACACAAAATTTTAAGAAATTATAGTGTGTAGTTTTCAAGAAATTGGCCAGTTTCACCTGCAACCATTTCTCATTTTTCTAAAGATCCATGCACCCATTTGATAGGATTTTTTTTGGGAATATGCATAATATTAAAGGTAACAACCTCAGACGATTTAAAAAGAATAGGATTTACTATTTGAGATAAACTAAAAAAACAAGTCTGCTACATGAAAATATGCATTTTGTGGAGCAAGGTCGAAGTGATGGTCAACGCATCATGGAGTAGAGTACCCAAACCAAATCAGTCATCAAATCATGTTCTATTCTTCAAATCCAACAAGAAAGCTTGAGGTAAAACTAGCCTTAAACTTTTTAATTTGTAAACTTTTTGGAAATTATAATAAAAAAGCTATTGTAAAACATGTGATCTATGTATTTCACCCTATCATATCCACAGTCTTCAAACCATTTTCTCAATTCTTCATTCATATTCTACTTTTCATGAATAATCAATCCCAATAATTGTCTACAACCTTCATACCTTAATGGATACTCTACAAACCTCGTTATGGTTGAACCTCATCCCATGATTGCATAATCTTTTCTTTCATAAGGTCTTATGTTTGGCCTAGTAATAATGTTGTCTCGCACCATTCTCTTGTTTAACTTTCTGTTCTTGCTGCAATAAAAATTGATTCATACTTATTTGATGAACAATTTGACCTTTTTTGCCTTCATATGAGACTAATTTAGAATATGGAGATGATTCTCTTAATGAAACATCATAGTACATGTTTGTAGCACATGATAAAAAAAATACGGAGCACTTAAATTATGTGTCATATTGTTCGTCTTCAAATTTTTAATGAAAAACAAGAAATGATGAGTATAGAGACACAATAAG
Organism: Pinus tabuliformis; assembly: GCA_031772625.1. Lineage (NCBI taxonomy): Eukaryota > Viridiplantae > Streptophyta > Pinopsida > Pinales > Pinaceae > Pinus > Pinus tabuliformis. The sequence goes on from CM062818.1 coordinate 227,387,641, forward strand.
AAGAATGTTGCAACAAGGCTTTGTTCACACACTCTTGAGATCACTTCGAAGCATATTTTAGGCTTTGATAAGTTGTACAACCCTCACCAACAACTCTTATTTTGTGTTATGTGCAACTCATCTTGTCAGAGATTCACAATGGGAAGTTTCCTTGCATTAACAAAAAAATCACTCATGTTTCACATGAAGATCATTCATTAGTTGGTGAGATATTGAAGAAACAATTTCACAACACTGTTGAAGTAGGATTGGCTGCTATGAAAAATGCTTCTATGCATGGATGATTAGAAGACAAGCATTATGGGCTGCAATTTATGATCATTTCCATCCATGCTAATGAGATGAATTTCACAAGGATGGAAATCACATTCTATGGATGCAGTAAGAGTCTTGATGTGTTCTTCACAATATGGAATTCTACCAAGGATTGAACAAATTGTGCATAATTAAGTAGTGACAAGAACCTCATAAATAGTTTCCAAGTTTTTGAAAAATGTATATTAAAAAAAAGCCATGAATTTGCAAAGGCTTTGACAATAATGAAAAAGTACTTGGATTTGCTACTTTGTGGGCACCCTTTCCCTTTACACAAGTTGTATATGATGATGTGCAAGGAGATAATAAGTAATGCAGGGATGTTTTTTATTAGAGAAGAACAAATCAATAGGCATCACTTCTACCTTTATAGTATCCATAAGCAACCTAGTATGTGAAGACTTCAACTTGTTTGAATTTCGAAGGAGGATGGGTAACTCTTATTTCTTACTATAATGACACAACAAGTAAGTGTAGAAACAAAGATTTATGCTACAATATTAGTAATATTGAAAAACAGATAGAGAAAAGTGTATCTTATTGAGATAGAGAGTCAATATTTCTTTCTTGGAGCTTTGGTCAAGGATTTATTTGAAATGACGGAATAAAGGAACATAAGGAACTAGTTGGATTATGAAACTTTGAAATGCTTTTCTTGCATGACAACATGCAAAATCTCCAGTGTGGGGGAATGTTGGGCCTCCAATTTGTCATAATTTTGCTGATGGAACCATTAATTTTCTCATAATTCCATTCACCCATTGCCATCATTTTTAACCATATTTCTTCATAAACGCACCAAATTCCTACATACATGTTTACATGGTTTATTGTTATTATTTCCATTATTTTTAATGAATTAAGAAGGATTTTGCATGGTTTTACTAATGACATTTTAGCAAGATCAAGTTTCTACAGTTTTGTCAAGTTTTCGTAGCTATCTCCATAGTTGAGGTAGTAGCACCACTCTAGAAAGAAATTTGACACATGTAAATTGTTTCTAAAGGTTTCAATATGGATTTGTATTGATCAAACTCCACCGAACTCGCACTTGTTGACCTCCAACATCAAATCAAGGGAAAACATGGGTTTTGTTCCGAACGGGCCCCATTATTTTTTTCTTGAGTGTTTTTCTCAAATTCATTACCATTTGAGAGATTTTCAATTTTTTTTTGGAGACTTATTTTGCAGTTTATGTGGCTAAATGATTTTTCAATTTGTCAGTTAATGCACAGTCAACAAAGAGGCCAGAACGAGTTTTTCTTTAGAAAATTTGTGGCAAGAAGGTCATTATGAACATATCCGGGCTCATATTTTATCCTAACATTCTTCAAAACATATTTGATTTTATTCTCAAATTGATTTGTTGAGATCTCATGTCCATAATTCATGCAATGAAAATTCTGAGTTTCTAGTTGGTTCAGAGATCTATAAAATATTGTAATCTATTTGATCAAGAGGATTGTTATTGCATTGAAACACTTTGTTTTTGCAAATACAAACTCTGTTTTTGTTTCATTCCTTTGTTGTGCATGGTATCGATGCATATATAGTCTTGTAGAGGAGTTGTGTTATTGCCTACATCTCCCACGAGGGGGGCCTTGAGTTGTAAGGTTTTCATTGTTTTAAATAACATTTTTAATTCTGCATTTTATATAGTATTTTACTAATTGGTTAGTTTTGATTTTGAATTCAGGTTTAGATTGAGTTTGAAGCAAGATTGTTTAATCATTTTTTTGTTGTAGGAAGAATGAGTGAAGCTGAGACGTCTTATGCACATGAAACCAACTTGATAGAGTGTGGATTGAAGTAGATTTGTAGTGTAGTTCTAGTTATTAAGTGAAGAAGACTTCAATTTCCAATTGGTGTGATTGTAGAGATAGTTTATTTTTGAGTAATTTAAATTTAATTTCATAAGCAAGTGTGATAATCTCCTTTTTGGAAGTGTGATCTTTCATTTAAGAAAAGTGTGATCTTTACTTTGAGCAAGTGTGATAATTTTAGTGTGACCTTTCTTTTAAGAAAGTGTGGTTTTATTATTTTGAGCAAGTATAGTGATTTTGGTTTGCAAATAATTTCTTTCAAGCAAGTGTGATCATTTTCATTTTAAGAGTGACATATTTACTTTCATATAAGAGTGATAATTGTTAGGAAAACATGTGCATAACAATATCTCAATTTAATTTAGGAATTGCTTGAATAATAAGGACTTCTAGCACATACAATGCCCATACACTTCATCATTATACTATCCCTAGTTGACAATTTATGTAAGTAATTTAACATCAATTAAATTACCAAACAAGTGTTTGTGCTCCTTGTGATCTTTAACTTTGTCTTCAAGCTTCAACTAATTGTTTCTTAGCCCTGAGGCAAGAACTAAACATATCTCCGTGAAATATTTAGAATGTTTAGTCTTTAACTCAAATTCGCTAGGTGTTTATTAGATCCAAGGAAAGAACCTAACAATGCTCATACTACTCCACACAGTATTTTTGTACAGGTCCAAATAACCCCCCCCCCCCCCTTACTCAACTCCGAACGAGTGTGAGAACTACCATATAGGTAGTCTTCGATTGATACGAATTCCATTAACCACCATTTCCCATTACCACAACTCCAATCATAGTCTCCATTATCATCACAGTCTCCTCAACCTTTAAGCAACACCACATTTTGGCCACTCTACCTATCCTCCAAGCTCAGGTAACCCCACACTTTGAGTAGTCTACATGTCCTCAACCATACCTCTAATAAGGTAGGTGTGATTTTTCAACACTTAGTTGGTGAAAGTAGATGAAGTGTATGCACCGATTGGTTTCCTATCCCGAAGGTATCCCTCAGTGGCATATGTGCCTAATTATTTGACCAAGGATTCCAACTAGTAGTTAGTATACTTGCTGGTACCAAAACCAACATTTTCAAGTCATAAACATAATATAAACATGGGAAATCATGATCATAGTAGCAATTAAAAACAATAATTCCCACATGCTCAACGGATCCCTCACATGACAAGGGATCTCATTGGATAACCTCATTGTGTTATCCCAAACTTTCCATTCTCTTATTCAATAGTTTTTATGAGTATTAACCAATCATCCTTAAACAGAATGTTTCTCGACAATAAATTTGTCAAATACAATGGAATTGCATAATTTCATTTAATCATTATCATGTTCATGAAGTATAACATACTCACATAGTTTTAAGGTTAGATAACCTTTTGGTATCTATGAAAAGCATGCATAACATTGAAAGAAATAGTTTTGAAGTTTAGCAAAGGGAATTTCATCTAAGGTGGACTAGGTCCACAATTAAATAAGGCCCATGATAGTAGTATTTAAGTAATGTAATGGTGCCTGATTAAAGAAGGTTCACTAGATGGTTAGGAGGTAGTTATGATTAAAGTATCTTAAGTAGTTATAGATAAGGATGGAGTCCACTTTATGAGAGGTGTGGAAGTTTATTGTATTTTTATCTTAGCTAATAAAGAGTAGCTAATAAAGACGTCTCCCTCACAAAGAGGTAACTGAACAAGAATGGACTCCTTCCATAAAAGGATGAATTGTAAGGTATTGTTGTACATTAAAGGTTTTGATATTAATAATGTATGGAGAATTTCCATCTTATTATTGGATAACTAGTAGGTGATAGCAATTTTATATATACTATGGATAACAGGTGGTATTGGAGCCTTTCTTGGGCCAGAAAGAATTTATTTTTTATATTTTGTAGGGTTTCAAAGGAAAACCCAATGTTGTGACCCCGAGATCAATTCTTGTAGACTTATAGGCATAACTTGAAGAAACCAATTATATTTCAGAGTTCCTCTCAAAAGGAAAAATTGAATTCAAAATCAAATCCATCTAACTTGGAGATATATTTTTGGGTTTCTCTATTATGGTCTTGTAGACTGCAAAGCATATACCTTTTGAGATATTTCTTGTATTTTCACTAAAACAGGACCATTGGAAAGATGATTTCATGAGTTTTGATTTGACATATCATATGTTACGCTTCTGATCAATATCAAGTGAACTACAACTCTTTCATATTTATGCTCTCAAACCCTAATGGATGTTAAAAATGGTAATGAGGTGGAACATGAAATTGGATGCAATGATGTTATTGGAAAAAGTTGTCCAACATGTGTCTAAGGGATGCCAAGGGAGAAGATATATCAAAGATATACTTGCTAAATCTAAGGAAACCTATATTATTGAGTCCACATACCCTTGCATTAAGGAATAATATAACTAAGAAAGATATTTGTTGTATGATTTAGAGGATGATTATGATGATTGGTATATGGATAGTTTCCATTTTTTGAATGAAAACTATGTTCATTTTATATTTTATCACTATACTCCACCTTATGTAGAGAATATCTTTGAGGGAATTTAAGAGCTTGTTATGACCACTAGTTTTCAATTTTCCTATTCTTTAGTACTAGTGTGTTATGTGGATGATTTTTTGGGTATGGATGGATTTACATATTTGGATCCACATGACCAAGGTAGTAATTTTGAGATAAATTTATGTTTGATATTGAGTTCATGGATCTTTAAATGGGAGTCCACATGAAGACTTCAACATGGAACTAATTTTAATGTGGTATTCATTAGTCTATTTCAACATGGTGGCTAACAATCATACATGGGACCTTAGCTCTTTAATTTATTACAATATTGTAGCCAAAACCCATCCATGGGATCCTAGAGTTTGATTGTACCTCCTCACATCAAATGTTGAGGGTAACACATGGAATGTTGGGATCCTCCATAGGGGTGTAATAGAGGGTTGAAGAGCCTGTAGTAGAGAAATAATAATGAAGGAAATTCAATGTAAGGTGGACTAGTTCCACAATTACATAAGGCTAAGTCAACTAGTATTCAATAAATTTAAAGGGGCATGATTAAAGAAGGTCCATTAGTTAGTTAGGAGGTTGTTATGATTATGGTCTCTTAACTAATTATTAGATAAGGATGGAGTCCTCCTTATAAGAGGTGCAATATTTATTGTATTTTAAAATTATATTATTACGAGGTTTCCCCATTGAAAAATCAAGTGAATGGGAGTGGATTTGTTCCATAAAAGTATCAATTACATGTGTTTCCTGACCTTAAGGGTTTTGATAACAATAAGTCTGCATAATTGCTATCATATTATTGGATATCTTATAAGCAATAGCATTTTCAAATGCAAGGTAAATGATATTTTTACTACATCCCTTGGTCTTATTCACCCAATTCGATAACTAGTTTGAAACTTCTAGCTATTGGTGTTCTTCACTTGTACACAAAGAATGAAACTATAAAAGAAATACATAAAGCCACAACAATGGTTGAATTTGAACACCCATAAAAAAACAAAGAAACAATTTTGGTTTAAAAGTAGTATCAAATGCATATGATATATTCTCACAAACATAAACATAGAAATGAACATCAAAGAACTAAAATTTTACCTTGAAACCCCAAACATGAAAGATAACTTTGAATGTTTGCATAGATTTCATTTCAGTGATCTCTAGTTAGAATGTATCTTGTGGTCCGTTATTCATCCACTTTGAGAGAAAAAGTAGAGGAGGAAATAGGGATATATGAAGCCGTGGGAAGAATAATAGGAATGCATTTTCACTTCCCTTCCTTAATCCTTTTTCTCCTTAATTTTTTTTTTCATTTTAATCCTCTTTTTTCATACTCACTTTTACACTTGAATTGGTTTTCTTATTTTATATACAATATTTAATTCATTGAATTAGATTGTAGGTACCAGGTCTTACATTCATTCATTTGTTTAAGTACATTTCTGTCACACATCGTCATTTTAGTCTCCAAAATCTTGAGGGAAACCAATCTAGAACAATGTTACTTTTATTTTCTTCTTTGGAACATAGATTTATCTCTAGCTCCTAGATACATCTCTGGCTCTATCTCTAGCTCTCATTATTGGCTCAATGTTTCATGATATGTACAAGTTTTCTCACTAACTCTCAGCTCTAAGAAATCTCTAAATCTTAACTTGTAATCAACATTCCTTTCCATCTGTCTCAAAATCAAAGATAGTCCCTCTTATAAACCATTGAAGCCAAGTGGTATGATGGGTATTCTTATTTAATGTGACCCTAGCACAATATCACATTATTCTAAATTTTAAACCTTTTATAGTAATGTAATAAACACAAATATTTTGGAATGAATAAATAAGTAAAACAATGGAAATCAAATATTACACAATATTTCAATTAGGGGAATTTTTAGGTCAATTTTTTTTTAAACAAAAGAATATAATAAAAAAGTCAACTTTGAAATAGCCAATAAGATAAAAGATGATGATGACATCCCCATGGTTAAATATTTTGGAGGGAAAAGCAATTTTTTTTTTTTTTTTTTAGCATATATCCTTATAGATTTACTCAAATGTCAAGTGTAAGAACCCATTAGATAATGAATTAAATTCCACATCCAATGAATACCCATTCTGCATACTTTTGAGTTGACCTGCACCAAAAAATTTTAAAATACATGAAAAAATGTTTGTCTTGAAAGGAACACATTTTTTCATGTATTTTCAATTTTTTTCAATGTGGGTCTACTAAAAAATATGTAGAGAGTAGGTATTCGTTGGATGCATAATTTTATTTTGCACCTAGTGGGTTCCTACACTTGCATTTAATCAATCTATAAGACGATAAACCAAAAATACAATTAGAAAAGGTAGTTTTCTTTATATTCCTTTAAAAAATCATAACTCTTAGTTTATTACTTTACTTAGGAGCCCATGTTAGACCTCAAAATTTCCCTAATCACCCTAGAAACCCAAAATATGAAAACCAAAAAGTCATTTAGAGATAAACCTCTAATTTTTATCATCAATAAACTACATTTTATCAATACAATATATATGATCCTACAACATCCAAAACCCCTAATCCATTGAAAAATATTGGATTACAACCTTAATTCATAAACTAAAATTATAAAAACATTGGTTGAAATTCCATGAGCCATAAAATCACCAAAAGTAAAAATCATGTGTCGAAAACCACTAAAAACATTCACAAAAAACAACCCAAAAGAAAACAAATCGGGATCTCTTCTCCCTCTAAAACCCCCACACAAAAATCACACATGGGTTTAATCATACAAGGAATATCTCATACCCAATATTCTCCCACTTGTTGCTTTCTTTGCTAACAAGGGGTCACATGATTACAAGATCAACATTCAAGAGTGGAGATTCCCATTGTTTCTTTACACCAAGAGAACTCCTAAATGCTCACATATTTTTTTAATGAATTTGTAACATTCTTCAAAGAGTCCACCTTTTTTAGAAACAAATTATTTCCTTTATCCATGTCTCTCACAAAAGTGATATTGAACATCAATATGCTTTGTATTAAAAATGATAGACTATGTTCTTTGCAAAAATATTACACTACGACTATCACAATCTAGTCTTACAATGTCCTATACAGACCCAATTACTGAACGAAATATCTATAACCATACACATTCCTTACTTGCATGATTGGCTAACATGTAATCAACTTCATAATTGAGAGTGCCGCTACATATTTTCTCTTGGTTATGGAACTAATTACTCCTCCAATTAGGTTAAAAACATAACCACTTATAGATTTTTCGATCCAAATCTCTAGCCTAATTAAGATTAACAAAGCCATGTATATATAACACTATATATTCTCCAAGTCTTCATTGATATTAAATTGCATAATATGAAGTTCCATGCAATTACTTGAAAACTCTCTTCACACTTGTCTACTTCTCCTTCCCTGGTTTCAATATATAGCTACTCAAAACTCGTAATACATGTAATATTTAGTTTCATTTAAACCATTTCATACCTCAAACTACCAACAACACTAGAAAACGAAACATGATACATGTACTCTTTCTCTTCCCGTGTCTTGGGAAATTAATCTATAGATAATTTACACCTACATGAATAGGGACTGCATATTAAACCTCCACAATGTTGTCTCAACATATTTCATTTGATTCAACCAATGTTTTTTATGTGCTAAATCTCTTTTAATTTTGATGCCCACAATAAGTTTATAGATCCAAGATTTTTATGGAAAACAAATAATTTTTTACTTCCTTGATGATTTCAATGTTGTTTCCAATTAGCAACATATCATCCACATACAAGAATAGATCAATAAAATAAACAACTACCAATTTGAAATACACACAATAATTAGTTTTTCTCCTTTTGAAACTAATTTCCAATATATAAGTATCAAAATTTTGATACCACATTCCTGGAGATTCCTCTTATACATATACGTACTTTTTTAGCTTGCAAACCAACTCTTTCTTACCTTTTACCATAAAACCTTCTATTTGTTTCATGTATATTTATTCTTCTAGATTCCCATAACAAATTTTGTCTTCACATCCATCTATTCTACTTCAATATCCAAAGCAAAAATAATAAAATAAAATAAACCTAATATATGTTAACATGAGTAGGAGAAGAATTCTCCAAATTAAATTTACTTTACCTAGGAATAACCTTTGGCCACTAATTGAGATTTGTATTTATCCACACCTTTTTCATTCAAATTCTTCTTAAACACCCATTTCCTACCAATGGGATTACTTCTAGCTGGAAACTCAACTAGATCTGAAGCCTCATTCTTGTCCAAGGATACCAATTCCTCAACCATTGTCTTTTTCCATAGTTTATCATCCTCTAAATTCACTACCTTCCTAATAGTTCTAGGATCATCACTAGTAATAGAGAAGAAAATCTAGAATACAAATTAGGTGGAAGATACATTTCTAGTTTCCTTCTTTCCTAACCCAATATCTTCAATACCAGAGTGCAAGGATATTCTTCTTTTGTATCATTTTCCTCTACTAGGTTACATTCTTCATCCTGCAATATGAACTCCACTATATATGGCTCTTTTTCCCTTGGTGGGACTTCCTATTTGAAAAAATCATTGACCTCTCTAAAGAAAACATCTTGATTATAAACAACCTTCTTAGTTTATGGGTTCCAAAGATTATCATTTCGTAAGCCAATTTTATAACCAATAAAGATGGATTTTTTCATCTTTATTTTCCAATTTACTCCTATTTTACTTTGAAAATGTACATAAGCATCACAACCAAAAAATACAATATGTTTAATAAATGGTTTCTTTCAAGTCCATGCCTCTTATGGAGTGTTGTAAACTAATGTTAATGAGAATGATTGATGTACCAAGTAACACACAACATCCACTACCTCTTACCAAAACTCCTATCCTAACTTGATACCATTGAGCCTGTTTCTTGTTTTTTCCATTAGCATCATGTTAATCCTTTCTACAACACCATTTTGTTGATGTGTATATGGTGTAGTCTTCTACCTTTCTCTACTACACTATTTACAAATTACTGGAATTCATTCTCATAGAATTCTCCACCGTTATTTATCTTTAACAACTTGGTTTTATTCTCTATCTAATTCTCCAAAATAGCCTTGAGTTATTTAATTTTTATAAAGAAATTAGATTTCTTCCAAAGGAAATAAATCCATGTATTCCTAATGAAATCATATATGAATGAGAGATAGTACACATATTTTTTAGTGGTGGAATAGGCGTTTCATAACACATCACTATATACTAACTCTAAAATTCCCTTAGCTCTTCTAGCTCCTACTAAGAATATTACGTGATTTTGTTTACCATAAATACAATTTTCACATAACTCAAGATCTATAGTGCAATCATAGATAACTTAAACCATACATTTACTATGTAGTGTTTGAAGAACATTATGACTAAATGCCCTAGTGTCTAATTCCATAGCATTATATTTTCTAATGACAATAGGAGTTCTTTCATATTCATTTCCACCCTCATCGATAGTAGAAATATTACACCCATTAGTGATATTTATTCACAATAGGTTATATAGACTTCTAATTCAATCTCCCCTTAGCAACATCATTTCTCCTTAAACCATCATACAAGTTTCACTTTCAAACATAGTAATTGCATTTGCATCACTCATCTTTCTTATAGATATTAGGTTTCCAACCAACCCTAGAATACGTAGAACACTAAGGAGTGCTCTAACCCTTCAATCCTTGAGAATCAAATCGACTTTTACTTATCTTCTAATCCTAGTTGTCCCTAGTTTTCAAGTCATATCCAATGAAATTTTCACCTCAATAACACCTTTCATATCCATAAAAATGCTCGTTATGGGGAATAATCAATGGAGGCACCTAAATCGATCAACCATACATCATGATAAACATGTGTGCTTGAACAAGCCAAGTAAACACCCCCTCCTTCCTCCAAGAAGATATTCTCTAAGTTTGGAGGACCATAATTAAATCTATTCCCTCTCTCAATTCTTTTGGATCTACAATTCTTCGTAAAATACCCTTCTTTACCACCTCTCCAACATTTCCTTACAATTTTTCTTGGAGATTTAGATCTAACTCTAGATTTAGATCTCCCACCTAAGAAATTATTTTTATATCTATTCTATTAATGTTCTCTTATAGATAAGGAATTTGAACTATAAATTTCCATGTTTTTCAGCCTTTTCTCCTTCGACAACAAGGATAAGACCACATGATCAAAACTTAAAGTAGTTGAATTACTATATATGGCTACAAACACAATATCCGATGGGTCTAGTAAATAGAAAAATAAACTTATACACTTATATTCATCCAAAATAATAATATAAATAGACAATAACTAAATTACCTCAGTATTGGAAGAATTTATATGCTTTGTCACAGAGTCTCCATCATTCATCCTTTGCTAATATAGATTCTTCTACAAGAAAAGTTTATTTACCAGGGATTTAGACAAATGCAACACCCCTAACTTATACCATAATTCCTTGGTTGTAGCTTCTCGAAAAATTTAGTAATATTGAATACAAGAGAATAAACCAAATTGTACTCTCTTCCTTCTAATCCAACTGCCTCTAGTATTTGATTGACAATTCCAGAAGCATGGTACCTGGATCTACAATGATGCATTGATTTTTGCCTAACCAAATATCTTCTATATTAATCTTCCACTTCTAAAAATTTTACCCATTAAATTTCTCAATCTCTATTTTCAAAATACTCTCCATTATTTTACATCACAAGAAGCACCACTACAAAATTCCCATTACAATTAGGTTTATCACAAATCCAAGGTAATTGAACCCTTAGCCACAACGGTGGCCCCTGTTATGTGGAATTTTGCATCTACGGATAAACACAATTTCCCTAGGTGGGTATATACACCTAGAACAACATAATTAAAGCGTTTAACCTTTTTCTATAGAAGATAAATAAGACAAGGGACCTACCTGTTATCTTTCACTTTCCCTTTGTCTCCTTTGTATGGCTCCCGTCGCTCATTCTAGAACTTAATCCGCTCGACAAGTACCATCAATCATAAACAGAGGACAAAAACAAATCAAAGCAAGAGATCTATATACTATAATCAAATGGAATCAAAAGGATTTACACATATAATCATCATACATAAAGACAATAATATGGGAAAAGGTGTAAACATATTTATTAAGTAGAAGGAATAATTACAACCATGAAGTCAGATCCATTGTCTCTCTTCCATCTTGGGTTCCAAACAACATCACATCAAAAGCACAACACTTAGGCAACATAACAATACTTGCTTATAATCTCAAACCTCACACCAACAATATCTCCTTACACATTCTCAAAGTCCAACCCCTAATCACTTAGATGAGTGCTCTATTTATAGGAAAATGTAGGAGGTTTGGTCATAAATGAGGGTATTGAATGGCCTTCCAAACTTAGAGTTAGTTTCCATGGAGGAAGGTATGAGAGGATAGGACATTACTTAACTCATTCCCTATCCAATTTCTTCCTCATAGGAGATGATAAGTGTGGGAATCTTCTAGATGGATCAAGAAGATAAGAATATTCCTAGAACCTTATGATGATTTCGCTCAATCTCGCCTAGTGCAGGTCAAAGTGGGCCTAAGTGCTCTGGAAAGAACCCTAACATGGGCCTACCTGCACTGAAGTGCACTTACCCCTAACCAAGGCTGTGCTGGTCCCTCAAGGAGGCATTTCTGGAGGGCTTCAGTCCAAGAAACTCTTAGGGAAGGAGGCATTCAAAGTGATGACTTGTCTAGGGAATGTATAAACTGAATTAGGGTTTGATGAGTCCTAAAAGTACTGATATTAATGATGGGAGTGATGTGCCCAAATTGATCTGTAACAGTTGCCCCCTAAAGCATGAAATCAAAAATAATAATGTCAAGTGATATGCTTTACGATGTGATGACGAGGTTCCGAAGTGGATGGTGACCTGCATCGATTACAATACATAATATCATGATACTTTGATTTTTTCTCATGAATTGCTGAGGGAAGGCATACCCATACTCAACATATAAACTTTCATTACAAGTACATAGATAGTCATCTACAGATATATATACCCATGATTTGATGACCATCAATGTGAAGCCACTGTATGGATGATTTAGTACTTTCTTGAAATCGCACCCTAGATGGATGAAACTAGATCTGGGGTCTTCTATCTCATTCAATCGTTTTCTCAAGTACGAGTCTAACCATTTGAATATGTGATCTGAAGTTGAACATGGGGAGACACCGCCTGATTACCAGCCAATGATGTAAGTTGTTAACAGACGCGAGAGAAATCACCAATAATGATAATTATCCTCAAGGTACTACAGTACATTCTGCATGGTGTGAATGGATGTTTCGATGTCAAACACCATACAAAGTCTTTCGATCAAAGGCCAGTGATTTCAACCTACCACCGGAGGCAAGAAACTTGCCATTGATGTATGCAAGCCTCAAGGTACTGGAAGGCTGTTTTTAAGTCAATTTCTTGGATAATGTGCTAATGTCAACAAGAAGCGAATCGTCACTGGAGGGCCTTGATGTATCCCACATCAACAACATGAAACGAGTGTAATGATTTTGGAGACAACAATTGATCACGACACAAGGTTTAGGAATGGTGGTCATGAAAATGAAGGTTTATGAGTATTGCAAAGGATGAATTTAACTAAATGACTTCTCTTGAACATGTTGGCAACACTAAATGAATTGGTAGCATTGACCCAAAACCAAAGTAATGTATGGTATGATAGACCAAGATATGATGACCATCAAGCATATATCCCAACCCAAATAGTCACAATGATGAAGTGAAAGTGTCATGTTCAAGAGTGACTTGTTGCCATAAAGTGGTTTACCCCTTTTCCCATTTTCCCCAATCATTGCTGACCAGTACCTCTTTATTTTTTATCAAGCTTGAGAAGGATAACATATTCTTGTTGTATAATTCCACCCTTCGGGTCAATTCATCGCTATGTGTTGTTTTAACAAGTCTAGCAAAGGTGAAATTCAGCCTTGTCATCATGGACAAGTTTGTCGCTATTTGATGTTTTAACGAGTTTAACGATAATGATACCTTGGTCCCTTTCATGTTTAGAGAGTTTGAAAAGGGACAAAAAGAAAAATCCACAAGTTCTTTTCTGTAGATTTGTCTCTCGAGTCTGAAAAAGCATAAAACAATACAAGAGAGAACCTATTGATCATGTTCGATCAACGTATTCATTTTTCGTAAATAATCTATCCCAGTCCGGAAGAGGACAAGTTCTTGACAATATTTTCATATTTCAAGAGTCTGAAAAGAGCTTAAAGAGGACTCCAAGGGGGTTCCCTTTTCGATGTTTAACAGAACTCAAAAAAGAGATAAACGTATGCTCTATGGTCAAAGTACAATTCACGATCGGGCATGTCAAATTCTGTAAGTCAGCTATAAATATGTTCAAAGCAACACCAAATGGAGCAAACATACCTGTTTCATTGGTAAAAATAGGTAAATACTAAAGTTTACTCATTTAATGATCATGAAATAAACATAAAAACAAGAATTTACCATGTTATTTTCACCATTTGATATTTACCATTTAGTTTGTGCTTTGACCCTATTTTTTACCTCGACCTTCAGCAGTTGACTGTGAGATATTGTGTGGATCATTTCTCATGCCATCCAAACTAGGTAGGAGATCTACCCCTCCTCTTTCTTTTCATGTCATTCTTTTACAGTGTCATGCAAGTTTTTAAGGTTTTTAGGGCCCCTAGGGTTAGAATATTTCACCCTGGGATCAGTGTAGGCTTTCATGTCGAAAAATGTGCTAGTAAGCACCCAGATAGAAGGGTAGCTTCACTGCATCACACTATCTACTTGCCTGTGCTGTGCTAGGCAAGTTTCACAAACTTGTTTCACTTGTTTGGCCCAAAATTTCTCCAGTTTTTTGCATGAAAAGGATCCTAACTAAGCTTATGGTTTGATTTTAGGCTTTCAATGGATTAGAATGTCTATTACTTGGTGAGAAAGAGAGAATGAATAACAAGACATGGTTTCCCTAAATGATCCGGGTACAGTTGAGGCCCTCAAAATATGTGGGTTTCTCAAATACTTTAGGTTGTCTGGAATAAGGCAACAATCAGAACTATTGTAGTTCTTATTTCATGCATGGGATCCAATAGACTAACTTTTTCGCATAAGGGAAAAGGTGGTCCCTATTATGATTGATGATGTTTACTTTCTTACAGGGTTGTCGAGACGTGGTGCCCCCATATCTCTTTCAGGTTCTTCCCGTGGAGGGGAATTAGTGAGGGACTATGCTCGACAATTTTGTCGGCCAGGTACACAGCCTAGCAAGGACTGAAAGATAATCATCAAAGATATTCGTGATTTTCCCTTGAGAACAATCCTTTTCACCATCACAAAGTTGGCAGATAGTGTGACACTTCATTTGGCGAATAGATCATACATGCAGTATGAACTTGAGTGTCTTGAGCCAACTTTATTCAACTGGTGTGAGGCAGTAGTTTCTCCATTGAAAGAGCATCTAACAAAGGTAAAGAGTGGTAAGACAAAGAACTTTTGGCTGTGGATCGCTCTTAATTGCTTTTACCTTAGAGAGAATTCCATCGATGCAACCTCAGCATGTAACACTGGGTGTAGCTCGTCCTAGAGATCCATGGATGCAAAGGTGGGTCGAATTGATGGCTAGACATGCTGGTAAGTCATCGATTACATTTTCTACTGCATTCTTCAGTTGGATCGATCGAAAAGACATTGTGATCGAGGAGCATCCATATGCAGGGATGGATTTTCGTGGAGATCCAGAGTTGAGTTTACCAGTGAGCACTCAATGCGGTGCTATAGGTAAATTGTTTTTGACCAAATGTTTTTGGATTTTTAAGATTCTACATGTTTTTTCATTTTGATTCTCCAAGACTAAATTAAAATTGTTTTCATGCATACAGATGTTGGTACTATTCAACCTATGAGACACCAACAGGAGGCAAGTCGACCAACGCAGAGAAATGTTGGGAGAGCAGTTCTCTAGGATTGGGATTTGGCCGAGACACTGACAGAGTTGTAGGATCATTTAGAGGGACTAACCCTTGGTGTTCTAGATGTCCAGATCAAGGAGTTATCTATGAGGCTGCAACACCATACTATTGGTGTTCCTAGCCGCTGGATGTGGCTCTTGTGCATAATATCTCAGGTTGTGACCTATTATCATGAGCATCATGTTTTCGGGAAAAGTGTCTATTCAGAACGACCCTATCCCACTGGGTTGTGATAGAGACCTCAGAAACAAACAGGGAAAACTACTCTTGTATTCTCCTTTATGAACTATAAACGAAGAGGAATAGGATGAACCAACCTATGTCTTGCGCTAGTCCTTTGATCCAATCTCTCTTCTCTTTGACAGCTTCCAGCTACCTGCTTCCTCACTTGCCCAGCGTCACCAAGTTCCTGCAAGATCACAAAAGAAGGAAATTACACAAAGACATGGATTTATGTTCATAAAAATCTTAGGATCAGATTTAAGCTAAACATACAAATATAACAAACATCAGTGATATACAAGCATGTAGGAGAAACTCAAATAGTTTTATTGATAAAACAAGAAGATCCAGGAGGAGTTATAACCGATGATTCCTGATCCAGCATCAACCTCCCAGCATAGAATCCCTTCATCACCTCCAACAAAGCATAAATCACCCAATACTCTGATATCTATCTCAAAACCAACAGCAATTCTCTGCAATGTACAAAATTCCAGCCTCTGGATCTCTTGGTGAGGGATCCATATATAGATGTATGCAAAGAGGATGAGTCAGCTCATGAATTGATTAGTGGCTTCTCTCTGTCAGTTCTTGCTTCCACTTGGAGACTGAGAGCCTCTTACTCATCACTGGTCGAATTCAGTGAGGCAAGTGTCATTGGAGAAGGTTCTGGAAGCTTCCATTGTCTCTCCACCTCGTGGAATGGCTCTGCCACTTGTCATTTCCCGTTCAACGCACCCTGGTAGTGCATTCACGTGCGTTGCAACGCACCTAGCTAGTGTATTTGGGTGCTTTGCAACGTAGCTAGCTAGTGGAGCATCTGAAATGATCCTGATCTGACTAGTTCTGAGCAGTTTTTGGTGGAGAACTTCTGGGAGAAGCTGTAATTTGTTGACCTTGTTTCTTTAGGAGCTGGAACAACACTTTTAGGGACTTAGGATCCCTTGGTTTATGGACATTTCATGCTTATAGCTGTAAGGCACAAAAATGTCTATAACAGTTGCACCCTAAAGTATGAGGCCGTTTATCGGGTGAAATGCTTTATTAGGAGGATCCGAAGTTCTTCTAATGCTGGGGAGGAGACCTGTAATAAGATACAATACAATACATTGTTTTCATACTGTTTTCATGATCTAGCTGAGGCGGGCATTCCCATGCTCAGCTTTATAAATTCATTTTCATGTACATAGGACAGACAATCGTCTGATGGTAGACTGATGATTCTGATGAAGTCATCATCCTTTTGGTAGGATGATTATCTGTGCTGCAATGCTGTACATTTCAATGTCTTTATTTTTCCTGAATATATATCGTAGCCCGAATGGATGAAACTAGATCCGGGGTCTTCAATCTCGTCCGATCTTCACTCTAAGTACAAGTTGATCCATGTGAGAAATGTTTTGAAGTCGAACATGGAAAGACATCTCTTGATTACCAGTCAATGATGTAAACTGTTAACAAGCGCGAGAGGAATCACCGATAATGATAATGACCCTCAAGGTACTGCAGTACAATTCACGTGGTGTGAATGAAGGACTTGGCATTGAACACCACGCAAAATCTTTCGGTCGAAGGTCATTGATGTATACCTGTCGCCGGAAGTGAGAAACTTGCCATTGAGGCATGCAAGCTTCAAAGTACTGAAGGGGTGTTCCTAGATCAACTTCTTGGATAATGAGCTGATGTCGACAAGAAGCGATCCGTCAAAGGAGGGCCTTAATGAATCCCACATCAATGACACGGAACGGAGCAAATGATTTTGATGGAGGTGAAAACGATCTGGTGATATACGGCTCAGGGTGGCGGTCATGAAAGAATGAAGTATAATGTATGGTAGTGGATGGGACACGGGTGACTTCTCTGGATGACTTCTCTTGAACATGTCGGCGACACTTATGTGATGGATCGGTAGCATTTACCCCAAATGTGGATGGTATGGCGTGACCATGGTGATGTGACCGGTGAATGAAACAACCCAACCCGACTCAGGCACGGAGTGGAAGTGTCATGTTCAAGAGCGACTTGCTACCAATAAAGTTTCTTTGAGTTTTCTTCCCAATTTTTCCCCAGTCATTGCTGACCAGTACCTCTTTATTTTTTTCAAGCTTGAGGAGGATAACATATGCTTGTTCTATAATTTTCCCTTCGGGCAAACCCATCGCTATGTTTTAACGAGCCTAGCGATAGTGAAACTCGTTCTCGTCTAAAGACAAGTTTGTCGCTATTAATCTTTTTAACGAGTCTAACGACAAAGATAACTCGGTCCTTTTCATTTTTAGAGAGTCTGAAAAGGTATGTAAAGGTAACTCCAAAGTTCCTTTTTCGTCATGTAATCCCTTATGTCCGAAAAAGTATAAAACAATACAGAAGGGATGAGTTTTCGATAGTTTTAACGAGCCGAACAAAACAAGCGCTCGATCTTTTTGTGCAATAATCCCTCAGGTCCAAAAAGATTAAAATCTAGAGGAGGGATAGCACTTCCGGATGCTTTAACGAGCTGGAAGGCCAAAAATCGGCAATCTTTTCATATTTTACGAGTCAGATGAAAAGAGCTTAAAGAAGACTCGTCTTTTGAGGAACGAGTGATAAAATGGGTAGCAGCTGATTCCAGGTAAGGTTTGGAATTTTCCAATCACGGCAGTGTCACAAGGATGGCTAGTGAAATCACTCTTCGCAGCTGTTCCTCAAAATGGGTAAACAATCAAATGGAGGTGAATGATCGGCCAATGGAAAAGTGGAGGTGATGGTGCAAACACGACCAAGGCTTTAATGGCTGAAAATGCTTCATTCATGGTGGTTATTTATCGGAGGATAGTTCATTTTTTAACGAGCTTAAACGTGGGTGGAAACATTTGCTCGATCTTATGTTTATTTTTTAATGAGCTTGAACTATGCGCTAAAACTGCTCGATTAATCCAGTCATATGATAAGAATGTCTCATATAAAAACGACAACTTTTAGATTTTTGCCCCACATCCTTTCTTAATGCAAGTTAGGAAACGACTAATCCAAAAAATAGATAAATAATCGTTGTTTCACTTGCATGCCCCCAGGTATAAAATATGGTTTCAAGGTTACCCCTCAATTTGCAGACAAAATATTTGTTCTATCGGGAGAGGCTTACCTCTTACAGGTTACCCAAAGATTGCTCTATTCACAGTGCAAACAAAACACTTCCTCGGCGATGTCTACCGAAATAGACAAAGGTGAGTGGCGAGATCAACCAACTCTCATAACTTTGACAAGAGAATCTTATTCTAGAATAACCCCTCTTCCAATCACGGACGGGGTACAGATTAGTCATATTCTCCCGCGGAAACCTACTCTATACCCGAAGTTTTCCTGCCGAAGCAGACCAGGATGCATGCCCCCTGGGTTTCAGTCATATCCCTCTGAATTACTCGCGCTCATCGGGAGGACGGACTGGGAATTGAGACATTTCTTGCGTGAAGAGACCATTTAGGGACGGTACATGACTATTTGCTATGCATGATCTGGGAAATGAAAGCTGGTCCACGAGCTTGACCACTCTTCCTTCGTGTGGAAAACACATTACTCTAAAGAGTGAGGAGACGATGGCTCCCATGCAATAAATATAGTCTCGTCCAAGGAGTAGGTTATAATCCAAGGGTCCTTGAACGACCATGACGTTCATGTGAACTGTCTTCCCTCTCAATGTTATGGGCACATCGGGAAGGATCCCTAAAGGTCGATTGGTTCCTTTATCAAAGCCTGTCAGATTTCTCATTTCAGGCAACAGCAATGGCGAACCAAGCGCTTTCCAAGCAATAGAGGAAAGGATACTCACAGAAGCTCCCTCATCTATGATGGTGCTAGCCATGACCATTCTATATATTTGAATGATAATTCAGAATGGTATGCTTATTGGCAAAGGGGGTCTGCCTAGTTGATTCCAGTCGAAGGATACAACTAGGTTGCTTGGAGGTGGGACCGAGTAGACGGCCGGGTATGGCTCTGACGAACTTCCTTCCTGCGGTAAAGGAATGGGTGGATTGCCCCCATGTTCGTCGGAGTCTGTGTTGATGAAGAGAATTTGGACGGTGTCATCCTTGTTTTCTTCAGTGACTGTATCATCTGAAGATAAAACCTCTGAAGGCAAGACCGGGTCAACTGCCGCCTCGACCTTTTGACTTTTGTTTGGTATGGATTCAGTTGGTTTATCTTCAATGATAGACGCTTCAGCCGACCACCTGAGCGGGCCAGCTGGGTTCTCAACTAGTGACGGACTCGGCAAGAGTTTTTTATATCCAGGAGGAAGTCGTAACAGTGAAACCAGACGATCATCCAAAACTCTTTTAGCCTCGTCTAAGAAGGGACAACGGTGGAGGGCATGGTCGCCTTCGCACAGTCTACAGGGAAATCTAGCTTTCCCTTTTTGTCCTGGGGCTTCACTTTCACTAGTTGACGGTGTGCTTTCAACATGATTTCTAGAGGTTGATGACACCGGATTGTGCAAACGAGGAGACCAGTCCCTTAGTATCCGAGGGATGCAAGGACAATCTCTGTGAAAGTGGTCTCCTCTACAAATGACACATGGTGATTTAGACCTGGTTGGTGTTGTGTGTGGATTTTCATTAGACGACACTCGTTTTCCCTTATTCGCCTTTGGCTCCTTCTTCTTTTTCTCTTTCTTCTTCTTTTCCTTCTTCTCCTTAGGAACTTGGATTTTAGCTTTACCAGTCTCGTCAAGCGAAGAGGAAGGAGGAGAGGAAGAATTAGAGGAAGTAGAAGGCTGGTGGGTAACTCTGGACTCGTCTAATTGCTGATTTGATTGTTCAGGAATAGTGGTGTTCTGAACGACATTGGTTGAGAAGAGCCATACTGGCAAGCCAATTATCAGTCCTGGAAGCGACAATGTGGCCATATGGGACGCACCAACATCTCCCCAAGAGGAGAAGGGACTAGGATTCCCACCAAGGGGAATTCCTTGGTTGGTAGGCTCCATTTTCTCAACCTAAAGATCAACGCAGGAAAAGGGTATGAATATTCTGTTTAAAATAAATTTTAACACGCTTTGACACAACTTGTTTTTTCAATTTTAAAGAGTCGAGAAAAAACAAAAGATGACTCTAGTCTCCTTCGATTTTTAATGAGCCTGAAGTGACAAGTGCTCAGATGGACCTTTTCGTTTAAGGAGTCTGAAAAGGAACGAAAGGGACTGCTCTGGAGGTCTAGGTAGAGGGAGTACCAAACCAATCGCAAAACTACAGAATACTTTTTAGGGTACGGCAGTCAATCTTCCAGAATGCTGTGTTCGGTGCATTGCGATCAGTAGGGCGGCCGACACGGCTTCCTATGGATAAAGGTTTTATGCCTATAGGGGTCTCCCAATATATACTCGACGGTACGTGGGAGCACAAGTTCGTACTGCACTTATCGTCTCAAAGTGGAGGAATCACCCAACCATCAGTGAGGACAACAGTTACCAGGCTTTACGACGCTGGAATACGTCTCTAGCCTAGACCTCTAAATGTTGTGCGTTAAGTTACAAAGCGTTGTTAAGTTCATTGAATTTATTTTAGGTTGATCTTTCTTATGAAGTTTGCCTTTCGGGTTCACCACGAGATGTAGATGTAATTCCTAAAATTCAATCTAAAGATGATAAGCAAGCTTTCATCTCTTTTCAGCAATGAAAATTCTAGCTTCAAGGGGAAAAGAAAGACACAATATTTTCTCAAAGAGCAAAGAGCACACCGTAAATGCACTTTTCCTAAATCAAGCCATACAAACTGTCAATATGCAAATGCACTTGTGCATGTATATGTTTTTCACTTTCTTAATATTGATGCCTAAAAAGAAAGTTGTTGTACAAATTTGAATTCGCTTTCAAGTGAAAAACACAAACAAGCTTCTTTTCGAAATCAAAAAGTAGAGACGATTACGACACTTTATGATTTTGAAGTAAACACTTGTTTCGACACTAGAAATTCACAAATTCAAGCCAAAGGCAAAAGTAAAAGCATAATCGACTGTCAACAGCAAATAAACTTTCTCCTAAGATCAAAATCGACTCTTACGACAGATCTAAATCCAAGGACGATAGTATGACTAGTTTAATTTTGCAATGGGAAACTGTAAATGACGTAACAAACACACAAAAAAAAAATACAATTTCTTTTATACAACTGAGGCGAAATTAAGGCAAAGAAAAGGGGCTTTTAAACAGACACACACACTGATCACAGGCTGCAAAAATCAGAGGCAAAACTGGAAAAAATGAGCAAAGAACCTCAGCTAGACAGGGCTAAGCTGATCAACGCACCTGCTACACAGAGAAACTGAATTGCAACGCAGGTAGCCCTCTCGGGAACTGTGCTGAAATGCAGAGTCTCTTCACAGAGTCTGCGCTGGAGCATAAACGAGAATTCTCTCTGGGTTCTGGGTTACGGTTTGTAGTTTAATCTATGGTTTTTGGCCGGGTAGAAGCAATCAGTAATGCACAATCAGAGGGTTGATTTACAAGAGGTTTAAGAGATATCACAAATGGTAATCAGATCATTTATGAATCAACTGTTCAGATCATAAACAGATCCAGTGAATGGACTAGAGTAGCAGATGTCTACTTTGCATTTGTAAATGGCAAATGCAGTTCGATTCGCTACTCCTAAGTTTATGAGATGAACAACAATAGAAACATAAACAAACTAACTAGACACGATCCCCAGTGGAGTCGCCATTTTGTTTTCGGGAAAAGTGTCTATTCAGAACAACCCTATCCCACTGGGTTGTGACAGAGACCTTAGAAACAAACAGGGAAAACTACTCTTGTATTCTCCTTTATGAACTATAAACGAAGAGGAATAGGATGAACCAACCTGTGTCTTGCGCTAGTCCTTTGATCCAATCTCTCTTCTCTTTGACAGCTTCCAGCTGCCTGCTTCCTCACTTGCCCAGTGTCACCAAGTTCCTGCAAGATCACAGAAGAAGGAAACTACACAAAGACATGGATTTATGTTCATAAAAAGCTTAGGATCAGATTTAAGCTAAACATACAAATATAACAAACATCAGTGATATACAAGCATGTAGGAGAAACTCAAATAGTTTTATTGATAAAACAAGAAGATCCAGGAGGAGTTACAACTGATGATTCCTGATCCAGCATCAACCTCCTAGCATAGAATCCCTTCTTCACCTCCAACAAAGCATAAATCACCCAATACTCTGATATCTATCTCAAAACCAACAGCAATTCTCTGCAATGTACAAAATTCCAGCCTTGGATCTCTTGGTGAGGGATCCATATATAGATGTATGCAAAGAGGATGAGTCAGCTCATGAATTGATTAGTGGCTTCTCTCTATCAGTTCTTGCTTCCACTTGGAGACTGAGAGCCTCTTACTCATCACTGGTCGAATTCACTGAGGCAAGTGTCATTGGAGAAGATTCTAGAAGCTTCCATTGTCTCTCCACCTCGTGGAATGGCTCTGCCACTTGTCATTTCCCGTTCAACGCACCCTGGTAGTGCATTCAAGTGCGTTGCAACGCACCTAGCCAGTGTATTTGGGTGCTTTGCAACGCAGCTAGCTAGTGGAGCATCTGAAATGATCCTGATCTGACTAGTTCTGAGCAGTTTCTGGTGGAGAACTTCTGGGAGACACTGTAATTTGTTGACCTTGTTTCTTTAGGAGCTGGAACACCACTTTTAGGGACTTAGGATCCCTTGGTTTATGGACATTTCATGCTTATAGTTGTAAGGCACAAAAATGTCTATAACACATCACTAGGTCTACTTACGATGATTTTTGCATGCATTTTGAGTTTTTAGGTCAGATGACCAAACATGTCTTGGACACAAATTTTGTAAAAACTTTAAAACATCTATCTATTTTTACTTTCTGAGATTTTATATATATGGTTATATGCAATCCTATTCAAATAATGATGTGAATTGAAAATTTACTTTTACATGTGTCGCAAATGTCTGTTTAACACATAGTTCGCTAATGAATCAGTTAATGTGTTAAAGTTTCTAGAAATATGTTGGTATTGAATGTACTCAAAATGTCTTTGCAAAAGACAAACTCTAAGGAACATACAAAGAATTGTTGGGTTTCAGACGGTATAAATGTTTGTTAGTTGCAGTACGACGCATTGTAAGTCCAGCCTAATGATGATTTAGCAAATGCCAAGTGAAATGACATCAGAGAGAAGTTCGATCAATGCGCTATACTCAGCGATATTGTTCGTCGAATGACCGATACAAATCCCTTGAAAACTCACTAACTCACCACTTGGAGTGAAAATGGCCCATGCTGTAGAAGATAGGTTCTGTGTGCTACAACTAGCACCATCGGCATAACCAATAAATGGTTCCAAAGGTTCCAACATCTACAACAAATGTAAAGCGGATTACTTAACCACATAAAAACTCTAAAAGACACACTGACACACACACGTGCAATTAAAGCATATATACAATGATTTTTACTACACTCAATTAAGCATAGTACCATTTGAGATACAACCTTTTTTGGGGTTGTGACAATAGAATTCCACCATAATCCACCAACTTGTAGGCACCTTTTGCAAAAACACACTTGAAAATATAAGGACTCATCCATAGTGGTTCAAATTTTCCTGCTCTTAGTTTATTAGCTTCTTGATCATAAAGAAAGACCAGGTCTCCTTTTGAGAAAACGTGAGGCTTGACATTTCTGTCGTATTGTGCCTTGATTCATTTCTTATGTGCTTCGTCAGCCAATGCGGCTTCATGACGAGTTTCATCTAGATGGATGAGTTCTAAGAAACGCACTTCTTCATTGGAAGTGTCGGGTAATAGGTCAATCTCGAGTTTAAGAGATGAAATTTCACATTGTATCAGCAAGATTGCCTCCATACCATACACCAATTGAAAGGGTGTGAATCTAGTTGCATTCCTAATCAAGGTTCGATATGCCCACAAAGTGGAGTATAGGATTAAATGCCAATTTCTTTTATGAACCCCTATCATTCTTTGAAGCATTCGCTTCATGACTTTGTTGATGGCCTCAACTTGTCCATTAGCTTGTAGATAATAAGGAGTAGAACTATCACGTGAAAGTCCTAACTTAATAGTTAACTCAGTCATCATGTGATTGTGAAAATCTGACCCATGATCTGTAACTATAGCTTGTGGTACACCAAACCAGGCAACCACATGGTTGAAAAAGAAAAGTGCAGCCCTCTTGCCACTGTTGTTTAATATCGGCATCGCCTCGGCCCATTTTGTGAAATAGTCAACTGCAACTATAATATACCCATGCCCCCTGGCCAAGGTGGGGTTACATGTCATGAAGTCAATGCCCCATTTGGCGAATGGTCCAACAATGACAACAGGATGCAATGCTGCAGGTGGTAATCTAGATTTACGGTCATAAATCTGGTATGCATGACAACTTCTGAAAGAAATTATGCAATCTTTGAATATCGTAGCCCAGAAGTAACTAGCACAGAGAATTCTCTATACAGTAGCATAACTAGATAAGTGTCCACCACACGCACCTGAATGGCAATCATTCAAACCTTTCTCGGCTTCCTCATGAGTGAGGTACCTTCATAAAATTGTATCAATACTACAATGATAAAGAATGTCACCAACGATTAGATAATCTTTGGCTTGGTATCAGATACATCATTGTTGTGAGCGAGAGATATCAGGCCAGAAAGTTTGGGTCAGGAGATAAATCAGTATATCTCCATACCACAGGTCAGATGACAAAATTAGGAATAGAGGTATTCGAGGAAAGGTCACAAAGAATTTTAGTGAAAACTAGCAATTTATTTAATTTGGATTTGATGAACTCCAAATCAAATTCCTGCAAAATAACAATTCATTTTGAGTATTTTCCCCCTAGCAATTAACTTGACAAAATATATGTCATAGGGTTGCAATCTGAAATAACAGTGGTCTTTCGGAGCAGGATATAGTGGTGAAATCTCTATACAGCTTGAACATCAACCAGAGCTAACTTTTCAACATAAGGGTACTTAACTTTTGTAGCATTGAGATTGCGGCTCAAATAATATATTGAATGTTCAATCCCATCTTCTTCTTGGACTAAAGCCATTCCAATGGTTGTATCTGTAGCGACGAGATACAAGAAGTAGTTGTTTTGATAATTCGGGGAATACATTAATGAGGCTCTAATCAAGGTATCTTTAAGAGGATAAAAGGAAGATTGTGCAGCCTAATCCCAATGGAAGGGTATCCCCTTTTTCAAAATACGAGTAAATCCTTTAGCCATTTTAGCATAATTGGGAATGAACCTCCTCAGAAAGTTAGCCTTCCCTTGGAATCTCTGTAACTATAGTAGATTGGAAGGTGGAGGCAAGTCAAGAATTACCTGAACCTTAAGTGGATCGAGTCAAATTCCCTCCTTAGACACTATGAATCCAAGCAAACGACTAGAACCAACATAAAACACACATTTGTGTGGATTGAGTCGTATTTTGTAGTGTCGGCACTGTAAAAATATAGCTCTCAAATGTTGTGGGTGATCAATCTGCTTTCGTGAATGAGCAGGTAAATCATCAAGGTATTATTGAACAATATGTTTGATTTCATGGAAGGTATAGTTCATTTCCCTCTTAAAAGTTCCCCTATGTTCTTCAAACCAAAAGGGAGTTTCCTATAAGCAAATGTGCCCCATGGACAAATAAAAATGGTTTTAGATTGGTCCTCTGGGCAGATATTGATCTAATTATAGCCAGAAAAGCCATCCATAAATGAGAATATTTCACATCTGGCACATTCATCAATAATCTGGTCGATAAAGGGAGTGGAATAATTGTCTTTTGGACAAGCTTGATTAACATCCCTATAATCGACGCACACACGTATTGTCCCTTGTTTCTTCATGACAAGAACAATATTGGAAACCCAATCAATAAGAGGATGAGGGTAAATGAAACCAGCATGCAAAATTTTTTCAACTATTGTTTTAATGGCAGCGGCCTTCTTTAGATGAATACGACGAAGGTGTTGTCACACTGGCTTGACATCAGGATACATTTTTATTTCATGTTCAACTATACTAGAGTCTATTCCTAGCATCTCCTCATATGACCATGAAAATATATCTCAGAATTCATGAAAGAGAGCATGGTAAATATCAAGTTTTGATGGAGAACAAGATTTTCCCAGATGAATGTTTTCTACAATGTTAGGTTTGGTCAAAATATTGATAGAAATGGTTTCTTCGATATTTGGAAAGTTTCGCTCGAAATCTATTGTATCTATGAAAATAGAATTCGAAAGGAAATTGACAACTGAAGGGTGATTAAGTTCATTTGAATAATCTTCTATGTGATCTGGAAGAAGAGAACAATGATGATAATCTTCCCATGGTTCTCCTTCTGTCATCATTGATTGGACGATTCCTTCATCAGTAGAAAATATACGTCAAAAAGGATCGAATGAAGTACCATATACTAATGAACGATCTACCCATACAATTGATGAAGATGATATTGGGTTCGCCACACAAGCCAGAAAGATTGATTGCTATGCAAGTTCAATAGGGCTTAGTGACATGATTTCGTTACTACTATCAACTTCAAAACAATTGGTAATCTTCCTTTAAGTCAGATGAAGTGGAAGATATCATGTTGC
Organism: Pinus tabuliformis; assembly: GCA_031772625.1. Classification (NCBI taxonomy): domain Eukaryota; kingdom Viridiplantae; phylum Streptophyta; class Pinopsida; order Pinales; family Pinaceae; genus Pinus; species Pinus tabuliformis. The sequence continues at coordinate 227,415,239 of CM062818.1, forward strand.
AAGTCTCAAATTTTTCTACTTCTGCCACGTTTGATGGTGGCAGTAGTGAAAAAGTACCCACTAGGGAGGAATCCTTGAAGAGACCTACACTAATGTTTTGAAGATATAGTAGGGGTCCATTAACTAATGGAATTCTTCCAGTAGCCTATGAACTAGAGGCAAAGAAGGCGAGTTGGTTGATAACTGTGATTCAACCCTTATGAGGGAATGCAATCATACAAAAGTATGTTGAAACCACAACATCCATAGCATAAACCCACGATGTTCCTAGCAAAATATTGTAGTCAAGGGGTCCGTCAACAACCTCAACTTCAACAGTTACTATTTTGTCTCATAGTTCAATTTGTAGATTACTCAAGATTCCACAAGGCGTATATATGTGACCGTCAAAATCTTTTAACATTGTTGGTGAACGTGACAAAGGTGGTGAGCCAAGTGTTTTCCAGCAATTCATAGACATAATACAAGTATATTCCACCTTGTCAATAATGGTTTAGTGAATAAGTTTATTCAAGGCATTTACATGAATCAGGAATGCTAATTGTGCTGGTAACTGTGGTGTATAACTCACATGGTTGAAAACCACAATATTTGAATCAGTTGGATCAATTCCACCAATTGTTGAAAACAAAGCCTGCTTTTGGGAGGGACAGTTCTGAAGCACCTCAAGTGTTGACATAGCAGAAGGTGACTGAGCCAAATATTCTAATATGTTATAGTTATGTGTAGCTCGAGCTTGAGGGTTAAATGTTGATTTATGTACAAATCCCTTAGGGAATTTTATTGTTAACTCTGGTGAAATAGGTGGTGGAATAGGAGCATATGAAGTCGAAGTCGAAGTCGAAGGATTAGGTTGATCCGCCTGGTTATCCAATGATTGATAGTTGATTTCCATAATATTTACTTCATGTTGACACCAAAATATTGTTTTTCGGCTTAGAGCCGGATAACATAAGCACTTGGGAAGTGGAAGCGTGGTCTGTAGCAACCATATGTGTCTCTGAGTTTGGAAAAGGATCAGTCAACACTGCAAATGTATTAGAAGTCTTCTGAAGCTTTGAGATTTCAGGGTGGTTAGGACAATCTCACGTAAAATTCTCATCGTTACAGATTAAACATGGGTAACGAGGTTTCCTAGTAGAAGGAGAGGAATCAGATGATTTCTCTTGAGGGGAATTATTTTGTTTCTTCTTGTTTTTCCCCTTCTTCTTGCTTCCTGGTCACTTTTCATTCTTGCCTTTGTCAAATGACATGACATTGATTTCGGAAGAAGGAGTGTTGTCAGATGCATTTGAAGTTTTATTGGAAATGACAAATGTTTAACTAGATGGTCTACCTTCCATTTGTGTGCTTGAAGAACCAATCACACCATCACTGACATGAGAGTCCTTACTCGATGGTGGAGGAGGAATAGTGAAAGCTGGTCGGGGTGGATTCAAGATCTTGTCATTGAGCCTACCAGACTGTGTATAAATCAAGTCCAAATATTGGGCATGAGAAATTACTTGCTCTTTAGTGAAAACTCCACCTTTGCCACATCCTCAGTGATAGATGGCATCAAGGATTTTATAAACCACTCAGCTAAGAGCTGATCAGGAACATAAGTTTTAACCATTCGATGACAACAATGCCACTCATGAATATGATCAGAGATATGAGTAACAATAGTCTGTTTAAAGTTTGTTAATAGTTCTGTTCCAATTTCATATCCTATGGGTAACTGGAAGTGGGTTAAAAATGTCGTAGCTAAGGTTGTAAAGTTATAAAAACAAGCTTGTGGTAACTCAATGTACCACTTCGCAGTCAGACCAGTAAGCATTCTCTGGAAAAGAAGTAGTATAACAAAATCATCATTCAAGGAGTTTGATGAACACCATAAATGAAAATTCATGACATGTTTGCACGGGTCTTCTCCACGGTTTCTATTGAATTTCATAATATTGGAAGGTAACTTATGAGGAATCACTGGCCACCAAGGTGCATAAAGAATTGGGTCATTGGTGAGCTTATTTAGATCTGGTAACTCAAGCATTGCAATGAGAGGAAACTGCCTATTGAGGTCAGGTTGAGCATATCCAGGTTAAGATGGGATTGCTTGGGAAATAGGCCTTTGCATACTAGCATAAGGCATCTACTATTGGTAACCTTGCTATGGGTAATTTTGTTGAGCAAATCCGGTGTAGGGTTGTTGTTGAGCACCATGATACATTTGTTGTTGTCCAAACCTAGCATAGGCTTGTTGACCAGGGCCTGGGTAAACTTGTTGTTGACCAAATCTAGCATAGGTTTGTTGACCAAGTCCAGGATGAGGTTGGTATTGCTGGAATTGTTGCTATTGATATTGGGGTTGCTAAGGCTATTGAAGAAATTGTTGTTGTTGTTGATACAATGGTTGTTGATTTAAAGATTGTTTCCCACCAATGTGTGCTTGACCAGGTTGTGAATACACTAAACCAGTGTAAGTCTGAGTCATTCGAGTAAAAGCTAAGCTAGCCTGAATTTCTTGGACTCCAGACACAAGCAGTTGTTGTAAAACTTCCTGAGAAGGCTGAATCTGTACACTTGAAACTTGGGGGTCTAAGGTTGAAGGACCAACTTGCATAGGTTGAGATACAACAATCTAAGCTTGTGACTACGGTAATTGTAGGCATGGATGAGATAGATTTCATATGTTGTGATGGATACACAAGCCTAGGCTGAACAAGCATTATTGGTTTCCACTGACAGACAATAATTCGAGGCTGACCTAAAGATGATGACATATCGACATATGGTTTCCCCCCAGAAAATGGAGGATAAGGAGAGTGTGCATATTGTTCTCTGTATGGGGGTAGTCCAATGTAAAGCAGATGCATAGGATAGTAACCAGATGAACCAGCTTGATATTGACTTGATGGGTGTAGTTGTTCCGTATCTGTTAATGAGGAAGCAGATAAAATTATTGTAGAGGACATTGGTGAAGACCAAGGGCTAGAAGAAACACATGAGTGGGTTCAAGATAAATATTGGTAACTCGATGAGATGGATGAAACACCATACAAGTGTGACTTAGGTGTCATAGTAAACATCAAATTGGTTGCGACAGAAGATTCTATCGTAGCTATAACATATGGTACAATCTGGGATGTTGACTCTGCCATAGTCAAATGTCCAAATAAGTTTCCTAATGAATCAATGGGTGTCTGAAAGTAATCAATATCAAAAGGAACAGTAAAATGAGGAGTATGAGGATACATATAGTATGAGGATACATATAAAGTCTATTTCTAAAATGGAAAGGAGTTCTGGGTGATTCTACCTCAGGTTTCTCTTCTATTGAAATCAAACCAGGTGGAAGGATTTCACCATCAAGTCCGTAATAGATTTCTGGTATATGTTGCTGAGGCAAAGAGGAAGTCTCAACAGTTACGGATGTCTGAGGATATTCTGGTTGATCTTCTTTCAGTATGGTAACAACTTCTAATTGTTCAACCTCAAGATCCAAACGTTTTTGTTAAAGAACAAGTTTAGGTTGGGCTTCTTGAACAACTTTTGGTTCAGAAGTAACTTCTGATTGAACAGTGATAGGTTCAGATTGAGAATCAACTTGTTATTGAACAACTTGGGTTACCATTTCATTAGATTCAGTTCTAGTTTCCTCAGGTAATTGTGGAGATTCCACTCCAGTAACAGATGTAACGGTAACTATAGGAGTAACTGGGGTCATAGTACTTACCAATATAGGTGTTTTTGCTAATTTAGATGAAGAATCAAAAGTTTGTGAAGTATTGGATCTAGTCAAACGGGATTGCTTCGACCGGATAGGTGTAGCTTCGGGCGGTAAAGGAAATTTACTCACTACTCCCCACGAATGATGGGGTAAGGGTTGATTTTACTCCATGATTGCTGATTGATTTTATTACAAAAAGAAATAAACAAAAAGGGGTAAGCTAGGAAGAAAGGTTTACCAAGCAACTGTGAATTGTAAAATACCTCTCAGCAAACCGAGAAGTACGAGCAAGCAATCTCCCTAAATGTTGTGTTCGGTGTATCACAGTGTACAAGGCAGCCAAATCAGTTACCTAAGGATGGATAGCAACCTAGTGTTTTCCTCCCATATGTACCCAAAAGTACGTGGAGGCCCAATCTGTATTAGCCTTGTGTAATGCAAAACCGCATAGTGAGAGCATTCCTTTACACTTTACGTACTATAACACTGCGATATATACCCGAAGGTACGTGGATGAGCTATGATATACTTACATATGTGGAATGAGGTATCACACTCGGAATGTATCGTAGACAAGTTAGCGACAACTGCTATGTTTTATGATGCCGAAACACATCTCCAGCCTAGAACCTTTAAATGTTTTGCATTAGGTGATGCTCCATTAGATTAATTGATGTTAACTTTAATTTGATATTGATTAAGAATTTGCCTTTCAAGGTTCACCACCTGGTGTATTTGAAATTCCTACAATGTAACTAATATGATAAGCATTCTTTCCATTCAATTTTAACAATGAATTTAACCTTAGCTAGTAGGGATAGATCAATCAGATTCTTTTAATCAAAGAACAAAGAACACATCTAATGAAATTTCCCTAAACTATTCCTATGAGCACACAAAAACTCTTTCAATGCACAATGAAAGTTTTTCTTTTCAATTCCCTTAATGTTGAGATGAACAAAAGGAAACTAATGCACATACAATCAATCAATCCTTTTGCAAGAGCAAAAACTTTACGATAGTTCTTTTTGAAAGAAATGAAGACTTTTACGACACTTTCTTCTAAACAAAGATTAATCGACTATAAACTAACTTTGAAAATGAATTGATAGTGATAAAGAAATCATTTAAGAAACACTAAACAATCAAGGCCAAAGTAGGGCTAGCAAAGGAACCACAAATTGATTTCAAAGACACAAGCATCATTGATCTTTCAACAAGCAAAAATAGAAGGAAATTTTGGGAAAAATCAAGTCAAATGAGGGATTTTTTTACCTAAGGAGGATCAACGTTGTCTTCAATGGGAGACAGTCCGATTCAGAGCACTGTCCTCAAGCCAAGGGTGCTCTACAGCACTCTATCTCTAGACCAAACCTGCTCTGGTGCCAGAGAGGCCATCCTAGGGGCTTTCAAGCACAATTTTTACCAAAAGATACTTCAAAAAGGATGAAACAAGATCAATAGAAGCAAGTAAAGTCTACTACGGTGTACTAGGATGAAGTTAAACTACTCGGAATGATGATAGATCCCTAGTGGAGTCACCAATTTATTATGTGGAATTTTGCATCTATAGATAAGCACAATTTCCCTAGGTGGGTAGCTACACCTAGAACAACATAATTAAAGCATTTATCCTTTTTATATAGAAGATAAATAAGACAAGGAACCTACTTGTTATCTTTCGATTTCCCTTTATCTCCTTTGTTTGGCTCTCGTCGCTCCTTCTTAAGCATAATCTGCTTGATAAGTACCTACAATCATAAACAAAGGACAAAAACCAATCAAAGCAAGAGATCTATGTACTATAAGAAAATGGAATAAAAATAATTTACACATATAATCATCATACATAAAGACAAGAATATGGGAAAAGGTGTAAACAACTTTATTATGTAGAAGGAATAATTACAACCATGAACTCTGATCCATTGCCACTCTTCTAGCTTAGGTTCCAACCAACATCACATCAAAAGAACAACACTCTAGTAGCATAACAATACTTGCTTATAATCTCAAACCTCACACCAACAGTATCTCCTTACAAATTCTCAAAGTCCATCCCCTGATCACTTAGATGAGTGCTCAATTTATAGGAAAATGGAGGAGGTTTGGTCATAAATGAGGGTATTGAATGGCCTTCCAAACTTACAGTTAGTTTCCATGGAGGAAGGGATTAGAGGATATGAGGTTTCTTAACTCATTCCCTATCCAATTTCGAGCTCATAGGAGATGATAAGTGTGGGAATCTTCTAGATGGCTCCAGAAGATAAGAATATTCCCATAACCCTATGATGATTTCGCTCAATCTCACCCAACACAAGTCAAAGTGGGCCTAAGTGGTCTGGAAAGCACCCTAACATGGGCCTACCTGCACTAAAGTTCACTTACCCCTGACCAAGGCTATGCTAGTCCCTCAAGGAGGAATTTCTGGAGGGCTTCAGGCCAAGAAACTCTTAGGGAAGGAGGCATTCAAAGTGATGACTTGTCTAGGGCATGTAGCAACTGAATTAGGGTTTTATGAGCCCTAAAAGTATTGATCTAAATTATGGGAGTGATGTGCCCAAATGGATCTATAACATCCCCCTAAGTACAATAACTACTATAAATGTTAAACATAGTATAGTAATTCAATGCACACAAATTATTAATAAAATAAAAAGTAAGACAATGTCAATGACATATTACATAAATATTTACCCTAGAAACCCAAATTGCAAAAACAAACTATATGTTTAGAGTTGCACCTCTAACTTTTATCATCAATAAACTTCATTGTTTACAATACAATATACAAGATGTTGTGACATCTAAAACTCATAATACATTGACTAGGATTAGATTAAAACATTAATTAGAATTATAAAATGATGGGATGAAACATTGTCCACCACAAAACCACCAAAAGTGAAAATTAAGTGTTGAAAACCACCAAAAATGGATGTAAAAAACCACCTAATTTTTTTTCTCAAGGTCTTGGGCCCTCTTGTAACCTATCAACTGCATCCAATGCATATGAAGTGAGGTAAATAGTTGGAAATGAACTCACTATTGATAGGGGTGGGGGGTGAATCAGTAGTGCCTGTGATTATTTTTAAAAAATATCTATTTTTGTCAAAGCACAAGATTCAGTAATCCATCAGCTAAACTTATGAAATCAACATGAAATTAATGTATCAATCATGTAATATCATCATAGAAATAATATAAAGACACCATAAGAAATATCAAAGCATACACCCAAGAGGACACAAATGTTTATGGTGGAAAACCCTCTCCAGGGAAAAAAAACCACCCGTTGTTACTGATCAAATCTTATATTAAGTGTTGAGCAAATTTTACATGGAATTGTTTGCCTCCAAAAGATGGAAGACTCAACTTATATGATAGTTCTTCTAGAAACACTATCTAGAAAGACTATTATCTCAGGACTCTATGAACACTCGTTTTTGGAAGCCACCACCACCAATGATTCTCGCCCAACACTACTAGAATCTAGAAAAATATTCTTTATGGTATGATTATCCAAATAAAATTCCCACACCTTCTCTACATGGTTTTTTTAACAAAACATCAACATCTTAAACACCTCCATGCGAACTATGCTTCATGCATTTTCAAACTAGGCTCTCAAATTTGCTGAACATGAGAAACCAAACAACTTCTCTCTGATCCAATTTGAAAATATAATCTAATAAACACTCTGATCAACTATGTTATAGATATATAATAGCTATACACAACACTTCAGCACACCCTCTCTCACACAGTCACTCATTGCTTCAACCAAACAACAAAAATCAACAAGATACACCCATATACATCTAGGAATCTGGACACATCAACCTCTAACAAATACCATGGGTATATATTAGGGTAATACCAAAACCAAGTGTAAATACCATACAAGCGAAAATACCACATGAAAATACAATGGTAAAAAATATACCAAGTGCACATGTAGCATGGTAATACCAATACTAAGGGCATCTGTACAACTGTTAAAGAAAAAATCTAAAATACCACGTGCGAATACCATGGTAATACCAATACCAAGAGAAACTGTACCATGGTAATACCAATACCAATGGCGTATGTACCATGGTAATTACAATACCAAGTGCCAATCTGCTCTACACACATACCAATACATATCATGGTAATACCAATATAAATACCACACCTAGACTAACACCTTCAACCATTCATGGCCAACACTTGTACCATTCAAGCATATGCATAAACTCATCTACCATAGAAGCCACACTCAAGAATAAAATGTGCACATAAGAGACCAATCATCAACATTTTCCAATCAAATATCTGCAAGTCATGTTATCCGGTTGACATCAATGCCAACCACCAACAGATCATCAACACAACATCAATGCCAACAATCGCCTCCTTTAACATTAATGGAAACTCAAGTTGAACTATCCAAACAACCTCTGAATAAATGAGTAGAAATTCCTTGTAGATTCAAACTTCTTATGTAATTTTCAAAAACAAAATAATTGAATCTACTCTACTTATCAGCGAAAACAATTAATCGATCAATAAATCATGAAGAATACAAGATAAATAATCCAATTAGCACATTACACAATGATTTTCTGGGGAAATCCATAGCTAAAAACCCCTGCTATCTATATATATCATTATTCAGAAAATATGAGAAGATTGCAATGCTTTTCTCAAGCCTGAGAAACCTCTGCAATATCTCTATCTGTCTCACATCTTCCTAGAAAATCCTAGGCCAATACTTAACTGAATTTTGGCATGCCCAAGTCCCTATTTACTTGCGTTGTTTCCTTGGGGGTTAGCCCCCTATTGATTATGGAAATTTCTCAATATGAATTGTGCAATCGTCACAAGCCTTCCTCTGACTGCATGCACCACCTGTACAATTTGGATGATTATACAACTGATAGTACACTTCCCTTGAACTACAATCTCAACTAGGTAACTCTCATATCTGACATGCATGACCTATTTATGAGTGAATCACCAATTAACTAGTTGAACATATGAAGCAACACCCCACTATCTGACCTCCTACTAGTTCCTCCACTAGTTCGAACTAGTTTAACTGACTTTAACTCAGTTAAGCTAAATTGATTAACTACAACTCAAAATAAACTCAACCAAGGCTCCTATAACATAGGAGACACTCTACATGACTCAAGTTAGAGGCTCCTATAACCTTCTTGTGATTGTGGAATTACAATTTTATTCCTAATTCAGTTCAAGGACAAAAGTAAATCATGATTTTCTTGTTGCATTTTCAACACTCCCTTTGAACAAGAAAGGGATTATCAAATACCCCAATCCTGCCTATGTGGAACTCGAATTTTCCTCTTGATAGTTCCTTAGTCAAGATGTCTGCATCCTATTCCTCTGTAGGAATGTACTCCATCAACATGATTCTCCTTTGCACACAATCTTTGAGAAGGTGATACCAGATGTCGATATGATTTGAACGATCATGAAAAACTAGATTCTCATAGAGTTTGATACAAATTTTATTGTCAGAGTAAATCAATGTAGGATCTAGCTACTAACCAAATAACCCAACAAGGATCTTCCTCATCTAGATAATCCCATAAGCTTCTTGACTAGCAGCCATTTACTTTGCTTCTACTGAACTGAGTGCAACTGATCTGTACGTCCTGCTATACCAAGAAACTGTTGCTGACCCAATGCTGAAGATATCCCCTGTTTTTCTCTTCCTGTTAGATGGATTCCCTACTAATCTGCATTTGTGAAGCCTTTCAACATCATTCCCTCTGTCTGTCTCTATGAAAGAATAAACTGAGTGGTGCCTCTGAGGTATTTCAACACATGTTTAGGTGCCTTCCAATAGAGTTTCTTTGTCTTAACCATTTCTTGACTAAGTTGGTTAAATGAAAAACATTTGTTTGATCATTTATTCACCAAATACATAAGTGAACCCACAAGCTACCTGTAAATATTAGCCTCCACTACTTCACCTAAAGTAGCATCTTCCTTCCTCCAATTTCCTACTAGAGGAGTATCCATGGGTTTGCTGATCTCCATGTGGAACTTATTTAGTATCTTGTTGGCATACTTTCCCTGAGAGACAAATAGTTCCTCATCTCCTTGCCATACTTGCATACGAAAGAGATAATGCATGAGTCCCAGGTCCTTCATCTTGAATTCTCTTGCAAGATCCTCTTTGCAATATTTTACCATCTTCTCATCACCTGTTACAATTAAATCATTGACATGTAATACTATAATCAATAATTTACCTTCAACCACAATATGGTAAAGGTTTGCATCTACTTCACTTTGGGTGAAACCCATCCTAGTGAAATAGTTGTGAAACCGTGTGTACCAATCACGAGGTCCTTGTTTTAATCCATACGACACTTGCCTACGTCTGCACACATGTGACTCTTTATTTAAGGTCTCAAATCCATCCAGATTCTCGATGTATGCCTCTTCCTCAATCACTTCATCGAGGAATGTTGTCTTCACATCCATATTATGTATCTTCCATCCCATCTGCGCTGAAAGTGCTAGAATATATCTGATTGAAGAGTACCTTTCTGTTGGAGCAAGGTCTCATCGTAATCAATTCCCTCATCCTGATAGAACCCTCTAGCCACAAATCTAGCCTTCTATTTCTCAAAACTCCTATATGTTGCTTTCTTTAGCTTGTAAAACCATATGGAACTCACCACTGACTTGTCTACTGACTTTGGGACCACTTACCAAACATTGTTTCTGATAATGGAGTCATATTCCTCTACCATGGCATCAAACCATACTGTTTTTTGCACTTCGGCCTCGAATGAGGATGGCTCAATCTCTACACTCTCACTCATCAGAGCCATGTATCCAGTGTACATATCTGGTGACCTCCCATGCCTTTGCTATGATGTGCTCCTACATTCTCTCTATCATCATGCATGAATATGTGAGTTTCTCTAGTGCGCTTCCTTCCATATCTGGAAGTCTCTACATGAGTGGGTGCTTCCACTCTCTTCTCCTTTGCATGTGGCTTCTCCACATCATCCCGAGGTTCTTCCTTTGGAGCTAAAAGCTCCTCATTTGCATGCAACTGAAGCTCCCTCTCAAGGGAACATCTCATGGCCTTCTCTTCATCGAACTTCACATCTCTACGAACCATTGTCATCCTGTGAGATAGCAGGTACATCTAATAGTTGTGAGGTGTATCACTGTACCCTAAAAATATGCCCAACTCAGCTGTCGGTTCTATATTTTTCCTTGCATCCTTGGTAACATGATAGTAAAATGATGAACCAAAATACGAAGTGCAACATCTTGTTTCTTACCTGAAAAAGATTCTTCTGGCATACTCCTCCTAAGAATCTGAAAAAAAAATATTGTTCTGAACATATACAATTATGTTGGATTCTTCATCCCACAAGTGCAACAGTAGGCCCTGATCATGTAACATCACCAGTACATCTCCCACAATACTTATGTTCTTCCTTTTAGCCACCCCATTTTGTATTGGGTTATGGGGTGTTATTAACTCTTGTCGAATTCCTTTTGATGCACAAAATTTCTTGAATTCATTCAACACATATTCTCCACGGTTATCGCTCCTACGATCCTTCACTTTCCTGCCAATTTCTTTCTCAACAAGTGCTTTAAATTCACAAAATTTAGTGAATGTCTGATATTTCTTCTGCATGAAGAAAATCGAACAATTACGTGAGAAATCATCTACAAATATGACATAATTCCTATGCTATTCTGTGGAGGTTATTGAGAATGGTCCACACACATCTAAGTGAACTCTTTCAAGGATCACTTGCCCTCGATTGCCCTTATCATGAAAGGTGTATTTTGTGTACTTTCCAATGTACACCCTTTGCATATATCTTTCTGCTCTAGTACACCCTTGGGAAGTCCTATATAAATCTACTACATGATCATCAAAGCTCCATGGTGAAGATGGCCCAATCATCTATGCCATAATTCATTGATTTTTCGGCTCAACACCTTCTGTTCTTTTGTGCTCTATTAGGGTCCTATAAATTTTATAGGATGAGTAATTGTTTTACATGATTATTTGTGTTTGAGAGATGCAAATAATGATTCATTTCTAAAATTATTTTCATAAAAAAATAAAAAAAAATAAAAAAAATAGAAATGCCTAAAAGAAAAGAAAAATATCGTAGGGGATAGAAAAAGTTGTACGAAAAGAAAAAATGATAAATAAAAAGGCATGAAAAAAAAGGAAGAAGGAAAAAAAGAATCCCCATAGGTGAGCAATTCTAAGTTCCACCAAAACAATAAAAAAGAAGCAGCATTTAAGTATTCTTTGAAAGTTCTTTTTCTAAATAATAAATGTTCAACTTGTTTTTAAATGCCACTTTGAAATAAGACCAAAATAAGTAAATTAGGTTGGTTACACTATTTAATCGTAATTGGACTCGAAAAGAAACATTAGATTAAAGTAGCGGTTGATCACACTCTTTAATCATGATTTACTGGTTTAGAAATAGATATAAAGGTCAGTTAATTAGGTCTATGTTAGTCATAAACTGATTTATTTTTTCTGAAGGTTTGTAAAGATAGGAGTGATAAATGAGCCTTAAAGTTTGGATTTCTAATTTTCTTAAGTCTATAGTTCACCAACAAGTGATTTTAAGTTTTTTTGTTTTTCAAAAGGGTGAGTAAAGTCATCATGAAAGGGTTGTTTATGACATTTGGATCCTAAATATCTTGGCTAGTCATCATTAGTGATGTCATCTCAAGGTACAAGTACTGAAAGAGACACCTAATCACCTGTACTATCCCCTCATCAAAGATTCCCCCCTTTCAGTTCACTCATCCCATCCACTCATTCCATCCCCCCCATCATTGTCCATAAATCATTCCTCTAAATACTTTTCTCCATCATTTCCTTTCCTTATTTCACTCCATATCCCTCATTTCCCAAGGAGAGAGCGAGCAATGCCATCACACCAAATAAAGGAGGGTGATTTCATAGTTTGAAGCTTTCATCGTGATTGATTGCGCAAATACTACACAAACCTTAACTGCATAAAGTGACTGTAGAATGTTTCTCCCTCATCTCAACATCACCTCGGCAAGAATTTCTTTGGTTTCTTCAACACCTCACCATCCACAGGTCTACCTCTACAGAACCCATGCCTAAGTTTTTCCTACATTGTCCTCCAAGTATGAAAAGAATTAATTGTTTTTGAAATGACTGCGCACAGAAAAAGTATTTCAAAATTTTAATTTTCACTCGGATTTTTGATTTGATTCACCTTGTGCTTGTTCAAAATGACCTGCATGTCTCCTAGATGCCTGCTATGACCTATACTTCTAATAAATTTCTTGTTTAAACCTAAGAAAATTTAGTTTTCCCTTACCTTGCCTAAACCCTGTTTGCATAGTCAACTTTGTCCAAAGATCTTCACCCATTGACTAAGAAACTAGTCCCACATTCCCTGCAACATTATTTCATCCCCTTGTTTAAAGACAACTCACAACAAATTTTCCCCTGTTTCCAATTTGTTGCTTTCATCTTGGTTCATATTGTCATGTTTACAAATCCCTATCAGATTGATCATTGTATGCTCAAAATTGTTCACAATGTTGGCATTATGATGTATGTGTTGTACTTGATGGCAACCGACTTGTAGTAGAACAACTCACTTGTATATGGTAACTAGATGAATCTATAGAAGAGATATCCGATGTGACAGAATGCATGACAGTAGTGTCAGATGTGATGAAATGCAGGGCGGCTTTAAGGAATCTGTTCAGAAGGAAACTCACTCAGATGAAAGATCACAGTATAGCAGGTAAACAACAAAGAATTACATATCAGTCTTCACAGAATGAAGAAAGAGAGGTATATGCAGGTTCACCTTTGACCAAGTTGCATATGCACGTAGGTTCACTATTTACAAGTTGTGTATACGTACACATGCACTTTCACAGAAGCAAAAGAGCATATACCTTGGAAAACTAAATTTTTGGTTTGAAGTATTTGGTCCATGGTATTTTGATCCATGGTATTGGTCCAAGGTATCTAGTCTGAGGTATTGACCCTAGGTATTTGGTCCAAGGTATTGGTCCTAAGTGGTTTTGGTCCATGGTATTGAGAAAGGCCTAAAACTATAAAAGGAGGAGAAGATCATTAGGCCAGGGTGTGCAAGTATCGAATATCTGATGAATTGTGAGATCTAGTATGCAGGTTATTGGGTTATGGTGCATTGCTAGATTTGAAACAAGGATGAAACTTAGGAGATGATGAGAAACTAGATCTAATGATGGATCGGGAACTTAAGGAGTAAAATGAACTATCATTATGTTTTTTTTCTCATGAATATTCTAGATCTGAATACTGATGCATATATTATTCTGTAAATGATCTGATCTAGGTATAGCTAGAGTTTGGAATAGCTGCAGAATTCTGAATTTATATTTGCAGATATATATGCTGGTTGGCTTTGAGTAAGGTGCGTATGCACGTAGGTTCAACACATGGAAGTATCATATACTTTATAAAATATGTTTTAGTTGCTTCTGTTTGTTGTTGCAGTGTTTTGGGTTCTGGCTTGGGTTCTGGTTACTGTATTCTGGTGACAACATTCTGAATGATCAGATTGATGGGTTGTCAAAGTGATTGATTGATTTGGTTGTGGTTGGTTCAAAAGGAGATTGGTTGACGCAGATATATTTGATGATTGAATGATGCTTTTGATGGATCTAGTCTGAAAATTTATGAAACGTGGTCCATGGTAGAAAAGAGAAGGTTGTAGCCTTCTATAGGTCGGCACCTATGTACTAGTAAACATATCAACTAGTACAAGAGCTAGGGGGTTGTAGCTCCTTCCAGTAGAAGCTGGAGAAGAAGAGAAGGTTGTAGCCTTCTGTAGGTAGAAGTCTGCGTACTGGTATAAGACTGCACCAGTACAAGAATTGTAAACAAAATTTTATTATTATTAAAATAAGACAAAGACGACAGCAGCAGGTGGTTTTTACCCACATTGGGTTTCCACCTTATATCTTGGTGTTCTTTTGTGTTGCTTATGTGTGATGATTTAATCTGCTTTTACTACACTATATAATGAATTTCAGATATACTGATTAAAGTTCAATACATGATAATTTGGGTAAATCTAAAGATATCTGCATATATGCTGGTTGCATTAAGTACAGTTGCGTATACATGCTAGTTCACTGATCTGAAGTAGCATATACAAATCAGTTTTGAAAATTAAATTATTGATTTGATAATACTGATTCACCCTCCCTCTCAGTATTATTTCCAACAATTGGAATCAGAGTAGGTCCTTCAGAAGAATCTTGTTCACTTGAAGGAAGATCCATCATCATGAGTAATCAAGAAAGCGGGGGATCCATCAAACCGCCAATCTTTGATGGGAGCAACTTTGTTTATTGGAAGGTAAGAACCACTACCTATCTTCAATCACTTGGAACAGATGTCTGGGAAATCGTGGAAGGAGGATATACATTTCCATCAGCAATTCCTACAGATACGAAATGTAAAAAGAAATATGAAACCAATGCCAAGGCTGTCAATACATTATTGGGAAGTCTGTCACAATCAAAGTTTGTCAAAGTTATGCAACACAAATCAGCCAAAGAAATATGGGACAAAATCATTATAAGCTATGAAGGATATTCTCAGGTAAAACGTACTAAACTGCAAACTCTCAGAATTCAATATGAAACTCTCAAGATGCATAATGATGAAAGTATAGCTAGTTACTTCTTACATATGGATGAGGTTGTTAATTGCATGAAGAATCTGGGTGAAGAGATAAAGGAAGTTACCTTTGTTGAAAAAGTTTTAAGATCCTTATATGCTAAATTTGAATCAAAAGTATCTCCCATAGAAGAAAAGCAGGATCTACAGATTATTACTATGACAACAGCTTCATGGAATCTTGACTACCTTTGAGATGAGAAAAGGAGGTTCATCAGATATGAGAGAAGACGCATTTAAAGCTTTAGCAAAAGGAAAACAAGAACTCAATGAATTAGGACATATTTCAAAAGAGTAAGAGGAAGTAAACTTTGTCAAGAAGCTTCAATGGGGTTTTGGAAGATTCAGAGGTAAACTACCTTTCATATGTTTTGCCTATGGTAGAGTCAGTCATTATGCTGCCAAATGTCCTCATAAAGATAAATATGATAAAGGTAAGGAATCTGAAAAATGGAATAGAAAACAAAGTATAAGTAAAAAAGAGCTAATATACTCATGAAGATAGTGATGGTTTATCAAATAGTGATGAAGATGAAAATAGTAATGACTATAGACTTCTAATGGCTGATGAAGATGATGATTTTTTGGATGCTTTAGATGAAGATGACCTTTATGAAGAAATATCTAAACTCAAAATCTATTTATAAGAAAAGAATATGATCATAGATACCTTGACATACCAACTTGCTGAAAGAGAAAAACACAATGAAAAACTAGAATGTGAAATTGTGGGTCTAAGAAAGGATCTTGAGAAAATAAAAGCTCTCAATCTTAGATTTGCTAAAGGATCAGAAACCTTAAATGAAATTATCAAAGTGCAGTGTTCTCCTCTGATAAAGACATGTCTTGGATATACTGAAGAAGCATCTCAATCACAGAAGTCGTCAACCTCCACTAAAAGCTTTCTTGATGCAACAAAGAGCAGTGAATAGTTTGACAATCATCAGCAAAGGCATAAAGAAGATCACCAGGTAAATCAGGCTCAATTTACTTCAAAGATAAATAGAAGCCACAATCAACTCAGGTAAATCGTACTCAATTTGTTTCAAAGATAAATATCAATAGAAACTACAATCACCAGGTCAGTAGATTCGATAATCGCAGCAACTTCTTTAATGGTCAATGTTTCTCATGTCATAATTTTGGACACAAAGTTGCTCAATGTGTTTCTTAAAAAACCATAATGAATAGAGAAGCACAAAATCAAAGGAATGTGACAGGGATGAAGAAAAGTTCTTATAATAACTTTTCTCTTCTTGAAAATGAAATAGAATGCTCAATCTGTAACAACTTTGGCCATGAAGAATTTGAATGCAGGAGTAAATTTCGGAAAATATCTCAAAAGGAGAAAACTCCATTAAATCCAAAAATATGGAGAAAGAAAGAACCACAAACAGAAATATGTGGTATAGTCTTGTATGCTGAAGGACAAGAAAACCAGTCGTACATCGACAGTGGAAGCTCAAAACACATGACAAGTGACAAAGAAAAACTACACTCATATAATGCCTTAGAAAAGGAAAAGAGTGTCTCATTTGGAAATGACACTCCTGTTGTCATAAAAGGTAAAGGCTTTGTTTTCTTGAAAGAAAAGGTTAAAGCTGGGAATGTTATGTATGTTGATGGCTTAAAGCATAACCTGTTGAGTGTGAGTCAAATGTGTGATCTAGGAAATGAAGTAGTGTTTTGCTCAAATGGATGTGTTGTTCATGAGCTTGATACAGGAGAAACTTTGATCAAAGTACAAGAACTCCAAACAACCTATACATACTCAAGGGAGGACAACAACAGTGCTATCTAAGAAAAAATGATGAAAATTGGCTATGGCACAGAAGATCGGAACATCTAATATTTTATCAAATAATAAAAGCATGCAAATTCTAGGCTATTCATGATCTTCCAGATATCAACATTCCTAAAAATACTATATGAAAATCATGTCAATTCGGTAAGCAAACCAGATCTCACTTCATTGAAAAGGAAGGGTCAGCTAGTAAGCCTCTTGAACTTGTCCATACTGATTTATGTGGACCATCAAGGAAAAAGTCACCTCATGGAGAAGAATACTTTATATTTTTCATTAATGATTTTTCCAGAATGTGTTGGATAGGTCTTCTAAAGCATAAAGATGAAGCATTTGAAAAGTTGAAAGGCTTCAAAGCTTTGGTTGAAAATGAATTAGTTCGTAAAATCAATTGCCTCAAATCTAATCAAGGAGGGGAATTTACCTCGAATGAATTCTTTGACTTTTGTGAGCAACATGGAATAAAAAGGCAGTTCTCCACTGCAAGGAATCCTCAGAAAAATGGAGTGGTAGAAAGGATGAACATAACTGTTCAACAAATGGTTCGTGCTATGCTAGATGAATCTGAAACTCCTGCAACCTTCTGGGGTGAAGCTGCATTCGCTGCCGTCACTATTCTCAACCAAGCAAATGTTTAGGTAAACAACACTCAAACTCCACATGAACTTTGGTATGGTAAGACTCGTACTGTAAAATACTTCAAAGTTTTTGGAAGAAAATGTTACATCAAAAGGACTGATGAAAACTTGGTAAGTTTGAACCCAGAGTAGATGAAGGTATTCTTCTTGGCTACCCTTCCCGAAGTAAAGGATATAAATGTTATAATAAAAGACTAGGGAAAATTATTGAAAGTATTGATGTTGTGGTTGACAAAGCATGCAAAAATCCATAATAGATAAAAATTGAAGATTATGACAACGAAGAAGATGAGGATCATTTTCCCACGTCAAATCACTCTGATTCTGAAGAAGAAACCAATGAAGCACCAGAAGAAGAGATAATGATAGAAGAAAAGGCTCTGTCCAGGTATGTTCAGAAAAATCATCTAGAAACTCAGGGGCAGGTGTGTAGACAAGAAGAACAATTGCCGAAGCGTTAAGCTATCTAGCATTACTATCTTCCACTGAACCTCAAAATGTAAATGAAGCATGTAGAGATGAATGTTGGGCAAGGCCATGAATGAAGAACTTGAGCAAATTGAAAAGAATAATACTTGGGAATTAGTTCCTAGACCTCATGATAAGAATATCATAGGAACCAAATGGATATTCAAAAACAAGCTGAATGAAAATAGTGAAGTTATCAGAAACAAGGCCAGATGCGTCTGCAAAGGATATGCTCAACAAGAAGGTATAGATTTTGAAGAAACTTTTGCACCTGTTGTTAGAATTGAAGCCATAAGAATTTTTCTTGCTCTTTCTAGTATTTAGAAATTCAAAGTGTACCAAATGGATGTAAAATATGCCTTTCTTAATGAAGACTTAGAAGAAGAAGTCTATATTGAACAACTAGAAGGATTCATTCTTGGAAATGATGCAAAACTTGTATGCAAACTCAGAAAGGCTCTCTATGGTCTAAAACAGGCTCCAAGGGCCCAGTATTACCATCTTGACAAATATCTCCACCAACAAGGTTTTTCAAAGGGGCCAATAGATAGCAATCTATATACAAAGATGGACACTAACAAATTGCTCATAATTGTTGTGTGTGTTGATGATATCATTTTTGGTAGCAATGAAGAATCCATGAGTCAGAATTTTACTTCAGTGATGCAACAAGAATTTGAAATGTCCTTGCTTGGTGAGCTTACCTATTTTCTTGGTCTACAAGTTCAACAAAATAAAGATGTTATTTTTCTCTCACAAACCAAATATCTCAAACAGATCCTAGAAAAGTACGGCATTGAAGATTCTAAACCAGTATGTACCCCAATGGTAACAGGATGCAGTCTTAACTCAAATGATGAATCAACAACAGTACATCAACCAACTTACAGATCCATGATTAGCAGTCTGCTTTATCTAATAGGTACCCGACTAGACATCATACATGCAGTGGGAATAGTTGGAAGATTCCAAGCAAATCCAAAGGAATCACACCTTCAGGCAGTCAAAAGGATTTTCAAATATATTCAAGGAACACAAAAATTTGGTTTATGGTATTCTAGAGATACAGATCTTACAGTTCATGCATATACAGATGCAAATTGGGTAGGAAGTGTTGATGATAGAAAAAGCACTAGTGGTGGTGCATTCTATATGGGTTCCAAGTTAGTGTCTTGGTTCAACAAGAAACAAAGTTCAATTGCATTATCTACAACTGAAGCAGAATATGTGGTTGCTACATCTTGCTGCACACAACTAATTTGGATGATGCAAACCTTGCAAGACATTCAGATCACATGTACTCCACCCATCTCCATTCTATGTGATAATACGAGTGCCATCAGTATTTCAAAGAATCTAATCATGCACTCCAAGACCAAGCACATACCCATCAAATATCATTTTCTACGTGAGCCAGTGCTTGAACAAAAGGTCAAATTGGAGTATGTTCCCTCCAAAGAACAGGTTGCTGATATATTCACTAAACCACTGGCCAGAGAGACATTTGAATATCTCAGGAAAAAGTTGGGAGTAGTTGCTGCATCATCCTGCTGTTAAAACCTATTTTCTTTAGAGAAAGTTGGTTATACGTGAGTTTCATAAAGTGTAGTCACGTACATACGCAATTTTCTATGGGCATAGTCGTGTATATGTTGGTTTAAAGAAAAGCAATGGGCCAGACTCAGGAAAAAGGGGTCTGCTATGGTTCTATCAATTATCTGCTCTGTTTTATGATGGTTTCAATATGTTGATAACATGTGGAAATATATTGGTCCTCATAAAGTTGTTGATAACTTGATGTATATTTGATTGATGATGATGCTTTGATATCTCTTACTGACATATGCAATGATCAGATCTGACAATGAACATGTGGAACAGGTTTAGTGGGAGAACATGGTTGATGATATTTTGGGAACTAATGATTGACATATACAGGTTTTTGGTCTGGATGTTGTTGACAAATGCTTCTGATGGTGCAGATCATATGATAATTGTTGATGACTATCATGGTATTGTTTAAGATATTTGGTCTCTATTATACATGTCTATATTTTAATTTAACGGTCATGAAAAGACCTAATTTGTAACCCCACTATGCATGGGATGGATGATGTAATGTTTCTTGTTTTTGACATGTATATACAATTGATATGTCCCCACTTGGTTGGGTGGATGAGTCAAATTTGGTATATCCCCACTTGGTTGGGAGATGGATGTATGTATGAGTCATTGGTGATAGGAAGGTCATTCGTGATGTATATATATAGTCATGTTCTTCCTTTAGAACATCTTTTTATAGAATTTTCTTATGCTCAAGGGGAGAATGGATTCGATCATGGTAGCTCAATTAGCACACTTCAGCATATCAGAAAATTCAGCATGCACTCAGGGGGAGCATGACCCTTTGCCCTTGATGTCAGAGGGGGAGAGTGACTTGGTGTGGTTGTTTCCATCAAGTCCAAAGTGGAATATTGTTGGCATTATGATGTATGTGTTGTACTTGATGGCAACCCACTTGTAGTAGAACAACTCACTTGTATATGGTAACTAGATGAATCTACAGAAGAGATATCAGATGTGACAGAATGCATGACAGTAGTGTTTACAGATGTGATGAAATGTAGGGCAGCTTCAAGGAATCAGTTCATAAGGCAACTCACTCAGATGAAGGATCATAATGTAGTAGGTAAAGAACAAAGAATTACAGATCAATCTTCACAAAATGAAGAAAGAGAGGTATATGCAGGTTCACCTTTGACCAAGCTGTGTATACATGCAAGTTCACTGTTTACAAGTCGCATATACGTACACACACACTTTCATAGAAGGAAAAGCATGTATACCTTGGAAAACTAAATTTTTGGTCCAAAGTATTTTGTCCATGGTATTTTTATCCATGGTATTGGTCCAAGGTATTGGTCCTAAGTGGTTTTGGTCCATGGCATTGATAAAGGCCTAAAACTATAAAAGGAGGATAAGATCATTAGGCCAGGGTGTGCAAGTATCGAATATCTGATGAATTGTGAGATATAGTATGTAGATTATTGGATTATTGTGCATTGTTGGATTTGAACCAAGGATGAACCTTAGCGGATGATGAGGAACTAGATCTAATGATGGATCAGAAACTTAAGGCGTAAAATGAACTATCATTATGTGTTGTTGCTCATAAATATTCTAGATCTGAATACTAACACATATATTATTTTGTAAATGATCTGATCTGTGTATAACTAAAGTCTAGAATAGCTACAGAATTCTGAATTTATATTTTTAGATAAATACGCTGGTTGGAATTGAGTAAAGCACATATGCATGTAGGTTTGACACATGGAAGTAGCGTATACTTTATAAAATATGTTTTAGCTGCTTCTGTTTGCTGTTGCAGTGTTCTGGGTTCTAGCTTGGATTCTAGTTATTGTATTCCGGTGACAGCATTCTGAATGATCAGATTGATGGGTTTTCAAAGTGATTGATTGATTCGGTTGTTGTTGGTTCAAAAGGAGATTGGTTGATATAGACATATTTGTTGATTGAATGATGTTGTTGATGGATCCAGTTTGAAAATTTATGAAACGTGGTCCCTAGTAGAAAAGAGAAGGTTGTAGCCTTCTGTAGGCCGACACCTATGTACTAACATATTAGTTAGTACAAGAGCTAGGGGGTTGTAGCTTCCTTCCAGTAGAAGCTGGAGAACGAGAGAAGGTTGTAACCTTCTGCAGGTAGAAGCCTACATACTGGTATAAGACTGCACTAGTACAAAAATTGTAAACAGAATTTTCTTATTATTAAAAGAAGACAGAGACGACAATAGTAGGTTTTTTTTTACCCACATTGGGTTTCCACCTTATATCTTGGTGTTCTTGTGTGTTGCTTATGTGTGATGCTTTAATCTACTTTTACTACACTATCTAATGAATTCCTGATATACTGATTAAAGTTCAATACACGATAATTTGGGTAAATCTAAAGATCTCTACATATACACTGGTTGCATTAAGTACAGTTGCATATACATGCTAGTTCACTGAGCTGAAGTAGCGTATACAAATTAGTTTTGAAAATTAAATTATTGATATGATAATACTGATTCACCCCCCCCCCAGTATTATTTCTAACACACAATTGTAATCTTCAGGCATAAAAAATGGTAAAACTCACCAACTAAAGATGTCTACATCATAAGGAAAGAAAAGGATCACAACAAAACCTATCAGAGTGGAACCTAGAAGCATAGAAATATTGACAAGTGACCCAGCCATTTGGACAACATTTGAACAAGTAGGATGTACATAATTGCGCAAGAAGTGTTAGATTCAGGGTTTTCATTCCCAAGTTGCAGAACAATATTCGCATAACCTCAAAGACAACATGGTAAAGGCGGGAAACATAGAGTTTCAAGTATTAGAAGAAACTATTGCTTTGGCCACTGATATCCCTTTGACAGGAGACTACTGGTTTAAAAGCATGGAGCTTCATCTTCCTCAAACCCCAGCATCGGAGTAATTATGGAAAGTATTTCCCGAGGTACTATCACTTTAATAGATATGACAGGCTTTTAAAATCAATCCAAAGGTACATTACATGTGAAGGAAGATTCAACAGATTTTATCAATACCATATTAGGATTCTCATGCATTTCACCGAGATAAAGAACCTTAACATGCCTTTCTATTTGTTTAAAAGTTTGGGAAAGATGGCAGAAAAAGTGCAAACAAGAGGAGGGAAACATGATGCCAACCTATTTCATTTTTCCCTCATCAAACTATTGGTCTTGAAGGAGTTAGAAAAGAGAGGTAGCACTTGGGAGGATTTCTTAGCAACATCAAATTTTATAAACCAGTCTGACATGTCAAAGATTCAAGAGAAGCACCCCACACCTGAGTCATCTCAGGACACACCAAAGAAATATGATTCAGTTGAAGAGCCTACACAGCAAAGGATAACTATAAGATCTTAGGAAAATAAGACAAAGGAAAGTGAACTCTAATAGGAAAAGAAAGCTGTTGCTTTTGAGAAAATCAAGATTCAACAAATATCTAGAAGAAGAGGTACCAACCAATAGGTGGAATAAGAAGACATTCCCAAGGAAGACATCAATTCTTCTGAAAGAAATTTGACATAATAGTTTGAAGACCAAATGATTGGAGGTGAAGGTCAAGAAGTTCATTTTGAAGAAGGATAGTCCAACAAGCAAGATGAGAAGGACCTTATTATTGCTAAGTTACAAGAAAGACTAGGCAAAGCTCATTACACCATTGCTTTTCTGCAAAAGAAAAATAGAGAATTACAACACCAAGTCAGCAAGGCACAAAGACAAAGAGAGCATGAAACAGTGCCGAAATCACCATCATTTGCAGCTAAATACAAAGGGAAAAAAGTGATTGACGTTGAAGAGGTTAATGTTCCTGAAACAAGCCTAGAAGACTAAGAACCAGGGGAATGACTGTTGGCTTATATGGGCTGGACCCAGGTTCGAAGAATTATTTAGCCAAACAAATCCCGTAGCTACCGACCCTTTCGGTAATGGCCCACGAAGCGTGGACTGAGGTCTTGCCCGAGGTAGTAGAGGAGGGTGCTGGAACCATGTTTCCGCACCCTAGGGATGTCTTGGATGTGGTTTGGGGCTCACGCACTGTTCTGTAGCCTCGCGGTACGCCACATCTGCACAGATCGGAATACCCTTATCACACTTATTACAGATGGAATCACTTATTACTAGTTTGATCTAGTTAAAATGGTATTGAAGTAAACATTTATTACTTTTGGTTACTTTGCACATCAGTATTAACCCAATTCACATATATTCAACCATAGTAATTGCAGAAATCATAATAGTTCATTTATCATAAAAGAGCAAAGTCGCAATCAACACAAAATTCAGAAGAAACTTATCTTTATTATCAATCTTCAACAATACATCCAGATCCACCCTACACACTCAACTGTAGGGGTCCATGCACACAGCTGCTAACTTTTTAGGCCTCTGCACACACAGCTGTAGAGCCTCTACCTTCTACCTTACTCCCTCGACTCAGACTTATAGACAATTTCAAGTTATTTCCTTTCAGAACCCATTACATTCCATCTTCCAAAAGAACTACCTTCCCTCATAGAGCCCTGCTCTACTTATACTTTTCGTTGGCCTGCGATCCCTCCGCAGGCCGACTCTATTACTATTTCTTTACATTATTTTTGGGCGGACTACCCTTTGACTAAACCTATCATAGTTCACACTCTCTGCTTTCTGCAGAGTATTTTACCCTAATATCACCCAAAATTTCAGGCTTCACACCCCATAGTCATTCCGCGGGGCTTGCACTACCCAAAAATCCCCCAACACAATCATCGTGACTCATCCCAAGTCACTTACTAGCGTGGCTAGACGCTCAGTCTTGGCTTCATGGTTCGCCTTTCATTGAGTGGCACTCGTCATCCGGCTACTCCTGCATTGTCTCCTGCAACGCTTTTCATGTTTTAGTGTTTCTACCATATCTCGCAACCAATTATGCTCATTCTGCTCTGCTTGGTTGACACAGAACACCCCCTCCAAGGATTTTAGTGCGAGCAAGGGAGCTGCATACAGGACCTCCTGGTACCACCATAGCCCTTTTTGACTGACGTATCTTCTCTTCGCACCATCCTCTGCAACTTGTGTTGCAATTTTGCAAGACCCTGGCTACTGTATGTCAGATCCCACTTGTCAAGAACCATCAGAGGCAACTTATTGACTGCATCTCCACCCATGGTCACCGTTTGTCCATCCTTCTATTGTTCTATTGTAATGCGCCATCCTGCCTCTAGGTGGGGCAACGACATCTAGACCAATTATACTTCGCATTCCCTTTTTTCTGGTACATCCCCTACTAGCGATACTGTAGCCTGCAGGATACTCAAAACTATCAATAACAAACTCCTTAGAGAGTCCTGCCCCTTCTTCAGCCAGATTACTACCTTTGGGTGCATGCCGAGTGCAGCTATGATGAATAGCTCCATCTGTATTTTCAAAGTGTAGGTTTCCAAATGGATTCCCCATGGTGATTTATAAGCCATGCGAACTTCAAATGCCTAGATTTCCACTCATTCCAGCTCGTGTAACCTTCCCATGTGAAATCTGTGGTCAATCATTTCATATCTAGCTTGTACTGTGGCTCTTAATTGCCCACCGCCTGCTCCCTTTTGCCATAATGCAGCCATCTTGTCATGAACAGTGGTATTAATGGTCATCATTCCTTGGAACGATGCACCCGCATGGCTCCATCTGTAGAGCCACACTCCTGATCGTTGGCCAATTGTACACATACCCTGATACCGACGCATCTTTCCCCAGATTGCTTTATCATCCCTCTCTCTCTTTCAACTAGTCGAAGCGGTGAGACTCTCTATGGAATGGTTAGTCAGGTGGTCGGCCTGCCCATATAGAGCTTCAAGTGACTGCCATTCACTCTTCCCAGAAAGGGGTCTCCATTGAGCTTAGCTATCTGAACTGTGCCCCCATCAGTTACTTCTTTAATGACATAAGGCCCCAACCAATGCATATGGAGTTTACCTAGGAATTTTTCGAACTTACTGTCATATAAGAATATGAGGTCATCCTTCTTGAACATGCGCACCTTGATATGGCGATCATGCCATGCTATCTCGTGCTGTTTTTGTACCTGCTCATGAAATCCTGTCAGAAATCATTCTTCGTCCAGGTCGTCGAGTTGTGCGAGCCTTTCCTCCAAAGCCCCACGATCTGCGATTCATGTAGCTGCTGCAATCCGTAGGCTGGGCATTATATATTCCATAGGCATCATGGTCTCCTTACCATAGACTAGTCGAAACGGTGTCTGGCCTGTCAAATTTTTGCACGTGGTTCGGTATGCCCATAGCACAGCAAGGATGCACAAGTCCCAATCATTCCGTTGCGCATTTCAGATCTTAGTCAACGCAGTTTCCAAAATTTTGTTGAATGCCTCAACGGTCCCATTTTCTTTCGGATGGTATGGTGTGCTCTGTTGGTGACATATCTGGAATTCCTCAGTGAGCGCGCTGACGGTTTCGTTCAAAGAATGTGTTCCTTGATCACTCGTGAGAATCTTAGGACACCCAAACCTAGTCAACACATTTTTGAACAAGATCTTTGCTGCTGTCACGGCTGTGCAATCTTTGACTAGCTATGCTTCTACGCATCAGGTCAAGTATTCAGTTGCAGTGATAATATAGTGCACACCTATCTTCCCTCACTGTTCAATAGGCTCGATGAAGTCGATCGCCCATTTCTTAAATGGCTGTAGCATTACTTGTGGCTGAAGTGGCATTTCATCCCTTTGTGACAGCTTGCCCGTTTGTTGGCATACATCGCAGGCCTGACAGTATGCTTTTGAATCTTCATGGAGGGTAGGCCACCATAATCCGGTGCGAAGAACCTTCTAGGCTATGGTGTGGCCTGCATAATGTTCACCAGCAACCCCTCCATGTGCTTCAGCAAGGATCTGTTCTCGCTTAAAATCTCGTACATATCTGTGTAATATCTCATCATGGCCCATCTTGTAGAGATGGCTAGCAATCACAGTGAAATCTACTACTTGTGTCACCAATTCCTTTTTTTGTTGCACAGAATAGTCAAAAAATAGATTATATCTTCAAAGTGGTCATTCGCAATGCGCACTACATACCACTGGGTGTCCGGGAGTCCTTCTTCTAGATTCGCGGGTTCCTCACCTATCTCAATCCAAGATAAGTGGTCTCGACCCGCATTCAGACATCCTAGTTTTACAACAAACTCCAAATCATATTCCTGAAGCAACAACAACCATCAACATATGTGCTCCCCCCAACACAAGCTTATTCACTAGGTATTTTATCACAGAGTGATCAATATACATCTTAAAATGTCCTCAAAGCAAATAGTGACGATACTTCTGGAGTGCGTACACCATCGCCAATCCCTCTCGCTCAGTAGTAGAGTAATTTTTCTCGGCTTTTGACAACCTTCAACTTGCAAATGTAATCGGGTGGTCAACACCCTACATGCCTTCTTGAGTAAGTACTGCTCCTAATGTGATACATGACGCCTTGACATGCACATGGAACTCCACGTCCCATTTTGGAAAGATCAAGATAGGGGCAAATTCCATTTTCTCCTTCATCAATTCCAGGATTTTGTTACATTCCTCGTTCCAGCAATACGTGGCATCCTTTTTTAACAATTGTTCCATTGGAGTCGTGATCTGCGCGTAACCTTTTATGAACTTCCGATAGTACCCCATGTGTCCTAGCGTAGCACGGAGCTGTTTGACACTGTGCAGTGCTTGCAGACCTAATATGACAACAATCTTTGCCGGATCCACCATCAGGCCTTGCCTACAAACTACGTGACCCAGCAAGTTCTTGAAAGAAACAAGGAACATACACTTCTTTAGATTGAGCGCAATCTGGTGTCAACGGCGAGTATCTAGCATTAATTGTAAGCTCTCAGTATGTTTCTTAACCAGGCCAAAGACAGTCTAATCGTCAAGATAGACTTCCAAGAATTTATGTCTAAATTCCTTGAATGAAGCTACCATAATGTGGGAAAATATTGCTGATGCGTTCTTCAGCCCAAATGACATCACTGTATACTGAAATAAACCCCATTCTGTAGCAAAATTTGTCTTGCTTTGATCCTTTGGGACAATCTTCATCTGATGGTATCCAGAGAACCCATCCGTAAAGGAATACGCTTCTTGCTTGCCCACATTTTCTAATACTTCATCGGTAAAAGATGTGGGAAATGGATCGTTAACACAAACATCATTGAGTTTCCATAGATCCATGCAGATGTGGATCTCACCCTTCTTTTTCTTCTCCTGTACCACCATCGGACTTACCCAATTGGACTCCTCAACTGGTTCAATGATCCCGGCTGCCAGCATCTTATCTAGCTCTTCTCGTACTTTTGCTTTGTATTTTGGATTCAATCGGTAAGGTCGCTACTTTACTGGCTTCACATCAGGCTTCAAGGTTATCTTCATCATTCCTAGTTCGCCCTGAATCCCTTTTAGCTCCGTAATCTTAGTAGGGAAGAGGTCTTGATACTCATTGAGTAGCTCGACCACATTTTCCTTGGTAGCGTCGTCCCAGTAATCACCAAGTGTAGCATACTTTAGTTCTTCCTCTATTCCAATATTCACTTGCTTCGTTTTCAATGGCACTATGACATCTGGATCTTCTATTTCAAGGCTGCACACTTCTCGAATTCCTTCAGATTCTGGTATATGGATGTTGCGTGGATCATCCTCGTCCCCTTTTGCTATTACATTGTAACATTCCAAGGCCTGGCTCAGCTATCGCAACCAGTTTGGTTGCATGACCTCTTCCTGTTCCAGTGGCAACGTGAAAATTGCGGTCTTTAGTAGCTTTAAGGTGTCCTCCACTGTATCCATCCATTGATCCTCAAAAAGAAATGTTGATAGAAGCCTTTCACGCAAGATATCCCACTCACCTATTCCATGTCGAAGCTCTGTTTCAGTATACCAATTCCTTGGGATGACATCTAGGGTATGAAAAAAAGGTGTACCCATTCTGGTTGCAGTTCCTCACCATAGGCTTTGGTCCATTTGCTCAGGTGTATGTGCGGATTCTCTCATCTGTCATATTTCTCCATTAGTTGGAGTGTTGGCTTCCCAAATCGTATCTACATCATGCACTTACAGCTTCGCTAATCTACAAAAGTTCCTTCATGGGTACCCCACCATCATGTCGGTGTCGTGCGCAATGCCCATTTGAGCGCATCAAATCGCTAGTACTCTGGTACTACATTCTCAAACTTCATCAGGAATTCATTTACTATTGTGAACCCGTCATACACCAGTGGCTCGCGGTCCTGAGCTTTAACGCAGTATATGGATTTTGTCAGCATATTGCAGCTTAAATTAGTTGCCCCATTCATTTTGTTCTGCCATTGCATGTCTTCTTCCTCTGAATCATCGGTGTATGGTTCTGCGTAACCCTGTGAAATTCTCCGTTCCTCCTGTTAGATACCTATACCAATAGGTTTCATATTTCATGATTGGCAAAGGAAGTTCCAAATATGCTCTGCTTTGGTGATGCAAAGATCCCATATTTTCAAGAGAAGGTAATATGTGTACATAGCCTGATATTGACTCAATTTTGGATGGGTGATCCAACAGCTTAATCTGGATCATGCAATGTTTCAATTTCTTGTTGTAGAATAGAGAAAGAAGTCTGTCGAAACTGTTCAATCTTGGCAGACCAGTAGTTAGGTAGAGAATTAAGGTTCCCAACTGTTTAATCTGGGACCTTGGAAGCAATAAGGGTAGTTCTAGATAGAAAATCAAAAGAAAAAGCCAAAAGAAAAGAAAAGGCACAAAAGGGTTTGCAAGTCTAAGTGCACCCTCCTAGAAGTAACAAAAAATGCTAGGCAATAGAGTGGGTAGGTAGTTGGGGTTGCAGAAAGCATGGTTTATGGCATTTCACCGGCCCAAGCAAAGGCAAAACATGGTGCCAGTGCAGGTCTCTTATTCAGCAGCTTTGCAGCAATACAATGAAGCATGTCTAACTTCCTGATTACCCCCCAAACAATGTAAACTATGAAACGAGAACTGATACTGTTACCCGTTTCGTAGAGATAGCTAAAAAGTGACATGATTTTGAAAATGGGTGATGCAAAACGCACATGTTTTTTCTAGAGCATAGTTTTTGGCACTTTAGTTTTTTTTATGTACATCACGTTTTAGAATGGTAGTGATTTTCATGCTGATTTTAAAAAGTGAGCATTCTGCATCACACTCCTTTCTTAAAAGCCCTGTTTTTTGGCTTTAAATTTTTTAATGTATAAAATGTAAATAATTATTTAGTAAATTTGATAATTTTTGAAGTGGTCGTTTTCTTCACATTTCCTTGTTTTTTATTATAATTTAAAAAAAAAAATTCGTGAGGTTTTTACTGTTTTGCATTTTTAAATTAGAAGGTCGATATTTAGACTTTTCGATATTCTACATATTTATACATCCTTAATTAATTTTTCAATCGACATGAAATAATTGTTTCTAAAAAACAATATTTTTTAACAATGGACATAAAAATAACCATTTTTAACATAAATATAACTAAAAAACTACACGTTTTGATAATTTTTTGTTAGAATTGACATGTCAAAATCACAATTTTTATACGATAATTTTAACTAAAAATGGTTAAATAATAGTTTTTTCTATGAATTTCATGTCAAAAAAATAATAAAAATCACTTTTTGTTTCAAAAAATAATGATTAACTTAAAAATCAATGCAAAAATCACATATTACCAATATTGAACATATAACAACCATAATTGAGTGTTTATTCTTCTCATAAAATGTCAAAGTCAAAACATTGCAAAGCTTGATTTACAAGCATAACTTAAATTTAATCAACAATGTCACGTAATCCAAACTCTTCGTCCTCTAGAGTTTCATCATTGTCCTCTTCCACAATATTTTCTGTTTCATTTTGCTCATTTTCCTCTTCTAATGGGTCTTTGATGTCTGCGAAACTCCCAATGTATGTCTTTCCAAACATTCCATGTAATGGTGGTTGGGGTTCCTTTGCCTTTTTTGCCACACGTGATTCACTAAAGTCCCCTTTCTTCAACCCAATTTCTTGCATTGCATCTGGAAGAAATTGAAGAGCATTAATTATTTGCTGAATGAAATTGCACTGTACTGGATCTTTTTCAATTGCAATGCAATTTCTTCCTTTTTGAAGGCAACATGCTAGTGTTGTACCTAATTTTCAAGCACAAAATAAATAATGAACTAAATTAGTACAATGACATATTAATTAAAAAAATAACATATTGAAATTCAATTCCATATAATAAAACTTACCTGAGCCAGAAAATAAATCCAAAACCCAATCTCCTTCATTTGAACAAATGTCTATAAGATAGTTAATCAATAACTGTGGTTTTTGATAAATGTTAACTATCTCTCCTTTTGCTTCTTTGTCTTCATATGTTAGTTTTCTCACAACAGCATCATAACTCAGTATTTGGCTATGACTCTTTCTGTCTACCCGATTAAAAATCATAGACATATGGCTATCATCTTTTGCCCAACTATCAATATGAATGAACTCACAATCATTTATAAATTGTTGATCTTCATTGTGAAGAAGATTTGGCTTTTCCCTGTAACACAAAATAGTAAAAGTTAAATTAACTTGTACATAAATAAATTTTTCAACATTAATCAAATATACATTTTAAACGTCTTACCATGTAAGCTGCATCCTTGAATTTGTTTTCCCCTTGAAGCTTGACAATATCATTGCCAATTGTGTGTCTGAATGAAATGTCACAAATCTCCATAATGGTGATGACGTGACTTCTACAAATCCCGCAACCACTTTACTAAAAGCTTGATAAGTATAAGGGTCACTATCATAGTCAATGTTTGGAATATTGAAACCATGGGGAATATCTGCAATGACTAGGGCATAATCCCTTTTAGGTATGAGTTTAGCAATGTCTTCACAGTCACCTTGTATTACTTGATATTGAATAGTGTCTAGCCCATTCCAAATGAAATGATTAAGAGTTGGATCAAGTTGAATATCCTTAATACGTTGCTTCCTCAGTCTTTCGATCTTTATCTTTTCGATAAAGGTTTTGAAACTATCTGGCACTCCATTATCATCCTTCCTCATCTTTTATAAAATAAACAAATATATGTGTAAGTTATAAATTAAAAATAGTACACAGGTGAATAAAAATGAATGTATAAATCAAGATACCTTTTTAAATGCAAGATAAAAAGATTTTAATGTTGATGTAGAACTTGCATCTGGATAGTTGCGTACGACATCATCCCAACTATCTTCATTCAACAATCTAACCATTTGTTCTTGAATTTTCATGTAAACTTTGTGACTGCATAGATAAAGTAACAAAAATTTAATAGAATGATATGTATAACAAATACTACCAAGAACATCATGTTTTATTTAAAATATAATTATAATCTAGAACTAAATAAGAATATTTCAAGAAACTTACTTTTGAAATTCTTCAGACATTTCCTCCATTGATAATTCCCCTGACCTCACACGAGATAATATTGTTTTGACAATTTTCTCATCTTTCACTCCTTGCATCGCCCTCCAAGGTGTGATAGTCATATCGTCTGGAAGATGCTTCATTTCAGGAGCTAATTTACTGTTGCCACATATGAATGGCTTAGACTTTTTGACCTTCTGGTTTTTAATGGCAATGTCTTCCCACATGCCAAAAATCTCATCAATCAACCTCCAAACATCTCCAGTTCTAAATGCCAATTGGAAAATGTTATCAACACCTCTGAATAAATCACTATGTTTGTTGCCCTTTCCACCTTTTGAATTGGTTTTCTCTTCAATTTGATATCCTATTTCCATACAACATTCCTTTCGGAACTCTGCAGTAACTTTTGTCCTATCCCCACCACATTTTTCTTCAAATTCACTATGAATAAATCTAACCCTTTGGATGAAAGTCATAGACATCCTATATTCATTATCTGAATTATGATCCCATGCCACTAACTTTGCTTCTGTATCAGATAAACCAGCGTAAATGATACATTTCATTGTTTCAAAACGTGGGTTATTAGGATATTCCTCCATCAATTGTCTTTGAGCTTCTACAGAATGGTTCCCCCCAAGCACATAATAATTGTATTCAAAACATTTTGACTTATCAAATGCTTCTTTGTTGGGAACTTGAAGTGGATCAACAAGAAGCACATAACTAACCACATGAGCATATGGATTGTACCTCATCAATGTCTTCAAGTTGTGAACATGCAGATGATGTGGCTTTCTAACTTGATATTGACATTGTCCTTCACTTGCTTTATAGGTTTGCCTGACATTAAGCTGAAATGTGCGACCACCATCAATTAAGTTTCTCTTTGTTAAATTCTCTCGAATGACATTTTGTTTTGTTTTGATAATGCCATCTTCTAAATCAGCTCCTGGTGTAATGATTTCTCTGCTTTCTTTTGAAGTTTCACTAGGTTCTTGACTGCTGGTAATGACTGCTTCAAAATCATCAACTCTACTTTTCTTGGTCATAACATTCCCACCAGAGTTATTCTTGGGCATTGTTACTTTTGGATTTTTATGGCTCTTCTCAGTTCCAATGTCATCTTCAGTAATGACAACATAAGTTTCATCGTCAATTTCAACTTCATCATTCTCAAAAGTAACTTGTTTACCCTTGCTAGATTTATCCACCAGAGACCTTTTTTTCTGATTCTTTGGATGTAGTTTTGTAGCATTATCAATTACTTCATTTTGCCTCTTTTCCATATTTTCTTCTGACACTGAGTAAAAACTACTGACAACTTTCATGATATCATTCTCAATGAAATGAATGCCTCCCAACCTAATTGAACAACTTTCAACGAAATTCTGCCAAACAAAATATCATATGTCAATAAAAAACAAAGTTAAAAAATATAGTGAGACACTTTAAAAAACGCAAAATACAAATATAAATAATAATACTTACGATGTTATCTGTCATCTCATTTACGATTTGACTACACAACTTTGTAGATACCTCGCTCGTGTCATACAATGAATATGATAGTTGGTATTTAACCCTTTCATGTGACTTGGGAGTTTTTGTAAGTACGTAAACAACTTCAGTGTTCGTTACCGAACACATATCTACGACTCTTCCCATCACCTCAAAAATTCCACTATCATTCGGTATATCGATATATAGATATATATTCACATTTGTGCTTTCTCTTTCTTTCACATACCACATTCTTGATGGAAATTTCACCTCTTTCGAATTCTTCCAATCTGAAATCATCTTCTTATCACTTGAGGCACTTGATAGATTTGTAGTCATGAGCTGAGGTGGAGTTCGTTCACCAATGTTTCTTTTAGATGCACCTTTATGAGTCTTTGGTCTAGAAAGATTCACTGAAATTCTCTTTGATGCCATTTTCCTGAAAAATAGAAACACATAAATCAGTAAATAATAAAAACATATTGACTTAAAGTAACAACGAAAACTTATCATAAATTTTAATCAACAATCGCCCCCCGCCCGGCAACCTCACCCACCCGCCCGCCTCACCCGAACCCCCCTCCGCCCGGGCTCCCTACCTCTTCCCACACCCGCCCACCCCGCACCACCTCACCTGCCCGCTCCAAACCTCCTGGCGCCCTCACCCCTTCGGGTGCCCTCGCCCGCCCGTCCGCCCGACGCCCTCACCCAACCACCCGCCTCAACCGAACCCCCCTCCGCCTGGGCTCCCTACCTCTACCCCAACCCGCCCACCCCGCACCCCATCATGCACCCCTCACCCAACTGCTCAACCCCTCCGGGCGCCCTCACCCGCCCCCCCGCCCGGCGCCCTCACCCACCCGCCTGCCTCACCCGAATACCCCTCCGCCCGGGCTCCCTACCGCACCCCCTCACCCCACACCCCTTCACCCGCACACCCCGCACCCCTTCACCCGCACACCCCGCACCCACTCACCCGCCCGTTCCTGCCTGCCGGGCGCCCCGCCCTGCCTGCCGGGCGAGGACGCAGGCGGCCCGGGTGGCGCCTGCACGAGGGCGCCCAACCCTCGTGCAGGCGCCACCAGGGCCGGCGAGGGCGCGGGCGACCCGGGTGGCGCCTGCACGAGGGCGCCCTCCCTCGTGCAGGCGCCACCCGGGCTGCCCGAGCCCTCGCCCGGCAGGCAGGGTCGACCTGCCTGCCGGGCGAGGGCTCGGGCGGCCCGGGTGGCGCCTGCACGAGGGAGGGCGCCCTCGTGCAGGCGCCACCCGGGCCGCCCGCGCCCTCGCCCGGCAGGCAGGGTCGCCCTGCCTGCCTTGGCAGGGTGCGGGCGCCCGAGTGGCGCCTACAGGAGGTTGGGCGCCCTCGTGCAGGCGCCACCGCGGGCGCCCGGGTGGCGCCTGCACGAGGGCGCCCAACCTCGTGCAGGCCTTGGCGCCACCCGGCCGCCCGCGCCCTCGCCCGGCAGGCAGGGCGATTCCGGGAATCGCCCTGCCTGCCGGGCGAGGGCGCGGGCGGCCCGGGTGGCGCCTGCACGAGGGCGCCCAACCTCGTGCAGGCACCACCCGGGCTCCTCGTGCAGGCGCCACCCGGGCCGCCCGCGCCCTCGCCCGGCAGGAGGGCAATTCCGGGAATCGCCCTGCCTGCCGGGCGAAGGCGCGGCGGCCCGGGTGGCGCCTCGAATTGCCCTGCCTGCCGGGCGAAGGCGCGGGCGGCCCGGGTGGCGCCTGCACGAGGGCGCCCCTCGTGCAGGCGCCACCCGGGCCGCCCGCGCCCTCGCCTGGCAGGCAGGGCGATTCCGGGAATCGCCCTGCCTGCCAGGCGAGGGCGCGGGCGGCCCGGGTGGCGCCTGCACGAGGGCGCCCAACCCTCGTGCAGGCGCCACCCGGGCCGCCCGCGCCCTCGCCTGGCAGGCAGGGCGACCCTGCCTGCCGGGCGAGGGCACGGGCGGCCCGGGTGGCGCCTGCACGAGGGCGCCCAACCTCGCGCAGGCGCCACCCGGGCCGTCCACGCCCTCGCCCGGCAGGCAGGGTCGCCACTGCCCGCGCCCTCGCCCGGCAGGCAGGGCGATTCCCGGAATCGCCCTGCCTGCCGGTCGAGGGCGCGGGCGGCCCGGGTGGCGCCTGCACGAGGGCGCCCCTCGTGCAGGCGCCACCCGGGCCGCCCGCGCCCTCGCCCGGCAGGCAGGGCGATTCCGGGAATCGCCCTGCCTGCCGGGCGAGGGCGCGGGCTGCCCGGGTGGCGCCTGCACGAGGGTGCCCAACCTCGTGCAGGCGCCACCCGAGCTGCCCTTGCCCTTGCCCGGCAGGCAGGGCGATTCCAGGAATCGCCCTGCCTGCGCCCTGCCTGCCGGGCGAGGGCGCGGGCGGCCCGGGTGGCGCCTGCACGAGGTTGCCCCTCGTGCGGGCGCCACCTGGGCCGCCCGCGCCCTCGCCCAGTAGGCAGGGCGATTCGGGAATCGCCCTGCCTGCCGGGCGAGGGCGCGGGCGGCCCGGGTGGCGCCTGCACGAGGGCGCTCCCCCTCGTGCAGGCGCCACCCGGGCCGCCCGCACCCTCGCCGGGCGGGCAGGGCGATTCCGGGAATCGCCCTGCCTGCCAGGCGAGGGCCCGGGTGGCGCCTGCACGAGGGCGCCCCCCCTCGTGCAGGCGCCACCCGGGCCGCCAGCCCCCTCGCCCGGCGGGCAGGGCGATTCGAAAATCGCCCTGCCTGCCGGGCGAGGGCGCGGGCGGCCCGGGTGGCGCCTGCACGAGGGCGCCCAACCTCATGCAGGCGTCACCCGGGCCGCCCGCGCCCTCGTCCGGCGGGAATCGCCCTGCCTGCCGGGCGAGGGCATTGGCGGCCCGGGTGGCGCCTGCACGAGGGCGCCCAACCTCGTGCAGGCGTCACCCGGGCCGCCCGCGCCGTTGCCCGGCAGGCAGGGCGATTCTCGGAATCGCCCTGCCTGCCGGGCGAGGGCGCAGGCGGCCCGGTGGCGCCTGCACGAGGGCGCCCCTCCTCGTGCAGGCGCCACCCGGGCCGCCCGCTCCCTCGCCCGGCAGGTAGGGCGATTCCGGGAATCGCCCTGCCTGCCGGGCGAGGGCGTGGGCGGCCCCGGTGGCGCCTGCACGAGGTTGGGCAACCTCGTGCAGGCGCCACCGGGGCCGCCCGCGCCCTCGCCTGGTAGGCAGGGCGATTCCGGGAATCGCCCTGCCTGCCGGGCGAGGGCGCAGGCGGCCCGAGTGGCGCCTGCACGAGGGCGCCCCCCCTCGTGCATGCACCACTTGGGCCGCCCGCGCCCTCGCCCGGCAGGCAGGGCGATTCCCGGAATCGCCCTGCCTGCCGGGCGAGGGCGCGGGCGGCCCAGGTGGGAATCGCCCTGCCTGCCGGGCGAGGGCGCGGGCGGCCCAGGTGGCGCCTGCACGAGGGCGCCCAACCCTCATGCAGGCGCCACCCGGGCCGCCCGCACCCTCGCCCGGCAGGCAGGGCGACCCTGTCTGCCGGGCGAGGGCACGGGCGGCCCGGGTGGTGCCTGCACGAGGGCGCCCAACCTCGTGCAGGCGCCACCCGGGCCGCCCGCGCCCTCGCCCGGCAGGCAGGGTCGCCCTGCCTGCCGGGCGAGGGCGCGGGCTGCCCGGCTGGCGCCTGCACGAGGGCACCCTCCCTGGTGCAGGCGCCACCCGGGCCGCCCGCCCCCTCGCCCGGCAGGTAGGGTCGCCCTGCTTGCTGGGCGAGGGCGTGGGTGGCCCAGGTGGCGCCTGCACGAGGGGCGGGTGGGCGGAGGGCGGGTGAGGCCGAGGGCGGAGTGCGGGTGAGGCGGGCGGGCCGAGGGCGGGTGAGGCCGAGGGCGGAGGGCGGGTGAGGCCGAGGGCGGAGGGTGGGTGAGGTGGGCGAGCGTCGGGCGGTTGAGGCGGGCGGGTGGGCGGGTGAGGGCACCCGGGGGTGGGTCGGGCGGGCGGTTGAGGGCGCCCGGGTGTGGGTCGGGCGGGCGGGTGAGGGCGCCCGCGGGTGGGTGGGGCGGGCAGGCGAGCGGGTGAGGGCGGCCGCAGGTGGGGCGGGCGGGTGTGGCGGGCGGGCAGGTGAGGGCGCCCGTGGGCGGGTGGGCCGAACGGGCGGGCGGGTCAGGGCTGGTGGGTCAGGGCCCCGCGGGCATTTGGGAGGGTGGGTCAGGGTGCCCGTGCCGTGCGGGCGGGCGAGTCAGGGCACCTGGGGGTGGGTGGTGCGTGCGGGTGAGGACGTCCGGGGGTGGGTGGCCCATCCAAAGGGGTGAGGTGCCCGGGTGAGGGCGCCGGGAGGGGTTGGGCGGGCGGGTGAGGGCGCCCGGGCCGGGCGAGCGGGTGAGGGGGGCGTGGGTGGTTCGACCGGAGGGTGGGGCTGGGGTGTTAGGGCGCCCGGGCCGAGCCAGGCAGGCGGGTGAGGGGGGACGGTGTGTGTGGGCCGGGCGGGTGAGGGGGCCCGGGCTGGGCAGGCGGGTGAGGGGGGGCTGTCAGGGCGCCCGGAGGGGCCAGGCAGGCGGGTGAGGGGGGGCGCTGTTAAGGTGCCTGGAGGGGCCGGCGGGCGGGCAGGCGGGCGAGGGGGGGTGTGGAGCACCCACTGGTGTTAAGAAAATGAGGTTGACCGGGCCCACCATGCTCACGATTTTTCATGAAACTAATTTAATATGAAAGTTTTCAAGAAAAAAATTTAACTTACCTTTTAATTACGAGAATTCTTCGTTGATTATGTTGTTGATAGCGATTTAGCTGCTCCACAAATTCACGACCTCTTTCAACGATTTTCAGAAAACCTGGATGTGATGTTAGTAGTAGTGATAATGAAATTTTAATATGTAAGTGAAGTTACAAGGATGTTTTACTGTACAATTAATATGGGATAATTTGTTTTACAATATTATAAAGTGAATATTATTGATTTGTTTTACAACAGGTTGAATGTGGGATAATTTGTTTTAAAATATTTTAAAGTGAATATTGTAGTATTGGAAAGCGAATATTATATGGTTTAACTATTATAATAATTGTAGAAGTTGTAGTGTACAATTTTAATTATGATTTCATAAAAAAATTTAGTTTACATTTTCCAATAAATTGTAGAACAAAGTAATAAAGGTAAATAAATTTAACAGATTTTTTGGAGGGAAATATTTTCGCGAAACTTTTTGGAGGGAAATATTTTCGCGAAATTTTTTGGAGGGAAAATTCCATTCTTTAAGCTATATAATATCTTTAGGAGACTCTCCATTTGTATCATTCAACATCTTCTATTTGAAAGGGATGGATTGTTCTGATAGTGAAGTTTCGATTTATACACCATCAACTTCTGCATCGCGTAACAACTCTATTCATATTGATGAACATAGCGGGAATTCTTCCACTATGAATAGAAAGTCACTTCTTCCACTTAGTCCTGATTCTAAGGACTATGAGAGCAGCACTGATGAAAGAGGGGATGGAGAATTTCAAATAAATAAAGAGTCACATATTCCACTTAGTCCTACTTCTAAGGACTATGAAAGCCGTAGTGATGAAGAGCATGATGGTGAACTTCAAAAGAACAGAGTGTCACGATGTCCACTTAGTCCTAATTCTGAGGACTATGAGAGCAGCAGTTTTGAAGAGCATGATGGTGAAGTTCAAAAGAATGGAGGGTCACGGTGTCCACTTAGTCCTAATTCCGAGGACTATGAGAGCAGCAGTTTTGAAGAGCATAATGGTGAAGTTCAAAAGAAGGGAGTGTCACGGTGTCCACTTAGTCCTAATTCTGAAGACTATGAGAGCAGCAGTTTTGAAGAGCATAATGGTGAAGTTCAAAAGAAGGGAGTGTCACGGTGTCCACTTAGTCCTAATTCTGAGGACTATGAGAGCAGCAGTTTTGAAAAGCATAATGGTGAAGTTCAAAAGAAGGGAGTGTCACGGTGTCCACTTAGTCCTAATTCTGAGGACTATGAGAGCAGCAGTTTTGAAGCGCATGATGGCAAATTTCAAAAGAATGGAGTGTCACGGTGTCCACTTAGTCCTAATTCTGAAGACTATGAGAGTAGCAGTGATGAAAAGCATGATGTTGATTTTCAAAAGTATGGAGTGTCAAAGTGTCCACTTAGTCCTAATTCTAAGGACTATGAGAGCAGTAGTGATGAAAAGCATGATGTTGATTTTCAAAAGCATGGAGTGTCACGGTGTCCAGTTAGTCCAAATTCTAAGGACTATGAGAGCAGCAATGATGAAGAGTGGGATGATGAAATTCAAAATATTGGAGTACCACAGTGTCCACTTAGTCCTAATTCTGCGGACTATGAGAGCAATAGTTATGAAGAGCGTGATGATGAATTTCAAAATAATAGAGTGTCACTGTGTCCTCTTAGTCCTAATTCTGCGGACTATGAGAGCAGCAGTGATGAAGGACAGGATGATGCACTTAGTCCTAATTCTAATGAGTATAAAGGTAGCAGTGACAAAGGACGGGATGTAGCATCTTCAATAAGTAAGTCACATTTTCAACGTAGTCCTAATTCTATGGACTATGAGAGTAGCACTGGCAATGCATATGAGGAAGAATATCCATTAAACATCGAGTCAGATTTTCCATTCAGTCCGAATTCTAAGGACTACGACAGTAGCACTGAAGAAGCAGAAGATGAAGAATATCCTCCAAGTCAATATTTGAAAAGCAAGGATGATCATAGTGTGGATAACATTCCTCTTTATGATGATGAAAATCCTTATACAAATGATGATCAAATGATGGAGATGTTGCCAAGAAACATTGTATCAAGGAGTAGGAGCAGGCCTTTTTGTATCAATGCAAGTTGTTCTAGTTATACAAGGGGTAGAGCAGAATATCTGACGAGAAGAAGTTCTATCAGTGCTCTCATTTCAAGTGAATGTTGCCAAAAAGATTGCTTGAAACATATGGATTTCAAATTTGCATTAGAAAGCAGGAAGAGATATTTGTCAATGAATAAAAGCATGCAAAATTCATATTTAGTTGGGTGCATGCAATCTACATTGTCAGGTTATGATTATCATATTGGGACTTTTTTTATCTGTAGAAAAGGTTTCAAAATGTTTCATTCGATTGGGAATTTTCGTCTCTCGAGAATTCAAGAAAATTTGGAAAAGGATCCCACATTTTATTCAGAAGTACGTCATAAAAAACACTTTGGTCCATTATCAAATATTGCAATGTCATGGATGAAAGATTTCTTTTCAAAGCATGGAGAGTGTATGCCAAATGGAGAGACAATACATATTCCAGATAATTTTTCAAGACGAGAAATCTACAACTTATACAAAGAATATGCAGAAGGTGCTGAGGGACATGGCCAGTTTATTACATATCAATATTTTGTGAAGG
The DNA here is from genome assembly GCA_031772625.1 of Pinus tabuliformis. Classification (NCBI taxonomy): domain Eukaryota; kingdom Viridiplantae; phylum Streptophyta; class Pinopsida; order Pinales; family Pinaceae; genus Pinus; species Pinus tabuliformis. Next base: position 227,456,463 of record CM062818.1, read on the forward strand.
TATGGAAGAAAGAATTCAACAATGTCCGTATTCCTAAGAAGACAAGGATGGGGATTTGCAGTACATGTGCTTCTCTTAAATCAAAAAGGGACAAAAGTGAAGGCTCAGAAAGAGGTAAGCATTTATAACTTTAACTTTTAAAATTGTATAGTCATCAACTATGAAAACATATTTCTTAATGAATCTCTTTTATGTTGTGTAGATTTAATTGTCAAACAACTTTAGGAGCATCGCGAACAACAAACAAACGAAAGGAAGAAGTTGTACAAGCATCGAAAAAAGTGCTATGATAATCCGAATAAATATTTGGGTTTGATAATTGATGGTATGGACCAGAAGAAAACACTTTTACCACATTTTATTCGCACACCCAAAAATTTACAGGAGGAAAACTTTATTCAATTTCACTTGGTCGGTTGTATGGTCTTCAATGGGAAAATGTTGCCAAGGGTGTACTTCACAGCTCCAAATATTCACAATGATGCAAATCTGACCATAACTATAATTCATGATGTGATTTCTCATTGGTCTGGTAATCTTCCTGAAGTTTTGTATCTACAATTGGACAACACTTGCCGTGAAAACAAAAATCAGGTTGTTTTTGGATATCTAAACATGCTTGTTGAATTGGGAATTTTTCAGAAGGTAAAGGTTGGTTTCCTTCTTGTTGGGCACACTCATGACCATATTGATCAGATGTTCAGCCGTTTTTCAGTCACATTGAGGAGGAAGGAAGTTGGTAGCTTGCCATCACTAATTGAATGTATTAAGAAATCATACATGCCAGAGCCTACTTTTGATGTGTTGGAAGAAACTATTGACATGCGAAGGTTTATTCTGGGATCATATGGTGAGGGGAGATGCATTGAACAACTTAATGACATTAGCTTCCAACATCAATTTCGTATCAAAAAAATTGATGGGAACACACTAATATGGGGCAAGAAGTATTCAACTACTACAGAATGGGCACCGTCATCAGGATTGAAATTTTTGAAGTTCATTCCAGATCATCCAATATTTGCATCAAAAATATTGTTATTACAATCAGTTGGTGAAGTTCAGAATGCACGTAGACAGAACAGGGCTATAAATTATTCTGATTGCCTGGAAGAAATTAAAAAATGTATTAGATATACATATGAGTACTTTGAAATTGCTGATTCTGTTTGGTGGGAGTCGTTTTTCAATAATCAAAGTGATATCATTTCGACAACAATAAATGAAGATATACCTTTGAAAAATCCATTTATTTGGCCACATAATGTGTCGAATGAACATGAGGAAGTAAACATTGTTGAACAGCAACAATCTCAAGGTATTATTAATTCTTCACAGGCAGAGGAAAGAGAGATGTATATTGGTTCCAGAAGATCTCGTGCACAACGTGAAGCCATGGAAGACCTTTATAGGGGTTCAGTACAGGATATTAAGGAGGGTTGCATGATTGCAGTGCTAGCAGATGGAGATCCCAATGGCTATCCATTTTGGGTTGCTAAAGTTATAAAGGTCTTTACAGAAAATGAGGATGTTACAAGTGTTGAAGTACATTGGTATGCCACAAATACACACCCATTCAATGGTGTGTATAAGCCAGAGATGGCAGTTGACAAAAAAAATGGCAGAAAAAGAAAAAGAAAGGGTACAAATGTAAATCGCCGCCGCACAGACATATTAAAATTGGAGGATGTAGACATACTTGTTTATGACTTCAATTTAACAAAGAGAGGAACTCTTCGCTTCAAGACGATAGAGATTCTGAAAAGGTTGTTACCAGAAGGAACAGTGTTGACATGGGAGTCACCTGAAACCAGTCGTAGATCTAGAAGAATTTTAAGACCTGAAATGTTGGGCATGCATGTGGACTCAAATGGGGCACTAGTTGATGAAAGAGAAGAATATGGAACATCTTCGTCAGCATCCAGTCACTCATCTAAAGATGTGAATTCTGATGGTGTGCCAGAAAACATGAGTGATTTTGAATAGTTGTTTAAGACAGTTTATATAACTGATGTATGCATCGTATCTTCAAATAAAATTAATGTTTTCCATATGGTGTTAAATGAGAAGTTATGAGGCATTTTTATGTTGTTGGATTATATGTCTTAGTTATGATAAATTTTATTGTTTAAAATATCTACAATGCAATATTAAATTAGAGATATAAAATATGTTTTATTCAATATACAAATAATGACTTTTGAATGCATTTAGTGATGTAATTTGTTCATAATGTCATGGTTTTTTTTTATTTTATAGTTGAAAAAATTTCAATTTTTTTTGTATCTAGCATGTTATGGTTGAAAACATGTTAAATTTATACTTAGGAAAGAAAAATGATATTCTACCAAAAACATTAGTGTGTTTTTTCCCGCATAAACAACTTTGTTTGACACATAGAAATTTGGTTTTATTAGCATTTTTTTTAAATACTGAAAATTGACCCTAAAAAAAAAATCATTGTTCCAGTGTCATCAGTTTCATTTTGAAGCTATATTTTGCACGAAAATTTCATAGTAAATTTTGTAGTCACTGCCAATTTTAAAACATGTTCAAAATTGACGCCTAAAAAATAAAAACATCGTTCCAGTATACACACTTTTCATTTTGAGCACTGTTTTTGATGTTTTTTTGGGGTTTTTTGGCCAGAGTTCCCGTTTTGAGTTTATAGTTCCCGTTTCATAGTTTACATTGTTCCCATCACATTCATCACTAACATCCCAGTACTACCCATGTGCATGAAAGAAAGTCAAAGTCTTCTGTTGGTTCTTATTTCTTTAAGAGCCACATTTCTTGTCTAAAATTCTTTTCATTTTGATCTACCTCCTAAACTAAGTTGATTCCATATAAAACTTAGTGTTTCCACTCCTCAATCCACCTCTTCCACTCATGTTAACCCTTACCTTCTTACTATGTAACTCCCTATACCCCCTATTCCCCCTTATTACTATGTAAATTATGCAAAAAACCCCAAAATACCTATGTATCCCCTTCCCCGAGCATTATAGCTCTAAGTTTGGTTTTAAATGGTTTAAGCGCTAAACCTTTGAGCGCGACCCACAGAGCGCCAAAAATTAATCTAGGGATTAATCCAAGATCAGCTTGGATTAATAACCTTAATCCGGCTTTGTCAATAAACCCGCGCATAACCATTTTGCCCGTAACACAGTCAAAAACCCACTTTTCTAAAGTTTCCGCCGGGCGCATTTCGCAAAAATATTATTTTATTCTCCCGCCGCTACCGTATCGCCCTGACAAATTGATGACCCGTCAACCGTTAGATCCGGGAATCTTCATCCGACGGCCCATATTCATATCGGGTCGGTCCCGATGTACTGCCTTTATCGCCCGAGAAACTATCAGAGGGTGACGTCAGGCCTCCGCCACGCGTCACCCCCAAATTCTCTCGGGTCGCCCTCTAACAAATCCACGACCGTATCAATAGCGGTCCGAGAAATACCATTTACCATTTCTGGTTTACCGCTGGTCCCGCCGCGCCTACGCCATTGCTGCGTCATGCCCACGTCAGGCCAACTCACCGCCGCATCAGCGCCCCCGCCCGCCAGCACTTCGACATGTCTGCTAGCTACGCATCCCCGTGGACCACTCACAACTTGCCACCTCACCCGATGACGTCATACTGACGTCACCCGACCCTGACTCCACCTAATGACGTCATGCTGACATCATCCAAAAAAAGCGCCAATGTTCCAAAAATCCATATTTTCGCCAAAAAAACCGTGTTTTTCTCACTTTTTGCAAAAACAACTATTGCTCCCCTGCATGCATTTTACGACCAAACAAGCGCCAACCTGCAGAAATCGCTACAGAGACCGTGGGCGCGTCCATTACACCTGCATTTGTAACCATTGCCGGCAAAACGCAAGGTATTTATCCAAATCATTCCCTCTGAGCCTGGTTTTGTCCATAATTCTCCAAATATAGCTTAAAACGAGTGAAGAACACTGTACCTACCAGCAAACTCCAGCAACCAGTACCTATTTTCAACTGTTGGGTCACAATTCCGTTGCAGAACCTGCATTTAGCGAAATTTACCTTAATTTACAGCTGGTTCGCGCATTCGTGAACTAAAGACCCGAGCTGCTCTAATTCACCGTGAAGAGAGTTTTTTCAGGCCTGCCATTTGCTCTATCAGTCCTCTGTGCAGTATTTCAATTGCTGTCACTGCCATTTTCCCTCTGTTCCTTTGCAATTCACCTCTCTGTTCCAGAAATACTCCTCTGTGTTGCTCTGTTTAGTAACACCAGTTCTAATACAAGTCATAGCACTACTTAACCATGGAAACACCAGTAGCCCTGAATATTCAACCTCTGAATGCCCCACAAAGAGAGTTAGAATGGAAGGCCCTAGGAGATATTGATTATCAGATGTTAGACTGGTTCCCAATAAATTCTAAGTATAATATTCATATGCTAAATGAATTGAAAGCTCAACACCTCAGTGGAGCTGATATTTTAGGGATTTGGGACTCCAACTTGCCCATTTACAACCTCCCTCAAGTCAATGCCCTTCCAGACTTGATCCATAGATGCTGTGAATGCTATGATCCATGTCAGAGAGCTGTTCTCAATCCCTCAGGTGCAGTCTTGTTCCATATCACCCCTGAGGCCATAAATCAAATGCTCAACTTTCATTCTGCAAGACCATTGACTCCTCTCTCTATGTTAGATTTACTAAAGAAGGGGGGGAACCTGTCCAGTGCCCAAATCATCAAAATTAATCAGTTATTTATTCAGCCAAGCTCTGAAGGTCTGAGAACACCTCCTATTGGACATCCATATCTCAATGACTTGGGGAAGATGCTGGTGGATTTGATTAGCTATATCCTGGGCTACAAGGGAGTTGAAGATGTTGATGATACCATAATGGCAATGCTGTCCATATTTTCTCCTGGGAAGCCTCCTGCTGTGCACTATGACTATGCTGAACATATTGCAAACAAGATTCATGAGCAACTGATGAATCTAGAAAGGGAAAAGGTGTTCAGATACACCTCATACATCTATCATCTGTTCCTATTTTATCAACCAGACAGTTTCCCCATTCCCCTCAAGAAACTTGATGCCCAGGGGAATCCAAGGTCTGTAGTATTTTGGACCTCAGTTTTTCATTGCACCTCTCGTTCACCATACACATACTGTGAATTCATAGACCTTTTCATTCATCCAGCAATGACTTTGTTGTATGGTGTTCCTCCTCCGAGATTAACCGAGGAAATGCAAAGAATTCTCCATCTCTCTAAGTCCTACAGCATTGGTGATTGGTATTTTTACCAACACCATACAGTGATCATAGTATATGGCTGTGAGCTGAGCCCTTATAGGCTGCCAAGATATGTCCCTATGAGACTATTTGCCTTGGAATATTTCAGACAGTTTGGAAATGCAGACCAAATTCATTTCCATAGTAAAAACAAGAAAGTGCAGCTAAAAGTCAGGAACCAGCTAGGCCCTTTCCTTTACAACATAAGGGAGGAGGGATGGAAGGAAGCAGATATGATCCTAGAGGGCTTCCGATTAGAAACTAGTTTCAAATGGGCACCTTATGACCCTAATCATTTCATTTCTCTCAGGAGGATAAAACATAAATTGGGTGGCTATGCTCACATTAAATTGCCTCATATTGAGAAATATGCCAATCTACTAAGTTGGGAAGAGGGCACCCTAGAAGAGCCAATGACTAGAGAGCAAATACTACAAAGAGAAGCAAAAAATATTGAGAAAGAGGCTGACTTGGAAACTTGTGGGCAGGTTTCCTCTTCATACCAAAGGCAGCTTGGAGCAGCTGCATCATCTTCAACAGCACATCAGCAAGAACAGCCACCTCCTATGGCAGAAAAGCAAGCGGAAAAACAGGTAGAACAGCAAGAAGGAGGGCGGAAAGAGGGGCAGCAAGTGCAGCAGCAAGAACAAACAGCAGAAGCCCCAATATCCACTGAGCAACAGGCTCAAGAGAAGGTGCCCCCTGGGCAAGAAAGGACAGTGGAGGCCTCAGTACTACAGACTCCACAAAAAGAAGAAAAGGGAAAGAAGAGGGATAGAGAGCAGGAGACTCCCCTCACCACATCCACAAATCAAGGGGAGAAAAGGCACAAAATGAATCCCCTCTCTGAGGAAGAAATGCCTATTGGGCAATCTTTGGGCATGGGCCCACCAAGCATGGAAGCATCTGCAAGTTCCTTTCAGCAGGAACAAGAAAGGACAGTTGGAGGAGAAGTCAGCTCCTCAAGCCACCAAAGGGGAGCCGAAACAGGCATCAAGCAACAGTTTATTGATATTAAAAAGAGGAATGAGCCAATAAGGATACAGCTGTACAACCACTTATTGAAAATGGCTCCTACAAATTAGCAGAGGTTGATGTCTGCATACGATGTGCAAGAGGGCAAAATGATAATGAGCCACTTCATGCCAACCATGCTGCAGCCACAGTCAGCTGTAGACTACATAAGGACCAACCTTGAGGTCCTTGCAAAAGACATCCACCCGATGGATCAGATTGAATTGCATAAGCAAACGGGTGAGATGGTGTATGCCACTCTTGCAGACAAAACATTGGTGAATTATAGGCTGGAAAATAGCCTAAACAACACAACTGCCCAACTTGAGTTGGAGAAAGCATCTTCCCAGGCAAAGGACAACAGAATCAAAGCATTAGAGGATATCATCATAGAGCTTGGGCATGATCCCAAGGACATCAAGGCTGTACAAGCACTGCTGAAGCTAAGAGATGCAGATATGGCAGCACTAAGAAAAATGGTTAAGATCCCAACAACTATTCACCCACAAACGGAAGAGGTTGCTCAGCTGAGACATGACCAAGATGCAGCAGCTATGCTGGTATCATTATACAAACAGCTGATCGAGACACAGGAGAAATTGGGAGAATCAGAGGCTGTGCTGCAGGCAGCCCTACAACAGAGGGAAGTAAGCCAAACATCACAACCCCCTCCACAAATAATCAACCTTGTGGAGCCCCCTCAAACTACTGCTCCTCCTACAGAACAGACAACTCAAACAGCGCCATCTACATCAGCAACAGCACCAACAACAGAGCAGGCTCCAAGCCTTGATATGCAGACGCTGAAGAATGAAATTCAGGCCTTAGAAGCCCAAATGGCAGACTTAAATACAGCCAAGGAGAATTTAGCTAAGCTGAATGAAAAATATGACAAATCTAAGCAAAGTATAGTAGAAAAAGGAAGAGAAATAAAGGCCCTTAAGGAGAAGATAAAGGAGCTGGAGAAGGAGCTCACCCTTGACAAAGTGGTGGCTGAGCTTAAGACAGTTTTATGGGCCAACATTGGCCAATCAATCACAGATCAGTGGCAGTACATTGAGACTATTCATGAGCAAATGGAGCTCATAGGCAAGGCACACAGAGAAGTCCAGAGAGCAAGGGCATCTCTAGGCAACATGCCTGAGGTAGCCAATAGAATGATTAATGTGCTCAATAACTGTACAGGTCCTCAGCTGGCAGCAATGGGAATTCCCAACAGAACTGAAACCATTTTGCTGATAAAGAGGGTCCTTACATTGAGAAGCCTGGTACAAACACTGGAAAGAAGAAGCCAGGACATGCAGACAGAAGTAAACAGGTTCATGGACAAGTTTGCAGCACTACAAGGCAGAGGTCTTCCTAGCTTACTAAACAGCGCAGGTAGGCTACTTTCACATGAGAACTATGCAAAGAGGGTCAATACATTTGCTACCAATCAGATCACTGAAAGGCCAAGTACTTCAGAAGAAACAGGGCCAACATCTGGGCAAAGTCTCTACAACAGAGTAGAGAACTTATTTTTCATTATGAACGAGATCAAACATTTGTTTGAAGTGCCTCCAAACTTCTACAAATATACAGAGGCAGATGAGACCTTAGATGCAATTTTGAGACATCAATTGCCCACACAGGAATGGTGGACCAAAATGATACAGTTAATACTGTGAACAAGAGCCTCTCATCAATTTTTTTCATCAAAAAACATAAGTCATCATGAACAGGAAAATTTGATGCATCCAGCATGACTGAAGAAAGATGGACTGAGCCAACTCAGCAGAAAGATTCGGCCACCAGAGTAGCACTGACAGTTACAGATGACAGGGCCGAGAAAGCTACAGCATGACAGAGCATAAAGACACATCATTCAACATTTATTCAGGACGCTCAACCGACTCAGTGGCCTCCAAAGGTCAAAAAGTCTTCTGACAGAATTAAAAGGCATTCATTTTTTATTTAAGAGCAGCAATAACTTCCTTATCTGCTATTCTGTAAAGTTGGTAAACATATTTACTTCTCAAGTGACTCAGCGGTTCAGATATTTTGTGTAACCGATTGTATATATTCCCCCTCGCCAAAGGAGCAGGGGTTGTTGTTGATTTTCTCTTCTAGAGATCTTATGCTGTAAATTTTCAGAGGATTAATACAAAGGTTGATGGAATTTCCAAAGTTCTGTGTTGTCTGAGGTGTTGTAGTGTGTTTGCTGAGTGCTACAGGATTCCTGCGTATTTCATGGCACAATAAGTTTTCTTTAAACTCTTCGTTATGCGTTTTATCATTACTTCATAACCCATTCATGTTCTATGTTTCACAGTTTAATGGCAAAGAAAAAGAATAGTTCCAGGATTTATTCATAGAATACCCTGAACTCAATCTATGTTGTTATAAATGTTTTTTCTTCAGTTATAGTTATAAGGTGTAATTCTTAATTGCTGCACCTCCAGACTATATCTTTCACAGTGGTTATTGTTTCAGGAATTCAAGTTTGCTCCTGTGCAGTATATCTCTTTCTCACACCCCAGCTTAGTGGAAAATTCTTAATTGCTTTCCACTGGTTATACACACTTCACCATCACAATTTCAAGTTTGTTTCATGAGATATCTAAATGGCCCTGCAGTTTCAACAATCTCACTCAACATTTCAAACAACCTGTAGCCACAGACTCCATTGCCCAATGGACTAATACTGTATGAAGATTTCCACCTTAAGTACTGAAAGACATCACTCAACCAAAACATTAAACAAAACTGAACTCATAACTAGCCTAAAATCTTCACAAAACAGAGATAAATCTTAAAGAGAGAGCCCTCTCTGATTACAGTTTGGCTAGAAACTGTAATCCAAAGCTTGGTTAGTGGTTACCCCGTCCGTATTCCCTTGGGAGTCAAAGGGAACAACCTGGGTGTTAACACCTCCATTACCTTACCCTTTATTGGCCTTTGTGCAGCCATTTGGTAGATGTAATCCAAGGCTTCGTCCTGCTCATCATCGCACACAGGTTCCATGTAGTGGGTTCCCTTGGTTGGATCTAGTGGAACCACTATGTGGTGTGAATTTTTCTCAAATATCATCTCCCTGTGCTTGAAATTAATAATCCCATTCATTTTCATGGCCCAGTCTATTCCCAACAACACGCACTATGGGATTTTTTCATCCACTATCTCAATAACTTCAAATTCCATTCTAGTGCTTACACCATCCAGGTCTACGGTGATTCCTTGCAGCCTACCCATGGGAAAGATCTTCTGCTAATTTGTCATTCGTAATTGGATTGGAGACCATAGGAGTGGGGGCTTGCCGATATGCTCCCATGCCTTCTTGGGTAAGACATTTGCATCCGAACCGAGGTCCAGAATGACCTGATCCATCTCATAGTCAACAATCCATGCTATTAACCGCATTTCTTGTCCGATCTGCGACGTATGGCTCCCCATTTGTCAGATTATGCGAGGTTCTCCCCATCTTGCGCATTTGTTAATTACCTCCTACAATCCTTTCATTACCCTATTATTGCGAAGTGACTTTGTGCAAGTTTCTATGAAAGTTGTTAACATTGAGGGAACTTTATATGACTCAGACTGATCTCCTTCTAACTTCAAACCACTCCTTAGTACCATATTTACTTTAGGTTCTTCATCACGTGGTTCGGCCCTTATCATATAGACATTCTGTGTTGGTGCAGGACGTGTTGTCCTTTTTTCATGAATTTGTGCTAGCAGCATAGGGAAATCTAGTATTTCATGGTCGAATTGTTCGTAATAGGGACATGATACTCGAGTTGGATTTGTGCAATCCTACACATAGTGTCTTGGTCCTCCACAATTGTAACAAATTAGCTGTCCTCGAACCCTTCCTGGTCCCATTCTACCTTGACCTCGACCTCCTCCTTGGAATCCCCTGCACACAAACATTGCAACTGGATTTTGACCTCATCCCGCAGTCTGTATTCGGTAGGCAGATGCCTGATCCACCAATATTCAGCAATCTTTGTCCTCGTGACCCACCGATCTACAAAAGTTGCAAAAGAGATGCTGGGGGTTTTGATTATATTTTGGCAATAGGTGGAAATTATCTGTGTTGTGTTTTACTCCTACTTGACAGATTGTGCACCCGAGAGGGGCAATCACGCTCGACCCTGCTTGTGCCTCTGGTCGCAATGGTGCTGGTCCCCCCATGACCATAAGGTTTACTGTGACTGGAAAATGGTCTTTATCATGTCCCTAGCCCCTACACTTGATTCACCAAACTTCTTCGCGAACTTCTGGTGCCTGGTCTTGTTTTAACTTTTGTATTTCCAAACACAAATTTTGGACCTGCACTTGGATTTGCAAAACTCCCAACCCTGGGTCCCGTACCGGGGTTTCATGCAGCCACATTGCTGCCTCCAGCGCTTCTGCTTGGGTTGAGATCTTCTGTTGTGACAAAGCCAATTTCAAATATGGCGTTAATGATACGAGAAACCAAGCGTGATGTTGTGCATCCTTCAGGGTCATGTTGGCTTCATGAATAGTGGTTTTTAACCTCTGATCCAGATCCCATGCGGTCTCACCAAGCATCATTGTGATTTCTTTGAATCTTATGACTGACTGTGACTTCAATTTTGGCTGGCTGTACTCCTTTTTTAACTTCGTGTAGATGTCTGCTATCCTCGCTGTTGGGTTGATGCCCAAATACTTCATATACCATGTTAGCGCTCGGTCCTAAAATGTGCTGACTAAGACGAATTTCTTGATATCATCATTCATGATCTGCTATGTGTTCCATACCGAATTCAATCAAACCAAAAATTTTTCGGATCTTCACTTCCTTCTCCCTTGGATATTGGTAACTGGATGGCGCTCACCATTACTACCGTCCTGATCCTTCATCGCTCTTTCCCCTAGCATCCCCGCCTTTCACACTAGACACCCCTTAGGCAGATCTTGGCAATGGAACCGTTTTTTGGCTTATATGGGCTTGACCCAAGTTTGGAAAAATTATTTAGCCAAACAAATCCCACAGCTACTGGCCCTTTCAGCAATAGCACACGAAGTGCGGACTGAGGTCTCACCCGAGGTAGCAGGGGAGGGTGCTAGAACCAGGTTTCTGCACCCTAGGGATGTCTTGGATGTGGTTTGGGGCTCACGCGTTGTTCTGCAGCCTCATGCTACGCCAGATATGCGCGGATCGGAATACCCTTATCGCGCTTATTACAGATGGAATCACTTATTATTGGTTTGATTTGGTTAAAATGGTCTTTAAGTAAACATTTATTACTTTTGGTTACTTCATGCATCAACATTAACCCAATTCACATGTATTCAACCGTAGCAATTGTAGAAATCATAATAGTTCATTTATCATAAAAAGTAAAGTCGCAATCAACACAGAATTCAAAAGAATCTTATCTTTATTATCAATCTTCAACAATACATCCAGATCCACCCTGCGCACTCAGTTGCAGGGGTTTGCACACACAACTGCGAACTTTTTAGGCCTCTGCACACACAGCTGCAGAGCCTCTACCTTCTACCCTACTCCCTCGACTCGGACTTGCAAATGCTTTCAAGTTATTTCCTTTCAGAACCAATTACATTCCATCTTCCAAAAGAACTACCTTACCTCATAGAGCACTGATCTATTTTTACTTTCCCTTGGCCCGCGATCCCTTCGCAGGCTGACTCTATTACTATTTATTTACATTATTTTTGGGTGGACTACCATTTGACTCAACCTACTATAGTTCGCGCTCCGCGCTTTCCGCAGTGTCTTTTACCGTAATAGTACCCAAAATTCCGGGCTTCGCACCCCATAGTCGTTCCGTGGGGCTTGCACTACCCAACAATGACCAAGAAAGAAAAATGCACTCAAGGAATGCCTCCACCTCAAGCCCAACCTACCATAGAAGACACTATAATTATTGACTTGGAAAAAGACAAAGAGTACAGGCTGGACAGAGAAAATGAATACTTAGAGAAGTTGTTGCACAAAGCCAATAGAGACATGAACATCTAGAGGAACCTAGCAAGACATTACTATGATAGAAATATGAGTCATAGAGCAAGGATAAGAGTAATAAAGAAGAAGTTGCAGAAGACTAGAAAGAAACTGAGAGAGATCAAGCAAGAAAACACCAGAGGGAGGAGGATCAACGTTGACATTTTGATTGAGGTAGACACTAGTTAGTTTTGTAGTCACATGCACAATTTTGTATTTTGTGATTTTTTTGCATGAAGAATGATAAGGTTTGGTAGTTTTATTTTTGGAGTGCTTTTATAATTAGGTCAAGGAAGAAAAACCACCAACTGCAGCATCATTTTGCAACTAAAGGGAGATTAGGGACATTTTGACTATGGTTACCCTTTGACTGTGCACAACCTAAAAGGGTGTTTTGACAAAGAATATCAGTTTGAGAAAGAGTATCAAGGCTACATCAGCATGTTTCATACTCCTATGCATCCATTCATCTACAAAAATGATAAAATGGCACCTTAAAAAACAAAATTTGGCACCTAAATGCACTTTGAATGTGAAAAATATCAGAGTTTTTCCTATTTTAGTCATCTTTTTGAAAATTGTTTTATGATCAACCAAAGATGAATCTTGGGAAACTGGAGGAGGTTTTATTTTCTAAAGAGATAAAGTATAATAAACTACTTAAAATTCCACAGGTATTACAGAGTGAAAAATCCATTCACATATTCACCGCCTATATTTATCACTATGCAATGTCCTGTTTTAGTTATCTTTTTGCAAAGCAAATCATGAAGAAATGGAGCAGAATTTATGAAAGTTGAGGGAGGTTTATTTCAAAAAAATATTCATCTACAATAATTTCCTTCCATTTTTACACAAGTCATACAATTTGAAAGTTATAAGGGCAACTTGGAGACCCATTTTCATAGTTTTACAGGAAAAAATCACATGACAGACAACCCAGTCATTGTCAAGATTTCATATTTTTGAAGGATATGATCAGATCTAAAGTGGTTGAGTGATGGAGACATGTAATAGGGTGAAGTATAAGGATGGATTAGTATTAATTAGCTTCTAACTTATTGTTTCAAGTTAGTTTTGGTTTAGTAAATGCAACCCTTGTTTTTCTGCATTTAGTTTCTAGGTGCATTGAACCTGTTCTTTTGAATTTTTAAAGAGGGATTAGGTCACTTAGTGATGATTTCAAATTCCTATAATGTGTAATAATAATAATAAAAAAATGGGGTTAGTTATTATATATTTCTATTTCTAAAGATATATTGTAAGTATTCACCCACTAATACTTAAAACTTTGAAGTATTATGGGTTGGAATCTGTGGAGAAGAAAGACTGATTGATGTAAAGAAGCTCACAGACCCTGATTTGGTCAAACTTTAGTAATACACAGGATTCTCATGTCACTTATGTTGGTAAAGTGAATCTATCTGTGTATCTATGTTTTCATTGTTTTTCATATGTTATTCATTTATTTCTAGATTATTTTAAGAAGTAAACGAACAAAACTTGTTGCAAAATACACTCTGTTGCCGGCTTAATAATAATCTTAATGTTTTCTACTTGATGATTAATTCTAGAATTCTTAGTTTCTTTGGTATAATATAATCCCCTCACCTCTTCCTCTAAACCAACTCAACTTTAATAATCCATCAGTGGTGCCTATCCTGCCTTGTAGGGTTTCTTGTAGAACCTATTTTGATTGAACTCAACCTGTAACCCCATTTCCAAATGGCTTGTATTCCTTGTCTAAATCCAACTCAATTCTAAAATACAAACCTTAACTTAAGGGCCAGACTAATATTATTCAGAATAACATAGCTAAATCAGATAGAGAGATCCCTCTCTAGATTTGGAAGGGCTAGATTCCCAACTCCCAAAGTGATTTTGTGGTTACCTCTGCAATTATTTCCCAGCCTTATTAAATTAGAGAGTTACAACATGCTCAATTCTACACAATATTTTACAACCAATTTGTAGAGGTTCTTCACTCGAACCCCAATCCGCTTCACTTGTCCTGAGGCTATGTGATGAAGGAAAGCCTTTCCTTTGCTAAATATCACATCATAGCCATGATCCTCCAACATAACAATTGAAAGTAAATTGTTCTTCAGGCCTAGAACATACATGACATATTTTAATGTGAGAGGAGAACCAAAATCTGTCTGAAAAGTAATAGTACTGATGCCGGTCACACTATACTTTCCATCATATCCCATCTCGATGTACATTTGGAGGTACCTCTCCTCCAAGTCACTGAAAAATTATTTGTTCCCGGTCATATGAAATGAGGCTCCACTACCTAGATACCACACACTACCCATCACCGATGTCACCATGCAAGTAATGAGGGTGAAATCCAACTCGAATTGTGAAGCAAGAGCTTCAGCTACCACTCCTCCTGACAGTGAATACATTTAATCTACGACAAGTCCTTCTTCTTTCCACCATGACTGGAATCTCCTTTGGATTGGAATTTATTTCCTTTCCCTTTCTTTTCCTTTCCATCTAAGGCAGAATTTTGCTCATCATTATGCTTGGATGGGGTTCCACCTCTGGTGCTCTGCCTTATCTCTTCTTTCACCAAGTCAGACCACAAATGCTCCCATTTTGGTAGATGCTCCCTCCCATTTACCAAATCCTAGTAGTTGTGTGAGCTCTTGGGAAGGCCTAGAAGTGCTAGCTTGACCAGATCATCTTCAACAACTATAATACCAATACTCCCAAGCTCATCACGACATTGGTTAAACCTGATAAGGTATTGTGGTCTTATGTCACCCTTCTCGATCTTGATCTTCCAAAGCTTGTCCTTTAGTGCCAACTTCCCATGCTCACTGCATTATGAAATAAGTCGATCAAGGTTTTCCACATTTCATATGGTGTATCCTTCTCAGATTCAAAACAATATGATCTCAAACTCCTTCTAGTATGATCCTTCTCGACTTTGCAACACATTTCCTCCACTCTGCAAGATCTTGAGGATCTATTGTTGGAGGCTTAGGAATATATTTTTCTATGAATTCCTTTAGCTCATTGTCTTCTAACACTGCCTCCATCCTATCCTTCCAATAAATATAGTTCGAACTACCCTCAAGGGCATATTCGAGTCTTAATCTATAGAATGACATCCTGCTGCCTCTGAATAATTGTATTGCAAATTTCATTTCACCTACAGAAGACAAAATCATATTCTCCTCTTCTAGAGTGATTTATGCTCTGATACCATGTAGAAATTCCTTGTAGATTCAAAATTCTTATGTAATTTTGTAAAACAAAAGACTTAAATCTACTCTACTCATCAGTGGAAACAATTAATTGATCAAGAAATAATGAATCATACAAGAGAAATAATTCAATCAACACATTGAAAAATTATTTCATGGAGAAACCACAGCTAAAAATCCCTGCTATTTGTATATCGCATTAGTCAAAAAATATGAGAAGATTACAATGCTTTGCTCAAGATCAAGCATCCTATGCACTATCTCTATTTGTCTCACAACTTCCTAGACAAGCCTAGGCCAATACTTAACCAAATTTTGGCTTGTCGAAGTCCTTATTTCCTTATGTTGATACCTTAGGAATCATCCCCCTATTAATTAGGGAAATTTCTCAATATGAATTGTGAAATCCTCATAGGCCTTCCTCTAACTGCATGCACCACATGTACAATTTGGATTATTATACAACTGATAGTACAATTCCCTTGAACTCTAATCTCAACCAGGGCTCCCTTAAAGTAGGAGACACTATGCATGACTCAAGTTAGACCCTCATCTTGAATTAACTAAGCCAACTAATTCAAATTAACTTAGTTAACTTGTACAAGTTGTCTTGTGATGTGGAATTACAAATCTATTCCTAATTTAATTCAAGGACAAAATTAAATCAGGATTTTATTGTTGCATTTTCAACAAAATGAACACTGTAACATCGAAATGACTTCTGAATAAATGAACTCCTCACTTTCTCCCCTTTTGACATCAATGGGAAAGGGAAAAATTCATGTCATCAACAACAAAGGTCCACATAGCTAAATAGCTAGTAAGCCCACCATGAGCACTTAGTTGGATCTTATCACAATACATATCCAAGAAGCAAACACTCTCACTTCTCTATGAGTGCAATATAGGAAGCAACAACAACAATAACTCAGTCTCTCTTGAAGCAACAACAAATAATAAGTACCATGAGAAGGAGCACTCTCTCATAGTCCCAATGAACAACAACATCATTATCACCAATCATTACACCTTCACTAAAGGATTGTATCAACATATACATGCCAACAATCATGACCATAACATTTCTCCTCAAGAAACAACACAACCATCACAATTTATCAATAACTAAGCATGCTCCCCTTGAGCATCATCATTATCAACATTCTAGAATCAAACCCTTCTTGCTAAACATTACACCTCATGGACCAAAATAATGACTCTTGACCATAAATTATAGGGCTTCATAGACATTTTACAACTTAGTAGCAATTAAATGACACCAATGACTCCATGGACCCGATGTTTACATATTTCACCTAATGCGAAGATACTACATTAGTGACTTCATAAGCTCATTTATGGACGAATATAACACTGACCAACACAATATTACATGGCTTCATAAATGCAATACATGGTAGAAAAAATCAATAAACTTTACATTCAACTCATTACAACCCACTCACCATGACAATGATGAATCTAGACAAGAAAAGATTCAACCATTATGTATAGCCACATAAAAAGCCGTATGAGCTCATGGCATTAAAAATATATTACAACAATGACTCGGTCATACATGTGAGATCTTTGGCCCCGCAATCACAAAACATTAGTCTTATAACAAGTAGCTATAGAGCTCTTTCTCTTAGACATTAATCTCCTCTGGTAAAACATGTATGTCTCTAACTCTATATGCAAGTCAAAGATCACACACTCCTAGGTCTAATGATATCACTCTGTAAGATCAATTGCACTCACAGCAAGGGCACAAGCACTATATGCATTATTTTTTTCATAAGTTGGATTTCTTAGTTAAAGTCATTCAACCTTACAATGTCAGTGATAAATATAATGCTTTATTTCTTGCACATACCATATTTAATATCTTCATTCAACAAATATATACAATAATCAATGTAGAGGTAAAACATGAATCCATTTCCTGCGCATGCAGAAAAACAAAAAATCAGGTCTTAACACAATGTTAACCTCAGAATGTAATATAATCACCCTAATTTAACATATATGTTGTAATGAAATAGCTCCAAGGAATTAAAATTCTTTAGTTCAATGGATGCATATATGAGATATCACCCTAATGTACACAATATTTGATTCAAACTTTCAATGTACATGTGTGAGCATACTAAAGTTAGCTCTAAAGAAAAGTGCGCAGGACTGATCCACCTTCCCAACATAAAGGACATCAACAATAGTTGAAGTATTTTTTCTACCCCACAACATACACGAGGTGATATCAACATGATGATAGTGACAAGAAAAATGTCTAGTTCTCTTCCCTAACAATAATATCACCCTAAATGAAATCAAGTGAAATTACACATGTTTCTCTCCATTCTCTTTTTTTTTCGAAAAATGTTGAAGTTTGGGGTCTAAATGGGTTTCACTTTCTCTCTCCCTTGCGCACTCATCCAATGTAGCAAACATGTCCATTTTTTTCAACTACAAATGTTTCTTGTTATATTTAGTAATTCTAGACCTAGGAGGGTATACTTCACATAGCTTGTGTGTCGGTAGGTCAAATTCGATTGGTGTCCCTCCAATAGTAGATTGGGAAATGTCTTTGATATATTTCCAACCAATTTACTTGGAAATAGAATTACTCACCTCGCCTTCGCGAAGGTCTAGAGACCATTTAAAGGAAGTTGCAGTACTAAGTCCTAGGGGCTTATAGATTTGCACGAAGGTAGATCTATGGCATATAAGGACATCATACTGATCTCTGGAAGTGGAAACTTGGTTCCAGTATGCCCCCATACTAGTTTGGGTGAGACTTCAGCCTGCACTACGTGGGTTGATGCTGAAAGGGCCATTAGTGTAGGGCTTCGTTTGGCACAATTAACTCTGAACATGGGTCAAGACCCACTAAGCCAAAAAAAGGTTCCGTTTCTGGG
The DNA here is from genome assembly GCA_031772625.1 of Pinus tabuliformis. Classification (NCBI taxonomy): domain Eukaryota; kingdom Viridiplantae; phylum Streptophyta; class Pinopsida; order Pinales; family Pinaceae; genus Pinus; species Pinus tabuliformis. The sequence goes on from CM062818.1 coordinate 227,474,870, forward strand.
ATCGGGATCTATTTAAGGATATTTGTGCTGTCGCATCACTGGAATCTAAACAAGAAGGAAATTGAGAAGTGCTTGGATAGAACAATTCACAAATTCATAGTGCAAGAGAACAAGAATCTACGCCTGTCAAAGGAGTAGTGGTTGGAAAAATATGTGTATACAGAAATACACAAAATTTTCTTCTGCACCTTCCCAATTGAACTATATGAGTGGATAGCTAAGCTGGCAGACAACCAAGGGAGGTGGAATCTTGACGGTCCAATAGTGTGGACTCTAGAATTGATACGACAATTAGAAGCCTTTGAAGACAAGATTGCGCACGTTGTCGAGCATTGACTCGATCGGATTATAGGAGGATTTGTTACAGAGATCGCGGTTGATATCTTAGTCAGCTATAATGAAGCAGAGTGATGCTTCTTCAAGGGACTACGAGGCAAGTATCTGAGATATTTGAATTCCTGGATTAAGATGCACTTGTGTGAGAAATGGGTTATGCCATTGCCTTGATGTTTGGAGCTACGTGAAGTGGAAAAATCTTTAGAAATTGAGAGAAAGTATGTCGTGAATATAGCCCGTTGATTGTACCTCCTTCGAGCGATGACGAGGAATGTTACAGGCCTCACCATAGAGTGTTGTCTAGTCGATAAGCTAGGGTTTTCCACAGATACATCATCCATCCACTCCACCTCCACCTTCACCTCCACAACATACACCTTCACCCGTACCTTCACCACCACCACCGTTGTTCAACATGTCAAACTCAATAAAGCTGCCAATTTTCAAGGGTATAGGAAGTGAAGATACAGATCATTTCTAGTTTGTTGCGAATGTTGTGTGGACCACACCGCAAATCACTAATGATAACATAAATAAGGCGCAGTTAGTTATTGCTCTGTAGGATTGCGCACAGACGTGGTATATTAAGTACTGTGTTGATCATCCTGTAGCAAAGCTAGTAGAGACTAAGGATGCTTTAAACAAAGTGTTTAGTAAGCCTAAGTGTTATCACCAAAAAATTGATCATCTAGCCTAATTTACTAGATGGATCGAAGTACACCATGTAAAGCCAATTTTACCATAGTAAAATTGCTTTAACTATGAGAAATTACCTAATAAACCACCTTTATTAAGTAATTTATAGTTAAACCCATGAAGAATAATTAAATAAACCATTATTTATTTGATTTTCTTCTACGAACGATTAATTTGACCACTGTTTTATTATTATTCCTTGTCAAATTTGACCCAATCATGAAAAATAAACAGATAAATCATTATTTATCTTATTTTTCTCTAAGAATAATTAATTAATCACTAATTAATTATTGTTCTTTGTTAAATTTGACTAAATATCTCAGGAATAATTAAATAAATCCTTATTTGTTTATTATTCCTTAACTAATTCATTGCAATAATAAATAAATCAGTTATTTATTTATTATTTCTAAATAAAAGTTTAAATACTTTTTCCCTCCTAAACAAATATAATAAAATATTCCAAGTGGTAATTCCAAGAATGGGATCAATAATATTTTATTATTGCTCATTATTCAAGGATAACTCAATATTTTGTTATAAATAGGAGGGTTTTCCATTCATTATTCACTTTTGATTATTTTCATTGTTGCACTCACTCTTGTGACTTTGATTATTTTCATTGTCGCAAACCATATTTTTGCTGGGTTTATCCATTATAGAGGAGAGAGACTTTACAGAAGCTGAAAGCATTTGAGGATAGCTAAGAACCCATCCCATAGTGGGGCACTGGTATCATATATTAGTTCCCTTCACAGGTGTTATAATAAAATTATTCTTTCCATATCTAGTTTCCATTGGATGATTGGAGTTATTACTCTTTCTTTTCACTATTTAACTATGATCATAGCATAGATCAGAATTTTGGCAGGTTTTGTTTCTATCAATAGTTGCAGATGTACAATGTTTAGTAGTCATTTCAATTGTTGAGATTGTTTGTCATCCACAATCTTAAGTGGATTATTTTCATACATTATTGACAAGAAAACACTACAACAAACAATTCCACTGGGGAATAATTCTAATTCAAAAACCTAGGTCTCTAATACAAATTGGCGACTCCGCTGGGTTTTATACTTTAGATCCAGAAACCTGGGTGACCTTTGGTTTTTAGCTTAGGTTTTCTTCTTTTTTCAATTCTCTTAATGTTCCTAGTGTTTTAACCCTATATCTGGTAAATTTATGACTTTTGCAAGCTTTCTGGTCGTTTCTGTAGGTCACAGGAACCAGTTGCAGCAAAGCTTGCAATTTATTTTGAAATTTGCAGATCAAAAGTCTCAAAGCAGAAATCATAGTTTTCAACCCAAAAGGTGTGATCTGGGCTCCAGAACGCAACTTTTTGCCCAAAAAGTTTGATTTCATAAAGAAACAGGTAAGAACTTGCGATTTCTGGGTTTTAGGGTTTTTCTCAGATTTGTTTCTGCGTTTTGCTGAGAGATATCTGCTGGGTGTCTGACCTCTGTCTCATCCTACTTAGGCCTTGATCCATTATGCTTTCTCGTTGAAGTCGAATTTAGCCTCCCTTAGGGATTCTAGTACACTTCCGCCTTTGTTTCAGATATGATAAGATAGGTTGCTACCATCCATAGTTTCACATTCAAACTTGTTTGGTCATTCCCTTAGGGTCCGATTGGTTACCCTAGGTGTTTCACCCATCTCCCTATCTTTTTGCAACGATCTTCCCATTTGGTTTTTTTCTTTCGCTGCACCACTTTCTAGCAACTTAGAGTCACTTGATCCTAGTCACACCAACACTCAGATTTCTTGACCATTTTAGTGTATTTCCCATCGGTTTAGCCACCAAAAAGTACAGTGTTTGCAAACCCAGTTTGGGTGGGGTTTAGTTAATTGTTTTGCTATTTATTTTCTATTATTTATTTCAGTTTATTTTCAGCAAGCTTTTTTCTTTTTTACAAACACGATCTAGGCTTAATCAATTAATACACTTGCACACACAAGCACACCTTAAGCGAAGGGTGCTTGGTTTACACTGCTAAGCCAAGACTTAACATAATAAATTTATCTCACCGCATGAGAGACAAAAATATATTATTGATCTCCCTTCACCATTTCCATGTTTCATGTGTCCTTCCACCATTGTGCCACCAAGGCATGAGTGGAGACTATTAGGCCTTCACCCCCAGTTTCCACTTGGGCATATTACTCCTCCCCATCGGGTTCGCATTCATAGCCCTCTAAGTCCCCATCCCAAATCTTCTCCTAGTTCTTCTAATTCCTCATCTGATTCCGAGCCTCCCTCGCCACATATCGTCACCATGTCTGGACCCACAGCTAGTGCAAGAACCCAAACTAGTGGTGGCTCTAGTAATATATCGGTGGTCACATCAGGAAGAATAGTCTCATGAACCATTTGGGCTGCCCCCATGCTCCCTTTTATGGTTAGGTTAAGTCTACCAGATCTTAACCACTTGATAAAAAACCCCATACACCATGATGCTAGTTTTCCCTCTATGCCAACAAAGCTTCCCTCAAACATCCCAAAGTTTGAGGGTATTGTTGGAGAGGATCCTAACAACCATGTTCGATCCTTCCACATGTGGTGTTCGTCCAACTCCATAACCGATGACTCCATTTGTCTTGGGCTCTTCTAATGCATGCTCACTAGAGATGCTACAAAATGGTATGTAGACCAACCCTCTACCTCACATTCTATTTTCGCGATGCTTGCTAAAGCATTCTTATCATATTTCCAGTTACCTCTCCGGTATGACACTGGTACTGAGCTTTTGACCACATTCCCTCAATTCTTTGCTACTCGCCTTTGTGACCACCTTTATTAAGTAATTAATATTTAAACCCATGAAGAATAATTAAATAAATCATTATTTATTTGATTTTCTTCTAGGAATAATTAATTTAACCACTTTTTTGTTATTATTCCTTGTCAAAGTTGACCCAATCATGAAAGATAAATAGATAAATCATTATTTTTCTTATTTTTCTCTAAGAATAATTAATTAGTTACTAATTAAATCTGACTAAATCCCTTAGGAATAATTAAATAAATACTTGTTTGTTTATTATTCCTTAACTAATTCATTGAGATAATAAATAAATCATTTAACTATTTATTATTTCTAAATAAAAGTTTAAATACTTTTTCCCTCCTAAACCAATATAATAAAATATTCCAAGTGGTAATTCCAAGAATGGGATGAATAATATTTTAGTATTGCTCATTATTTGAGGATACCTCAATATTTTGTTATAAATAGGAGGGTTTTCCATTCATTATTCACTTTTGATTATTTTCATTATTGCACTCAGTGTTGTAACTTTGATTATTTTCATTTTCGCACACCATATTTTCATTGGGTTTATGCATTATAGAGGAGAGAGACTCTACAGAAGTTGAAAGCATTTGAGGATAGCCAAGAACCCATCCCATAGCGGGGGACTGGTATCATATATTAGTTCCCTTCACAGGTGTTATAATAAAAGTATTCTTGACATATTTGGTTTCCATTGGATTATTGGAGTTATTACTCTTTCTTTTCACTGTTGTACTATGATCATAGCATAGACCATAATTTTGGTAGGCTTTGTTTCTATAAATAGCTGTAGATCTACAATGTTTAGCAGTCATTTTGATTGTTGAGATTGTTTGTCATCCACAATCTTAAGTGGGTTCTTTTCATACACCATTGAGAAGAAAACACTACAACACTAAGTCTGACTCACAGTTAGTGGTTGGATTTAAGGAAATCACAATGAGGGTTGATGAGGCGCCTTGGGAGTTAGATCAAAGGTTTAAGTGTGTGATCCATGAAGCTTATATGCATATCACAGATGGTCAGCACTGCGAGTGGTTCATAGCCTTGCTTCTGCCCCACCTAAGGATTGTTTTTTCACAACAGAAGATAGGAATTCAAGCAAAAGCCCTGGAAATCGCGATGAGATTGCATGAGACACCTATTTAGGATGTGACTTTGGGAGTTCAACAAATTCACTCACAGTTGTAGAACCTTGCTTGGAATTATAGAGCTTGAAGAAAGAGAAGGAAACTAAACCAAAGGTGCACGAGGAAGTCTCGTGCCTGAAATGTAAAAGCCACGGACATGATAAATACCACTACCATGTCTTGGCAAATTACATTCCAAGAGGGGGACCACTTCCTCTGAGTCCAACAGCTCCAACAGGAACAAGTGCGGTGGTCATGCTTTGGTGAGCTATTTTTCAGGTGGCTGGAAAACACGTAACAGATAATTCTCATTTGCTGCAAAAGTTTGTTCAAACACCACATCAGTTGTTCTACGATTTCTACAAATCGATGGGCCATGATGAGTGCCACTATCGTAGCTATGAACTAATGATGGAAAGAAAGCCTACCTACTAAATTCAAGTAGAATTTGGGCGTCTAGATCAGTGCGTAGGAGGAGCGCGTGGGGGGTTATCAAGGAAGAGGACGGGGCCAAGAAGGAGGAGGACCTGGTAGAGGTCGCAGGCGTGTTATTTGCTATAATTATGTGACAACAGGGTACAACACGTGGGAGCGTCAAAATAAAACATGCCCATCTTGTTAATATTGAAGCCAGTTTGACCACACTATAGAATAATGCTGAGTGTTGATAGCTAAGATGTAGGAGAAAATGGTGCAGCCTCAACAAGCTATGTAGAACATACAAATGATGAGAGTTGAGCCTTGCGAGGAGGATCTGTATGTGAATATCGTGTTGAGAAGTGGGATCACAACTAAGGATGATAAGGGAAAACAACCTGAAGAGGATGGATGGGTCTGCAAGGCCCTAGAGAAGGAAGTTGGGTTTAATCTAGAGTATGCGAAGGAAACATTTATGGAAGCCAAGAAAAAATTTTGTTGAGGCCTCCACCTCAGGAAGCCAGAACAAGGTACTAGAAACCAACGCACCTAAAGAGGTTGATCCCTCTATGATTACCACGTTCTTGGATACCTGCATGAAACTTCCGCATGATAAAAAGGATGTGAAAGGCCCGCAGGAATTGATAAACAAGTGTGTTGGTAAATAAAACGCCCTTAACGGAAACTGCGTGGTTAAACAAATTGGCAAACATAAGGCAAGAATAGGGCGCGAGATGAGGCTCATCGTGTAGATAGGAGATTATGAGATGGACTAGGTCATTCTAGATCTGGGGTCTCATGCAAACATTTTTCCTAGAAAGACATGGGAGAGAATGGAGAGACCTACGCTACAGTGGTCTCCGATCCAAATTAGAATGGAAAACCAGCAAAAGATCATCCCAATGGGAGAACTACATGGCGTAACAGTGGATATAGAAGGTGCAGGCACGTTGGCTGATTTTGAAGTAATAGAGATCACTGACGACGAAAATTCATACCCCACACTCCTTAGAATTGACTGGGTGATTGATATGAATGGAGTCATCAACTTGAAGAAGAGGACAATGTCATTTGAGAGGAAATCGCTTCGGGTGGTAGTACCATTGGACCCTAGAGAAGGACTGCGCTATACTAAATCGATCCGTGAATATGAAGAAAGTGATGATGACTTGGATCAAATATACAAAATAACTGTGCGAGATCAAGATTGGATTAATCCAACAATTGATAGGTAGATTGCATGGGACCGGGAGAGTTCTTCTACCTCTGATTCAGATGAAGAATTGGAGCATTGATAGAATAGGTTGCATGAAGTATCTATGCTGTGCTGCAACATGATGATTAAATCGTTGCGATGTGTGTCATCGGAGGTAAGAAATATACCTTATTATGACGGTTTAACTGATGTAGATAAGTTTCTATATTCTTTTTAACGAGAATTTCCTGAGGATCATTGCTTCCAAGCACTGGATTGGGCACTGCATGCTATGCCTGCACGATGGTGGGGTACGCAAAAGGATAGCTTTGATGGATGGCGAGATTACATAAGGATGATGAGGATGTGATTTGGTCATCCTAAAATTTGACTGACTCAGAAATACGATGGGTGAAATGATCCACAGAATCATTTAGGGAAGTGGACTAAAGCTTATGGAACAGAACCACAACCAGAGTGGGTGCAATTATTCTGCTTATCTGGAAATGGAGCTCTGCCATGGCACTGGGGAGTGGGATATACTAAGGGAAGGATTCTTAATGACCTTCAGTTTGGAACATGGGTTCGAGAGCATTGATTAAGCTCTATAGGAGATTAAGGAAACAATCTTCAGAATATCGCAGGAACCTTTGGACTGGGTTCAACTGGATTAGAGCACCCATCTGAGTCATGTTCTGGAATGCTATAATGTGGCCACTGAGGGGGAGGATGAATATCCAAGAAATATTAATATTCTAGAAGTGGAAGGACATCGCGAAGTTGAAGGTCCACAGATAGAGAACCTAGACATCATGTGCTATTGAAAACCAAGAAAGTGAACATTGGTATTGAAGCAGAGACAAAGTTTGCAAAGATTGGGGATTAATAGGACGATGCGATAGTGGATAAATTTTCTGAGTTACTTTGCGAGTACCAAGATATTTTTCCTACCAAGATTTCGAAACTGACATGCATAATAGGTGACTTAGGAGTGATGAAAATCACTTTGAAACCATATGCAAAGCTTGTTAAGTAGAGGTTGTATCGCCTTAATACCAAATACAAGGAAAATGTTTGCTTGGAGTTGGATAAGATGATAGAAGAAGGCATCATTGAACATGTGGAAGAATCTGATTGGGTGAGCCTGATGGTGATTTAGGAGAAGAAATAGAAAGGAGAAATAAGGATTTGCGTAGATCTAAGGAAGCTTAATGATGCCTGCATCCATGATCCTTTTCCAACACCATTTACTAATGAGGTATTGGAAAATGTTGGAGGGCAGGAGGCCTACTCACTCATTGATGGGTTTTCATGGTACCATCAGATCAAGATCGTGCTAGAGGATAGGAGCAAAATAACCTTTGCGATGGAATGGGGTTGTTTTAAATACACTGTGATGTTGTTTGGCCTGAAGAATGCGCCTATGATATTTTCTCATGTGGTGTATGCCAAACAGAGCTAAGCTATCTTGCACTATCCTCCAAATTCATTGACCTTTAACAGAAATCTTGTGTCCAAAAAAAGACAAGAGACCAATATCCAACAGAATTTGCTAACCATCCAAAGACCCTTGTGCCCAAATAGAGAGATAATAAAGGAAGTCATATTGGGTGGAATCTTTCACCACCTAAATTGACAAGAGATAGAAGGGGTCAAAAAATATCAAACCTAATGCCTAAGAACAAATGAATTAATCCACACTTGGTGATCCAAAATGAATTCAATCCTCCTTTATTTATATATTTTCTAGAGGGGTTTCATATTCTTAAGTGATTGAGTAAACCTTACTCCAAACCCCAAATTGGGGTTTTTTAAGCCCAGTTTCTAAAAAAATTTCCCAACAATGGGTATTTTGGGGTTTTTCCCCTTTATGGAGGACTATAGCCTACGGGGATGGATAGGATATTATATCCCATTCATCCTTAATTTGTAGAGGATGTTACATGCCACCTAATAAAAAAAACAGTGCTTTAGTTTAGGAGGTAATAACTAAATTCTTATTTCTTTCCACATGGAACATACATCTTGCAAAAATGATCATGGGGTACAAATACTACAAAAGGCCTAAATATTACTAGCATTGTCATAGTCCAAGAATAAAAACCCTTTCATGTGAAACAACTTCAGTACCACATACCACAAGAACAAATGACAAATTCAAAAAAAATATACTTATTCAATGAAAGAATGATGAATCCTATTAGTGCACTTTAAATTGAATAGCTCTTGAGTTGCAGTGTCAATCAAAATTTCTCAGGTTGGATCATAATTAAGTACTCAATGTTGTTTTGGTTCAAATTTGAGGAAAAGGAGGAGCTCTTGGTGACAATGGGATAATCAAGATTTTTAGAAGGGAACTCTACTATACTTTTCAACATACAAGCCATTCATTCTAGTGGAGGAGATCTAGAGAAGCCTTCAATAAGGACCTTTCCAAGATCAATTTGGAGGAAAATCTATTTTCAAAGCTTAAACATAGTTCTAGATTCAAACAAGAGTAGTCATTTTTTAGAACAATTATTAATTCCCAAGAAATTGGAGCCAAGTTGACATGTTGACCATTTATTCTTCTACTGGACAAGGAAGAATTTATGAAAATTCCTTGGCCCTTTGATCCAGTATTTGATGTAAATCTCTTGAGTAAAACTGTAATAAGAGATGCAATTTATATTAAGAAAAAGGGAAAAGTAGAGGGCCAATTAATAATTATCACTAAAAAGCTCTCAATAGAATCCTAACATAATTGAAATGGCAAAGGTTAACTCCATGGTTATTTTTTGCTTTAGAAACTTTGCTAATTTCCATGATTGAAGCATGTATTCATGCCTTGAAAGAAGCTCACAAATGCTTTTGATATTGGTTGAAGCAAAGAAAATGTGCAAGGTTACACTCACATAGAGGTACGGAAAAAAGGTATGTAGAGCTTGTTGTCCCAAACTCCACACAAAGAATGGACAAAAGGTGAAAAAATCAAGTCAAAAGGTATGTGTACCTTTTGTCATGTAGAGGTAGGTGTTAACTCCACACTCTACAATAAAAGCTTTGCGGTGCAAGTGACACAAAGGCTTGCATGTAGAAATTTGGATTAAAAGGCGTGGAGCTTGATGATACATGTCCACTATTAACCCACTTTCTATATGAGTTACATGAGATAAAAATAATGAGATACAGGAGATATAGAGTAGATACTATTGTTATTCAAATTTAATAAAAAATATTTCTATGTCTTCCTCGACATAAAACAAACATCTTCCATAAAATATTCTCTCCATGAACCTGATTTAAAATGAATCTCTTCCATTGACGCACCCAGCCGCAAATAGAAATGATGTCGATGGGCCAATTTTAGTTTAGAAACTTCAAAATTAGGTTCAATTGTAAGATCTCCTATTTTTAGTTCAGATTTCAGTTACAAGCAATGAAACAGGAATCACCGATCAATCGCGATTAATCACGAGTCGGAATCTGCTTGCTCTCCAAATGATCCGATCCAAATCTTTGTGAGTCAAACTCATGTTGACCAAGTTTAACTCATGGTCAATGCAAGTTTGACTTGCGACTTTCCGATTAAAGCAGATTCTTGCAATTGATTCCAATTTATTCTATTTTCGGCCTTGAGTTGACAAGCACGAGTTTTTCAATTTTAGGTATGCCGCATTTTTAAAAACTAAACGCCAGTTGTTCCAAAATTTATTTCTCATTTCTCAGGCCTGCAAATCATACGTCAAGACCTTTAGTAATCAATCACTACTCACTATTACATAGTATAGACTCCATATCAGGGAACTTCTAGCGTGAGCCTAAGTCCAAACTCCATATCGGGTAGTCACCGGCGTGTGCTTTGTCCATACTCCACATCGGCCCTCAAGCAGTCACGCGTCACCTTCAGCGTTTGTTACCTTCAAGCTTAGCCGCTTCACTATTCAACAGTCGGGGTACGTTGGCACTTGGCTTAAATAATAGGTATATTACTATATTCAAGTTTCAATGTCGTTTTCAATGGAAAGTTTCAAGTTTCACTATTCAAAAATCGAATGTTCGGTGTATTCATTTGGTTATGACTTTTCAACCCTATAAATGGGGCTTAAATAAATTTTAAAAATTCACTAAGAAATGGTTTCATACCAACCACCAGCCAAGTCATCAAGCATTCCTTCGTTGGTCCATGTCTTGTCGACTCCAAAGGCTTTAACCATGCATTCACAACTTTGGTATTTTTGTTGTTCCAGAATCTGCTATTGATGTATTGGTTCAGTTGTCTTATGCTAAACAAACTTTCAAGTTCAAGATTACAATGAAATATATGTTGATAATATTTCCTTTAGGTAGCATTTCCTCATATATACCTAATTGTGTTTCAAGGTCATAATGATATATTAGGTCGAAATGTGCTTGTGTTGTTGGACATACTCCTCTTTGATCCTTAACAAAACCTCATATCCTTTAAACCAACCCTCTTTTTTGTGAAGTTATATATGGCATGTTTAATTTTAATTTTTTATTGTCCTTTACAGGAGCCAAATTAAATAGAAGGCACAACTCCAAATCTAAACAGAAGCCACAATTTAAACACAAGTCCAAAACAACAACAATGTCGAGGGAGAAGGATTTTGCTTGGGCTTATTGTGAAAAGATTCTTGGAAACCCCAAGCTCCTTTGTAAATTTTGCAAAGCGAAATGTAGAGGAGGCATTTATAGATTCAAGTACCACCTTGCACAAATACCCGGCCATGATATAGGTCTCTGCAAAAATGTTTACGAAAATGTCAAACACTAAGCAGCCTTGGCCATTGATATGTTGAGTCAACATAATGCAAAGAAAGGAAAGAAAAAAAAAGAAATAGGAACTCATGGAGTTAACACTTTTTCTTCCACTACCCCATTGTCATCTCCCTCTGTTGAATCCTCAATGCACTTCCCAAATTTCCCACACATGCCTCCAAGTCCAAGTCAAACTCAAGGCCAAATGAATCCTTATGCATTCAACATTGGAGGTCGAAACATAAACACCTTTTTTTCTCCCTGCACAAAAACTAGTTCCCAACCTACCTTGGATACCACTGGTTGGAAAAAAAATATCCATAGTCAGGAAAGGAAGGTCATTTCTAACTTTTGGTGCTATTCTGACATACCTTTCCACTATGCCATAAGTCCTTATTGGCAAGCTATGATTGTTGGAGTTGTTGTTGCAGTTCCAAGGTTCAAAGCCCCTTCATCAGAGAGCATTAGGAAAAATTTTCTATTAGAAAGTGTTGAAGATGTCATGCTTGTGCTATCGGAGTTTTTCTCATCATGGGTAGAAAAAGGGTGCACCATCATGAGTGATGGATGGAAAGATTAGAGGAATAGAACTTTAATAAATCTCCTTGTATCTTGTCCAATAGGTACAATGTTTCTCAAATCAGTGGATGCCCTAGACAAGGTTAAGACCGCACAACTTATTTGTGAAATGATGGAGGATGTCATTCAAGAAGTGGGAGAAGAACATGTTGTGCAAATTGTCACCGACAATGAAGCTAATTATATGGCTGCTAGTAGACTTTTTGAGATTAGGCACCCCACTATTTTTTGGACCTATTGTGTTTCCCATTGCATATATTTAATGCTTGATGGCATTGGTAAGCTTCATTGGATACATGAGGTTGTGGAGAAGGAAAAATCCATAACCAAATATCTATACAACCACACTATTTTACTAAACACTATGATAAAATACACTGAAGGTAAAGAAATTGTTTGACCTGCAGTGAGTAGATTTGCAACAAATTTCATATCTTTGTAATTTGTGGTTGAGCAAAAGATAAATCTAAAGAGGATGTTCTTGGGACCTGAGTGGATGGCATATAAACATTCCAAGACCCTTGAAGGCAATGAAGTTGTTGCACTTGTGCTTAATGACAATTTCTGGAAAGATGTTGAAGAAATTATTGTTGTGATGGAGTCCCTTGTTAGAGTTCTCAGGTACTTCAAGTCTTTTAACCTTTTCATGTTTTAAATTTCATTTCAAGCTTATTTTTATTTTCAATGTTTCATACTTATTTAAATTTGAAAGCTTGAACTTTCAGGATGGTTGATGGTGACAAATCTGCTATGGGTTACATTTATGAGGCGATGGATCTCACAAAGGAGGCCATCAAAATAAGATATGGGGATGAGGAGGAAAAGTATATGCCTCTTTGGGACATTATTGATGCACGTTGGGATAGGAAATTGCATTCCCTCTTACATGTTGCTACGTAGTTCTTAAACCCACAGTATTTTTATGATAAGAGAAAATTTAATGAGGATGGGGAGGTTCACAGAGGACATATGACATGCATGGAAAGGTGCTTCCTTGATCTAGAATTTCAAAGTCGTGTCTTTTCCCAACTATAGGATTATAGAGCACCAACTAAATTATTTTCCTATACTAGTGTTATACGAGAAAGGTCTAAGATGTTTCCAGGTACCCTTTGAGGCTTGAAGGCTTCATCAATTCATTAAATTTGTTTAAATTTTATTTTGTATGTTAAATGTTTTATTAAATTTTGTTGTATTTTTAAGCTTTTACTATTTAGTATTTAGTATGTCTAATCACGAATCCTTGCCACTTGCTAGGTCTTTAGTGGAAAAACTTTTGTAGTGATACACCAGATTTGAAGAGATTCACCATTCGAATCTTAAACCAAGCATGCAGTGCTTCAAATTGTGAGTGCAACTGGAGCCTATTTGAGAGAATACATTCTAAGAAGCGCAACCAATTGACACAAAAGCACTTAAATGACCTTGTATTTTTCCATTACAATCTACAACTTCATAACAAGCAAATACTAGGTGAGAGCTTCAATTTGAAGGTTTCATAATCTAATTTGCAGTTTAAACTTTAAACTTTAAAGTTCAAAGTCAAACTTAAATTCACATTTCAATGTCTCATGATAATGATAGGTTTGGATCATTCACCAATAGACCTTGAAGAGATATATTTGCAAACTACAAATGCAGCAGATTGGGTCCAATTAGAGGAGGCTCCTGTTTTAAGCCTACATGACTTGAAGAACTTTGAGAGTCAAGCAGGCGAAGGAGTGGGAGGAATCACTTCCAGTTCTCATTCTTAAGATTCTTAGACTCTTAGTTATTGATTTTTTTTCTAATTAGTATGCAATTGTTTGTAAACTTTTAGAAGTAGTTGCTTCTAGTTCTATGTAATCACTAGTTAGGAGTCATGACTCAGTGCTTTGGATCATGTTTGGACTCATAACATATATGAGATGCTTATTCATTCATGATATTTTGGACATCTATTGATATTATTAATTGTTTGGACATGGCTTTACTAAATATCAATGCAAAATGTTTTTTCTTTAATTCAATATATGTGTATATTTTTATTTATTGAATTCACTGATTTTCTTTTCCGATTTTTTGTCGATTTTTCACCAATCCAATTAAAACTCTTAGCTCTTTTTCCTCACCAATTTATTGTCTATTCTGAGTCTGGTAACATTATTTACAAGTTTCATTCTTCACTTATGAGTGCTAAGGTGTGCTAGAGAGTGCCAATGCATGCTAAGGAGTGTTAGGGAGTACTAGGACAACATACGAGAGCACTAGGTCAAAATGCATGGAAGTGAATGAATATGAGGGTGTGTCGGGGAGTCTCAATCAGTGCTAGATGTCAAGCCAAGGAGGGAGTGACAAGGTATTCTAATCACGGGTAAGGCATGCCAGGGAATATCAAGGAATGTTAAGAAGTGCTAGAGTGTGCTAGGTAGTTCGAGGTGTGGTATCATGTGCCAAATAGTTCCAAGGCATGCCAAGTGCTAAGACATGCTAGGATGTGCAGGGTACCAGAGTATGCCAATATGCGTCAAGGAGTTTCAAGGCAACAAAAGGAAAAACCAAGCTAAAATGCAAGGAAATGAACACATAAGAGAGTTAATAAGTCAGGACTTTATCTTTTTCAAAAGGGGCATGCTAGGCACACTAATAATATGTTCCAAGACATGCCAAGTTCCAATGTGTGCCAAGTGCTAATGTTTGTCAATGCAATATATGCCAAGGAGTTTTAGGGCATGCTAGGGACTATAGGGAATGCTAACACATGATAGGAGAGTGCTATGTTATGCTATGGCATGCCAACATGTGCTTGGGCATCCTACTCATGGCAGGGTGTTCTAGGTACAATGATGTTCCAGGTACAAAGATGTTCCAAGACATGCAAGGTGCCAAGAAATGTTATTGTACTATTCCAAAGAATGTTAAGGTGTACCATGAGTGTTGAGGAGTGCTAGGTCTCTCTCATTAATAGAATTGACAGAGCTTGATTATGTATTAAATAATATAGTTTCTACACAACCAAGTGGAATTTTATTTAAAGAAAGTTTGCTAGATAATAAACCTAATAGAGATGAATCATGTGTTGACTCATAGGAAGACTATATTATTATGACTTGAGGGAAATGATACACACTAATTACTTCTTAACAAATTTACTGACTATTATAACCATTGTTGGGCGTGGGCTCCCCCCAAGGCATTTTTTGGGGCTTAAATCCCAAGTTTTGACTAAGTCCATTATAAAGACTCTGAGATTTGTGGGCACAGAGTGCGAAGTCATAATAGAGTCATAGGGTTGTCTGCCCTTGTTTTCGTAATGTAATATCATTTTGAAAGATCTATCCATGGTTCGTGGACCATGGGATTGTATAAATAGAGCGAGGCTCTAGGTGTAAAGGGGCAAAATCTAATGATGGAATGAAGAATGAATCAATGAAGCATTGAGTCGAAGTGTAAGTCATGTTTTTGGGTCATAGAGTAGGAGAAGGATCTGCAACTGAGTGCACAGAGGCCTAGTAGTTCGCAGCTGAGTGCATGTACCCCTGCAGCTGTGTGCGTAGGGTAGCTCGAGTCTGTAACCGGTTGAAAGCATTAATAAAGAGAAGTTTTACCATATTTCTGTCTATATTTTCTTGTTTTATACATTGAAGTATATTGGGTATGAATTGCAAGTTTACTATTTATTTACTACATGAACTTATATAAATGTGTTGACTAAGTAAATATAATAGAAGCTAATTGTTTACATGAAGATAACTAACTGTCATGAGAAGATAGGTAAGATCCACAGTGTGACTTGGGGAAATAGTGCAGATCGCTGCTCTAGCAGCGTGAAAGCCCCACAACCCCTAGTTACGGCTCAGAAAAGGTGAATATAACCATGCTGTGAAGGCCTCACAGGCCAGGAAAGCACCTAAAGTGACCTATGCAAAGGTATTCTCGGTTGGACTAAATCGACCCCTTAGACATCTAAAGGGTGCAAAAACCTAGTTCCAGCATGCTCCCATATTGCTTCAAGTGAGACCTCAGTCCACACTCCGTGAACTGTTGCTGAAAGGGCTAGTAGTACAGGGATTTGTTTGGCTAATTAACTCCGAACCTAGGTCAAGCCCCAACAAGCCAACAAATTGTTCCATTGCCGGGACTGGAATCTGCATAGAGATGTTTGATGTCATATCGCTAGAATCCAACAAAGAAAGAAATTGAAGATCGGTTAGATAAGAAGATTCACGAGTTCGCGGCACAGGAGAATAGGAATCCATGACTATCAAAAGAAAAGTGGTTAGATTGCTACCTATACATGGGAATCCATGAAATTTTCTTCGCATCTTTCCCTACTGAGTTGTACGAGTGGATTACGAAGCTAGTAGATAGCCAAGGAAGGTGGAAACTCAATAATCCGATTGTGTGGACCCTAGAATTGGTGCACAGATTCGAAGTATCAAAGGGTAAGATTGCACGCGCTGTTGATCACTGGCTCGATTGAATTATAGGAGGATTTATTACTGAGTTCGCGGTAGATACTTGAGTCACCTCAAGGTAAGTACGTTAAGTCTCTGAACACTTGGATTAAAATTCTACTGTGTGAAAAGAGGATTATGCGAATACATTGACGTTTGAGGCTATGCGAAGTGGAAGAATTTACAGAAAAGAAGGAAGTACAGAACTAGAAACTAGTCCCTTGATTTCACCTCTACGAGGGGGTGAGGAAGGGCTCATGAAGGTCCCACTAAGAAATGCAATCCATTTAATAAGACTGAGGATTTCGTGCATATCACCCCCACCCACATCACCACTAGCTTCACCGCCTTCACCCCCATCTTCACCCATACCACCTTCGCCACCACCGCGATTCGATATGGCAAGCACAATAAAGTTGCCAGTATTCAAGGGAATAGGGAATGAAGATCCATACCAGTTTTGGTTCATGATAAGGGTTGTATGGGAAGCACAGGGAGTTAAGATGATAATATAAATAAAGTGACGTTGGTCAGTGCTTTACAGGATTGCGCACTGACCTAGTATATAAAGTATTCTAATGACAATCCGAATGCGGGGGTCGCGAATATCCAAATTGTGTTGAACAAAGAATTTAGCAGGCCAAAGTTAGAGGTGTAGTCGATCATTGGGTTCAAGAAGATCACAATGCTACTAAGCAAGACTCCTTGGGAGTTGGATTAGAGATTGAAGTGCACAATTCACGAAGCCAATATGACTTTGACGAATGCATAACATCGCGAATGGTTTGTAGCATCGCTAACACCACATTTGAGAAATGCCTTATCACAAAAAAGGTTAACAACTCAAGTAGAGGCCTTGGAGATCGCGATGAGACTGAATGAGAGACCGATACAGGACCCAAGCCTGGGAGTTCAGCGGATCCACGCATAGTTGAAAAACATGTGCCTTGAGATGCAGAGTCTGAAACAAGACGGGACAACTCGCCCAGAGGTGCACGAAGAAGTATGGTGCGTAAAGTGAAAGGATGAGGGACACGACAAGGACCACTGCTCGGTGTTCAAGAATTACCTCGCGGGAGGAGGGTCGATGCCGCTATGACCAGAGGCACAAGCAGGACCTAGCGCGCTGCCTGCTTTATGGTGCGCAATTTGTCAAATAGGAGGAAAGCATATTATGGACAACTGTCACCTGCTGCAGAAGCACACACAAAATTCGCAACAGCTATTTTGTAATTTTTGTAGATCAGTGGGACATGATGAGCGCACTTGTAGAAGCTTTGAACTGATGATGGATAGGACTCCCACTTATAGAGTTCAGGCTGAAACGTGACCCCTTAACAAGAACGCTGGGATGGTGCGAACCGGATTTCAGGGGCGCATGTGAGGCCGAGGTGGAGGAGGACATGGAAGTAGTCATAGACAGATGATATGTTACAATTGCAGTGGGCCAAGACATTATGCCCGTGATTGTACAAATCCAATAAGCTTGTCATTTCTATATTGTACATTGTTTGATCATGAAACAGAGGATTATCCCACACTGATAGCTAGGCTACATGACAACAGAGCGCTCCAACCTCCCCTGACATAGAACCTATAAATGATGAGGTCTCAGCCGTGCGAGGAAGACCCCAACATGAACATTGTGCTCTAAAGTGGAATTATGACAGGGGATGATTAAAGGTAAGTAGCTTGAAGATAGTACTTGGGTTCGCAAGGCTCCGGTGAAAGAACCAGAGTTTGATTTGGAGCATGCTAAGGAAACCTTCATGGAAGCTAGGAAGAGCTTCGCTGATGCCTCCACTTCAGGAAGTAAAGATAGACCAAAGCCAGAAATGGATCCATCGATGCTCACAATGTTCATAGAAACATGCATGAAGCTACCGCATGATAGTAAGGCTATAAAATGATTGCAAGAAATCATTAATAGATGCACTGGGACCACACCAGGAGAACCGCGCGTAGTCCAAAAGATTGGAAAGCACACAATGAGGATGGGGAGAGAAATGAGGTTGACCACACAAATTGCGGAATACGAGATGGACCAAGCGATTCTTGACCTAGGATCGAATGCAAACATTTTGCCGAAGCAGACATGGGAGCTCATGGGAAGGCTTATGCTGCAATGGTCTCATATCCAGCTGCGAATGGTGAACCAGAAAAAGATAATACCTATGGGGAGATTACTGGGCATCATAGCAGATATTGAAGGAGAAAGCACGCTAGCAGACTTCAAAGTGATAGAGATTGTAGATGGCATTAATCCCTACCCTGCACTATTAGGAATAGATTGGGCCACTAACGTGAATGGGGTGACAAATCTAAAGAAGTGCAAGATGACTTTTGAGAAAAAGTCCCTGCGCATAGTTGTACCCTTGGACCCTATAGAAGGATCACGCTACACAGAGCCGGTGCGCAACTATGAAAGCAACAACTACTTGGACTGCATCTACAAGATAACCGCATGAGAGCAGGACTAGGTAAATTCCACCGCGGATGGATGAATCTCATGGGAGCACGAAATATCTTGTACATTGGATTCTCACAAAGAAATAGAACGATGGCAGAACCAGTTACACGAGGTAATCACGCTGAACTATAACATGATGATGAGATCGTTGCGCTATGTATCAATAGAGGTAAGCGATCTGCCTACTTACGATGGGTTATGTGAGGTAGATGCTTTCTTGAACAAATTTGAAAGAGAGGTGCCAGAACAACAATGTTTCGAAGCATTGAAATGGGTACTATGCACTACGCCTGTGAGGTGGTGGGGTAAGCACCAAGGAATCTTTGAGGACTAGCGCAAATGTAGGAGAATGATGCGCATTCGTTTTGGGAAGCCTCAAATGCATCTAACAAACAAATATGATGGACAGGATGATCGGTGCGCGCACCTCACCAAGTGGACAAAGGTCTACGGGGAAGAGTCGGAACCTCAGTGGGTGCACTTGTTCTGTCATAACCTAAATGTTATACCCATGAACTGGTATATAGAGACGGAGCTCCACCATGGGACGAGTGAATGGGATATCTTGCACGAAGGATTCCTGTTAACCTTGACATTTGAGGATCATTGGTGGGACACTGTCAATGATGCGCTACAAGCAGTAAAGGTAGTTATCTTTAAGATACCCCATGAGCCAATAGAATTGATTCAGCCTGAATGGGTTACTCAGCTAAGCTGCGCACTAGAGTGTTATAATGCAAATACTAAGGAAGACGACGAGGATCCGTCAAAAGTTAACATTCTAGAAATATAAGGCCATCGCAAGGTCCAAGGACCACTGATTGAAGACCCTGACATAATTGCGTCGATAAAGAAAAAGTAGGTGAACATTGGCACGGAAGCTGAACCTAAGTATGCAATGCTCGGTGACTACTGGGATGACACGATGGTGAATAAGCTCGTTGAGTTACTCCATGAGTACCAAGACTTATTCCTGACCAAGATCACGGAATTAAAGGGAATCATCGGTGATTTAGGAATGATGAGGATCACATTAAAGCCCGACGAGAAGCTAGTTAAGCAGAGGCCTTACTGCTTGAATCCAAAATACAAAGAGAAGGTCCGCATAGAACTAGACAAAATTCTCGCATCAGGAATCATTGAGCCGATGGAAGAATCCGATTGGGTAAGCCCTATGGCGATGCAGGAAAAGAAGCAGAAGGATGAAATTAGAATATGCATGGATCTTAGAAAATTGAATGATGCATGTGTGCATGACCCATTCCCAACTTCATTCACAGATGAAGTATTGGAAAACATCGATGGGCAAGAAGCATATTCTTTTACTAATGGGTTCTCAGGATACCACGAGATCGAAATCACGCTGGAAGATAGGAGCAATACCACCTTCGTGACTGAGTGGGGCTGCTTTCAATACACCATTATGTTGTTTGGATTGAATAATGTGCCATCCATATTTTCGTGCATAGTTGTTGCAGCATACAAGGAATATATCCACAAGTTTTTGGAGGTTTATCTTGCTGATTGGACCATGTTTGGGCTGGTTAAGCACCATGTCGCAAGCTTACAATTGATGTTGGATACCTATCGAAGACACCAAATCACGTTGAACCTTAAAAAGTGTACATTCCTCATACCTTTTGGGAACTTGTTGGGACACGTGGTTTGCAAACATGGATTGATGGTAGACCCTGCGAAGATTCAGTGATTTTGAATTTGGAAGTGCCGTGAAGTGTCAAACAACTGCACACTACCCATGGACATACGGGGTATTACAGGAAGTTCATCAAAAGATATGCCCAGATCACCGCGCCAATGGAGAAGTTGTTGAAAAAAGATGTCATGTTCTGCTGGAATGATGACTACATGAAGAGCCTAGAGGTACTAAAAGAAAAATTGGCCTCTGCACCGATCCTGGTCTTCCCAAAATGGCATGAGGAGTTTCATGTCCATGTTGACGCATCGTGTATAGTGCTGGGAGTGGTACTAACACAGGAGGGTAGAGAGGGTTTGGATCACTCTATCGTGTTCGTGAGTCGTAGACTGCCTAAAGCAGAAAAGAACTATTCCACCACTGAACATGAGGCATTGGCTATGGTGTATGTGCTCCAAACATATCGGCACTATCTGCTAGGGGGACACTTCAAGAAGATGTATATAGATCATTCCATGCTAAAATACTTAGTCAATAAGCATGTGTTGGGGGGGCACATATGTAGGTGGCTCTTATTGTTCCAAGAATATGATTTTAAGGTCGTTGTGAAGACTGGACGCCTGAATGCGGGACCAGATCACTTGTCGCGCATTGAGACGAGAGAGGAACCAACTAGTTTGGAGGAAGGATTACCTGATGCACAACTCTTTGTTGTGCACGTAGCGGATGGACACTTTGAAGATATAATCCACTTTCTGATGATGAGAACTATGCTAAAAGAATACTCCGTCCAGTAGAAGAAAGAATTGGTCGTGTGAGCGACAGATTTTTCTGTCATTGCGGGGAACCTATATAAGATGGGCAATGATGAAATATTGTGAAGGTATGTACCTGAATTTGAATGAAGCCAGATCCTTGCAGCGCATATGGGGGTGCTGTGGGAGGACACTATGCAGGGCGAGCAACTGCATAGAAGATCCTCCGTGCAGGGTTGTGGTGGCCAACCCTTCATCAAGATTCAAAAGCACATTGCAAGGCATGTGATGTATGTCAAAGAACAGGTAAGCTGTCGTGGAGGGACGAGATGTCTTTGAATCTTCAAATGATGTTGCAACCCTTTGAAAAGTGGGTGATCGACTTCGTAGGACCTATCAAACCTAAGGGAAAGATAAGTGCGAGATACATTATCACTACAATAGAGTATCTGACTCATTGGGCAGAAGTGCAGAAGGTAAAATATTGTACAACCGCCACGGCCGCAAAGTTTCTGTTTGAACACATAGTGACATGATTTGGAAGTTTGAAGATCTTAATGAGTGATTGCGGTACATATTTCCTAAACGAAAAAATCAGCACGCTGACAGAAGAGTTTCAGGTGTATCATCAGAAAAGCACACTGTATCACTCCCAAGCCAATGGGATAGTAGAAGCATTTAACAAAATACTGGAGACTGCACTGACCAAAGTATGCAACGTGTAGCAGATTGATTAGGACCTACGCATACCTACAGTACTATGGTCTTATAGGACAACGTGCAAGAAACTGATGGGACAAACACCTTTCTGGTTGGTCTATGGAGTGGAAGTTTTCATGCCAATGGCATATATTGTGCATAGTATGCGCATAGCAGCGCTCACAGGTATGAAAACTGTAGATCCGTGGATGAAAGGCTCGTGTAGTTGGAGGAACTCGAAGAGGAATGGTTTCTGGCTGGATTCCATCAGCAAGTACAAAAGCAGCCTAAAAAGGCCTGGCACGATCAACATATTCAGTTGCACACCTTCAAGGTAAATGATTTAGTGTTACTATACGATAGTAAATTTGATAAATTCCCTGGAAAGTTCCAAATGCATTGGTTGGGACTGTACATTGTTAAGGAAGTCACATATGGAGGTGTAGTGCAGCTGGTAAAGCTAAATGGAGAACCTCTCCCAGGGAAAGTGAATGGCAGTTGACTAAAGCCCTACCCAGGTGGCACAACTATCTAACTAGCCAACAGAAGCATAGTTGTCGTTCTCTAGGGAGCTAAAAGAAGGCGCGAGACTATCAGCAGATGCAGGGGATGCAGGAATAGATACAGGGAAGCAGTTCTGACACCACGGTCTTGGAACAACTAGTACAAGAGATTCAACAGGAAGTTGCTCAGTGCGTTGCTGACCTTGCAACTGTCCGAGTAGAGATGGAGGGTATCCGCATGAAGATCTCCGCACCGACATAGTGACTCAAGGGCAAGTCACGATGTTTGTGTTGGGGGCTTGTTGGGCATGGGATCCCCCCAAGGCATGTTTTGGGGCTTAAAGCCCAAGTCTTGACTAAGTCCATTGTAAAGACTCCATGAATTGTCGGCGCAGAGTGCGAAGTCATAATAGAGTCATAGGGTTGTCCACCCTTGTTTTTATAATGTAATGTCGGTTTGAAAGATCTACCCATGGTTCGCAGACCATGGGATTGTATAAATAGAGAGAGGCTCTAGGTGTAAAGGGTCATCATCTAAGGATGGAATGAAGAATGAATCAAAGAAGAATTGAGTCGAAGTGTAAGTCATGTTTTTCAGTCGTACAGTAGGAGAAGGCTCTGCAGCTGAGTGTGCAAAGGCCTAGTAGTCTACAACTAAGTGCGTGGACCCCTGCAGCTAAGTGTGCAGGGCAGGTCGATTCTGTAACTGGTTGAAAGAATTAATAAAGAGATTTTTTACCATATTTCTATGTATCTTTTCTTGTTTTATGCAATGAAGTATATTGGGTATGAATTGCAAGTTTACTGTTTATTTACTAGGCGAACTTATATAAATGTGTTGAGTAAATAAATATAATAGAAGGTAATTGTTTACGTGAAGTTAACTGACTGTCATAAGAAGATAGGTAAGATCCACAGTCTGACTTGGGGAAACAGTGTAGATCATTGCTCTAGCAGCGTGAAAGCCCCACAACCCTTGGTTAGGGTTGTGCGAAGGAAAATATAACCAGGCCGTGAAGGCCTTGCAGGCCAAGAAAGTGCACGAAGTGACCAGCGCGAAGGTATTCTCGGTTGGACTAAATCGACCCCTTAGACATCTCAAGGGTGCAGAAACCTAGTTCTAGCATCCTCCCATACTGCTTCAGGTGAGACCTCAATCTGCACTCTGCGAACTGTTCAATGAAAGGGCCAGTAGTACAGGGATTTGTTTGGCTAATTAACTCTGAACCTGGATCATGCCCCAACAAGCCAAAAACCACTATGACCTTGGAAACATAATGAAAAAGACTCCACAAAAATGGTCTTAAATCGTTATATTTTGACAAAAAATATAGTAATAGGAACATAGCGTCATCAAAAACTCATTCGAATGATCAATGATGACGAACATTTTTTGACTGTCACCAAAAGTAACCAAAAAGAGAATTGGTGAGGGTCAATAAAAGATCGTCACTATAAGTGTCACCAAAGAGAGAATTAGTGATGGGCCTTTATCACCAAAAGTGTCACCAAAGAGAGAATTTGTGACGGGCCATTAACAACCCTCACCAAAAGTGTCATTGAAAATGGCTTTGGTGATAAACCTTAAAGGACCATCACTATATACACTTACAATAACGTTTTTTTAAAGGTCGTCACCATATGCAACATTGGTGATGGACCATAAAGGTCTGTCATAGGCATGGAGCATCATCAAAAACTCATTGGAATGATCACTGATGATGAACATTTATTGACCGTCACCAAAATTAACCAAAAATATCATTGGTGAGGGTCAATAAAAGATCGTCACTAGAAGTGTCACCATAGGGAGAATTAGTGATGGGCCTTTAACGACCCTCACCAAAAGTGTCACCAAAGAGAGAATTAGTGACAGGCCTTTAACGAACCTCACCAAAAGTGTGATTGAAAATGGCTTTGGTGACAAACCCTAAATAACCATCACTATATACACTTACAACAATGCTTTTTTAAATACCATCACCATATGCGACATTGGTGATAGACCTTAAAGGTCCGTCATAGGCATGAGCCTCACCAATGACCTTTTTTATTGTAGTGTTTGTGCCATCAAAAGATCAAGCAAAGGATTTTGTAATCTCCTTATGAAAACCATCAAATTTCTCGATGAATTTAAGCCATTTAGCTTTCTGCAACATTTCTTTGAGCTGTGCATATCCTTCCATGTACTATTCTCCTACCAGTTCTAATATGAAAATTAGCCCCATGCCTTCTACTACGCAGAGTTCTCAACCTTCAAAATTACCCTTCTTGGTTTTATGAAATGAATTGGCTATGAATATGGTGAAAGGAATTGTGGGTTTGTATAAAATAAATAGATGGTAGGGGTTCTGGAGAAACATAGACAAGTATGTCATTTCATAGTCATGACCATTAATAATCAATGCGGGAGTTAACTATGGACCATTATGTGACAAAATATGGAGGATGTGGCAGATATGTAGTATGATGGAGATTACAATCAAATCAAATGATGATTCGTCAAGGAAACATATGATATCCATACTATATATGCTTTTTGTTTTAACCTTGCTATTTAAAATAAATTTTTGCACTTTACCTTTTATAACTTAACCTTTTAGTTTGCTGTTTTATTTGGTGTTTATCCGTAGGTACCCTTTTAGCATATTGGTCTTCAAAACAAGATTCTTCAATTTCCTGCAATCATCATTTGTTTGTAAGATGTATAATTATGCCAGAGATATTGAATGAGATATGGCTACAAAATCAAATTAGCTCCAGAATGGAATCAATTGCGGAACATGATAAAAATGAAGTATGGTTATGGAACATGAATGTGAAATGAAATGGAAATGGAATAGGACAGTGGAATGGAATGAAAGTGGAGTGAGATGGAATGAAACTGTAAAATGAAATGAATTTGTACATTATGAACTGCAAATGAATGTAGTGTAGAAATTCTGCAAATTCTCTAAAAATCTCGCTCTGTAGAAAATTTTCCTATAGGTTAACCCGATAATGCAATATAAATCAAATTAGAATACTATAACCTACTTCTACTATCAATTTGCGAGAGCTTAAAGATCGAGCTGAATCGAGCTGAACAATATAACCAGATTAAGAAGAATCAATCACACAATGCACATGAAAGTACCTTGGGGAAAGCCTCAGCTAAAAACCCGACTGTCTGTATTATCATACGAGGTGGAAATACATAGGAATTATACAAAGCCTTAGCTCTCATAGCTAGCCATCTCTCAATACTATCCTCACAGATTCTCATAGGCAATCCTAGCTTCTCACAAGCCTTCTCCTTTGCCCTCCAAGCTCCTATTTCCTTGCGCAGTTCCTCTGGGATGATATCCTTCAACCAAGTGGAAAAATGTGATTTACAAAGTGGATGATCTCCTGATCTCACACACTATCAGAACTGCGCAATCCTTAAGGAATTTTCCTTCTGCATGCATGAGTTTTTTTTATAGGAAAACACATGCAACTGATAGTACACTATCCTTGACATTTAGCTCAATCGGGTCTTTCTCAGAATAGGCATGCATGAGTTTCTGATGAGGGAATCTTCAGTTAACTGGAGTACACTAGTTGAGTGCATGCATGCATCAACTGACTGTTAACTCTCTATTAGTTCCTCAAACAATTTGGAACTAATTTAACTGGACTTAACTCAGTAAACTGAGTTAACTAATTACAACTCAAATATAACTCAATCGTATCTCCTTAATTCAAGGGATAACTCTTGCATGACTTCAAAAAGACTTCTAACTTGAATTTCTCCAACTAATTAAGTCAAAATAACTTAATTAATTATTCCCAAGTAGTTGTTAAGACTAAATTCGATTTTAATTCACAATTTTAATTCAAGGACAAATTAAAATTGGAATATTATTGTTGCCACATTTCAACACTCCCTCTCAACAAGAAAGGGATTATCTGCCACCCCAATCATGTCTCTATGGAACTCGAATTTACACTTTGACAATGCGTTTGTCAAAATGTCAACATCTTGCTTCTTCGTCGAAATATACTGCAGCAACATGGTCCTCCTCGCTACACAGTCTCTGAGATGATGATACCAGATGTCGGTGTGCTTGGACCTATCATGAAATATTGGATTCTCAAAGAGTTTGATACAACTCTGATTATCACAATAGATCGCAATTGGATCCATCCTCTGATCAAACAAACCTACTAGGATTTTATGCATCCAGATGGCCTCAAATGATGCTTGACTTGAAGCCATGTATTCAGCCTCTGCCGAGATGAGTGCAACCGACCTTTGTTTCCTGCTGTACCAAGAAACTGCCACTGACCCAAGGTTGAAAATCCCTCCTGATGTGCTCTTCCAATTTAGACTCCCTACCAAATCTGCATCAGTGAAGCCCTGTAGCTTCACTCCCTTTGTTCACCTCTACCATAATCCATACTGAGATGTTCCTTTGAGGTATCTCAATACATTCTTTTCCACCTTCCAAAACATCTTGGTAGGCTGAACCATCGCTTGACTTAGCTAGTTCACTGCATAGCACAAATCTGGTCGCGTGTTCACTAAGTACATCAGTGAACCCACAAGCTACCTGTACACAGTAGCCTCCATTACTTCTCCTGAAGTAGCATCCACCTTCCTCCAATTACCAGCTAGAGGAGTCTGAATGGGCTTGTACTTCTCCATGTGGAATCTCTTGAGTATTTCGTTGGCATAGTTG
The DNA here is from genome assembly GCA_031772625.1 of Pinus tabuliformis. NCBI lineage: Eukaryota > Viridiplantae > Streptophyta > Pinopsida > Pinales > Pinaceae > Pinus > Pinus tabuliformis. The sequence goes on from CM062818.1 coordinate 227,501,999, forward strand.
CCCTGAGACACAAACAACTCCCCATCCTTCTGCCACACTTCCATGCCAAAGACGTAATGCATGAGACCCATGTCTTTCATCTCGAATTCTCTTGCAAGGTCCTCCTTGCAAGACACGATCAATTGATCCTCACCAATCAATATGAGATCATCAACATAAAATACAATGATCAACTACCTACCTTTCACCACAATGTTGTACAGGTTCGCAACTGCTTCACTCTTTGTGAAGCCTAACCTAGTGAAGTAGTTGTCTATCCTGGTGTATTGAGGATGAGGTGCATGCTTCAGCCTGTACAATGCTCTCTTGAGTCGTCACACATGTGACTCACGATCGAAGGTCTCAAAACCTTCCAGCTTCTCTGTGTACATCTATTCCTCAATCTCCCCATTGAGAAATGCAGTCTTCACATCCATCTGATGGATCTTCCAACCCATCTGTGCTAATAGTGCCAACATAGATCTAATAGATGAGTACCTTGTGACAGGTGCAAAAGTCTCATCATAGTCAATCCCCTTAACCTGTGAAAAGCCACGGGAAACAAATCTTGCCTTATGCTTCTCCACACTACCATCAGCAACTTGCTTTACCTTGTAGAGCCAATGGGAAGTCACAACTGACTTGTTCTCCAGTCTCGGAACCACGTCCCAAACACTGTTACAAACTATGGATTCATACCCTTCCACCATAGCATCAACCCATATCAGCTGCTGCACTGCTTCCTCAAAGGAAGATGGCTCGGTGTCAACACATTCCCCAGAAAGGGCCATGTATCCATTGTACCTCTCAGGTGACCTCCTCTATTTGCGCTGAGAAAATGGTGCTCCCACATTCTCTCTCACATCTTCCAACAATATTTCATCTTCTCTTGTGTTCTTCCGTCCATCTCTGGAAGACTCTACTTGAGTGAATGTCTCCACCTCTGGATCCTCTGCATGTGGCTGCTCCACATCAGTCTGAGGCTCCTCCTCCTTAGGAACCAACAGTTACTCCAAAGCCTGTAGTTGGAGCTCCCTCTCAAGGGAAACTCGCATGGACTTCTTCTCATCAAACCTGAAATCTCTGTGAGCCACTGTCCTCTGACTGGTAGGCAAGTATACCTGATAGTTCTGAGGTGTATCAGTGTAGCCCACAAGTATCCCCAACTCTGTTGTCGGCTCAAGCTTCTTTTGTGCATCCTTTGTCACATGGCAATATGCTGATGAGCCAAAGATCCTGAAGTGACCCATATCTACTCTCTTATCGGAGAAAGCTTCCTCTGGTGCCTTCATCCCAAGTATGCGATGTAGGCTGAAAATAAACTGATGTGTTACATGCCTCAGCCCACAAGTGAAGTGGTAGGCCTTGGTCATGTAGCATCGCCCGTGCTACCCCTATAATAGTTCTATTCTTCCTCTCGGCCACCCCATTCTGCTATGGGTTATGAGGTGCCATCAACTCCCGTTTAATTCCTTCCTCTATACAGAAGTCGTTAAACTCTTGAGAGACATATTCTCCACCATTGTCGCTTCTCAAGGCCTTGATATTCTTCCCTGACTCTTTCTCAACCAAAGCTTTGAACTCACAAAACTTTGAGAATGTTTGGTCCTTCTTCTGCATGAAATAAATGCAACATTTATGAGAAAAATCATCAATGAAAATCACATAATACCTTTGCTTCACTGTGGATGCCATTGAGAATGGTTCACACACATCAGTATGAACTTGCTTTAAGATAGCCTTTGCTCGATTGTCTCGTTCATGAAAGGAAAACTTGGTGTACTTTCCCAAGATACAACCTTTGCATGTGCCAACTTGCTCAAGTTTACCTTTGGGAAGTCCTGTAGATATCTTCTGCACTATCTTCAAAGCTCCATGATGCAAATGGCCCAACCTCCTATGCCACAACTCGCCAATGTCTTGGTTTTGCACCAATTTTGCTTTCGTACTCAATGCAGCACAATCATCTACCTCTAGTTTATAGAGATCTTCACCCAAATCCCTATCCTCTTGGTCTGACCTGTGGCTATGTGTCTTAGGAACACCTTTCCTTTACTGAAGACGACATTGTAGCCTTTGTCCTCCAACATCACAAAAAAAATACCAAGTTCTTCAATCCAAGCACATACATCACATCTGTTAAGGTTATAGGAGGTCCATGCTCCCTCTGAAAAGAAATCGTGCCCACTCCTGAAACACTATACTTTCTGTCATCACCCATCTCTATGTGCATCTTGAGGTCTTTCTCCTCCAAGGCACTGAATAAACTTTTAACACCGGTCATGTGGAAAGAGGCTCCACTATGAAGATACCAAGGACAACCCATCATCGATGAGACCATGCATGCGATGAGGGTAATTTCCATTTCGAACTAAAAGGCTAACGCCTCACCTTCTGATCCATCTGAGGATCCTTTCTTGTACTTCTTCGATGGGCATTTAGTCGCATAATGTCCCATCTCAATTGAAGTATGATATGAATTCTATTTGCACCTGCAACCCTGAACTTCAAACTTCGAATTCTCTTCTTAGTATACTATTCACAGCTCTGTTAAACTTGGCTGTGATACCATGTAGAAATTCTGCAAATTCTCTAAAAATCTCGCTTTGTAGAAAATCTGCCTATAGGTTAACCTGATAATGCAATATAAATCAAAGCAGAATATTATAACCTACTTCTACTGTCAATTTTCAAAAGCTTAAAGATCGAGTTGAATCGAGCTGAACAATATAACCAGAAGAAGAAGAATCAATCACACAATACACATGAAAATACTTTGGGGAAAGCGTCATCTAAAAACCCCACTATTTTTATTATCATACAAGGTGGAAATACATAGGAATTATACAAAGACTTAGTTCTCACAGCTAGCCAGCTCTCAATACAATCCTCACAGATTCTCACAGGTGATCCTGGCTTCTCACAAGCCTTCTCCTCTGCTCTCCAAGCTCCTATTTCCTTGTGCAGTTCCTCTAGGATGATCTCCTTCAACCAATTGGAAAAACTCAATTTCCCAAGTGGATGATCTCCTGATCTCACACACTGTTAGAACTGCGCAATCCTCAAGGAATTTTCCTTCTACATGTATGAGTTTTTTTATAGGAAAACACATGCAACTGATAGTACATTGTCCTTGACATTTAGCTCAACCAGGTCTTTCTCAAAATAGACATGCATGAGTTTCTGATGAGGGAATCTTCAGTTAACTGGAGTACACTAGTTGAGTGCATGCATGCATCAACTGACTGTTAACTCTCTATTAGTTCCTCAAACAATGTGGAACTAATTTAACTAGACTTAACTTAGTAAACTGAGTTAACTAATTACAACTCAAATATAACTCAATCTTATCTCCTTTTCAAGGCTTATCTCCTTAATTTAAGGGATAACCCTTGCATGACTTCAGAAAGACTTCTAACTTGAATTTCTCCAACTAATTAAGTCAAAATAACTTAATTAATTATTTCCAAGTAGCTATTAAGACTAAATTCGATTTTAATTCACAATTTTAATTCAACGACAAATTAAAATTGGAATATTCTTGTTGCCACATTTCAACATGTAGCTTTATATCACTACTTATTACAAAAAGGAAATGGAAAATATAAGATGTCAGAAATATCTTATTTTCACCCTGTATTTTCTGTCTAAGTATGCCAATTAATGATTGGTTTTCATACTTATACATTTTATTGTTATTTTTTTATGTTTTTTTTTTATGATTTTTTTTATATATATTATATATATAGGAAAAATAAAAGCTAAGTTAGTGGAGAAAAAGAATTATTCTTCACCAACTTCATTTCAGTGTTATCTTGGAAAATCTTGATAAAATCCTCTCTTGAATTTGGCTTATGATATATGTTCAACCGATGACCATTCACAAGAAGAGATACCTTTCTTTCATCTAGTGTCCTTATTCTCACTGATCCATTATTAAAGACTTCTTCAATCTCATATGGCCCAAGCCAATGAGCCTGAAACTTTCCTTGAAAATCTTTTAATTTTGAATCAAACAAAAGTGCCCAATCCCTGCTTGAAACTTATTCTTCTTGATATACTTATCATGCCATTTATCCCTTTGTTACTGTACTAAACTGGTTCTTTGAATTGCATCTTTCCTGATTTCATCAAGCTCATTGAGTTGCTCCAATCAATGTTTTTGTGCTTCTAATAAATCCAGTCCCAATTGGACTGCCATCTTGAAGGTTCTGATTTGAAACTTTATAGGGAACGAGACTTGCTTCCCTTAAACAAGATCATAGGGAGTATGTCCTGTTGTGTTCCTCCATGTAGTTCTGTAGGCCCCTAAGGCTCCATGAAGCCTTTCTGCCCAATCTCTTCTATGTAGATATACAGTCTTAGTGAGAATTCCTTCAATCACCTTATTGGTAGATTCAACTTGACCATTTGCTTGTGGATGATAAGGAGTAGGCTTTCTATGTTTGATCTTGTAATCTTCCACAAGCCTTTCCACCATTTTAGATGTAAATTGAGATCACTGATATGTCAAAATTTCTCTTGGAACACCAAAACAAGTGAAGATGTCCTCAAAAAGAAAATTGGCTATACATCTTTCATTAGCAAAAGGTAATGCTTTAACCTCTACCCTTTTAGTGACATAATCAATGCATACCAAAATATACTTCTTTTGTTTAGATGGAGGATTAATTTGTCCAACAAAATCCAAGGCCCATTTTTCAAAAGGTTCAATGAGTACCTGAGTTTGTAGTGGCATTTCATCTGAAGGAGCAGGTTTTCGTACCCTTTGGAAACTATCACACCTTTTGACATATTCTTTGGCATCTTTGAAGATGGAGGGCCAATAATATCCTAAATGAAGGATTTTCTATTCTGTCCTTTTGTCAGCAAAGTGTCCACCATAAGGTTCATCATGACATGCCTTAAGAATTTTAGGCATTTCATCTTCTTGAACACATCTTCTGATCATGAGATCTGGACCTGTTTTATACAATTCATTAGTAATCCATGAGTAACTTGCACTTGTTTGAATGATTTTTCTTTTCTCCTTAGGAAAAAAATGTAAAGGTAATTTTCCTCTGACTAAGTAATTGGAAATATCTGCAAACCAAGGGGTCTAAGTAGTTACTACAAAAAGATATTCATTAGGAAGTTTATCTTCAACTGGAGTGTCATCTTTGATATTTTGAATTCTAGACAAGAAATCAGCAACTGTGTTTTGCTTTCCAGGTCTATCTAGAACAATGATGTTGAATTCCTGCAGGAGTAATAACCATCTTGTAACTCTGCCATTAGTAATAGTTTTATTCATTAAGTACCTAATTGCATAGTGATCTATATGAACAAAGGTTTCATAGCCTGTTATGTAATGTCCGAACTTGTTGATAGCATGAAGAACAACTAAGAATTCCTTTTCAGTTACAATGTAATTTAACTCAGTGGGATTCAAATTCTTGATTGTGTAATATATTGCATAGGGGATCAAATCGTTTTGTCCTAATACAGCTCCCAGAGCTGTATTTGAAGCATTTGTTGAAATGTGAAAAGGTAGTTTCCAATTTGGACCTCCTAAGATGGGTGCTTCAAAAATTCCTCTTGGTGAGGACTCTTCTGACTTCCAAAATTGTACCTGTGCTGTCAAGTATCTCCAGTTCTTGCAATTCATACTTATTATTGGAGTTGAGGAAGTGGATGATCCTTGCTGCTTCCTCTGGCGTTTCTCCAAGTTCTGCTTTAACCCTTTCAATGGCTTTTCTAGCCTGCTTTATTAAATCTATCTGCTCAAATATGACTTATATGGATGACCAAATATCATTGACAGAGTTAATGATATTGGCCCATAGTTGCTCTTTAGCCTTTCCTATAGGTTCAGTCAAGGTTAGTTCTTTCTCTAGGCCTATTATCCTTTCATTCATCCTTACAACATTTTGTTGTTCTTCTTTATGCATGATCTGGGCAAGTTTGCAATCTGTCCCAAAAAATGTATAGAGGGAGATCCTTGTATGATTTAGAATGGTGTTCCCAAGAGCTAATCCGTGTTGTGATTTGAAGGGAATTCTAATATTGTATCCATCTGATTCTAGAGAGAGAATCCCCAACAACAAAGAGTTTACCAACGTTGATCCCTTATGCAACCTCTAAGACAGCCCATAATGTAAGCATTTCTTCCCTATAGTTTTCCCCAAAGCCATCAAACCGCCTGAAACGATAAGAGTTCACAGGATTAATGTGGAGAGAGACTCCTCAACCATAACGACCTCTAGATGAGGATCCATCGAAGAAGAAAATCGGAAAAGAGTTGGAAAGATCAATAAAATAAATTGTCCAGGAGGATTCCTTGGGGCTCCAAGGACCAAATTTTTGAAAGAAAACAAAAATAAAAAGAGAAGAAAGTTTGACCTTGGGGGAAATTATTTCAAAAATATATTCATTCATGGAAAGCTAGATGCCCCAAAAAATTTATAGAGGGAGAACCCTGTATGCTTTAGAATGGTGTTCCCAAGAGCTAATCCATGTTGTGATTAAGGAGTGGTATCCACCAACCTGAATGCCAAAGAGAGAGCAAAACTGGTTACAGAATTGCCATGAAAAAGGACAGAGAATGAATAAGTGTAAACAATCCACCATGTCATATTTGCAGAGAACACAATGTCGAAGCCCCACCATTCCTTTCTTCATAAGGGAATCCCAAGTTAAAATGTGGTTGTAGATTATAAGCCAACTGAAACATAAGAGTTTGTGTGGGCCATCCCAAGTCCACATATGAGCTGAGAGGTCAGCATAGGGGAGATAATTGACACCAAAAGTGATATATTCATAAACTTTGGAAGCCTCCCTTCGATCCATTATGTGACCCCCCAAACCAATCTATTTGCGCCATAAGAGAGTGTTATGCTAAATTTATAGAGATTTGCCCTAAATGCTTCCCATTCAGTTCCCAAATGGGCCAGAATCCCAAATTTCCAGGCATGAGGCTAATATATATATATATATATATATATATATATATATATATATATATATATATATATCCAAAGAAACTGTTGGAGTGTAATCCAAATCAAAATATGATAATCCGATATTTCATAAAATCTGAAATTGAAACATAAAATCCATTAATTGGTAATTAAAACTTAGAATTCAAACATGATTATGAACACATCTAAACATTAAATAAACATTCTAACCTTCCTCAATCAAAATCGAAACCTGGCATTTTTTGCACTCCTTAAAACCTGAAATTGAACGATGAATTCAAATTAAACCTAAAAAGAGTTAACTATTCAACAAAACTTGAAACTAGTAGTGAAAACCTAAAATCTAAATATAATAATCCCCACACTTGGACATTAATGTGAAACTGGATATTAACATAATCATGGCACGCACTCGCCACCATATGCGTAGCAGAAGAGGGGGTAGTCGTGGCAGAAGCATTCGGCCCCCTGCTTCACCCACCCCTGAACCTGCTTCTCCATCCTCTTCCCCCTCTACTACTCATTCCCATGGGCCCTTCTCCGAAAGATACCCCGATACTCACAGTGGTAGAGGACGGTCACAGGCCCATGGTGCCCGCAGACCGAATGATGCTACCCAAACCACCAATCTTCCCCTCCCCCCTCATCCCTCTAAACATACGGCCCACTTTCGCTTTCATAGTTCTTTGCCTCGGCCAGTCGTCATTGCCACTATTACCATTAACTTTAGTGAGGAAATCAACCCGTAGGAAGCTCAGACAAGGAGCAGCAGTGAGTAGCAAAGGGACGCTCAGTAACAGGGATGATCGTGACCCAGGCAAACAGCTGATGGTAGAGAAAATTGGAACTCTGCATGGCGAGGAGCTGGCTGGAAGCAAGCATGCCACCGATGGTAGTGCGGGTGGCATGAAGGCAACTGGTGGCAACCCAGGTGACACATCTGGCAAGCATGCAGCCGAGGGCAGCTCAGCAGGCATACAAACAGCTGGTGGCATCCCGCGTAGCACGTCAACAGAGGTTGATGACTGGTACGATTACGCATGTCGCATTGTAGAAGAGCCCCCTCTAGATGAAATCTAGGGGGTCCATCCTGACTGATGACCTGGCTGCCAGGTGTTGCTTTGCCGCTCACTGAAGGCCTCATGAGCTGTTGTTTGAGGTTTTTATCCCGTGTTTTGTTTTTTTATCATTCCTTCTGCCATGGTATGCTTGCTTGTGAGGGCATTTTTATGTTAAAACTTGAGACCTCTACGTGGGATTTTTTCTTGTGTTCACACGGACTGGTTTCCCCTTGATTGGCAGTCGCGTTTAGTTTGTGATATTTTTTGACAAAACTCTGTTCAACACCACTGAGGCTGACACCTCACTGTATTTTTATTTTGTTTCAGATCAATAGAATAGTATTACTTAGAAAAGGAAAATGTGAAACTAGATAATCCACGCAACCGACATTAAATTGAAACCTTAAACTAATACAAGAACTACATGAAAAGTATTATGAATTAAATATCATAATTCAACAAAATACAATAAATTATTATTATATTGTCTACTTTATATTAATGATTTAGATTTTAGTAATATAATTATTACTAATATTGTAATATTTTATTATTTAGTTTGTTGTTTTAATTATAAAACAAATTAGTGTTTTGAAAAATAAATTATAATTTAAAATTTTGAACCTAAAATCACTTTTCAAATTAAATTTACTTAACAAAAAAAATTGTTTCATTACATTATTATGTATTATATTTTTTGTTATTATTTTTATAATTTTGTTTTATTCGTGTTTTTATATTATATCATGGTATTTAAGAATAAAAAAAATGTTAGCAAATTTTCTCCACGTTATTTAGTTCAAAAAAAGAAATTTAATCATTTTTATACAATAGAATCCTATTGTCATAGAGGTCGTTTACGAGTGTATCATCTATTTACCTATTTTTTAAATTACACCTTAATAAGGGGCATTGAACATCAGAAGTATTGGTTGTGGTGAATCTTTTATTCCCGACATAGAAAAAATATTTCCAATTCAAATTATTTCCACATCCTCTTGCTACTTGGATTTGCAACTCGTACCTACCATTCATATCTCCAATTGAAATCATTTCCACATCCTCTTGCTACTTGGATTTGCAAATGGTACCTACCATTCTTGCTCCACCTATGGATCTTCCTTCTACCTACTCTGCTTGCTCATATTTATTCCTTGCTTCACTTGACTGTGTTTCCATGTTTAATCTCATTTATGAATGGTATTGGCCTATCTTCTTTATGCCTACTCAATATGAAGACAAGTCAAAATTTGTTCAAATGCAGATTTGGTTCATTATTATTGTTCTTTTTCATATGTTATTCTATAGCATAATGCACATGTGCAATAGGCATTAGACCTCCAAAAGATTTTAAGAAGTAATATTTCTTTTAGGGAAAAATGTGTTGTTGGAGGTTCTAGTTTTCATTTTATTTTATTGGATGTTAGAGATATCTCAATAAAAAAATAGTATATTGCATTTTCTTTTACAAAAAATTATGGCAAATGTTTGAATGGTTGGACTTCTTATGATATAAGAAAGGAAAACAATTTCATTGTAATTCAAGGCTACAAGTAAATGGTCCAATAGAATTCCATCCATATGATTCCTATATGTACTCTAAATAAATGACCCTATTAAATTAGCTCCTTATAATTCCTAAATACAATGTAATACCAGTGAACAAGTCTCATATGTGTACTAGTTCAAGAAAGTTCTAGTAGTTTTTTTTTATTCTACACAACTGTGTAAATTAACATATAATTTATGAAATATATATGAAATTTTAAATTACTTTTCCAATTCATGTGAAAAAAATAATATTTTAAATATCAATATTGAAAAGATAAAATGATTAATCATTTATTCAAGCTGAAATATAATTTGTTCCTTCAAATTTAAGCCTTACTCGTCACATAAATATAAAAATGATTTTTATATATAAAATGGAAATCATAAGAAATCTATTTTTCAAATGCTTAAAATCAAAATACAAATAACAACACGTCGGGATCTCAGCTTCCCTTCCTCGTGTGACTCTCTGTCATAAGGATCCTGCTATGGATACGAAAAAATACTTAAAAATAACAAATACGGTGGATATTCCTGTTACAGCTGAAAATATCTATATGTATCACTTGACCTTGGTTAACAATGAAATAAATGGGGCAATTGTGTTGTGCCTAGTTCAATTAATGTAAGTTAATATTATCGTTATTAAAATATACAAAATTTAATTTTTTTAATGATATAATTATTTTAAATTTTTTATTCATAATTATATTAAATTCCATCCGTAGACATTACATCAAAATTAAAAATCCCTTTGTCACATTTTCTCTCGAATCACTTTCCACGTTTTATCACGATTATATCAATCAACTTGTACTCAACCTATAACCCTAATAATGACACCGTCAAAGACACACAATTATGATATATTTTAATTATTACGATCACTTTTAAGTCGATGCCCAAACGGTGCGGAGTTGTCTATAATGCGACTTTTTGAAGATTCCGGTGACGGAATCCAGCGAAGAAATTGAGGTCAAATCTTGATTTCTTGCAGTTAAAATGGTTTTTTAACTGCATATTTGGATTCAGCACCCTGAAAAACCCCTGAGAAGCTTTCATTGTGCAGAAACTAGCTATCAAACTCTCTACTGAATTAACTTTATGGCGAAAACCTTTATTACTTCATTTTGCGTTTCTAAATATTGTCATGCGGTTGTCGTCATATTTGCCGCTTCCTCGTGGGGTCGGCACTGAGACCTATAAAAGCAAGCCGCTCCAACGTTGAATGCTCGAACTGGCAGTGACAAGAGTGCAGAGGCTATTGAATCTGCCGTATTCTACATTTCTGTTTCTAGAAGATATTCCCTAGAGGCTATTGAATTTGGGCAACTCCTATTTCTAACCCCATAGCCTCATTAATGCAGGGTTACATGCACAGGAGATAGGAGTTTATAACACGCGAGGTGGGTACTACGCCATTTTTTTTATTATTATCTAAAAGCGAGGTGGCTATCTCCTGCACATGTAGCCCCGCATTAATGAGGCTATGGGGTTGGAAATAGCATTTTCCTTGAATTTGGGGTATTCTAGATTTCCGCTTATAGAAGATATTCACTAATAAGCTGTACTGGATATCTTCACTAATAAGCTGTACTGGATCCGGAGTTTCCCAAATCCTCCACTCTGCAGCTTAATATTATATTGTTGGGTGTATATAATCTTCAATAGCTAAATGTTTAGACACCACCTAATAGGTATTCTTCATTCCAATGCAGCACAACGGATCCATACTGTGCTGAATACTTCTTACAAATTCCGTGTCAGAGAGCAGCTGCTGAAATAAATAGATGCTCTCTGGCACGGAATTTGTAAAAAAGTATTCAGCAGAGAAGGGTAAAAAGCTAAATATTGAGCATGAGGTCGAAGCAGAGGTATGATAGAAGAGGGACATATCAGAAGAACTGAGTGCATGTAGATGGCGGTAACGAAAATTGCAATTTTACCGAAAAAGACTGAGTCTGCATTGAGTTTAATGGTTCTCTGATGCTGATGATCGTCCATTCAAGCAGATATTTGCAGGTATGAGAAACAACCAAATAGAAATGAAAAGTGTGGTTTATTAATTCATTCAAATAAAATAAAGTGCAGAGCAGGAGTTGATCGCTAGCCATTTTGGGTGTGAATGGGTTTTTTCCGAGATTAATTTAATTATTAATGTTATGGAAAATTTAAAAGATGGAAATTTATTTTAAAATTTAGAAATCTGGGTTAATGAAAATTGGTGAATTTTTTCTAAAGACAATGAAGATAAACATATTTGCCAATATAAACCACTAAAATTTTCCAGCCAATACACTGTGAATGTTTCTTTATTATGTGTTTGTATATTATGATTTTTTTTTCAACAAAAAAACCCTACAAACTTTTCTTAGAAACTAAACGCAGTTACATTTTACTTCTCTGTTCCTCCGTAAGCTCTATGATCATCATGAAATATCTACATGGAAACTTATCGGTCTTGCACTCTGTTTATCTTTCCTTTCTGAGAGCTTATCTTATCGTTAAAAAAACTGCCTTCTTTTACATTTTTCTCTTAACTTTACACTCCTATTTGACTAAGCAAACCATTGTCAAAAACCACATCATACTAGAACTTCATATACTATCCATTAGATTTTGAAGCTCCCGTACGAAATAAGGTACTTCGTCAAAAGCAGAGAAGTTGATCTCGCCAAGCAGAGCATTGCAACAACATTTAAAATGGACATCTGTCACCTGATTCTGCTATCTATGAGAGCCGGTTATTCTCTGGAATGTCAGATTAGAGATCTAATTCACTGCATCCAACATGTTAGAGAAGCGCGCCCAAAATTTCTTTTCTTCTGCACCAATTCAATAATAATTTTTTAGTGGACAAACACTTGCATCTCCTCCATTGCCAGCCAATTTGCATAAAGCATCACTCCCCATTTGGAGATCATGCCATCACTCCTATTATAGTGTGTAATAAGTAAAATCAACTACTAGAAGATCAGACGAGATATCTGCATGTTAATCACGCCAAATAAATTCCTCTGAAATTTTTGAACAAACATTTATTGATCGCAGACATGACGAAATTTGTTTTAATTCAATGGTAAGAATTGTTTTCTTGTTAAAGTATGTATCTTTGAGCTGTAACTAACTTTTCGGATACACACTAATGTTTGCCGATTATTCGCCGGCAGTAGCTCAGTGATTTCCCTGTTAATTAGTGGCGCATAGGCTACGCATTTTATTCGATTAAGTTGACTCATCGTTGGCAATTCCTTGTACAATTTTCATGGTAAAGTTAAGAGCTGAGTAGTTTGGAATCTTGGATAGAATTATCTACTTGTGAAAATGAATTTTTTAACGTGAAACCGACGTTTGCCGATTATTCGTAGATAAAAGCATTCATAAACCAATAATAAAAAAATATGAAAGTCCTATCAAATAATTGTGTAGATAAAGCATTCACAAAAACAAAATAGTATAAATATCCAATTATAAAAAACATAAACCAATAATAAAAAAATATGAAAGTCCTACCAAATAATTATAAAAAACATAAACCAATAATAAAACAATATGAAAGTCGTATCAAAAAATATGAAAGTCCTATCAAATAATTATGTAGATAAAAGCATTCATAAACCAATAATAAAAAAATATGAAAGTCCTATCAAATAATTATGTAGATAAAGCGTTCACCAAAAACGAAAAGATTGACATTCCGATAATGAATCTCGATCACTTTAGACTTCCATGTGCTCTGGAGCCGGCCCACTCGGATGTGTGCCTTATTATGACGCCATATCAGGCAATATTTTATCCAAAATTTTATGATTTTTAATTAATCCATAATATTCTAGAACCCTAAAATGACCATTAGAGTAGTTTTGATAGTGTTATCTACGTGTGAAAATGGAAAGTGATGGAAACTTTTAACGTGAAGTAGACGTTTGCGGCTTATTCGTCGGCAGTAGTTCAGTGATTTCCTGTTAATTAGTGGCACGTAGGCTACGCATTTAATTTGATTAAGTTGGCTCATCGTCGGCAATTCCTTGTATAAAATTTTGATTAAGACTCATCGTGGGCAATTCCTTGTACAAAATTTTCATGGTAAAGTTAAGAGCTGAGTGGTCAAAACAACATAAAGAGGAGGAATAACTCGCATGGAAAAGCAGAAATGAGAATCTTGATCACTTTAGACTTCCATGTGCTCTGGAGAATCTTGATCATTTTAGACATATGAGGCAATATTTTATCCAGAAAATTTTAACTTCTTAATGCCTTTTCCTTCTTTATACAGAAAAACAAATTTACACTCGCTAAACGATGACGCTCATATATCAACAACAAATCTAATGAAAAGTACATATTTCGAATTCATTAGTCTCTACTTTTAGGTTAACGAACTTTAGGCTTAGGGTTATAGGAATCGCTTTGGTCGGCCTTTCAAAAACTCACGAATGTCAACGCATTTAAACCGATTTTTTAACCAACGCCAACCAATTTAAGAAGCGTTTCTATTGTACTTCATGTTTGAACATATTTAGGTGGTGAGGTCTTATTTGCCCACGTATCGAGATTTTTATCTTTGCCAGGGTGGTTTTTGGGTTATAATTTCTATTAAACTTTAATAAATTTTATTTCAAATTGTGTTAAGCATTTATTAGAATGGCAGGTCTGAGTTGCTGAGTATTTAAATTTTAAACAATGAAAAATTATAATCTCTTTAATTATTGTATCACTATTTTTTTTTAAGACAGAACACAAAAAATAGTTAAATTTTATTATTTAATAGTTTTATGTTTTATAATGATGATCACTTCATTATCTATTAAAAGCTTCATTCTAATAGGTATCTAAGGGTGAGGTGATTAAACCACATGTTAAAATACTCATTCTAATAACCAAGTATACTTATTAAAAGCCTCATTCTAATGGGCATGTATGGGTGAAGTGACTACACATGTTAAAATATTCATTTTATTGAGCCAGCATGAGTGAGAATATTTGATACTTCATCCCTCTTATTCCCTTATAATGGTGCCCAGGCTTATCCATTCCTTTCTTTCTATTGGTGTGTTTCCTTCTTTTCCTTTCTTTCCGTTTATCATTTGGTGTGTTTGTTTTTTTCATAGTGACCATGCATAGTCACTTGGTTGGGATTTGCACATAGGTCATATCAATGGGATATCTACATGACATGTTCAAGCAATGTTAATAAATTTTATATACGATAAGTTTTTTTTCATTTTGATTGTAATTGAGGCAATGTTGTCCATCATGTTATTGAATTGGTTGCCCATTTTCTTTTAATGGTGCGATATTTTCTTGTTATTTTACAAACTTGTCAATAGTTTTCTTGATCTGAGTCAAGATTATCCTAAATACACTAGCAACCCCCCTCCTCAAATTTGACTTGATTTACATGACACACAAGTCCTATGAAACTTACCAAACCTTTGGAAGATTATGATAATGTAATCTCTTTATCATTTTCTTGTCATTCTGTTAAATATTTGTTACAATGAAAAGTTCATTTGTGTATATGTTGTGATTCACCCACAAAAACTATTGGAGTTGTGCTTCATATTTTACTTGTTTCCTTTATTCATTTTTTCTTCTTTTGAGGTGTTATTAAACAATCCTTCCTTTTTCTCCTTTCCTATAGTTTTACAAAAGTTAGGTAAACCATTCTTCAGGAATTATTTTGACTTACCTATTTCACAATGGCCTCCTCTTTTTGTCCCCTCTATATGGTAACAAAAATGTCAATTTTAATGAATAATTCTACAAAAATTAAGTAAACTTTTATTCATGAACTTTTTTAACTTACCTATTCCACAACGATCCCCTATTTAAGATCCTTTTACGCTTTTATAATCTCAACCAACACATGTCAAATGAATAAACATCCCTCATGGTCATAAGTTTAGAGGATTTTATAAAATTCAGATATAAATAACATGATGTTACTTTAGGTTGTGTAGAAATATGGGATGCACATATAACTTTTACAACAAGTTCGGAAAAACCAAAGTTTTCTACTTTGAACTTGAAATTTGAAATTTTAATGAGAATGCAATAAAGTATAAGCAAAAGATCAATTTCAAAATTCATTATTTTCTATAAATTTTCTTACAATCAATCAACAACTCCATTTAGAATTATAGAATAAAATTGAAATATCTTTACAACTCAAATAGCTCAATTAAGAACTTTATCTAAATTCCAGCTATAATAATAAAGTGACATTTCCAATTATAATAACATTGCTATAACAATAGAGTCAAATTTCCAAGTATAACAACATTCCTTTCGTTAGAAGAACTAAAAAAGTAATGTCCTTGCTTGGTTTCCTTTGTAAAAAATAAATACCTTGCTAAGGCTACATTGAATGCACTTTACTTTTCCTACTTTTAAGACTGAAACCATCAATCCTCGTAGTTCATCTCTTGCTTTGTTTTTCCTTCCTACTTGATCAAAAGCCACATAATAACACAATAAAAATGCTACTCTATAACTCAAATTGATTAAATTAAATTTCTTGAGGGTACATGATTAAATATAGCTAAACATGCTAATAATATATATGGTAAGAAGGGCACAATAATAGCAATAGTGGGCTTCTGAAAAAATAGAATAAGGGAACTGAACGTGGACTATGGGGGAAACACACAGAACTAGGGTTTGTCGCAGGGCATCAGTGTTGGGCACCATGGAGGGGCGAGGGGGGGAGTTCCACTCCCTACTACAATCATGTAGTCTCAAACCACTTCAAGAAGCAGACCAAAGTTGAAAATGGGAGTATATATAGAGAAAAACAGGAAAATAACAGATCACAGGGGCAGGCGGAAAATCGGGAGGAAGTCAGAAGAGAAAAGCGAATAGGAGGAGGAAGTCATAAAACTAACCACAGGAATCTGACAGGACAATGTAAACCTAGGTCAACCATCACACCCCAAGTGGTGTTAAGTGATCCAGCGCTACAGGTGCATAGGGATCACATAGCGACTTATGCAGTAATATGCAAATTTATGGGGATTTGACCAACGGAGAAGGCTTTGCATGCATGGATAAAGAACCATTAGAAACCTAAGGGAGAAATAAGTCTGCACCTTGGATCCAAGGGTTTTCTAATAGTAATGTTCACAAACTTAGAGGATAAAGACAGAGTGTTCAAAGGAGGACCATACTTCTATGCTGCTGCATGCCTCTATATGCGGCCATGGGTGATGAATTTTGTCCCAAAACGAGAGACATTCACATCAGTGCTGGTATGGATAAGACTCTACTCCCTACCTTTAGATTATTGGCTGCCAGAATCCTTAAAAGCCATAGGGAATAAACTAGGGTATTTTTTAAACATATCAAATGCCACACTGCACGGAAAATACACCTCCTTTGTCTGAATAAGTGTAGAAATGGACCTTTCTGGAGCTCTGTCGGATGAAATTATTCTATAAGTATATGATGAAGAATGTGTGCAGGTGGTGGACTACGAGCATGTCCCTTTTAGATTTTGCAAATGTCATGAACACAGGCACCTCTTCAGAGACTGCCCTTTAAACAAAATGGAGAGCAGTATTAAAGCCACCTTAGGGAAAGATACTGAAGGCTTTACCAAAGTGGGAGGCAAAGGGAAAGGAGGGAGAAAGAACCAGAAGAAAATCAATGAGGAAAAGTAGCCTAGTCATAATAGATTCAAGATATTAGAAGAAGAATATGGGAACAATGGAGAGAACCAGGTACTGGAGGACAGTCTTGCAGAGAAGGAAAAGGATGATAGCATGGAGGATAGACCTGAAAACAGCCAACAAAAGGAGGATCTGCCAAGCACTATGGAACTTAACAGGGACCATGAGATGACGCAAAGCGAAGTGGGAATGGAGGATCACGAGCTGCAAGAAATTCTTCAAAGGGAGCATCTTGATCTAGAAAAGTTCCTGGAGCAAGGAAATTCCAAAGGAGTGGATTCACTACCTCAAGAGGATTTTAACATAGTACAACAACTCTTCCTTTGGAGATCTCAGGCAAAGGGTTCTAGGGTCAAAATAAACCATGATATTCAAGACAACGGAGGGGTAAAAATGATGCAGGAAACATTGGGACAAGCTACCAAGAACCCAGGTTGGAAAAGAGGAAGAAAAAGACGGAATGAGCTGCTGATAGAGTGTGGAAAACTCATGATCAACTCAGGTAAGATGAAAGACCTTACTAGTTACTCATTTACTAATATTTCTTAATGAAGCTTACAACATGGAATATTAGGGGTCTAGGAAGTAAAAGGAAACAAAGAAATCTTAGCAATAGAATGAAAGAAGAAAAACTAGATATGGTGTTTATCCAGGAAACAAAATGTTCAATAGATAAAATAAGAGAGATACATAGCAAATGGCTTATTAAGTATGAGTATCTAGAAGTTAAAGAAGACAACACAACAGGAGGAATTCTCACACTTTGGAAGCCCCAGAAACTAGGAATCCTAGATGTTGAAGGCTGCAGGAACTACCTATCAGTGGTTATCCAACCTTTGGGTGATAAGGAAATTTATTTGATCACAAATGTCTATGGTCCACAAAAACTTGAAGACAAAATCTAGCTTCTGACCTCACTGGAGGAGCTAAGAGAAAGATATCCGGTTATCCCCTAGATTCTGGGAGGCGACTTTAATATGATCAGATCTCTCTCAGAAAAAAAAAAGGGTGGGACCGGATCACTAGGCAGAGATTCCATAACATTTCAAAACTTCATAAACAACATGAGGCTAGTGGATACAGAGACAAGAAATGGTACCTTCACCTAGAATAATAAGAGGGGAGGGGCTTCTCAAGTTGCCTCTAAACTAGATAGATTCATTATCTCTAAGGACCTCATCCTCACAGGCCTTGACTTGTTAGCGATAATCTTCCCTTTTCGAGTCTCGAATCATTGACCTATTCAACTTGTAGCTTCCTTTATAAGCACTCCGAGAAACAAACCTTTCAGATTTGAAAACATTTGGCTTAACCATCCTACCTTCATCAACAATATTGAAAAATGGTGGATATAAGATATGCATGTGCAAGGAGCTAAAATGTTCCTTCTGCATCAGAGATTGAAATACATCAAACTCAGGCTCAAAGATTGGAATAAGAATGAGTTTGGCAATATCTTCGAAGCCAAAAAAGTAGTTGAACGGAAACTGCAGGAAATTAACCAGGTCCTCATCACAGAGGGCTTCACCGAGGAAAGTATCATACAAGCTAACTCTCTTCAACAGGAATGGGAACTCTTATGCAAGCAAGAAGAGATATTTTGGAGAAATAAATCGAGGGTACAATGGGTAAAATAAGGAGAAAGAAATACTAGGTTTTTACACAAGTATACCGTGGATCATAGGTCGCATAACAGGATTTCAAAACTCAAAGATACTCAAGGAAAACAGCTCAACACCAACAAGGAAATAGAATCTACTCTGGTTCAACATTTCCAATGAATAGCAGAGGGGCCTCTCATAGACAAATC
Organism: Pinus tabuliformis; assembly: GCA_031772625.1. Lineage (NCBI taxonomy): Eukaryota > Viridiplantae > Streptophyta > Pinopsida > Pinales > Pinaceae > Pinus > Pinus tabuliformis. Next base: position 227,521,029 of record CM062818.1, read on the forward strand.
ACAATGCATCAATGACTTCACAAAGCACATTCCTAAGCTTATGACAAGAGAAGACACTCATAATCTTAATAGGCCAGTGACTGAAGAGGAGGTCAGTGAAGTCATCAAAGAGATGCAAAATGGGAAAGCTCCAGGTCCAGATGGTTTCAATGTTGACTTCTTCAAAGCATGTTGGGAAATAGTCAAGCAAGATATCATCGATGTGGTGGAGGACTCAAGGAAAAACAGAATTGTTTTGAAGGTGCTCAATACCTCTTTCATATCTTTGATCCCAAAGCAGGAAAATGCTATGACACCTCATAGATTTAGACCCATAGCATTATGCAATGTGGTGTACAAAATTATTTCCAAAATAATTGCAAACAGGCTTAAGCCCCTTCTTCCAACTCTTATGTCTGAGGAGCAAACTGGACATGTGGAAGGAAGGCAAATTCTAAATAACATCATTCAAGCTCAGAAGGTGGTTTACTTACTCAAGAGAAATAAGCAGGTGGGTATGATCATACAACTTGTCCTAGAGAAGGCTTATGATAAGCTAAGCTGGGCATACATCAGGGAAGTACTAATAGCATATGGCTTTGACCATAACTGGATAAGATTGGTAATGGCCCTTGTTACCACCTCAATTTTTTCAATCCTGCTAAATGGCTCACCATCCAAAACCTTTAAACCTTCGAGAGGACTTAGACAAGGAGATCCGCTCTCACCCTTCCTCTTTATTCTCATGATGGAAGGTTTAGGCAAGGTGATCAAATCTACCAAAGCAGAAGGCAAAATCAAGGATCTTAAACTCACCCCGGATGGGGATGCCTTGACTCATCAACAATTTGTGGATGACACCATGCTACAAGGTACACCCACTGTCAAGGAAGCTCTAGCCTTTAAGCAAATCTTGAATGACTTTGCTATGGTTGCGGGTACAGAGGTAAGCCTTACCAAATCAAAGATTTTATTTTTTAATACTAACATTTCTATTCAGAGAAACCTCACCAGAATCCTAGGTTTTCAAAGAGATCAGCTACCCTCCAAATATCTAGGAATACCTCTAACAGACAAACCTCCAAGCAAGGTAGTTTGGGAGCTAGTTATTAATAAACTCCAGGACAAAATCCAGAAATGGACAAATAGGTCTTTGAATTTAGTAGGAAGGCTAGTGCTCACAAAAGCTATCCTACAAATTGTCCCCATCTTCATGTTTTCATCCCTTCCAGATCTTAAAGGAGTTGTGCAACACATCAGAAATATCCAAAGAGATTTTCTTTGGGACAAAGGGGAAGAGAAAAAGAAATGGGCTTTGGTATCTTGGGAAAAGATCTGCAAACCTAAGACACATGGAGGTTTGGGACTTGATGACCCTGAAACCCTAAGAAAAGTTTTGGGGGCAAAACTATGGTGGAGATGGCTAAAGGAATCGGTTACCCCTTGTGCCAAGGTATGGAAATACAAAATATGCAAACAATTGGCAGTAAAGGGAGCACATTTGAATGTGTGGGCTCATCAAAGGCTCCCACATTTGGAACCAATATTGGGAGAATAGAGCCATTGTCCAGAAACAAAGTTCCTGGGAAATCAGAGATGGAAACCTAGCTTGGTTTTGGGAGGAAAATTGGCAACAGGAACCTAACTTGTTAAGAGTAGAATTTTCCAATCTCAAGAATGATACTGACGACGAAGGTTTACTCAGAGTAAATGACTTCTAGGATCATGATAGAAGCGATGGAAAATGGAGAATATGGAAGAACCTAGTATATAGTGATGACTCCCCTTTGAAGGCCCAGGCAGAAGCTATTGTGGTTATCTTGGAACAGAGAAAGATTCTGACATCAACATCTTCAGACCAACTAAGATGGGGAAAAAACAATGAAGGAAACTTTAACCTCAAAGAAGCCAAGCTAGTAACCCTAGGGCTTGACTTTCCAAACCTTGATAAGGTATGGAAGGACCTATGGCAGAACCAAAACTGGATGAAAATCAAACTGTTCATGTGGTTGGTGTTGCATAAAAAAATTTTGACTCGGGAAAACCTTCAGAAAGATGTGTAGCTAGTCCATCTAGATGCCAGCTATGTGAATTACATGAAGAAACAATGGAACACCTACTCAACCTCTGCCTATTCACCTCCACCTTGTGGAATTGAGTGGCTTCAATCTTCAGACAAATGGACAAAGATATTTGTAGAATCACCAACACTTTGAGGAATTGGAGGAGAAACTTCTTTGAAAATGAAATAATCAACAAAGCTTGGGCTATGGTTCCAGGCTTTCTAATCTGGGGTGTTTGGAAAGAACGCAATAGTAGGATCTTCAAGAATAGAATTGGTCCATCCCAGAGCATCATGGCTTAGATCATAAGACAGCTCAAAGAGACTATATGAACCCTTCTAAAGAAACCCCCTGAGAACCAACCTCAAGACCAGGATCCGTAGATACTTCTTCGTTTGGGCCTACAAGGGCTTCCCCCCAGGGCATCAACAAGACTATAAGTCATATAATAGCTGATAAGGACTTCTGGCAACCTCCCCCTCATGGTTTTATGAAATGCAATATATACGGAGCCTCTAAAGGAAACCCTGGTATGGCTAGTTATGGCGAAGTAATAAGAGATGAAAAGGGTTTCATAAAAGTCATCTTTCATAGTCATTTGGGGAAGGATACTAACAATATGATAGAGCTCATGGCCCTTGAGCAATGCCTAGAAATACTGAGGGACTCAAATTTACATAATACCATCATTGCAGCTAATTCTGAATTGATAATTAATTCGGTCAAGAAAATATACAATGGCTCAGCTCCAGGAAAAGTGTCAAAACACTAGTGGTTACTGCAGGTCTCTCAACGTATTCAATGCCACCTATGAACCATGAGAACCCTTAGTTTTGTTCATGTGCACTGAACAACCAACAGGTTAGTGGATATTTTGGAAAATGAAGGAGTGATCTATTCCAAAAGCAATAAGAGATATGACTGGATGGGGACTCCCCAAGGATGATAGTGGGAAGAATGTCACAGACAGGCAGCCTTAGATAGGGAGTACTTTCAGAACATTCGAAGTAAGCAGAGTGAAGACTGATGGAAATAGAAAGTTTTGGTCAACACAGGGAGGTAGCATATAGTAAAGTGCGAGCGGGATGACAAGCACCCAACTAAAGTTTTCCTTTGGTTTTTGGGTGGTAAACTGCACCATGAACTCTATAATCCTATGGCTTTTGGGCGGGTAACTACATACAGGTTTAGTCTTTGTATGGAACCGAAATACTTTGACTTTGTCCTATAAATTCTTTGGGTCGGTTGCTTAGTAATGTGTGGGCTTGTTAACGAAGATCACTGTCATCCTAGGGATTTCGTGCGATAAGATGCAAGACCATTAATTTCCAAATGGACCAGAAATTTATTTAGGCGGTGACTTATTTATGGTTCGGGTCCATAAGGGCAGTTATATTTCGAGCTAGTTACACAGACCTTTTGGGATCTCTTGCATCTGGTGGATTTCGGGCGATTAATGTGCTCATGGATTATCTCTTAATTTGGACCCGAAATAGATTAGAGAGATGGCAATTTTTTCTTTTTAGGTTCATTTGAATGGACAAAGGGTTAGCATGGTGTTAACCCGATATAGCCTCTTGACTGTTGGATTTTTGGAGGCTGGTCGCATAGTCTATGGGATATCATGTTCTACGGAGGTTATGAATGGTTACTTGGCATCATTTTGTGGGCCTCTGACATGGTTTGTGGGCCTTCGGCATGGTTACAAAGGTTTTTTTATGGCTCAGCAGTGAGGATAGAAGGTTTTTACTTCATCAGTTGTCTCGATTGGTGCCTTAAGGGCGGGTTGTCCCTTAGTGTCTCTGCACACTTGTAGAAGCGGTTGTGTGGGCCACAGCTCCTTTGTAGCTTGTGTTGCCTTATGTATATTATGTACTTTTTAATAGATTAATAGAAGGACCTACTCTCACTTGATAATAAAAATATATATATGGTAATCTTAATTCACACATGCATGACTATCTATTACTAAATTTAGACTCTAGATAAACTACTACAAACAATGAGATAACTAAATATGAGCTAACGAGTAGCAATGGGGAGTAATTCACACATTCAACCACTCTCCCTTATTTAAGATAACTACTTTCTACTAGTCTAAATCTAAGCTAGACTTACAGTACTTGAGAACAATTCAAAAATCGGTTTTACTTTTGCATGTGGATGTATGTTGTTTTAGACTGTAGTACAATATTCTTTTTACTTTTGTTCAAAACTTGATATTTTATGTTTTTATCGCTTTAATACCTTTTGTACTCTTAGTTTCATGATTGAATTAAATTTCTCGAAGATACATGATTAAATACACCCAAAAATATTAATAATAAATATGGTAATATTAGCTCACATATGCATGACTTAATATCCCTAAATTTAGACTCTACTAAAAGTACTAAAAACTATGAACTAATTGGGAGTAACATATTCCAACATTACCCTATCTCATACATCTAATAAGAATAAGTAGAAAATCACTAAATAATGTTTCTTCCTAAATTTTTTGCATCCAATTTTTTTTTTTTTGTTGTACAGAACTTAATATTTTCATTTTAGATAGACCTAGTGATTACCAATATGGTGATCGTCACAATAAAATATATATGTTAATTCATTTCATTAAGTTTTAAAAAAACATAACTTCAATTTAAATTTTTATATTAAGGTAGACCTAGTGATTACCGAGATGATGATCCTCACGATGAAGTATATATATTAATTCATTGCATATTTAAGTTAAAGAACAAATAACTTCATTAGAAATTTAAATATTCATTAATTCATATACATTAATTTAAATAGTAAAGACGATGATCCTTATGATGGTATATACATTAATTCATTTCATTGAGTTTAGGAAGACATACTTCATTAGAAATTTGAATATTTATATTTAAGATTTAAATACATGGTAATAGAATAATATCATGAACACAATTTGAGAAATGTGAATAGGAAAAAGAAATATTATCAAAATTAAGCAATTTTTCATATATTTTGATAATTATATTAAGATGAATTAACTAATTAGATGAATATGAATAGTTTTATGACCAAATCAATTATAAAAAAAAATATTTATATTTTCATATATTTTAATAATCCTTTCAATTAATTGGCTAAGATGAATTAATTCATTAGATGAATATGAATGGTTCCATTGATGTATATGTAAACACCAAATTAGGAAAAAGTTAACCATTATTTGAAAAAGAACGTGTGATTACTATCATTTCACAAAAGAATGCATCATTATAAAAAAAGAAGAAGAAAAAGGAATGCATGCCATTCATTTGACTACACCAAATCATAAGTTGAATGTTGTTCCTTGTTAAAGTTCGATAAATTAACTAGACATCTGCGATTATGTCCTTAATATTAAAGTTACTGAACAAAGTTCCTTTAAAGGTTAAACCAATGTATTTGAAACATGACCAAATGTTTAAAAAGTTCTTATCAAATTATATATATATATATATATATATATATATATATATATATATATATATATATATATATATATATATATATATAGATATAGAAAATGTTTTACATACATCATAATTATGGAATTGGCAGCCATCATACATAAGGGAAATGACCCTCTCTAATATTAGATAGATAAAAATAATATCCTTAAAAATTCTAAGACAATATTCATTTGGTCTTAAAGAAAATTTGCACTTCGAATTTCCACTCGGATACAAGAAAAGAGAGAGTTACAAAAGAGAACAATGGAGAAACCCAACAGACAGACAACTTCACACAAGTACTTATGAAAACAAAGACAAAAGGAAGTCTTACTAAATCAAGAAAAACCATGACTTTGGACAACCCCCTCTGAAAAGAGTTCAAACTGCATCTACCTTGGCAGGAGAGACTAAGCACCCTTAGATAAAAATTCAACCTCATAATTTTGTTCTCTATAAATATGCTCGAAGGATATTGATGTGATGAGAAATTTTAATCCTCGAATCCTATGCACCCAGTCGGAGAGGGAAGGGACTTGAAGGGAATTTTGATCTTGTATCCATCTGATTGTAGAGAGAGAATTCCCAAAAACGAAGAGGTTATCAACATTGAGCCATTGTGCAACCTATAAGACAATCTATAATGCAAGAATTTCTTCCCTACAGCTATCCCCGAAGAAAGTAAACCATCTAGAACGATAAGAACTCACTAGATTAATGTGGAGAGAGACTCCACAACCACAATGAACTCCAGTTGAGGCCCCATTGAAGAAGCAAATCATATAAGAGTTGGACAGATCGATAAAATAAATTTTCCAAGTGGATTCCTTAGGCCTCCAAGGACCAATTTCTTGAAATTAGACAAAAATACAAAAGAGAAGAAAGTTTGACCTCAAGGGGAATTCCTTCAAAAATATATTCATTCCTGGAATGCCAGATGCCCCAAAAAAGGTATAGAGGGAGAGCCCTGTATGCTTTAGAATGACATTCCCAAGAGTTAATACATGTGATTGACGAGTTGCTTCCATCAACCTGAATCCACAAGAGAGATCCAACCTGATTACAAATGTCCCAAGCAAAAGGGTAGAGAATGAATACCTGTAAACAATCCTCAATGTCATATTTCTACAAAACACAACATCTAGGCCCCACCATTCCTTTCTTCATAAGGGAAACCCAAGTTAAAATGTGGTTGTATATTATAAGTCAAGTGAAACATTAGAGTTTGTGGGGGTCACGCCAAGTCCACATATGAGCTGAGAGGTCAGCATAGGGGAGAGAATTGACACCAAAAGTGATATATTCATAAACTTTGAAAGTCACAATCCTACCATTTGTTATGTGATCCCCAAAAACCAATCAATCCAAACCATAAGAAAGTATTATACCAAATTGATAGAGATTTTCCCTAAATACATCCCATTCAACCCAGATGGGTTAGAATCCCAATTTGCTAAGCATGAATCCCTATATCATTTCCAATGCACACATTGGATTGTAATCCCAAGCAAAATACTATAATCCGATATTTTGTAAAATCTCAAATTGAAACCTAAAATCAATTAGTTTAAATTGAAACATAAAATCAATTAGTTGGTAATTAAAACTTAATCAAAACCTAATTATCAATGCACCTGAACATTAAATAAACATGCTAACCTTCCTCAATCAAAATCAAAACCTAGCATTTTCTGCAGCCCATAAAACCAGAAATCGAATGATCAATTCGAATTAAATGTCAAATGAATTAAGTATTCAATGAAAATTAAAAATTGTATTGAAAACTGAAAATCTAAATATAATAATCCACACACTTTGACACTAATGTGAAACTAGATAATCCACGCAACGAGCATTAAATTGAAACCTGCTAGTCTCGACACTTGGACATTAATCCTCACACATGGTAACCTAATCATAACATCTTGTTAAATCGAAACCATGGAAAACAAATCGAATAATGAACATGATACCAAATCGAAGACATGGTGACTATAATTGGACATCACATATAGAAAATATTTTTTATTTATTTTTTAAATAGTATAGTTATCTAATATATGGTGATTAACAAGTTGATGCAAAAACATAAATATATATTTAAGGATATAAAGAAACTATTTGTGAAAAATTTACTTATTGTAGATGAGATGAAGGGACTATGTCATTTTTTTTAATGTGAAAACGTATATCTAAAGATATAAAGAAGTTAATAAGAATTATGTGGTGGTAACGTTACTACTTTTATATTTTGGTGTATATGTATTTTTTGTATCTAACCAATAAATATGTGTATATAAAAACCATGTTCATAAATAAAATAAACATGGAACCCCTATCATGTGTCTACCCAAAACTCCCCATACTTTGCACTATCAACTGCACACACATCATGATATAAGTGAGGTGTTCGATTGACATGTCAGAAAAAGACTTTTTACTGTTGGCATTTTGGCACAGGTGTGGCGCTAGTGTTGTCCTTGATGGCAACTCTCTTTGATGACAGATCTCAGACCAATCTACAAGCATGAAGAGAAATTTCATATACGCAGGTTCATTAAGCCAAAGTTGCGTATACACGTAGGGACGCTATAGACTAAGTCGCGGATACGCAGGTTCGATATATATAAAGTCGCGTATACACGCAGATTCATGAACAGAAAAGGGCGTGCATGTCGAGAAGCTTCCCTTTGGTCCGTGGTAGTTAGTCCTCGGTACTTGAGCCTATGTCTTTGGACCAAAGTATCTTGACAGACGTGTTGATCTCTAGTTTTGAAGCTGATGGTATTAGATTTCTATGGTTTGGCCCTTGGTATTGAGCAAGGCCTAAGGCTATATAAGGAGAAGAAGATCATTAGGCACATACACTGAAAAAGTCTTGAAAATCTGAAAAAGAAAGAGATCTCGTATGCAGGTTCTGGGTTGCTTGATCTAAGCTAAGGAGAGATCACATCGGTTGATGGAAGACTAGATCTAAGGACAGATCGGGATCTAATGGTTTGAAATGCTATGGTTGATTATGCATATTTCTAGATCTGCATACTGACGCAATGTTATGTTCTGGATCTAACTGATGTCCGATACGGCTGCAAGTTAAGAGAATTTATTTTTAGATCTGTACGCAGGTTGTCTTCGTTAAAAGCGCGTGTATACGCGAGTTTCTCTCATTGAAGTAGCGTATATCTTTTGAAGCTTGATTTTTGGGTTTGCAGTTGGGTCTGACTGTTATTACAGTGTTCTGTAGTCTACTCTGTGTTTTGGTGACTGGGTTTGACAGGGTATCAGTGGTTCAGTGATTCAGAGATTGTTGATGCAAGTATTGGTTGTTTTGTAATCTGCTATGAAAGTTGAATGAATTATGGTCTTCAGATTGTAATGTTTTGCTTCAGGAATATCTAGTCTGAAAATGTATGAAAAGTGGTACCTGAAGGAAAGAAGATTGTAGGCCTGCACCTACGTACTAGTATCTTAGCTAGTACAAGAGCAAAGGGGGTTGGAGCTCCCTTCCAAGGAAGTTTGGAGAACGAGAGAGGGTTGTAGCCCTCTGCAGGTTGTAGCCTGCGTACTGGTATAAGGTTGCACTAGTACAAAAGATTGTAAACTAAAGCTCTTATTAAAGAAAGATAGAGACAACTTGCAGCAGGTGGTTTTCACCCACATTGGGTTTCCACCTTATATCATGGTGTTCATGTGTGTGGCTTTTGTGTGATGATCTGTTATACTGCATCTGTTTACTTTTAACATGGTTAATAATGTCCTGATGCATTTACTGAAGATAAACTAACTGAATCATAAGTTTTCTGGTTATACGCTGGTTTCCTTAGACATAGTGGCGTGTACACGCTGGTTCACTTAACTGAAGTCGCATATATGTTTCAGAGTATTTGAAAAGTTTTATTGATTTGATAATACTGATTCACCCCCCCCTCTCAGTATTATTTCCAACAATTGGTATCGGAGCCGGTCCTTCAGAAAAGCTTGATCGCTTGAAGGTAGATCATTCATCATGAGCAACTACGAGAAAGAAGCATCAATCAGGCCACCGGTTTTTGATGGGACAAACTTCAATTATTGGAAGGTAAGAGTTACTGCCTATCTTCAATCTCTTGGTACAGAAGTTTGGGACATCGTAGAGTCAGGCTACACTTTTCCTTCAGCTACTCCTACAGATCCAGCCGAGAAAAAGAAGTATGAAACAAATGCAAAAGCAGTCAGTACTCTATTAGGATGTATATCCCAATCGGAATTCATGAAGGTAATGCACTATAAATCCGCAAAAGAAATATGGGACAAAATTATCACGAGCTATGAAGGAGACGAACAGGTAAAGCATGCTAAACTTCAAACTCTCAGGATTAAGTATGAGACTCTCAGAATGTATAATGATGAAAGTGTGGCTAACTATTTCCTTAGGGTAGATGAGATTGTTAATTGCATGAAAAATCTGGGTGAAGAAATAAGAGAGGCGATTGTGGTTGAAAAGGTTCTAAGATCATTGTCCCCCAAATTTGAATCTAAAGTGTCTGCAATAGAAGAAAAGGAAAATCTACGAATTCTTACTATGTCTCAGCTTCACGGAATTCTAACTGCTTATGAAATGAGAAAAGGAGGTCCATCAGACAGAAGAGAGGCTGCTTTCAAGGCTTCAGGCAAAGAAGATTATTATGAGACAAGTCACATGCCAGAAGATGAAGAAGAAGAATCAAATTTCGTCAGAAATCTTCAAAGGGGTTCTGGAAGGTTCAGAGGTAAGTTACCTTTTAAATGTTTTGCTTGTGGAAGAGTAGGTCATTATGCTGCCAAATGTCCTCACAAAGATAAGAATGACAAGGGAAAGGAACCTACTAGATGGAACAAGAAAGAGTGCAAATAAGAAAAGCTACTACACTCATGAAGATAGTGATGGTCTATCAAACAGTGATGAAGATGAACGAGGTAATGAATATAAGTTGTTAATGGCATTTGAAGATGATGATTATATGGATGCTGTAGATGTGGATGACCTTTATGATGAAATTACTGGACTTAAGAGATGTATAGAAGAAAAGAATATGATTATTGATACTCTACAATTTCAAATTGATGAAAAGGAAAAACATCTTGAAAAATTGGAATGTGAGATTGTTTGTCTTAGAAAGGAGATTGAGAAAACAAAAGCGATTAATCTTAAATTTGTTAAAGGATCTGAAACCCTGGATGAGATTATCAATGTGCAGCGATCTCCTCTGATCAAGACAGGTATTGGATATAATGGAGAAACATCTCAAGCATCTACCTCTAAAAGCTATCTTGATGCAGCAAGGAGAAGCGAGCAAAGGCCAAATAAAAGTCATCAGGTGAATCAGGGACAGTTTACCTCAAATAAAGATCATCAAGAAACTCGGGGACAGACTGCCTTAAGGACAAACAAAAGCTACAATCAGCCTCAGGTAAAATCTTCCCAATTTGCTCCAAGAATGAATGTGAATAGAAGCTACAATCGGTTGGATGATAGATCTGATTATCGCAGAAGTTTCTTCAATGGCCAATGCTTTTCTTGCCATAACTTCGGTCACAAAGCAGCTCAATGTGTTGCCTACAAGACAATCATGACTAGAGAAGCTCAAAAGCAAGGGAGAATGACTGGAATCATGAAAAGGACTTATAACAACTTTTCAGTTCTTGAAAATGAAGTTGAATGCTCTATTTGTAATAACTTTGGTCATGAAGACTCTGAATGCAGGAGCAGGTTCCGGAAGACAACTCAGAAGGAACAAACCTCAAATGTCAGAACATGGAGAATAAAGGAACCGCAACCAGAAAGATGTGGGATAGCCTTTTATGCAGAAGGTCAAGAAAGTCTATGGTACATTGACAGCGGATGTTCGAAGCATATGACAGGGGACAAAGAAAAACTTGAGTCATATACCGCATTAGAAAAGGGGAAGAAAGTTTCTTTTGGAAACGACATCTTTGCAGCCATAAAAGGAAAAGGTGTTGCTCCATTAAAAGAGAAGGTCAAAGCTGGAAATGTTTTGTATGTTGATGGATTGAAGCATAATCTTCTGAGTGTCAGTTAGATGTGTGATCAAGGAACAGAGGTAATATTTAAATCAAATGGATGTTGTGTTCGTGACCTTGATACAGGTAAAACAGTGATCAAAGGAAGAAGGACTCCAAATAATCTATACATATTTGAAGAAGGACCACAACAATGCTATTTGAGCAAGGATGATGAACACTGGCTATGGCATCGGAGGTTGGGGCATCTAAGTTTTTCACAAATAAGGAAAGCATGCAAATATCAGGCAGTTCGTGGTCTTCCAGATATCAAAATTCCAGACAACACTATATGCAAATCTTGTCAGTTTGGAAAGCAAACCAGAACTAATTTTCCAGAGAAGGAAGGATCAGCTAGCATGCCTCTTGAGCTAGTACATACAGATACATGTGGTCCATTCAGAAAAAGAACACCTCGAGGAGAAGAATACTTGATATTATTCATTGATGATTTCTCTAGGTTTGTCTGGTTAGGGCTTATGAAGCACAAAGATGAAGCATTCGAAAAATTCAAATCCTTCAAAGCTTTGGTTGAAAATGAATCAGGACACAAAATTAAGTGCCTCAGATCTGACAGAGGTGGGGAGTTTACCTCAAACGAATTCTTCGATTTCTGTGAAGAACATGGGATAAGAAGAGAATTCTCTACAGCTAGAACTCCTTAGCAAAATGGGGTTGTGGAAAGAATGAATAGAACAATTCAACAAATGGCTCGTGCTATGCTTGATGAATCAGGTACTCCCGCAACTTTTTGGGGTGAGGCTGCACATGCTGCGGTTATTATTCTTAACAAAACAAATGTCCGAGTAAACAGCACTCAAACACCTCATGAGCTCTGGAGTGGTGAGACTCCTTCGGTGAAGCATTTTAAAATCTTTGGGAGCAAATGTTATATTAAGAATACTGATGAGCAACTTGGAAAACTTGAACCAAGAGCAGATGAAGGCATTCTTCTTGGCTATTCTCCACATAGCAAAGCATACAAGTGCTACAACAAAAGACTTGGCAGAATTGTTGACAACATTGATGTAGTGGTCGATGAGAAGGGATATATTCCTAGGCAAGTTCATCATGAAGACATTGAAGAAGATGAAGGCTACCCTCAAAGGCAGAATGATGAAGAAGAAGAACCTCAAGAAGAACCTCAAGAAGAACCAGAGGAGCAGACAAGAATAGAAGAGAAGACTCCATCCAGATATGTTCAAAAGAATCATCCAGAATCTCAGATTGTGGGGCAGAAAGAAGCAGGAATACAAACAAGAAGAAAAATTGCAGAAGCTTCAAGCTATTTGGCATTACTCTCTTCCACTGAACCACAAAATGTGAAAGAGGCATGCAAAGATGAATGTTGGGTCAAAGCAATGGATGAAGAACTTGAGCAGATCGAAAAGAACAATACTTGGGAATTGGTTCCTAGACCAAAAGATAAAAATGTCATAGGGACTAAATGGGTCTTCAAAAATAAATTGAATGAAAATGGAGAAGTAATTAGAAACAAGGCCAGACTTGTTTGTAAAGGGTATGCGCAGCAAGAAGGAATAGATTTTGAAGAGACCTTTGCTCCTGTTGCAAGACTTGAGGCCATCCGAATGTTCCTTGCTCTCTCAAGCTTTCAAAACTTCAAGGTATTTCAAATGGACGTGAAATCAGCCTTTCTGAATGGAGACTTAGAAGAAGAAGTATATATTGAGCAGCCAGATGGTTTCATTCTTGGGAATGATCCAAACCTTGTATGCAGATTGAAAAAGGCTCTCTATGGTCTCAAACAAGCTCCAAGGGCTTGGTACTATCGTTTGGACAAATATCTTCACCAACAAGGTTTTTCAAAAGGATCAGCAGATAGCAATCTCTATATGAAAGTTGAAAATAACAAATTGCTAATACTTGTTGTGTATGTAGATGATATTATCTTTGGCAGCAATGAAGAGGCTATGAGTCAAAACTTTGCCTCGGTTATGCAGAAAGAATTTGAAATGTCATTACTTGGAGAATTGACATACTTTCTTGGATTGCAAATCCAACAAAATGAAGGAGGTATTTTCTTGTCTCAAACCAAGTACCTCAAGCAGATCTTGAAGAAGTATGGCATGGAAGATTCAAAGCCAGTTTGTACCCCCATGGTTACAGGATGCAGCCTCAGTGAAAATGATGAATCAGCAGCAGTTCACCAACCAACTTATAGATCCATGATTGGGAGTTTGCTTTATTTGACAGGTACCCGACCAGATATTATGCATGCAGTAGGAATTGTTGGAAGATTTCAAGCCAACCCAAAGGAAACTCATCTTTAGGCAGTCAAAAGAATCTTCAAGTATCTTCAAGGGACCCAAAACTATGGCTTATGGTATCCTAGAGATACAGATCTCACTCTTCATGCTTACACAGATGCAGATTGGGCCGGAAGTGTGGATGATAGGAAAAGCACAAGTGGTGGTGCTTTCTTCATGGGTTCCAGATTAGTATCTTGGTTCAGCAAGAAACAGAGTTCGATTGCCTTATCTACAGCTGAAGCAGAATATGTGGCTGCGGCATCTTGTTGCACACAACTTCTTTGGATGATGCAGACCTTGCAGGATTTTCAAATCATGTGCACTCCACCAGTCTCTATCTTATGTGATAATACAAGTGCAATAAGCATTTCAAAGAATCCAGTCATGCACTCAAAGACCAAGCACATACCAATCAAGTACCATTTTCTTCGGGAACAAGTGCTTGAGCAGAAGGTCAAGCTGGAGTATGTTCCTTCTAAGGAACAAGTTGCTGATATTCTCACAAAACCACTGCCCAGGGAAACTTTTGAATATCTCAGACAAAAGCTGGGAGTAGTTGATGCTTCATCCTGCTGTTGAAGCTTGTCTGTTCTACAGAAAAGTTGGTGTACGCAAGTTACGTAAAGGATATCCGCGTATATACGCCGATTTATGCGGGGAAAGTCGCATGTATGGTGTACGCGTTCTGCCGAAAGCATATCCGCCTGCATACGCCATTTTATGCAGGAGAAGTCGTGTATATGGAGGTCTGAACAGCAAGGGCAGACCTCGGTTGAAGAAGGTCTGAGATGGGTATGCCAGCATTCTTCAGGCACAGTTTCAGAGGGTGCAGCAGGCACAGGTTCAGGGGGAGCAGCTTAAAGTCTCATAAAGCATTGTTGGCATTTAGATGCTTTTGGTTCTAGTACACAACTGTTGTTGGTTTCAGGAGAAGGAGCTCAGAAGGACATCTTGGTTGCTGATCTAAAAGATGTGTATCAGATGCTGCTTGTGACTTTCATAAGTCTTGGTCTAGATTTGTTGTCTCTATGTCATGTATCTCTTCTGTGATATCTCTTTTATGGTGTCAAGGTCATGTAACGGCCTTTGTTGGTTTCCCCACTATGCCTGGGATGAATGATGTAATATAATTGGTTGGTTCTGATGTATCCCCTCTTGATTGGGAGTATGGATGTATGTATTGAGTCTTTTGGTGATAGGAAGGTCCCTTATGGTGTATAAGTCTTGGTTCTTTTGAAGAACATCTTTTGCAGATATTGCCTACAGTCAGGGGGAGCATGTTTCAGCACAATCAAGCAGAGATATCAGCATGTACTCAGGGGGAGCACAGCCCTTTGCCCTTGATGACAAAGGGGGAGAATGATTCTAAGGATCTTGGGGTTGCCATCAAGTCCAAAGGGGGAGATTGTTGGCATTTTGGCACAGGTGTGGCGCTGGTGTTGTCCTTGATGGCAACTCTCTTTGATGACAGATCTCAGTCCAATCTACAAGTATGAAGAGAAATTTCATATACGCAGGTTCATTAAGCCAAAGTTGCGTATACACGCAGGGACGCTATAGACTAAGTCGCGGATACGCAGGTTCGATATATATAAAGTCGCGTATACACGCAGATTCATGAACAGAAAAGGGCGTGCATGTCGAGAAGCTTCCCTTTGGTCCGTGGTAGTTAGTCCTCGGTACTTGAGCCTATGTCTTTGGACCAAAGTATCTCGACAGACGTGTTGATCTCTAGTTTTGAAGCTGATGGTATTAGATTTCTATGGTTTGACCCTTGGTATTGAGCAAGGCCTAAGGCTATATAAGGAGAAGAAGATCATTAGGCACATACACTGAAAAAGTCTTGAATATCTGAAAAAGAAAGAGATCTCGTATGCAGGTTCTGGGTTGCTTGATCTAAGCTAAGGAGAGATCACATCGGTTGATGGAAGACTAGATCTAAGGATAGATCGGGATCTAATGGTTTGAAATGCTATGGTTGATTATGCATATTTCTAGATCTGCATACTGATGCAATGTTATGTTCTGGATCTAACTGATGTCTGGTACGGCTGCAAGTTAAGAGAATTTATTTTTAGATCTGTACGCAGGTTGTCTTCGTTAAAAGCGCGTGTATACGCGGGTTTCTCTCATTGAAGTAGCGTATATCTTTTGAAGCTTGATTTTTGGGTTTGCAGTTGGGTCTGACTGTTATTACAGTGTTCTGTAGTCTGCTCTGTGTTTTGGTGACTAGGTTTGACAGGGTATCAGTGGTTCAGTGATTCAGAGATTGTTAATGCAAGTATTGGTTGTTTTGTAATCTGCTATGAAAGTTGAATGAATTGTGGTCTTCAGATTGTAATGTTGTGCTTCAGGAATATCCAGTCTGAAAATGTATGAAAAGTGGTACCTGAAGGAAAGAAGATTGTAGGCCTGCACCTACGTACTAGTATCTTAGCTAGTACAAGAGCAAAGGGGGTTGGAGCTCCCTTCCAAGGAAGTTTGGAGAACGAGAGAGGGTTGTAGCCCTCTACAGGTTGTAGCCTGCGTACTGGTATAAGGCTGCACCAGTACAAAAGATTGTAAACTAAAGCTCTTATTAAAGAAAGATAGAGACAACTTGCAGCAGGTGGTTTTCACCCACATTGGGTTTCCACCTTATATCATGGTGTTCATGTGTGTGGCTTTTGTGTGATGATCTGTTATACTGCATCTGTTTACTTTTAACATGGTTAATAATGTCCTGATGCATTTACTGAAGATAAACTAACTGAATCATAAGTTTTCTGGTTATACGCTGGTTTCCTTAGACACAGTGGCGTGTACACGCTGGTTCACTTAACTGAAGTCGCGTATATGTTTCAGAGTATTTGAAAAGTTTTATTGATCTGATAATACTAATTCACCCCCCCCCTCTCAGTATTATTTCCAACATTTACAGCACACACACACTACTATTTATACAAGGGGTTTGAACAAATATGGGAACATATCAATCGATTCATGTCATGTTGGTTGATGGAAAATGACCACATGGTTCAACATGTGAGAGTACACCCTGACACTCATAGACCTGCAAAGGGGTGGAACCTACCTAGACTACGCCATGCTAGTTAGGGCTTTTGACGCATTTGAATATCATAAAATTTTACAGGGATCGAGATCCTGAGATTGGGTAACCTTTCCCCAACTATTTTACATGAGGGGTGGCTACATTGGGTCCCTCAATGATAGAAACCCAATATGATTTTGATCATCGGATAAAGATCGGTTATGGTAACTTGGCCATCATTCGGAAGACATAAAATCAAGTAAAGAAGGCCTTGAATGTTGAATTCTTATTTTTGTGGATGGTGTTCGCCAATCGATCTTACACGAGGGTGATGGCACACAAGCGAATATGATTTATGAGCTAACCCTCATTCATTTATATGACAAGTTTGTAAGGCCAACTCATAGTCTCACCAAGTTTGTGAAAACCTATAGTGTCCAATGTATGTTTATTATCTCATTACTTGAATGAGCCTTTTAGTAATAAGTTGAGTTTGCTAAGCACCTTCTATTTGTGAGTGCATCATACCATGCTATAAAACCCCATTAAACATAAAAGGATCTAATTATCCTTAATAGAAAAACTCATTAAACATAAATAAAGTTAACATATGTATCTAGAAGATTATGCTAGCCTAGACACCCTAGACTTCAGGAGATCACAATTGGTATCCTCCTACGTACATGTTGTTTAATAGCTGAATTGTATGTGTTGTTGCTTGGACTTTGTAGCCTTGATGTAGTAGCACTACTATCGCCATCACTCATAAAAACTCAAAACCTAAATTTCACATTGCAAACAACTCTTTTTTTGTAAAATTTGTTGTACGATGTAAACTATTACCACGACAATGATCCTATATATGACTATGCATAGTGACATAATAATGATGACCAAAAATCTATTGATATAGATGACCAAAATATATTACCATCTTTGAAACACTCTATTCAATGAAAAATGCCTATTCAAGTGTATGTTTCTACTCAAATTAATGCATGAGCTACAAGAAAAGTATTATGAATTAAATATCATAGTGCAACAAATTGCAATAAATTATTATTATATGGTGTATTTTAAATAGGTGATTTGGATTTTAGTGATATAATTATTAATGATATTGTAATGTTTTATTATTTAATTTGTTTTTTTAATTATAAAATAAAATAAAATAAATTTAGTGTTTTGAAAAATAAATTTAAATTTAAAATTTTCTAAACTTAAAATCATGTCCAAAATTAAATTTACTTTAAAAAAAGAATTGTTTCATTAAATCATTATTTATTATATTTATTTGTATACTCTAAATTTTTTATTAATAATATGATAATATATAAGGTATTGTTTAAACATGTTATGTTATGGATTTTTAACTAAAATTAGATGATTTGTTTTATGAAATCTTATTTTTTTTGTTTAAAATAGATTTTTGACTACATATATGAATACAACACCCTCAAATTCTCTTTGTATTTCGAAAGCATCTAAAAAATTAAACTAGATATTAACTTTAAAAAATCCACCAAACGTAAAACAAATAGACTCAAATATCCAAACATACATTGTAATTATCATGATCAACATTTACAATGAGTTAGGATTTCTATTTACAACATTAAATTATTGTAATTATCATGATCATATAAGAAAAAGAAAACAATTATGTCCTATAAAAATGAAAATTAAAATAAAAAATTACTTGTCAAATTTCAGATGAAGATTATTTCATATCTTTTCAATTAATGATGAGGAAACTTTCCATAATAGGTTTTACTTGTCATTATTTTTATAATTTTATTTTATTAGAGTTTTTATATTATATCATGGTAGTTATGAATAAAAATAATGTCAACAAATTTTCACCATATCATTTAGTTCAAAAAAAGAAATGTAATCATTTTTATGCAATAGAATCCTATTGTCATAGAGCTCATATATGAGTGTATCATCTATTTACCTATTTACTAAATTACACCTTAATAATGGGCATTGAACATCAAAAGTATTGGCTTTGGTGAATCCTTCACTGTTCACATAGAAGAAATATTTCCTATTCGAATCATTACATGTCCTCTCGCTACTTAGATTTGCAAATGGCACCTAACATTCTTCCTCCATCTACGAATATTCCTTCTACCTACTCTACTTCCTCATATTTATTTCTTGCTTCACTTGAGTGCATTTCCATGTTTTCTCAGATTTATGAATGGTATTTGCATGTCTTCCTTATTCCAACTCAATATGAAGACATGCCAAAGTTTGTTCAATGTATATTTGATTCATTATTATTGTTCTTTTCCATATGTTATTCTATATCATAATGCATATGTTATTCTATATTAATAATAAAATTATTATTAATAAAATCAATATTAATAATATTAATATAAAGGTTTATTAATATGGTCTCTCTAAGCACAACCACAAGTTTGAACCCAACCTTAAGGAACCTCCATGGCTCCAGGGAAGCCCTCATGGGAATTGAACCTTGACCGATGTTGAAAAATCTTTGCTTTCCACCATTGGATCCAATCCATTTAGGCACCATATTACTAAGTGATATATTACTCAAATTTTGAATAATTTTAAAACTTTCATTAATAAATTGATAGGATACTTCCTAGTATAAGAAGATAATAAATCAATCCTCTTAAAAAAATGTTATCAACATTAGGTTTTTTAAAATGTCATTATTTCATTAAGATGTGCATCGTACATCCCAATGTGAAGGAGATATGTAATTCTTTCATGCTTAACCAAATTGACACATGTCCTTTCTAAACTAAAAATTATTAATAAAAAATATATGTTTAAATAAGTGTTGCAGTGTAGCATAGTCTGTTGGGTCCCTATAATACTAGTGATTACCCCAATAATATTGTAGTTATACCCTTGATTAATATTGTTGTGCCCTTATTGCCCCCATATTGTTATTACTGTGCCCCATAGAATCCCTCTATTGTTATTTTTGTGGCTTTATATTATTATTGTTAGGTCGGTTGGATTATATTGTGACTCCATAGACTCCTATATATAGAAAGGAGGTTTTGTCATTTGAATCATCCAAGAATTGTTCATTTATGTAATGTAAAGGAGGTTTCCCCCTCGAAAAGGCTGAATTCTAAGGCGTTGATCTATCTTTTCTATCTTTTCTTGAGCTGGTTTCATAACATTTGGTCTCAGAGCTTTGGATTCTAAGGTTTCGCTGCTCCAAACAGGTCATCGTGACATTTTCGCTATAACTTTTTTTTGCGACGTTTCAGAAGTTGCAAAAAAAACCCATTTGAGAAGAAATTGCACTGAACCTCGGGTCCAAATTTCAGAGCTTTTTGCGCTATATTTGCGGAGATAGGATTTGAGGAAGTTGGTCTTTTTGCAGACTCCTGAATTACATTCCAAATAGGTGACCTGGGGAAAATCATCATAACCTTCTCTCTGGGGATCAAATTGAAATTTCATAAGAAGGTATAGAAAGAGGACGGACTATAGTTTCTTGTATGCATTTTTCAGATCCAAAGGTCAAAACAGTGACTCGTGGCATGTCGTACAAGTTCGCTCTACTGAACTAGTCCATAATCACGTCACTGTGGGAGATTTCGCATAACTCTTCCTTGGAGAATCCAATTTGGGTCAGACTTGTGGCATTCAAAAGAGGACACAAAGGGCTACTACAGGTCACAAATTTAGAACTAGATGATTGGAAAGTACAGAGATACATCAGAGGCAATATCGAGCTCCTACAAAGTGAAAAAAGGTGTGTAGATTTTCTTAAATTTTTGCTTAAGCTTGGTTTGAAATTTATTTTGAAGGAATTCAAAGGGCATAGTAGAGAATTATTATCGGTAACGGATGCCCCGAGGAAAGAAAATGCAAACACCTAGTAAGGAACCTGAAAGCTCTAGCATGACTCGTGAAGAAGAAGAAGAAATGCTATATGATATATCAAAATAACAAGAACAAGTGCAACAAGTGTCACTTGCACAAAAAGCAACAGAATCTAAGATGGATGGTTTAAGGAAAGATGTAGAAGCTAAGATGGATGGTTTAAAGAAAGGCGTAGAAGCTAAAATTGATGGCATGGATGATAAGATGGAAGAATTGAAGATAAATATGAATAAGTTGCTAGAAGAAATGGTCACTAAGGGTGAAAGGGTACTAAAGGAAACTCATGATGAGAACAAAAGAAATGTTAATCATGATTCCATAGACTCTAATGTTGGATCGAAGACTCACCATATTCCAAAAATCGATATGAGGAAGTTTGATGGCAAGCATCCCGCCACATGGATATTACAGATGGAACAATTCTTCGATCTCAATAATGTGCAAAACACACAAAAGGTACGTATGGAAACTTTATATTTGGAACCAAATCAGTTTTTATGGTATCAATGGCTTTCCTCTCGTAAACAATTTATCACTTGGGCAATTTTTACGGAAGAATTGATAGCACATTATGAGGATACAAAAAGAAACACTTTTTTTAGCCAATTGATAAGTCTCAAACAAAAGGGTTCAATAATGGAGCACATTGAGGAGTTCAAAAAATCGAACATAAGGGTAAAAGATATTCCAGAGGAGCATAGGATTGATGTGTTCATAGGGTCTTTAAAGGATAATATCCAACATGATGTTCACCTTTGGGAACCTAATTCATTAGAGAAGGCATTCAGGTTAGCAAGAAAAATGGAAAGCAAAATTATGGCAACCAGGAAGCATACCACTCACAACTATAAAAACGGAAGTGTTGCTACCCCTAGTCTTCAACAACCTATAAGGTTGACACGACAACAATTGGAAGAAAAAAAGAGCAAAAGGTCTTTGTTACAGTTGTGATAGCAAATACACTAAAGGTCATAAGTGTGCTGAGAAGAAATTATTCTACATAGATTGTGAAGAGGAAGAAGAAAAGGAGCAAGAAAGGTCAAAAGAAGAGGATATACTCCAGGAACAAAGCCTAGATGAAGAACAAATAAATCCGACCATATCTTGTAATGCATTGGCGGGAATTACCACTCCTCAAACCATCAAGATAGAAGGACAAATCAAGAAGAAAAAGGTAATAGTGTTGATTGATTCAGGAAGCACCCACAATTTTATTCATTGTAAGGTAGAAAAAGAATTGAATTGCTTCCTATATCCAGCACCAGAGTGTCAAGTGATGATTGCAAATGGAGGAACAATAAATTACTCTAGAAAGTGCCATAATATCAAGCTATCCATGGGAGAATATGTATTGACTAGCCCAATGCTTTCCATTCCAATGGGAGGTGCTGATGTTGTACTAGGAGTCCAATGGCTACAATCCTTGGGTACAATAGCTTTTAATTTTCAAGAACTTTTCATCAAATTTTCTACGGAAGGAAAGGAAGTTGAATTAAGGGGTATTGCAGGGAAACCAGGAAAGATAATCAGCTCTAATGGTATGACAAAGCTTCTAAAAAAGGAGCAAAGAGGTGTAATTGCACAATTATGTTCGCTAGATGTTTCCACATCGGAATCATCTATTTCTCCAGATCTCCAAAAAGTCCTGGACAATCATTCCAAGTTATTTGAGACTCCCAAAGGTCTCCCACCTATGGGTGATCATGATCATGCTATTCATCTGATTCCAGGAAGTGTTCCTCCAAACATCAAGCCGTACAGATGTCCCTATGTTCAAAAGAGTGAAATTGAACGTATGGTTGTAGAAATGCTAGGGGTTGGTATAATTCAACCGAGTCAAAGTTCTTTCTCTGCTCCAGTAGTATTGGTGCACAAGAAGGATGGATCATGGCGCATGTGTCTGGATTATAGGGAGCTCAACAAGCTCACTATTAAAGATAAGTTCCCCATTCCTGTCATTGATGAATTACTGGATGAATTGCATGGATCAATTTACTTCACCAAGTTGGATCTTCATTCAGGATATCATCAAATCAGAATGAAGACTGAAGACATTCTGAAAACAACATTTAGAACTCATGAGGGTCATTATGAATTTTTGGTCATGCCTTTTGGCCTTACCAATGCACCTTCAACATTTCAAGGTTTGATGAATTCAATTTTCAAACCATTCCTTAGAAAATTTGTGTTAGTATTTTTTGATGATATACTAATCTACAACAAGTCTTGGAAGGATCATGTTGAACATGTTGACAGGGTGCTACAACTATTGGAGGAGAAACAATTATATGCAAAAATATCGAAATGCTTTTTTGGAGTCTAGGAGGTGGAATATCTGGGTCATATTGTATCTCATGAAGGAGTTAAGGTAGACCCTAGCAAAATTAAAGCCATTAAGGAATCGAAAATCCCCACATCCATAAAGCATCTGCAAGGATTTCTTGGGTTGACAGGGTAGAATTATGGGAGAATAGCAGCACCTCTAACAACATTATTGAAGAAAGATGCATTTTCATGGACTCCGGAAGCAACAAAGGCCTTTGAACATCTTAAAGAGGCAATGTGCCAAGCACCAGTCTTAGCTACACCGGACTTCAAAAAAACCTTTATTGTGGAATGTGATGCTTCAGGAAATGGAATTGGTGCTGTTCTAATGCAAGATGAAAGACCCATTGCTTTTGAAAGTCGTCCAATCAAGGGAAAGTTTTTAAGAAAAGCTATTTATGAGAAGGAAATGTTGGCAATACTCCATGCACTTAAGAAATGGCGACCCTACCTAATGGGAAGACACTTCAAGGTAAAAACAGATCATGATAGCCTTAAATACTTTTTAGAACAAATATTATCCTCTGAAGAGCAACAAAAGTGGGTCACAAAGATGTTGGGTTATGACTTTGAAATCATCTACAAAAAAGGGAAGAAAAATGTGGTGGCAGATGCACTCTCAAGAAAGGATGAGGATGTGGAAGCATTGTTGTGCACCATTTCTATTATCCAACCATATTGGATAAATGAAGAAAGGGAGGAATGGAAGAATGACGAAGAAGTGTGGGCACTTATTCGAAAGTTACAACAAGATTCCAGTACGTCTTATACATTTAGCTGGCAAAATGATTCGTTATGGTACAAAGATCGCTTATACCTCTGTAAGAATTCCCAGCTAAAACAAAAGATTCTTATGGAATTGCACACTTTTCCCTTAGGAGGGCACTCAGGATATTTAAAAACTTACCACAGGGTTAAGAAGGATTTTTTTTGGGATGGCCTTAAATTAGATATTCAAAAGTTTGTGGCGGAATTTTTGGTTTGCCATCAAAATAAAGTTGAAACAATTAAGACACCGGGTCTATTACAACCTTTATCCATTCCAAGCCAACGTTGGGAGGAGGTTTCAATGGATTTTATCATAGGTTTACCCAAGTATGAGGGAAAGAGTGTCATCATGGTGGTACTTGACAAACTTACCAAGTATGCACACTTTTGTGCATTATCACATCCATTTAAAGCCAGTACAGTTTCTACTGCATTTATGGAAACAATTCAAAAGCTACATGGAACCCAAAGATTATTGTAAGTGACAGAGATCCCATTTTCACTGGAAATTTTTGGACAGAATTATTTTCTTGTCTTGGTACTCAGTTAGCTCATAGCTCATCTTATCATCCTCAATCTGATGGGCAAACTGAGATAGTAAACAAATGTTTGGAAGGATATCTTCGTTGCTTTGTATCTCATAAACAGACACAATGGGTCAAATGGTTGCCTCTGGCTGAATGGTGGTATAACACTTCCTTCCATACAACAACAAAAATGACCCCACTTATGGCACTTTATGGGTATCAACCACCATCCATCACATCATATTTAAGAGACAATTCTAAGGTTTAGGCAGTGGAACATCACATCAAACATCAACAACAAGTCCTCCAACTCTTAAAGGATAACCTCATGTTGGCACAGAATAGAATGAAACAACAGGTAGATCAACATCGCAGTGAAATAAGTTTTGATGTAGGTGATTGGGTATTCCTACGGCGACAACCATATAAGAAAATGTCCCTCAAGCAAGCTAAGAAGGATAATAAATTATCACCAAAGTATTATGGTTCGTACAAGGTGTTGCAAAAGATTGGTACTATGGCATACAAATTGGAGCTTCCTGCAGCTTCTCAATTGCACCCAGTTTTCCATGTTTCATGTTTAAAGAAGGTTATAGGTGACAAGATCCCAGTTCAAACAATATTGCCAGACCTTGACAAGGAAGGAAATTATATTGGAACCGGAAGCAGTCACAGAAATAAGAACTCGACAACTACGAAATCGATCAATTTCAGAGTATCTTATCAAGTGGAAGAACTTATCCGCTAAAGATTCCACATGGGAGGATGAGAATTTTATGCAGAAGTATCCAAAACTACCCATGCGTTGAGGACAACACTTTTTTGAATGAGAGGGGCATGTTGGGTCCCTATAATACTAGTGATTACCCCATTACTATTGTAGTTATACCCCTTATTAATATTGTTGTGCCCCTATTGCCCCCATATTGTTATTACTATGCCACATAGAATCCCTCTATTGTTATTTTTGTGGCTTTATATTATTATTGTTAGGCTGGCTGGATTATATTGTGACTCCTTAGACTCCTATATATAGAAAGGAGGTTTTGTCATTTGAATCATCCAAGAATTGTTCATTTATGTAATGTAAAGGAGGTTGCCCCCTCGAAGAGGCTAAATTCGAAGGCATTGATCTAGTTTTTCTATCTTTTCTTGGGCTGGTTTCATAACATAGTCCTTGTCACTTAAGTGGATGTTTGTTTTTAGAAAAAATCAAAACTGAGATATGAAGTGGAAAAGTTAATTTCCTTCTATGGGATAATAAGTAGTAACTCCCATTAGGTTATTTATTTATGTCTTGCTCTTATTCATTTTTTACGCAAATACTTACTTCAATTATGGTGAGAAGTAAATGATGGTAAATAGATTATTTACCTGAGTATGACATATTTTTAGATATTTTGATTTTTGATAGTTTTCCTATGAAACTTAAAATGAAAATTTTGTCAGGCTAGGCAGTAACTCCACCAAATCAATTCATGTTTTATTCCTTCAGGTTGGTCTTTATTATATACATGCGGGAGAGACTGTTCACTTTATCTCTCGATGATTGTTCATATTTCTTATTATTTATTTACATTAATTACATTCACCCAATCCTGATGATTATGTGTCAACATTCCCCCCCTTAATCTGAAGGGATGTTGGTGAGTCCAAGCATCATTCTGAATCGTTCAAGCTTTTCTCTTCCAAGCGCTTTGGTGAAGATGTCTACAATTTGCTCATTAGTGGAACAATGACGAGGATGGATTGTTTTGGCCTCAACATGATGTCAAATCAGATGATATTTAGTATTGATGTGCTTCGTTTGATCATGGAACTTTGGGTTTGTGGCCAACTTTATTGCAGAGGTATTGTCAATCATGAGTGGAGTTGATTGTACTTATTTTACCTACAAATCTTCAAGAATTTTCCTGAGCCACACAATTTATTTTGTCGCCTCAGCTGCTGCCACGTATTCTGCTTCTATTGTAGAATTTGTTGGAACTGATTGTTTACATGAGCTCCAGGAGATAGCTACTGATCCAAGACTCATAACATATCCTGAAGTAGATACCCCAGTTTCTTTGTCTCCATCGAAGTCTAAATTAGAGTATCCAATCAAGATGAAGCCGTCCACCTGTGTATACTTGATTCCAAAGTCTTGAGTTCCCTTCAAGTACCTTAGAACTCTTTTTGCAGTAGACCAATGTCCCTCACAAGGCTTTTGCATAAACCTGGAGAGGATTCCAATAGCAAATGAAATGTCTAGTCTAGTAGTAGTTAGGTAGTTGAGACTTCCGACAAGCTGTCTATACTTTGTTGCATCCTCAAATTTTTTTCCTTCAATAGATGTGAGCTTTAAGTTTTGTTCCATTTGAGTAGTAAGAGGATTGCATTCTGTCATGCCAAATCTATTCAACAGATCTCCAATGTACTTCTTTTGAGAAAGAAATATGGACTTTGGATGTTGAGTTACTTCAATACCAAGATAGTAATGAACATAGCCCAAATCAGTCATTTCAAAACTTTTCCCCAATTCCTTCTTTATGGATGCAATGTAGCTTTCATTGATCCTTGTTATCAAAAGATCATCTACATATACCATAAGATATACAACTGTTTCGCCAACTTTCTTGACAAATAAAGTTGCATCATCAAGATCATAATGTTTGAAATTGAGTTTCATAAGATGCTCAATTAGTTTTTTGTACCAGGCTCGCGGTGCTTGTTTGAGGCCATACAAGGACTTCACAATTTTGCATATTTTATGTTCATGTCCTTTCACAACAAATCCTTTAGGCTGCGACATAAAAACATCCCCTTTTAGATCTCCATTCAAGAAAGTAGTTTTTACATCCATTTGATGGACTTTCCAACTGTTCTGAGCTGCTAGGGCAAAGAGTGTCTGGATAGTAGAAAATTTTGTTGTGGGGGCAAAAGTCTTCTCATAATCGACCCCTTCCTTCTGTGAAAAACCTTTTTCCACAAGTCTAGCTTTGTGCTTGTCAAGTGAGCAATCAACTTTATACTTGTTCTTGTAGACCCACTTGCGGCCAATTGGTTTGGTTCCTAATGGAGGATCAACCAGCTTCCAAGTGCCATTCTTTATGAGGGCATCATACTCCTTTTTCATTGCTTCTTTCCATTAATCATGAGACGAAGCTTCTTTCCATTCATCATGAAAAGCAACTTCTTTGAAGGAAGTTGATTCAAAATCTGTGGACAAATTCAATTCACAATCATAAGAAACATCCATATCAACGGGTGAATTAGAGTCATCTACATCACCTCCATTTTGCCAGTTTGAATTTCTAGTTCCTGTCTTTCCAACCTCATCAGGATGAAAACTTTCAAGTGTCTTTATCAGCCACTTTGGAGGACCTTTCTGAGATGGTCTAGGCTACTCCGTTGATTGAGTTGGGACTGAATCAAGATTGAGTCTCCCAATTCTATCAATCACATCACTTAAAGCATCATCCATTGTTGGAGTTTCATGCGGGGGAGAGGGTTCTTCAAAAGAAGATTCCACATGTTGATCTAGTATAGGAATCCCCCTTCATGATGTGGAAATTGATTATCAAATTCTTCAAATAATTTTTCATTTTCGAATCTATCGAAGCGATCAAGTTGCCACTCAACAACATTGTTAGTTTTGGATGATTCAAGAAAAATTACATCTCTAGATACAAAAAAAAATTATTGACTTCATCATAGAGATGGTATGCTTTGGAGGTGTTTGAATACCCCAGGAAGACACACTTACGACTTCTTGCACCAAGTTTGTTTCTATGTACCTTTGGTATCAAGGCATAATGGGTGGAACCAAAGACCCTCAGATGCTTTACAAAAGGAACGTGCCCATACCACATTTCATATGGAATTTTGTTTCTAATAGCATTAGATGGACATCTATTCTTTATATTTGCAGCACATAGAAAAGCATCAACCCAAAACTTTATTTTTACATTTTTGAAGAAGAGCATGGAGCATACCATATTTAGGATTGTCCTATTCATTCTTTCAGCTACACCATTCTGTTGGGTATTATAAGGCACAGTTGTTTGATGTTTGATCCCATGTTGGCGAAGATAGTTTTTAAATTCATTTGATGTGTATTATTTTCCATTATCAGTGCGAATAGACCCAATATGAGATTGTGCATCATTTTCAATCCATTTATGAAATTTCTTGAATGTTTGAAAAGCATCAGATTTGTTCTTCAATAAATAAACCCAACACATTCTGGTGTAGTCATCAATAAATGTCATCATATATTTATTTCCATTTGCAGAAGGAACAGGCATTGGACCACATAAATCTGAATGAATGAGTTCAATTTTTCTATGTGCTCTTTAATGTGAATCATGAAAAGAGTGTTCGCTATGCTTTCTTAGAATGCAAGCATCACACTGCTTAAAATTCCTAGGAATTGTATGCAAACCAGCAACACCATTTTTCTTCATCAAGTGGAGGCTATCATAGTTCAAATGTCCAAATCTAGCATGCCATAATAAACTTGATGGAAGTGTGCCTTCTTCATAATGAGAATCGTATGAGAAATGTTGTGCACAAGTAGAGGTACCTTGCAGCTTGAGAAGCCTTTCTTCTTCTATTCCCCTCATGAAAAGTGAGTGGTCAAATGCTTTTCTCACCTCAAGCTTGCCATCAAACATATAAATCAAGTGACCTTGCTGGTGGATGTGGACCAAGGATAGCAAGTTTCTCTTCAGTTGTGGGAGATATAGAACATGATGTAGAAGAAAGTCTGGAAGAGGCAATTTAAACCTGATTATGCCAAGCCCTGATGGCTTGATTTTTGATTGGTCTGCAAAGTATACTGCTCCATCAACATTGTTAGTAAATTCTTCAAAAAAATATTTTCTATGAGTCATGTAGCAAGTTGCTCCTGAATCAAGCAACCAATCATTTTTCCAAGAAGCAAGTGAAGCATTAAATAAATCTTCATTTACTCCAATATTACATTGTGCCACCACATAATGAGCAGATTCAAATGCTTTACCTTTTTCTGTGTCATTAGTTTTACCTTTGTGTTGATTTCTTTGCTGCTCAATTTTGTCCCAAGGTATTTTGCGTGTAGAGGCATCATGTGATCCATTTCTTTTGCAGCGTATGCAGTGAAAATCTGCCTTTTCTCCTTGAGAGTGTCTGCCCCCCTACCTCTGAAATATCTTCCTCTTCAACCACCTCTTCCTCTGGAAGAATCTTGAGCAGAATTATTTTCTTTATGAGCAAGGCACTTAACCTCTTTAGAAGATTCAGGGGTTGTCTTCTTTCCAAAAGCTTTCTCTCATTCAACAATCTTTTTCACAAGAGAGTCAAAGGTAATATCTTTGAGATTTCCATTTGCTTGCAATGATTGAAGATAATTGGAGTAAGTAGGATAAAGTGCCTTGAGAAAAGTGACAAGAGGAATATCCAATTCTATGTTAGTGACTTTGATATCATGCATTATAGACTTTACTTTGGATGCAAGAGCAAGAGGATCATTATTTTGCAATTCAAGAGTGAAGAGTTTAATCATGATTTGAACAACTTCAACTATAGAATGTGAGTCATAGAGTTCTTTCAGCTTTTTTAAGGCTTTGAAAGCAGTTGGAAATGGTGAAATATGGCGACTCACCTCTTCATTTACAGATGCTGCAATTAATGCATAGGCTTTTCTGTTCTTATTTTCCCAAATGGTGAGCTCTTTGTCTGATGTAGGCTGATCTAGTTCTTTGTCTCCATCTCCAATACAAACTCCTTTCCACAACTCACTGAAAAAGAGGGTGTGTTTTATCATCATGGACCACTTAGGATAGTTCTCCTTGCCAGTGAGAACTATTCCCACAATGGATATGATTGAATGCATTGTAAAATTTGAGTGCTGTAAAAATACTTCTACTAGCAAAAATGTGCTTTTGTGGAGAAAAAAAACTTATGCTACTAAAAAATTGATTCTGATATATGATATATGGAGACAGAGGTATGCAGAATTATTTATCTTCAAAGCTATCTAAATCCAAATTCACAAAAAATATCAAAGATATATGTCAACAAATTATTTTCATCTTCATGGCATCTTCGCAATTATTGTCTATGCTGTCAAAGGAATCTACAAAAAACTACTGAGACTTGTATAAGAAATTCCACAAATGAGTCAGTCTACAAAAGTCAATTGGAAGTCTTTAGCATAACCTTACCTTCTCTGAAATTTCTCTTATGCAAGATAGCGTTCAAGAAAGTCTTACACAGAATTCCATGTTTAAGAACCAACATAAATGTATAGAATCTCTCCTATTGTGATTAACTGGAGAAACCCATCATTTCTTCTTCTACAACAACGCTAATGAACAACATGATATATAAGCAAATGTATATTGATTAGAGTCGGCTTCGGTATTTGGTACAAAAGATATTTAAGGTATTTTCACTTCTGTAACCCATGAGATATGGGATTTATCAGCAGACACGCTGCTAGTGTCAGACTCAACGGAATTATACTTTTTCGTTTATGTATGTTTTTCATCGATTCAAAACTCACAGGTTGGGGTACCAGCTTATCGACCTTGGAATCATTGAAATCAAAAAACTCAGTGGGAGTATGCAAGCAACGTGGAACTTGACTGTGTTAGGCCGACGTATGGAGGAGGGCCGTATCAGAGCAACACCACCATGTTTCCGCTGCCACCACATTCATCGTGGAGTAGATATGATGGGAGTGTGGTATAAGGAGGACTCTAATGGCCTTCTTCAAGCACGATGTTGTACTTCACACAGGAGTTATACACACTGTGACTATTCTAGCGCATATGACAACATTTCACACACTAGACCCTGAGAAAATGAAAATGATACCAAGAGCATCAATGTATAAGACAATGTTTCACACACCAGACCCAACGTTCATTTGAAAATGATACCATACGCATCAGCATTCAACATTCACTTGAAAAAACACATATGACAGAGGGCGCAGACTTTTAAAAACACATACAATATTAGAAAAACATATATGAAACTGCCTGGAGCAGGCTTCAGGCAACCAGGCAGAATATAGGCAGAAAACTAACACTCAGATACTAGGAGTTACATAATTACTAATTTCGAGAGCTGGCTTTGATACCATGTTAGGCCAAGTAGTAACTCCACCAAATCAATTCATGTTTTATTCCTTCAAGTTGGTCTTTATTATATACATGAGGGAGAGACTGTTCACTTCATCTCCCGATGATTGTTCATATTTCTTATTATTTATTTACATTATACACATTCATCCAATCTTGATGATTAGGTGTCAACAAATTCTTTGCACAAGTATATAAAAATCATGGCAGCATTGGTATGATTTCAATGAGGGCCTGGAGATGACAAGGTAAATATAAATATGAGAAAGTGTAATCTAGTTAACCTTGTCTTAGGAGGAGCAAACTAAGATCATTCTAATAAATAGTGCAAGCCATATCCATCCCAAAAATCCCAAAATACATGAACCACGGTCTGCCCTATTATTTCCCATGATTTGATAAGAATGTTGTGAGATAGAAGTTAATGCCCATGTGGAGACAAAAACAAGAAAACATATATTTAGGTTGAAACTCTGCCCTTTATCTATTGTAGCTTTTTCAAATTTTTCATATAGAAATGAATATAGTTGTGGTCTTTACTAATTTATGATTGATGTTCTATTTTGATTGAGGAATATATTTGCAGATCATGCTTTTTATTATCCTTAAATCAAATTTCCCCATTTATTTCAGGGATATATATCTCCCGAGGATGCTTATATTGATGCCATGGTTGTGTTTCTTGAGTCTTCATGCAAAATAAATTGCTTTCATGTTCTCGTATTATTAGTTTTGGTAGTTGTCTATTTTAAAAGGAAAATTTGTTTGAACTAGGGCTTTCAATTTGGTCTTGTATTATTCTATAGAAAGCACATTACATTGCATTTGAGCCAACACTAATATAAGTGAAGTGTAATAATGATGTATATGAAAAAAATCAGTAGTTATACTCATTTGTATTCAACTTTGCACTTTATCAATAGAAAGATTTGAATTTTATTTAATACACATTGTGTAAACATAAGGATTCAAACTCATTGTAATCATATTGTAACAACATTTACTCTTGTAAAAGTTCAAGTATCCATCACATCAATTAATTTGGAATGGAATATATTGAGATAGAGAAAATTCTTGTAAATAGCCATTACATTGAATCATATGGAACCTAATGTTCAATGTTTGTTAAAATGGTTGAGAAAATTATTTTTAAATCTATCATAGATTTCACAAACGTAACAAATTAATAAGTATGGGTACCAATTCGCTAAGATAACATTACTCTTTGTATAAACATTACAACCCAATAAAATGAATAAAGTTTTCCTTCTAATAAAAGTTATCTTCATATTGTCCATAGGAGCACATCGATATATGGATATAAGGAAATATGAGACCCTAAATTATTCTATTTTCTACTAGGCTAGATAAAACATCTATTGAAAAGCATAATTGACTATCACAATTATTATGTAGAGCATGATAAAATTACAAGATCTATAGTTGTTGGAATATTCTATATCTCTTGAAGTTACAAACACCATAAGAATGCAATTCACAAAGTTCCCAGATGCTTATAGAAATAAAAGTTGTGATGTTACTTGTTCTAAGAGATGATAGAACTAAAAAACCCCTAAAACATATATGAATAAATTTTAAATTTGAAAACTTGATGTGATACAAAGGAATGTTGAAAAGTTAAAATAACACAAGAAACACTATAAAACGCTTTGTACATATATTTCACAATGAATGAGTGAACCTAAAATGTTTATAATATTTTTTCAGATGAATCTCAAAAACCCATAATGGCATGCTCATATCAATTATTACTATCAATGGAGAATCCGATGTTTTGTAGAAATAATGGAGTTAATTGAAATTTAATATTTGGAAACAAAAGGACAAAATCGAGAGCAAAATTTTCATCCAAATAGTTAGGGAAATAGTTTAGACTATAAAATTCTAAGGCAAGGGTAATTTGAGGTAACTTTCTCCATGAGCCATGTAGTATACATGTTGAATTTATTTTTTTGGTGGAAAATTCTTTGGTTTGTCATGTTTTTTTAAATATATGAACAAAATATTATTATTTTATATCTTTAAAAAAATATATGTAAAATAAACAATTTTTTTATGTTTAAAAGTGAGAAGCATTCATCATTAGTTTGCCTACTAAAAAATAATGACTTGGTTAAATTTTTTTGTGGTCAATAAACACTAATAAGTTTGCACATTCACACTTCTACTCATACATGTTAAAGCATTCAAGAGAATATAAATAATTGTAGATAGTAACTCTTGAAAGGTATATTTATTTCCATCTTGTTCCTATTCCTTTTTTATGAAAATACTTGCTTAAATTACAGTGGTAGATAGGTTATTTAAGTGAGTGTGGGTTTTTTAAAAGTATTTTAATTTTAGGTGGTTTTCCTATAAATCTTAACCATGAAAAATAATTGCACAAATATTTCAAAATCATGGCACAAATATGGCAACTGCATCCAAGAATTATGGAAAAAAATATGAAGTAGTTATCCACATGGCACAAAGGCTGCAATAATAACTTAAAAGTTATGGTCCAATGAAATGTTTGAAAAATAAATCAATAATAACATTATAGCTTACATTGGTCAATGCTAAACTAATAGTATTCAACATGCAAATCCAATGCTAGAGTCCTGCCTTAGCAACGACTAATAACATAATTTTATTTTCTAACTTAGTAACTGGAGAACCCACAGTAAAAACCATTTTTCGTCAACGTTTCAAATCCCAACAAGGATCCATCATCAAGACTTTTTAAATGTTGATAGAAGAAGAGCTTGAATTAGGCTTTTAAATAGTTTTGACATCAGAAGATTCAAATGGATGTTGGTTGTTTTAATCTTTTCATTTATTTTTAATCATAATAAATAATTTTGAAGTATTTTAAAGTATTTTTAAAAACTATTATTTAATACAGTTATTAATTTAAAATAAATACCAAAGTATTTATTCATTTTTACATTAATAACTGTATTAAATAATAATTTTTAAAAATACTAAAAATACTTCAAAATTATTTATTATTATTAAAAATAAATGAAAAGATTAAAACAACCGACATCCATTTAAATCTTCTCACCTCAAAACTATTTAAAACCCTAGTTCAAGCACTTCTTCTATCAACATTCAAGAAGTCGTGATGATGGACCCCTATTGGGATTTGAAACGTTGACGAAAAATGGGTTTTACTGTGAGTTCTCTGGTTACTAAGTTAGAAGATATAAACCACAGAAGTCTTAAATCCAGGAACATAATTTTATATAAAGAGAGTTAAAGTAGTGCAAGGAAGACGTTCAATTCTTTTGTTTTTTTTAAAGATGTCAATGTAAACATTAAATTAAATATTTGAATATCAATGTTAAATAATATATTATAATATCAACTTCAAATATATCTATATCCTTCCATGCTCAACATGGAGTTGGTGTGTGTGTGTGTGTCTATATATATATATATATGTGTGTGTGTGTGTGTGTGTGTGTGTGTGTGTGTGTGTGTGTGTGTGTGTGTGTGTGTGTGTGTGTGTGTGTGTGTGTGTTGAGCCCGTTAATTGCACAAGTAATAAATAAAATGCACATACCAAGAACCTAAATCACACACGAAAACACAGGGAATTTTATGTGGTAAAACCCTAACAGTGTGTTGAGGAAGCCTCCACCAGGCAAGGGATTGGAATTATTATTACACCAAATTCAAAAATGAATCTCCAACATTACATAAATCCCATATAACAACATCACTTTTAAAGTGATGACTCTGTTACATAACTTCCTATGGTTACAGAACACTGTGAACAATAAAACCAAATTTACTAAGATAATTACATTTTTAACAATCATTTTATTGTTTTCATTGTTCATAATCTCCACCTTCACAATAATTTCGTAATCCCTTTCCCATGCCCATTCATCATCTTTTCTGCAAGCCAAGGGAGTTCAAACACCACCGCAACTTATCTACTAATACTACTTTTGTGAACATGTTTCCAAAATTCTCCTGTGTGTGGACCTTCATGAGAGCTACGTTTTTGCCATTGATCACATGTATTAAAAAATGGTATCTAACATAAATGTGATTAGTCTTGTTGTGATCAGCCAGATTTGTATCCAAATGAATAACACTCTTACTCTCACATAATACATTCACTTTCTCCTGCATCCTTCCAAGCTCATGAAGTAGACCTTTCAACCAGATTGCCTCTTTGTAGGCATCAAAAGCAAGTATATACTCTACTTCAGTAGTTGACAAAGCAACTATTTCCTGAAGCTTTGACATCAAGCTAATTTATCCACTTTTAAGAGTAAATACATGTCGTGTAGTAGATCTCTTTTTTTCCAAGTCACCTTCATAGTCAGCATCCACATATCCACAAACTGAATATCCATTACCATTAATGATGATACACTGGTCATTGGATTTTCCATGAACTTTTTGACAACTCCAACTGCATGTGAAATGTCATATCTTGTAAATACCATCACATACATTATGTTTTCTACCGCATTTGCATATGGTACAAAACACATATACTTATTGTCTTCATCAGTTCTAGGACTCAAACCTAAAAAAATATTTAAAATGGGAAGCTAAAGGAACATGAATAGGTTTCACATTTTCCATACCGAACATTTCAAGTATTTTCTCCACATACTTTTGTTGTGATAACCAAATATTTCCATTTTTCATGTCTCTTGGTATCTCCATGCTGAAGATATGTTTTGCATCTCCAACATCCTTCATATCAAATGTCCTAGAAAGCTGAGCCTCTAAACTATTGACCTCTTCTATACTTTTTCCTGCAATAAGAATATCATCAACATACAAAAACAAGATAATGAATATTCCATTGAAACTTTTAAAGTACACAAATGATCATATTCATTTCTACTGATGTTTCGGCTCACCATGAAAGAGTCACATTTCTTATACCACTACCCGGGAAACTTCCTCAGGCCATTCAATGATTTCTTGATCTTGCAAGCTAATATTTTGTTGCGGCCTTGTACAAAACATTATGGTTATTCCATATAGATCTCTTCATCCAAATCTCCATGAAGAAAAGTTTTTTTAACATCTAACTATTCTAACTCAATATCAAGTAATGCAATTAGTGCTAGTACAATATGAATAGAAACAAGTTTTACGACTAGCGAAAAAAATTCATGAAAGTCAATACCTTCTACCTAAGAATAACTTTTTCCTACCAGCCTCCTTTTTCCTACCAGCCTCGCCTTATATATTTCAATACTTCCATCAAAATTTTTCTTCAATTTGAAGACCCATTTACATCCAACAACACTTCTCCCTTTAGGAAGTTCTACAAGATGTGAGGTTTTATTCCTGGCTAAAGAATCCATTTCTTCATGCATATCCCTCTTCCATTTTTCACTATATGCATCATCCATTTCTTCCTCATAACAAGAAGGTTCCCCATCTTCAGTAATCAACACAATAGATGAAGAAAAATATTCATACCACTTGGGTGTTCTTCTGTCCCTTGTAGACCTCCTTAGAGTGACTAGTTCTTGAATTGGTTCCTGAACTTGTACAATTTCCTTTACTTCTTATTCATCCTTTTCTTTATAAGTTTCTTCTTCTTTCAGACTTTCCAAAAATGGTTGAGTCTCCAACTAAATTTGTTGATTTAATGATAGTTGTTTCGATTCAACTTTTTTAACATTTGATTTCAAAAGAGAAGACTCATGAAATCTTACATCTCTACTAATAACTATCTTATGCAATGAAATATTCAACAACCTATATCCTTTCATAGCATCGACATATCCAAAAAAGACATAACATTTTTCTTTTGGGTCTAACTTAGAACATTGATTCTTTGGAATAAGAGAATAGGAATTACAAAAAAAATTATTAAATATGAATAATCACAAGACGGGCCCAGCCAAAAACTTCTTCAAGACTTTTACAATTAATACAAACTAAAGGTGATATGTTTACAAAAAAATAAGTAGTGGATACTGCTTATGCCCAAAACTCCCCCTGCATGTTAAATTTGATTATCATGCTTCTAGATCTCTCCATAAGATTCTACTTCATACATTCAACAACACCATTTTGCTTAGGAGTATATATAGTTGTTTTATGTCTAAAAATTCCTTCCTCCTTGCAATATTGTTCAAAATCTAAGTAAATTCACTGTCATTGTGAGTTCTTAAATATTTAATTGTTTTGCTTGTTTTATTTTCCACCATAGCTTTAGATTGTTTAAAAACATTAAATACATCAGCATTTATTTTTAGCATATAGACTTGTTGTCACTGCTACAACACCCTCCAAACTTTCACTACATTCGAATTTTTGAGCCTACTTCATTATCGTATCTAATGTCACCTCAGTATTCAAGTGTCATTACACATTGTTTTATGTGTTTAAGTGTTACTGAATGGTCTCAAGTTTTTTCATAGTGATGAAAACATATTTTGGTACAGCTCATGGTTGTAAAATCTTTGATGTCATAAAACTACACTTTTAGATCGCAGTTGCACACACTTCACTCATAATACTTAGGGAATGTGTATAAAGTGATGTTTTGATGTATATTCATTATTCATCAAGCTTGTATAAGTTTTCTTGATGAGTTGGTATGTGTCCCACATGGTTTTATGTCTAGAACTCATCTTGTTCACCCCTTTCCCTATCATTCAGACTTAGACAATTTTCAATTTCAAAGTGAACCCATTAAGGATAAAATCGCATGAGCGCACTCTTAAGCCTTGATGAGGGATCCTTCATTTTTTAGAAGTGTGACTTTCACCCTCCAAGAATGAAAAGTGCACTCCTCAAGCTTGATTCCCCTTCCTTGTTATGAACTGCGTCATCCAAAATGATAAAACATTCCTTGAGCACACTCCTTCGACTCCAAGAAGTGAGCCATCCTTGAGCACACTGGCACACCTTGAAGACATGAAGCTCAATCCTTAAAAATTCCCCAATGTGCCATGTTCCCTCTTGAATTTCTTGATCACACTGGCGCATTCTGAAGACATGAAGCCCCAGCCTTCAACCTTGAAGAATGTGCCATGCACCCTTCATGAGGCCTCTTGAGCACTTGATCACACTTCGAACGCATGAAGCCTTAGCCTTTAGCCATTTGGAGTGCACCTTGTGCCATCCCTCTCTCCCATGGGCATGTAATGCACTTGGGAAGCAAATAGCCTTCCCTTTCACCCTTCATACTTATGTCATTCCCCCTTGCTTGATGTTCTTTTCTTTTGGGAACATGAGCCTAGGATGAAGCCCTAAAACCTCTCCTCTTTAGCCCTTCAACCTTTCAATGTGCGGCCTTGTGCCTTGTAGCCCCTTTGACCCTATTTGAGCACACCAAAAAGGACTGAAGAAAAATATGTATGGATCATGGTAGAATAGGTGATTTTCATACGGATAGTTTCTTGTTATGAGTTGTTGGAGAAACATGTATTCCAAAAACATCATGAAATCACACGCGAGAAATATCAGGCAAGGAGAAAAAGCAAAGGAAGCATGGAAAGAATGAAGAACACACTTAAATATTGATAAACAAAGTACTCTCTATATTCCAAAATTAAAAAAAAAAAAATTGAAGTTGAAAGCACCATGATTAGAAGAATTGTAAAGAACGAAGACACAGCTAGCATCCATGTCACCCCCAAATAAATTCCTTGTCATCAGTCACTATTACTCTCGGTCATCAAGGTAGTGACATGGTCAAGTCTCATCACATGATGATGTGGAATTCATAATGTATTATTGTAATCATTGTAAAATACAAATAAGTGGAATTCCAAGAGTTATGTATGAACTAAATAGTCATGGAAGTCCAAAATACATGTAATATCAAAAGCTATATGTAATTCCAAAAGTCATTTGGAACTCCAAAGGTTGTAGAAGTCTAGAGGTCACAAGAATTTAGAATGTCAAGATTCATGAGGATGTTAAAGGTAATTTCACAAGTTATAAATAGATCCTCATTTCACATGTAAATAACTTTTAACCTTGGCTTCTCCCACAAGGAATTAGAGAAATAGAGTTAGTACTTTTGGGGAGCAAGTAGTGGCTCTAACGCTCCACTATTAGAGCCACTGGTGGTCATTGCATTTATGTATCTTGGGACTTTTTCTTATTATTGAAGCCTTCTAGGCCAGCATGTTTTCACACATGGATTGTGAATGTTTCTAAGAATATTCTTTGAATGTTTATGGTTCATGTTTTCTCTCATTAGTACTAGATTGGTTGAACTATTTTGGTTACTCCAATACTCCTTGTTGGAAACGTGTCAGTTATGTTTATAATCATCATCACATCCTTGTAAACTATTTCACTTGATGTTAGATGAACCTTTCCCTTTCACGTGTGTCTCCATTAGGGTAGTACTGTTTCTTCTCTCTTAGAGGATCACTTAATTCCCATCCTCCGTAGTAGAAGGGCTTTGATATATCAATAATTGAACATTAACAAGGCATACTAGGTTGCTCATTCGAAAGGACAATTTCACTTCTCTCACGTGTTCATAGCTAAAGCTAGGGCATATCTTCAGGTAAACAACAGTTGGCCCATATTTTGGATGGGACTCCTACACTAAACGGTGTGAGGTATAGTTGGGAATTCTGGTCAAATGCGTCTATGTGTTGATCTTTAGAATCTCAACTAGGCTTCGAATAAAGATAATTATCCAGTGCCATCCATGGAGCAGATACTCAAAATAGTGTCTGGATCTAAAATGTTTTCACTACTAGATGGATTTCCAGGTTATAATCAAGGGCTAGTAGCGGAACTAGTCTGATTAAAGACGAACTTTCGGACTAAATGGGGATCGTTCTCTTTCAAGAGGATGTCATTTATAATAATAAATGTCAGTGCAACATTCCAAAGAGTGATGGACATCACCTTTCATGGCCTTATAGGTCAAAGAATTGTTGTTAATTTAGATGATGTTACCATATTTTCCAAGAAATGATCAGATCATGTATGTCATTTGAAGCAGATATTTGAGCGGTGTCGAAAGTATGGGAATTCTCTCAATCCCAAGAACAATGTCTTTGGTGTGTCTGAAGGGGTTTTATTGGGGCACATTATAGCAAAGAGTGGAATTAAAATTGATCCTGAGAGGGTCAAGGTTGTCACACAAATCCTGTTTCTAGTGATTAAGAAATCCATGTAGTGTTTCTTAGGGAAGATCAATTTCCTGAGGAAATTCATCTCTGTTTATGCTCAGATAGTTAAAATTATACACAATTTGATTAAGAAAGATGTTGTATACAAATGGGACAAATAGGAGAAAGATGCTTTCACTCAAATCAAGTAGACTATCGCTGATGCACCCACGCATTTCAGTCCAAATTATGGTAAGGATTTCCTACTCAATATTTTTTCTTTGGATTTTTCAATATGGTTGTGTTGACTCATAAATATAATGAAGGAAATGAGCGGCCTATATATTTTATGAGCGCTAGCCAACAAGGGCACGAATTAAATTACCTTGCCATTGATAAAAATCGTATGCAATATACAAGGTAGTTAAGTATTTCAGGCACTACATATTGAAAGCTCATAAAATCATATTTGTACCTCATCCAACAGAAATAAAATTGTTCATGTAGCAAGAGTTGGATGAGAAGAGGGCTAACTAGATAACCTGTATTCAAGAATATGACCTAGAATTTAAACCAGTTCATACCATAAAGGGTCATGGCCTATCTAAGCTAGTCGCCGAAGCAAGAGATGCTCCCAAAAAAGACATTTCAAGGTGGGAGTAGGAGATAAAAATGTTTAATATTGAATATGTTCCTCATTCCACATCCACAACATTTTAGTATGTTAATCTACAACAATTTTTCGAGCATCGCACCCTGCCCTCGCACTTTTCTAACAGGTAGAAAATAGAAATTTGTTTAAATTCTATATCATACAAATTGGTGCATGGAGTGATTTTTCAGAACCACCACAATGGTATCCTACTAAGATGCCTTGGGCCATAGGATATAGAGAATTCCTTCAAATATTTACATGATGGATATATAGGTGGCCACTATGCAGGGGACACTACAACACATAAGGTTATGCAGACTCGTTAATATTGCCCCACACTATGTAAAGATGCCAATGCTTATTTCCATACGTTCCAAGAATTTTAGAGATGTGCCGACCATGATCAAAGGTCAGTGGCCCCACGCCTACCAGTAGTAACTGAAGAGTCATTCCAACAGTGGGGCCTTCATGTTATTAGAAAACATTTCCTCATTCATTAAAGCAACACCAATATATTCTCATAGCAAAAAATTACTTCACCTGGTGGTCAAAGGCAGTTCCTCTCAAGCAAGTAAATGATCAGGTAGACATCCACCTTTTATAATAGAACATCATAACCACGTTTGGTGTTCCTATGTGAGTTGTCTTTGATAATGCAGCATATTTTTCATCATTAAAAAATTACAAATTTTCATTAGAGAATGGAATTGGTTTATAGAATGTATCTAATTATTATCTAGAGGGAAATGACCTAGTTGAATCAACAAATAAGAATATTATTTGTATAATCAAGAAGACCATTTTCCATTAACAAAGGAACTAGCATATTGCTTTGACCAATTCTCTTTGGACTAACATTGTTACCTCGAAACCTTCCCTAAAAACCTCTCCCTACTTCCTGTTTTACATTATATAAGCTATCTTTCCTCTAAACTTATATCTTCTGGCCTTGGAAATCTCTCAAGAATCATAAAGAATACCTTTCCTCATGGTTCGGAGAAGGATAGATACATTACTTAAACTCCAGGAACAAATAATCGAGGCCAAACAATGTTTTGTCGTACATCAAAATTGTGTAAAGCACAAGTTAGATAGAATAGTTGTAAGGAAAAAGTGGTTTGATGTGGGAAATCTAGTTCTAAAATTGGATAAACCCCATGAAGACAAAGGTAAACACCCAAAGTTCCAGCCTTTGTGGATTGCACTATCAGTTATTGAAGAGAATCTCAGCCATAATTCCTTTAAGTTAAAGACTTTAGACAGGAGGATTGACCCCCTTCTTGTAAATGGTTGAGACATGAGACATAATTTTCAGTAGTAGCTACAAGTTGCACTTCATGTACATATTGTTTTGAGTCTTTTATTTTCCTTTCTTTCCTTTTTTTTACATCATTCATTTTTCTGTATGTAGTCATGTATTGTTGTGTCCTTTTAGTCGGTTAGTGTACATAAATAAGACACTTATGTAAAAATGCATGGCTTGAAAGGCTTTGTGGTACATCTAAAGAGAACTATGACAACCACAATTCTTGGAATTTTGTTGTTCCCCTTCTTTATTTGGGAAATTTCATAGGTTGAGCTAAGTCCATATGGAAAATATGATTCGTCCAATAGGAGAACATTGAGGGAACCCATAAGATCCGCGCCTATGCTAGTATTTAAATTTCTCAACATGGCACTAATCTACCTGTGAGCTAATTCTTTTCTGATCTAGTAGAGAATGTATAAGGGGAAAATATAAAGTGAGAAAACCAATATCGAATGTCTAAAAATACTTCTTTGAAGGGGCGACCTCTTCTTCTCTCAATAAGTCAGGATCCCTATTCTGCCTATGGAAAAACATAAGTGCCAATGCACAATTCTACTAAAATAAATAAATAAAGGGTTAAATAAGAGAAAGTATTCCTACACAGGGAGGTGAAGCAAGCAAATTTATGAGGGTGCTATCTAGGTTCGCTGGCAATGAAGCAACGTTTGTGGTCCTGAAGTGAATCTGTTAGGGTACTGTCTAGGCCTATTGGCAGCAGAGCAAGAGCATAGATGAAAAATAAATACTCTGAAAACCATAAACTTGCCGTGCACATTACCCTTTATAATATCGAAACAATTATGATATAGTGTATCTTCTAAAAGTGTATCGATGAAGGAGAGAAAAGTAACATTCTATGTATAAAGACATGTCGAGAGGGGGAACCCCGAGAAATAAATGCTTCCTAAAGGTATGACCCTTAGCCGAAATATATTCCTAGATAAAGAAGCTAAAATCCACCCAGTGTGTCACCAAGTGTTCTCATTGCCACAACACCCTCAATTTCACTACTTTCAAATTTTGGAGCCTACTTAATTATCGTATCAAATGTCACCTCGATCGTTAAGTGTCATTTCATGTTGCTCTAAATTTTCAAGTGTTCATAAATGGTGTTAAGTGTCATTATAGTGATCATAACATATTTCGGTGTATCTCATGGTCGTAACATCTTTGTTGTCATAAATTGACACTTTTGGGTCGCAGTTGCACAAACTTCACTCGTACTATTTGGGGAATGTGTATAAAGTGACATTTTTATGTATATTCATTTTTTTTTATCAAGATTGTCTAAGTTTTGTCGATGATTTGGTATGTGTTGCACATGGTTTTATCTCTAGAATGCATCATGTTCAAATTTCAGTTTCAAAGTGAACCTATTAAGGAAAAAAGTTCATGAGCACAGAATAAAGCTTTGATGGGGGATCCTTCATTGTTCAGAAGTGTTCCTTGTTCCCTTCAAGAGTGCAAAGTTCATTCCTCAAGCTCGATTCCCCTTTCTTGTTTCGAACTACACCATCCAAAATGACTAGGCCTTCGTTGAGCATACTCCTTTGACATAAAAAAGTGCATCCTCATTGAGCACATTGGCTCCTCCTGAAGACTCAAAGCTTAATCCTTAAACCTTCCCCAATGGGCTATGCACCCTCTTGAACTTCTTGAGTGCATTGGCACTCTTCGAAGGCATAAAGCCCCAACCTTCGGCCTTCAAGAATGCACCCTGCACCCTTCCTGAGGCCACTTGAGCACATAAGCACACTCTAAAGGCATAAATCCTTAGCCTTCAGCCTTTAGGAGTGTGCCCTATTTCTTCCCTCTCTCCCTTAAGTGCACAAAGCACCTAGGAAGCCTGAAGCATTCCCCTTCACCCTTCAAACTTGTGCCTTGCATATTTCCTTTCCTATTCTCGTCTTTTGGGTGCATGAGCACATGTCAAAGCCCTGAAGACTCTCCTATTCAACCCTTAAACCTTTCAAAGTGTTCCCTTGCACCCTATAGCCCCATTGACCCTCTTTGAGAACACTTAAAAGGATTGAATAGAAAATATGTATGGATCATGGTAGAATATGAGATTTTCAGGTTGATAGTTACTCATCATGAGTGGTTTCAGAAATAGGTATTCCAAAAACACCACGACAAGAACACATGAGGAATATTGGGCAGGGACAATAAGCAAAGGAAGTGTGGAAATAACGAAGAACACACTTAAATATTGATGAACAAAGTGCTCTAAAGACTCCAACATTAAAGACCCTTTCGAGGGTGAAAGTGCCATGATCAGAAGATTAATAAAGAATGAGGATACATATATCATCCATGTCACCATCGAAGAA
This sequence comes from Pinus tabuliformis, assembly GCA_031772625.1. NCBI lineage: Eukaryota > Viridiplantae > Streptophyta > Pinopsida > Pinales > Pinaceae > Pinus > Pinus tabuliformis. Next base: position 227,565,863 of record CM062818.1, read on the forward strand.
ATTTCATGTCATTAGTCACTATTAGTCCCAATCATCAAAATAGTGACATGTCAAGTCTCATCACATGATGATGTGGAATTCGTGACGTACTATTGTAATCATTGTAGAATATAAATAAGTGGAAGTCCAAGATTCATTTATGAACTAAAGAGTCACGTATGAAATAAAGAGTCATGGAAGTCCAAAAGACATGTAATATCAAAAGTTACATGTAATTCGAAAATTCATTTGGAACTCCAAAGGTTTTAGAAGTCCAAAGGTCACAAGAACTTAGAAAGTCAAGAGTCATGAGGATGTGAAATGTGATTCCTCAAGTTATAAATATATCCTCATTTCTCATGTAAAGGACTTTTAACCTTGGCTTCTCTTGCAAGGCATTAGAGAGATAGAGTTAGTACTTTTAGGGGGCAAGTAGTGGCTCAATGCTCCACAATTAGAGCTAGTTCTATTCATTTCATTTATGTATATTGGGACTTTTTCTTAATATTGAAGCCTTCCAGGCCAGTGAGTTTTCACACATGGATTATAAATGTTTCTCAAATTATTCTTTGAATGTTTATGGTTCATGTTTGCTCTCATTAGTACTGGATTAGTTAACTATTTCAGTTACTCGGATACTCCTTATTGGAAATGTGTTTTTATGTTTATAATGATCATTGCATCCTTGTGAACTATTTTTCTTGATGTTAGAAGAACCTTTTTCTTTCACGCGTGTCTCCATTATGGTAGTACTATTATTTCTCTCTTAGAAGCTCACATAATTTTGCCCCGATAATAGATGACCATTGATACATCAAAAATTGAACATTCACAAGGCATACAAGCTTTCTCATTCAAAAGGACAATTATGCTTCTCTCTCGTGTTGATACCTAAATCCAAGGCATATATCTAAGTAAATGACATCGAGGTCATATTCAAGATGGGACTCCTACACTAAATGGTGTGAGGTCTAGTTGGGACCTTATATCAGGGATATCCCCTATATGCTGGAGGTATCCAGCACTGTCAACAAGACCCATGCTTTCCTGGAGTAATCATCAATAAATGTTACAAAGTAAGATGCACCTCCATAAGATACTGTAAGAGATGGTACCGGAAGATTATAATGAATATAGTCCAAAATTCCTTTAGTATTATGGCTTCTAGCTTTAAATTTTTGTCTAAGTTGTTTTCCATATAAACGTTGTTTGCAGGACCCAAACTCAATGATTTCAAATGAGGATGTAATTTTCAATTCATCAGTACATGAAGGCCATTCTCACTCATGTGAATCAGTCACTGATTCCATACGCAAGTATCGTCTCTTGCCTTCTCAGATATAATCATTTCCTCATTTATTAAGTAATTCCTTTAACTCTGTAAAAGGTTTATAATCTTCTATTCCTTTATAACAACCATAGTTCCCTTTGAAAGTTTCAGGGCTCCACCTTGACCCGTAAATTTATAACCCTCTGAATCCAATACTCCTAAAGAAATCAAATTATTTTTTAACTTAGGTACATGTCTAACATAAATCAATGTTCTAATCATATCATCATACATTTTAATTCTGACAAATGGGAAAAGCTTCATTTATCAAAATTGATTCAATAGATAAAACTTCATCAATCATACCTGACTCAACTTGATTTTCTCCCTTCTTTAGGTTTTCAACAAACTCCTTTCTTTTCCAACAGTCTTCCGTGTTATGCCCTACTTTGTTGTAGTACGAGCATTTGGCGTTACCCTTATAGCCTCTTGACTTTGATCTGGAAGAACTTATTGCTTTCTCTCCTATTTCCTTGGACCTACCTCTGCTTGCCATAGCTTTTGGTGTGGAAGTTTAAATGCTAGACTCCCTCCATACTCCTTCAAATGATAGAGCTCCCACAACATAATCAAATTCTAAATATTTTGATGTTCTAAAACTGATAGAATTCATAAAGTGATGCCAATACTGAGGTAATGAGCATAACAAGGTAATGGTTTTATATTCTTCTTCAAATTTAACATCTGTATGTATCAACCAGAAAATAAGTCTATTAAATACATTTAAATTTTCTCCAATTTTAGTGCCCTCCTTCATCTGAAGGTTTTACAACTACCTCTTCAAATAGATTTTGTTGGTTGAATACTTGGTCATGTACAATGCTTCCAATTTACCTAACAAACCTATGGTTGAGGTTTCTTCAACAATGTTGAAGAGAACTTCATCTGCCAAACACAACCTAATGGTACTGAGATCTTGAGCATCCAACTCCACCCAATCCAAATGTGTAATGCCAATAGGTTTCTTTAAAACCCCATATAATGCTTTGTGCAACCCTTGTTGCACCAACATATATTGTAACTTCATCTTTCGTAATGAAAAATTGTTCTTACCGTTAAACTTCTCCACCTCAGACTTAGCATTAGTCATTTTAGCCATTTTCTTGCTACATGGGTTCTTTCAAGATTCGTTATTTGGGTTCTTACAAAGGTTCCAAAAAACGAATCCTTCACCTAGGGTGTTTTCATTTTTGAATCTTCTTTCTTCTAGGTTTATCTTCACCTAGGGTTTTTTTTCCCTTTTAACTTTTTTCTCAGCTAAGGTTTTAAATTGCTTCTTGTTTTTATAATTTATAGATATTTTTTCTTCTTAAAAAAGAAAACTACTTCTCCTTCCTTTTTACAAAAATTCAAATCCCTAAAATTTTCCTTTAGAAACCCTAAAAAATATATGCGATGACTACTTCATCTCACTTCCTTCAACGATTACAAGCATCTGCGCATTCATTTTCCAATGAGATTTTAACCATATGAGTTTTTAGTTGTGTTATGGCTTTGCAGACAAAAACTTCCTCTAAGATTTTAATTATATAAACTCTTCCTTGGTGTGTGACAAACCCAAGTAAATCATTCACATTTTTTTTTTCTCTCAATTAACAAACGGGTTCTACATACATGGCTTCATAAGGATGGATCCAAACTGTGTAATGACAATAGTTGTAAAATAAACATGGTTGTCTTCGGTTACTCATAGTTTACTTGCTTTACTGCTTGTCCACTACTCTCAGCCAAACTGCTTGTCTGCTTCCCTCAGCCACAGTGCTCGTATGCTCCTCTCAGCCAAAAATATCTATTGGGTTGCTTTTGTTGAACTGGCATGTTTCAGTCTCTACATACAAGACCATTGTGTAAGTTTCCTTAGATAGATAACGACTTAAAAATGAAAAGATGGCTCCACTCAATGGTTTTTACAAATATCCTTTCATATGTAAATCCTACAATCCTCATGTTCCTCATGACTATTTCTCTCTAAGACAACTCGTTGATGCTTTGATCCCATTAATTTCACAAGTAAGAAAGAAAATGCACACATAAAGAAATTGAATCACACAAAAAAACACAGGAAATTTTACGTGGTAAAACCCTGACAGTGTGGCAAGGAAACCTCAAAGAGGCAAGGGATTGGAATTCTTATTACACCAAAGTCAAGAATGAATCTCCAAAATTACATCAAGCCTCTCAAGCAACATCATTTTTAATACGAAGACTCCATTACATAACTGCCTATTGTTATGAAACTATCTAAATGGTAAAACCATATTTACTAAGATAATTACATTTTTAACAATCATTTGATTGTTGTCATTCTTAACAATATATATATATATATATATATATATATATATATATATATATATATATATATATATATATATATATATATATGTATATATATATATATCTTAAGATCTATCAAGTGTTGAAAGGGAACACATTTTTGAGGTGAAAAAATTTTCTTTAGTTTTTTATCTCTGAAAGAAGGTTTGCATTGTAAGAGATTTGATCCCTCTGGATACTTGATAGATATAGGCTCAAAATAGAAGTAAATTGGAAATTACCACATATTTTTACATTATTTTTTATTTGGAAAAAATAACTATACCTTATTAATTTTGTCATAAAATAACAGGGATAAAAGACAATGCAAGAGAAAATAATCATAGAAACAACACATCAAAAAACCTAAATTTTATCCTAGAAAACCCAAAATTTGGAAAAATCAGTTATTAACTATGTTATTATCTTATGGATTAAGAAAAATCTCTTTTATGATTTAAAATAATCCAAGCCAATCAACATCTTGGCCCAACGAAGTTAACCTTATTCTTAAATCAGGCACATTACAAGGAAGAGTCTCCAATCCTTTTAAAGACTTTGACACATGTAATCCATGAGCTTTAATACCACAAGCCAACATTACAAGGAAGAGTCTCCAATCCTTTTAAAGACTTTGACACATGTAATCCATGAGCTTTAATACCACAAGCCACCAAAACCATCACTGTGGACCTAACAAATTTGTCTCTTTCATAGATTAATGTTTACCCTAACATTCCCCCCTTTAAAATTTACTAGGGAAATATGTATGCTCTTCCTCCTTATCACCTAGGCCTACTCCAAGACTTTACCAATAGGGGTATACATGCATAACCAAGTCTTATAACCATATGTTTATATACATGTAATTAAAAAAAAAACCATCTATAAAGTTCATGCTTTTTGCTATTATTGTCCCACACTTATGCCACCATTCTCTCACTTCTATACATATTGTCATAGTAGGTGCTCTGCTCACTAGATCTCATCTATGTCACTAGATCTCATCTGATTATATCTTTATTTCCTCCAAGGAAATATTCAAATATGTTGGTGAAGTATGAATAAGGGTTCTCTATGTTAGCTTCAGTGCGAAAATAAAATATATTAGCATTTGCAACCATAACATCCTTCTATAGACCATGCTCCCTTAGCTATGGTACCACTACTAGAAATAAAGATAGTGTGAGAGAAAATAATCATATTAACAACAATAAATAAAACACACAAATGTTATTTTGGAAGTCCCGAAACTGAGAAATACTAGCTAATAGATATATTATTATCTTATTGATTAAACATAACCATGTCTTAACTTAAAAGTATCCAAACTAACGAACATCTTGGCTCCGCCTAGTGAGCCCTCCCTTCAACTTAGAAACATTATAATGAATATCGCCCAAGCCACCTAATAATAGATATATTATTATCTTATGTCTTAAAAGTAGAAAAATTGACCAATATTCTAGCATTATATCTTGATCAAGTGAGCCCTCTACTCGATAGGAACATTACAATGTAGAGTCTCCAAACCTTTTAAAGGCTTCATTGCATGTAATCCCTACTCTCTTATACCAAGGGTCATCAAAACCATGTTCCTAACAACTTTGACTCTTTCACCCAGACAAGTTTGATGTCACATAAAATATGGTCATCACCATAACATTTAGCATGAACAATATACTCTCAATTTTTCATGCATTGAGAGGGATTGAATCTCATGAAGTGCAGATAACTCATGATAACTTCGGAGTTTATACACACAAACACCAAACACACAAACACCAAACGTCAATTTGATGTTGAGCATGGAAGGAATTACACATATCCCTCAAAGTAAGCAATATATGCCACATGTCAATTCCATGTTGAGTAAATTGAATTGCGCACTATAAGACATTTTTTACTTTTAATTCATATATTTGAATTTCTATTTTATATGTACATATATCATGCATTCATTTATACATTTCTCATACTTGGTTGAGAAAATCACTTATGAGATACTTAAACACTGAAAAGCTTTTGCTTAAAATATTTTATTTACGGTTCACATTTAAATTTTTCTTGTTATTAATATTCTTTTTAAATGTTAAATATCAACTCCATATTAAATAAAAGAACATATATTACGAATAATTTGTTTTTTAATCTATACATATAATTAATATCAAAATATATTTTTTTAATATTTTATTTATTATTAATATAAAAAATAATTATTAATTATTAATTGGGCTGACAGGCCTAGTATTACCCACATGTGTAAGTAGATCGCCCATTCTATAGCCTAGTATGACCCAAATGTGTAAGTATGTCAAGCCCTCAAAAAATAATAAAAATAATTTTCACTAATGTCCCCCAATCTAAACTTATATCTAACTTTTTAATCTTATTAATGGAATAAGATTAATTATTAAAATATAACTATGTATTTGAATGGATAGTAAATTATCTCATGCTTTTAAGAATTTTTTTATCATATACTTGAATTTGAATGGATCATAAATTTATCTTTAACAAATTTTTTTTACCACAATAAAATTTCAAATTAATTATAATTTTAAATATTTTTACTCGTTACTAAAGTCAATGTCATTACTTAAATCAAAGGAAAATGTTAATTCAACGCAAAGAATGGAAAATCTTGCTCCAAAATATAATATTTCTTTTAACTAAACATTTTAAAATGAATCTTTAAAATGAAAGGCCATATCTTAAGGATATATTAAAATCTTTAGAGGCATAAATATGTCGACATTAAAATTGTAATATTTGAAAATATTAATTTGATGTAGTTTTATTATAAATTTTATTATCTTACCAAGTAAAAAACATCATTAAATCTAATATTTATATTATAATATTAATATTAATATTAATATTAATATTAATATTGATATATTATAATATTAATATTATTAAATTTAATAATTTTGAATTAATGTAATATTAAATTTAATATAATATTAAATTTGTTATATTATAATATATATTAAGATATTACGAGTTTAAATTCATCTAACAGTTATTCATGGAGGATTAAATCTTTCTAATTGCATTTTTTTTAGTGTAAAACTATAACACATTATAGATCAAGTATTAAATAAATCGTATGTATTCTAAATTGTAAATATAACTTTAAATTGAACTGAGCCACGAAGGAATCACTGGACCTTGACGTTATCATAAATTGGAAAAACTGAATTGGACCTTGGCGTTATCATAAATTGGGAAAAACTGAATTGTTTTTTTCACTAGAAATAGATTTTGCCGAATTGATTGTTAATATTACACGGGGTACAACTATTATTTAATAAATTGCATAAATAAATTGCGTAAACGGACCAAATACCAAATTACTGGTTCGATCATAGCCTCAAAGTCACATGACTCTAGAAAAACCTAATAGGTACAAAATATTCCATCTTTAAAAGTATTTTATGATTTATAATTATAATGAAAATAAAGTAAAAAAAATCGATAATATTGTAGAACCCTAAAAGCACCATGAGTTTGGATAGAGTTATCTACGCGTGAAAATGGAAAGGGATGGAAATTTTTAACGTGAAGTCGACGTTTGCCGATTATTCGTCGGCAGTAGTTCAGTGATTTAATTTGTTAAATTGACTCATCGTTGGCAATTCCTTGTATATATTTTCATGGTCATGTCAAGAGCTGAGTGGTCAAAACAAGATAAAGAGGAATAACTCGCATGGAAAAGAAGAAAAGTTGGTATACATACATATTTCTCATTCAGTCACACCCACGAATCCTAGGGAACCCACTATGGTGAAACGTTATATCAATTCACACAATTAAATGCTTTCAATCAAGCCAATTTGAAATGAAAGAAACAGGGTTTACTTGATAGTGATAATAATGCCCTTTCAACCTTTAGTTAGGGTAAATTTAACTATGTTATAGAATGAATTTGATATAATAATGCTTTCAAACAAGCCAATTTGAAATGAAAGAAACAGGGTTTACTTGATAGTGATAATAATGCCCTTTCAACCTTTAGTTAGGGTAAATTTAACTATGTTATAGAATGAATTTGATATAATAATGAATGAGTTTATTGAAGTTTTGATAATTTATGAATTTATTTATAGTATTTTCCTGTAAAGTAGGTTATTTAGTTGCATGATGGTTTTATGTAAAGTAGGTTATTTAGTTGCATAATGGTTTTATTGTAAAATGTTTTTGGGCAGAATAATAATATCTATTATTGGTAACTGATTTTCTAGCAAAGGTTTTCAAGATGATTTATGGTGAATCAAGAACTAAAAAGGACGAGTTCTTATTTGATAATGAAAGAAATGTAGTGTTTGGTCAAGTCGTGAAAGGCCAAGAGTAATGCATAACCAATTGACATAAAATATCCTTTCAATAGAAACACGCCAAAAAAAACCAAACTCAACCTAAATAGAAACCATATCAAACTTCGTTGAAATAAAACCATATAAAAAGAGCTGTCGAAATGAAGAAGTATCAAAAGTATCAGGACAGAAAATGACACTTGAATTCATTGGACAACAACCATTCTTTTTGGACGATAATTTTTTTTATTTAAATTATTGGTAAATAAACATATATAAGTATAAGAATAAATTTAAACTAGGTAAAACCATATAAATATCTAATTGTAAAAAGCATAGATCAATAATAAAAAAGAGGTATGAAAATCCTATGAGATAATTATGTAGATAAAAACATTCAACAAAAAGAAAAGATTGACATTAATCTCGATCATTATAGACTTCCATGTGCTATGGAGCCCGCGCACTCGGATAAGTCTCGGATGTGTGCCTTATTATGAGGATATATCAGACAATATTTTATCCAGGAAATTTTAACTTAATGTTTGAAATTTTATCCGGACAATATTGTTAATGCCGTTTGCGGGTTTAGAAAGAAACAGAAATTAAGAGTAGATATTTTACGCTCATATATCAACCATAAATCTAATGAAGAGTAGATATTTCGAATTTATTAGTCTCTACTTTTAGGTTTACGAACCTTTAGGCTTAGTATTATAGTAATCGCTTTGGAATTTCAACACCATTTAACCCGATTTTTTTTCAAACGCTAACCAAAAACTCAGGAATATCTACACATTTTCACCCGGTTTTTTAACAAACGCTAACCATTTTAAGGAGCGTTTCTATTTTACTTAATGTTTGAACATATTTACGTCTTATTTGGCCACGTATCGAGGTGTTTATTTTTGTCATGCTGCTTTTTTCGTTATAATTTTAATAAATTTTATTTGAAATTGGATAAAGATTTATTAAAATCTTAAGTTTGAGTTAGGTAGTATGCATAATTTAATCACAAATGTAATTTAAATAATGAAAAGTTGTAATTTTAAAAAAAATTGTTTTACTAATTTCTTAAAAAGAAAACCAAAAACAAAAATAGTTAAACTCTAACATTTAATAGTTTCTTGGATAGATTCTTCATCATGATAACGACTGCACTACCTATTAAAACCTATTAAAAGTCTCATTCTAATGAGCATGTATGGGTGAGGTGCCTACACCACATGTTAAAATACACATTCAAATGATCATGTATGGGTGAGAATATTTGGTTGTTCATCCCTCTCATTCCCTATCATGGTGTTGATTGTAATTGTGGCAATGTTGTCAATCATGTTTGTGAATTGGTTGCCTATTTTATTGTAACGGTGGAATATTTTCTTTCTATTTTACAAATCTATTAATAGTTTTGTTTGATCTCCATATCATTTATGACTAATTCAAGATTACCCTAACTACCCTAACAATCCCCCTCCTTATATTTGATTTAATTTACATGATACACAAGTCGCATGAACCTTATCAAATCCTTTGGAAGATTATGATAATGTAGTTTATCATTCTCTTATGAATTTGTTGAATATTTGTTACAATGAAAACCTCATTTGTGTGTAAAAACTATTAGAGTTGTGCTTTATTTTATTTTTTTAGCTTTTATGCATTTTTTTTTCCTCTTCTATCTTGGTGTTATTAAATAATTCTTTCTTTTTTTCCTTTCTTATAGTTTTACAAAAAATAGGTAAACAATTCTTTAGGAATTATTTTTACTTCCATATCTCACAATGACCGCCTCCTTCGGTTCCCTCTATATGCTAATAAACATGTCAATTTTAATGCCTAATTCTACAAAAATTACATTAACTTGAAACATTTTTTACTTACCTATTCCACAACCATCCTCTATTTGAAATCCTTTTATGTTTTGTTAGCCACTTTCCAGCTATCATCTCAACCAATAGATACCAAATGAATAAACATCACTCTTGGTTGTAAATTTATAGGTTTTTATAACACTTGGATTTAAATAACATGATGCTTTTTTATGTTGTTAGAAATATGGGATGCATATATATGTTTTAGAGCAAGTTTGGAAAAACCAAAGTTTGCTACTTTGAACTTGAAATTTTATAAAAATTAAATAAAGAAAAAACGAAAGTTCAATTTAAAAATTCATTCTTTTCTATAATTTTTCTTACAATCAAACACTCCATTTATAATTCTTTAGCTAAATTCCAGCTATAACAATAGAGTGGAATTTCCAATTATAACAATATTTCTACAATAGTAGAGTGAGATTTCCAAGTATAACAACATTCCTTTGGTTAGAAGAACTGAAACAATGATGTCCTTGCATGGTTTCCCTTGTAAAAAATCAATACCTTGCTAAGGCTACATTGAATACACTTTACTCTTCCTGCTTGTAGGACTGAAACCACCCATCCTTCTAGTTCATCTCCTCATGGAAAACCACACAATAGAACAATAAAAATGTTACTCTACAACTCAAATTGATTAAATTAATTTTCTTGAGGGTAGATGATTAAATAGAGCTAGAAATGCTAAAAACATATATGGGAATCTTAATTATCACATATATGACTATATGTTTCTAAATTTAGACTCTATGTAAACTACTACAAACTATGAGCTAACTCAGAGTAATTGGGAGTAATTAACACATTCGAACACTCCCCCTTATTTACTATAACTACTTGCTACTAGTGTAAGTCTCAACTAGAGTTAAAATACTTATTAAAAAATTGGTTTTACTCTTGTATTTGGATGTAGGTTGTTCTCAACTGTAGTACAATGATATTTTTACTTTTTTTATTAAAAAATTTATATTTTATGTTTTTATGGCTCTAATACTTTATGTACTCTTAGTTTCTCAAGTTCTAATATCACTCTCATAATATAGAGTAGGAAACTACACAATAACACAATATGCATGACTAGTTGTGCCTAAACTACTTAAAATTATGAGCTGATTGGAAGTAATTATCACATTCCAACATCTATCAGATTCATCTAATAAGAGTAATTAAATAATCACTAAATAATAATTTTCCCTAAAAAATTTGCCTCCAAAAACTTTTGTATGGAATTCAATATTTTCACTTTTAAGTAGATCTAGTGATTACCAAGAATTCATTGAGTTTAGAAAAACATAACTTGGCAATTTAAATATTTCTATTAAGATACAAGATGAAGATGATGATGCTTAGGATGTAGTATATATATTAATTCATTTCAATACAAATATATTTCACATATCGATTCCATATTGAGTAAATTGAAATGTGCACTATAAGATAATTTTCATTTTAATATATATGAATTAAAACTATTCCAAAATGTATATATATATATATAAAAAGTTGGCATCAGAGTATTGTATCTGAATTTGAATTTCATAAGTACATACATAAAGTATTCTTCTATACATCTCTCATACTTATGTGAAAATCGCTTAATAACACATTTTTACTTAAAATATTTTATTTATAATTTACGTTTAAATTTTTTTATTATTAATATTATTTTTAAATGTTAAATATCAACTTTATATTAAATATAAAAAATACATATTATTTAATAATTTTTTTTTAATTATTAATATATATTCTAAATTGTAAACGTCACTCTATCTTGAAACATGAAGGAATGCCACTTTTTCCTCATGGTGAGCTGCAAAGACAACTTTCAACCCGTAAATATACAAAAGAAAATGCAATATACATTAAATTATTAAGATACGATCACTTTGACATCATACTTAAAAAGGGTCGATTTGTGACTCTAATTGCATACTCTGGATACAGTTATGTGGTTTGAAAGAATAAAAATATATTCAAACAACTTTCCGTTTGCGGAGGCAACACCTATACTCAGGCACCTGGATGTTCTCGAAAATATTGACTAGACCTTGGCGTCATCATAATTTGGGAAAAATTGTATTGTTTTTTTCACGAGAAAGAGTGTTTTTTTTGCAGAATTGGTGGTTAATATTACACGGGGCATAACTATTCGTTAATCCACAATATGTAGTTATGGGCTACCATTATTCTTAGAATGTCATTCTCTTTAAAAGGAAAAATAATTTCATATGCAATCTCTTCTACACTCTCTTCTACACTGTCAACGTTGACTTGTTACCTAAGAAACACAGTTAGATTTACCCTAGGGTTCCTTTCCGGTAACCAATCGATCCAACTCCGCCTTCCGCACTTCATTTGCACTGTATGTTTCGGTAATGGAGCGCTTGTAACTCTTACCATATTGATCTCCAAATGCGTTAAATATCTGGCACAAAGAATTCAAAGCCACAAATGTTTAGTGTGGAGGGGCGTGTGGAGGTTGCATGCAACCCAACGTGGTTAACCACTCGATCCAACCCTGCCTTCACTTCATTTGCACTGAATGTTTCAGTAATGGAGCGCTTGTAACCCTTACCATATTGATCTCCAAATGCGTTAAATGTCTGGCACAAAGAGTTCAAAGCCACAAATTTTTAGTGTGGAGGGGTGTGTGGGGGTTGCATGCAACCCAACGTGGCTACCCCTTAATTTTTTTATTTATTTAACTTATATTGGTAAAGCCTCCAGGTTTAAAAGTTGGGATTTAAATCTGAGCCCCAACAATTTAGAATGGGGTTCTAATGAAAAATGCGTTCCAATGTCTGATTCGTGCGGAGGGTCTGGTGGGATTGTCCACGATATAGTCAACACAACGTTGGTGCCTTTCCCGGATTCCGATGGAGAGTAGGCATTCTTCCTCTATAATTTTCATGAGAGATTGAAACTTACCCAAACAATCTTACCATATTTATTCACTTTGAGTTTTAAAAATAAGAAAAATACATTACCATATTTTTTTTTAAACTATCAAAAGCCCAGAAAATCATTGGAACCACAAACTAACAAATTGCATCCAAAATGTTTCATACAACATAACTTACCCCACTGAAGAGATTGCTTGCCCATGTTCTGAACCTAAAAACCACAGAAATCAAACCTGTCTATGAGATTTTGTTGGGTAGAACACAACACAAGATACAGAAACTACAGAAATCAAACTTGTCTGAGATTTTATTGGGAAGAACACACAAAATACAGAAACTACGAGCACAAAACTAAAGCTCATACCATGTTCTCGAACGAAGCCTTGTTGGCTTCTTTTGCAAAAACCAAAATTTTTCTGATCAATAATACAACACAATACAAAACTCATATAAAAAAATTATGTCCAACTCTTCCTCACCTTGCAAAACCAACTTGTAGGCATCTTGAGAGGCAGCATTCAGAGCACTAATCTGGGTAAAAAGTTAAATTAAACCAAAATAAAACCAAACCAAGTGAACCTAGGTAAAAAGTTAAATTAAACCAAAACAAAATCAAACCAAGTGGACCTTGCATGCAGTAGCCAAATGGCTGCCCCTTCCGGATCTTCGGTCTTCTGCTCTAACATGAGACTATTGGTATCAATTTTATGAAATCACAAAACACCACCAATGCACAAATTTTGTTGTGTGCATTCACAGCTTTAGCTGTATGTATTCACCAAGTGGGTTTTGCATGCAGTAGCCAAGTGACTACCCCTTCTGGATCTTCAGCCTTCTGCTCCAACATGAGACTGTTGGTATCAATTTTATGAAATCGATTTCCGTATCTGCCAATCTTTTGTTGTCCATAAACACCACCAATGCACGTTGTGTTCATTCACAGGTTTCGCTGCATGTACTCACGAGTGCACAGCTTTTGTTTTCTGCATTTACTCGTATTGGAGCAAGCAACATCGATTACAGTTTTATGGTGGTGATATGAAAGGAGGTAATTATGCGGGGGACAAGGAAATCGAACCAAATTGGGACAACTATATGTAGTTTGCTTGACAAATCAAGTTTTTTTCCAGAAATTTTTACTTATTAATGCATTATACACCATTAAAGATAGCATATTAAAACAGCTGAAAGTTTTAGAGAAAGCTTTAGCGTTACTAACGCTCAACGACACTGCAAAAGAACAGGTTAGTTTCTTCAATGCACAGTGTGTTAAGGTACCAAATTTCCGAAATATCAAAGTTCCTTCATAAAATACCGCAGCCACCATTCTATCTAAAAAGTCAAGAAAGTGTGCATGAAGGACGAAAAGTAAATGTGCACAAAGCAGAAGGGTTGAAGGTTTGAATGAATCATTTCATGTTGCCTTACTATTATTTTCAAAAAGGACTCAAAATTAATTTGAAAAGTGCCCATGTAATATTTCAATTGAATATTTTTTTGTGAGATGAGATTCCTATGAGATTTGCGACATGTAATCTTTCAAGAAGGGCTTACCAATGTAATCTTTTAAGAAGGGCTAATCTGACACGTCGCATTACAAATGCCAGGTGCCAAGAAACTTTAATTAAAAAAAAATATGTAATTAAGGAATAAGTAAAGTTAAATTAAACTAAAACAAAACCAAACCAAGTGGATCTTGCATGCAGTAGCCAAGTGGCTGCCCCTTGTGGATCTTCGGTCTTCTGGTCTAATATGAGACTGTTGGTATCAATTTTATGAAATCGATTTCCCTATCCGCCAATCTCTTGTTGTCCACAAACACCACCAATGCACAAATTTTGTTGTGTGCATTCACAGCTTTAGCTTAATGTATTCACAAGTGGGTTTTGCATGCAGTAGCCAAGTGGATACCCCTTCTGGATCTTCGGCCCTCTGCTCCAACATGAGACTGTTGGTATCAATTTTATGAAATCGATTTCCGTATCTGCCAATCTTTTGTTGTCCATAAACACCACCAATGCACATTGTGTGCATTCACAGCTTTAGCTGTATGTACTCATGAGTGCACAACTTTTGTTTTCTGCATTTATTCGTATTGGAGCAAGCAAAATCGATTACAGTTTTATGGTGGTGATATGAAAGGAGGTAACATTCATTGGTCTGGTAAGCCAGGGAAAATCCTCCGGATATACAAAGAAACCTCAAACGATCCTTTTATGGTATTGTAGCAGAGCACGAGACCATGAAGAGGAATAAATAATGCTAATGCTCCTGAAAACTCCCATAACGCAATGAAATATTGCAATAGGGATTCGACCTGGCAACCTATTTATCATGATTGAAGGTATGGGCTGAAATACTCTTAAATTTGAATCTCTGTTTGTAGAATTTGTCATTATTTCAGTTGAGTGTATACAACACAATCTTTTCCCTTCAAAATGAGGGCAAGAGGATGAGGATATTGGAGGAAACATCATCTGGGCACAATTTAAAGGCTCTCAGATCCAAAAAGGGTGAAAAATTGAGGAAAAACGATAAAACAATTTAGGGTTTCTAGCACATGACAGGGTTTGATATCCAAGGTTGAAGAAATGAGGGTTTTCGTAAAGGTCAATGCAGAAAATGTGCGGCGGAAAAATGATAAACATGCTTTCTTTCGCTAGGTGTATGGTTGTATAAATACCTGAGGGGCCCGTTCCAGAGCCTACTTACGTTCCAAATAATGCATATCCAAAGCCAGTTCAAGTTCGACCAACATCCCTTTGCTCGGGTCCAAATTCATCCGCAGTAGATCGATGAGCTGCCACCGTGACTTCCAGGGGCAAGGAATATCGACAAGCCCTAAGAATTTCCACATGCTCTAGTGATGCTGGCGCAGATGATATTTCAGATTCACTTGAGATTCAACCTCAAGGTAAGCCAGAAAAATTACAATTATTAATACCCATTGATGAGTCACATAATTTCTGAATACATGTTTAGAACTCTATGTTATTGTAATCAGCAAGTCCCTGCAAGTACTCGGCACTGCGATCTAGCAACACAATATTTGAGTTTATAGACGACAGAGACGAGTACACAGAGGTGAAAGGCTTGTTGTAGGGTTTTCTGCTTGTCATATAAGCTTTGACAGGGTTCCATATGCTGTGTAAGCTTGGGTGGTAAACACGAGCTCTGACAGGTGGTCAGCATGCAAATATCTCTATGAACAAATGTCTAAATTAGGTGCTGGCTTAACGTGGAACAGGCCCCAGAAAGAACTTAGGATAAATTAAGTTGTGCACACCAGCCTACTTTGGATAAGATGATATTGCAAACTTTGCCTCCATAGCCTACTTTGGATAAGATATGATTGCCTCAATCTTTTTGCATCACGCAACGTGAAGGCTGTAATAAGAGGTCAATTGTTTTCCGAACCAAAAACTTTGCTTAAAATTTTGTTAAATGAAATTGGAACATTAAACTTAGGTTAAAATGCAAAACCGCTGAAAAAATCGGTCAAAGTATAAATGAATAGTCGGTCAACGATCGAGCGATTGTTAATAGTCCCAGGCAAGGACTAATAAATGGCATAAATAGACCAAATATGAAATTACTAGTTCGATCACTGCCTCAAAGTCCCATGACTCTAGAAAAACCTAATAGCTACAAAACATTCGATATTTAAAATTATTTTATGATTTATAATTATGATAAAAATAAAGTAAAAAAATATCCAAAATATTCTAGAACCCTAAAATTAACATAACAGTAGTTTAGATAGACTTGTCTACGTTGAAAATCGAAAGTGATGGAAATTTTTAACGTGAAGTAGACGCGATTATTCATCGGCCGTAGTTCAGTGATTTCCCTGTTAATTATGGCACGTAGGCAACGCATTTAATTTGATTAAGTTGACTCATCGTTGGCAATTCCTTGTATAAAATTTACATGGTCATGTCATGATGTGAGTGGTCAAAACAAGATAAAGAGGAATAACTCGCATGGAAAAGAAGAAAGGTTTGTATACATGCATATTTCTCATTCAGTCACACCCGTGAAAGGATTATCTATATAGATTCCTAGGGAACCGACTATGGTGAAGCAGTTTATAAATTCATACAATTAAATACGATTGTCCATTGCAATTCCGCATCTGAAGTTTGAAACTGACATCGGATAGGTGGAGGAGAAAAAATTCTGCTTTCCAATGTCCAAACTTACACTGATTCATTTCGTCAATGCTGCTACGTCAACATTGACAATCAATGAATTATTTCCATATTCATCAAGTTTCTCACCACATAGACTACGCAATCTATAATATTATAAGAAATTTAAATCTTTCAAAGTTTTAACAACATTGACATTGAATGAATTATTTCCATATTCATCAAGTTTATCACCACATAAACTACGCAATCTATAATATTATAAGAAATTTAAATCTTTCAAAGTTTTAACTCTAAAGGGTTCCTGCTAAGACATGCAATGCAAAGTTTAATGGCTTTATTAGTTTTTCTTGTATCAGTTTGGCTCAAAGTTTACCAACTTAAAATTTTCAAGTAGAGTATTCTTCAAGTATGAGTATTGTTAAGGTATGTTTTACTCATATTCACTCCCAATCATACCATTTTCAATTATACTAAAATACAGTGGACCATAATCAAATTTAAAATTTGAAAATATTTAATAATAATAATATTAATAAAAATAAAATCTAGTAATAATAATATTAATATTAATAATTATTATTATTATTATTATTATTATTATATATATATATATAGAATTTATTACTTTAAAAACTCAAGATTACATTTATATCTAAATTTGTGCCCTTTAAAGAGGCAAAACAAAATTAACATAATTGTATGCAAACAAATCTACGTTAGAAACTAGAACAATAGTGAGAGGGGTGGGACTAAAGAGAGTTGAATGAGTATTATAGGAATTTTCACAATTTCAAATAAAAAAATCACTTATGTAATCATATCAGGACACCACAAATAATTTCAACAATTTATTTATATGAACATGACATGAATGAGCATGAACAACACAAATAACACATAAAGATTCTTCAAACTTTACTTCAATTCCTTCACAAGGCAAGCTACAACTTGATGTTACAATTTTTTGTTGGCTACAACTAACAAGAAGCTATAACTTCCAGATTTATCAGCTACAACTGAATGAAGCTATAACCCCAAATATTTACCAGTGCCTAATGGAATGAGCTACAACCCTTGATCTGCAAGATACAAATTGTCTGACCTGGATTATTCATTTTTCATCCATTATTAAACTAGAACCATGAATGCCAACTCAAAAATAAATTAATTCGTCCCTCAACACACTCACCAAAACATCTTCAACAATATCTAATTACTGAGAAATCCACCATCACACTAGTAGCATCAATCCTCCTTGCTTCACCTCAAAGTCTTCCAAAAAGTCTTACAAAATTTCTCAATCAGTTCTACTTAA
This sequence comes from Pinus tabuliformis, assembly GCA_031772625.1. Taxonomy (NCBI): domain Eukaryota; kingdom Viridiplantae; phylum Streptophyta; class Pinopsida; order Pinales; family Pinaceae; genus Pinus; species Pinus tabuliformis. The sequence continues at coordinate 227,584,062 of CM062818.1, forward strand.
AAAAAATGCGTTGACATTTTTGGCTTTTTTGTCTTTTAGTTAACTTCACTTTAATCCTTGAACGAGTCTCTAACTTTTGCCTATGTCCCATTTATTTGAGTCTTCAGAATCTGCTCATTAGGTTATCAATCTTTGCTCTACTAATCTCTAAGTTAAACTGCCAATTTTTTTTGTTGTGAAATTTCTTACAGAATTTCGTTGGGTTTTTCTATTTTTGGCGAATCTCCAAACTTGGTGTTTCTTCTAAAACTACTTCTTTAATTTGTTCATGCTACCAAATACACTACCACTGATATATTCATGCCAATTTTAGAGCTTTTAGTTCTCTTCTATTATGTTTGTCCTAACTAACAAAGTTCTAGTTGTTGACTCATTCATCCAACTAAAAACATTGCCATGCCACTTTATTCCAAAGTGCTACCATATATAGTTGCCAACTCGTTCATGCAAAAACCCAAAGCATTTCATAAACGTTCTGCCAAATATATGTGCCATAATATTTGTGTTTTATACAACTGCTGCCAATGTTATTAACCCTGCGCTAATCCTTCTTTTACAAGATTCTACCAAAGCTCGCTATGACATTATTTTATGGTCTAAATGACTTTGTTTTTAGCACTGTGCTAAATGAAAAATCAACATTATCAATCTATTACGTAATAGGCTCTGAGCGTTTAATGTTTTTGGCCCAAGAAATATATAAAATGATGCCATATAAGTCTCCACTAGCCCTTTTGAGATATAGCCCTAAGGGATTATCTTATAACAAAAAACCTTCACGCTCTTGGTATTCTTATCACATGGGTCCAAGTGTTGTGACCTTGTCTTTAAGCATGAATGCTTAGCTGCTTTCCTCAACGCCTTTTGGTCCTTAAGCCCATGCCTTGATTTATCATGCTCCAAAAAACCCTTGACACTTATATTAGCCCTCCATACCTTTATATCGGTGCAAATAGTTTGTGCCACTTTATAGTTCATCGGGGTCTTCCTTATGGGATAAGTGTCCTAGTGCAGTTTTTCCATTACACCTATGCGTAATCACTACAATTTTGGAGTGACTTTCCTTTAAAAATGACTACATCAGCTTGATGCCTAGTCAGTCAACCAATTCCTTTATGTGTTGCCCAAAACCTTACGGGGTCTTCCTAGCGAGATGATGTCATGCTGACACCACACATGCCATGTGCTAACATCATCATTCATTTGTGCACTTTCATCATCTCTGCAAGCTAATCAAATATTGCCATGTGTCTATTGTGATAGAGAGAAAAGGGTTCCCAAGGCCTTATTTTGTGATTGGTTTCTTCGTTAATTTATTTTAATAAATATCATTGAGTTCAAGCCTGTTATGCCTCTTCTCGCGCCACGTCATCTGGTCCTTGGAGAAACCCACTTGCATCATCCTAGTCCCTCTTCTTTGCACTACTCAAATTTCTTCTAGGGCACAACCATCTAGCTACCACCACCGATCTAATCTATTATGTGGGTTTCGCCTTAGGCCAATAATAACCTTTCTTTCATATTTTTTAGGACAGCTCTACCTGGCTAACGTCATCCTTCCTTCTCTTTATTGTGCTACTCGAAAACTTGTCAGGGTAACAGTGTCTAGATGGCATGCATGGGGGCTCCACCTTCAACCAATAAAAAACTTTTTCCATTATTGTGTGTTTTCTCCACATATGTTTAATGCTTCAAATAGAGGCTCCACCAATATTACCATCAGGTCTAGCAACTCTACCAAATTAAAACACACTAAGGGTCCTCCGACCACTTTTAACTTTGCAAATTTGAATTTTGGGGCTTCACCTATTACCAGCTATATTTGTTGATCCAAGAGGTCATTTCTGAACTTGCACACACCATTGGAAATATATTTCAAAGCTCTATCCATCTACTTGGCTTCCATCTTCTCTTGATATGATCTTTTGCACTAGAAATGCCTTCAAAGGCACTACACCATTCTCCACTAATGTTGATCTTCATTCTTCTTCTTGTGCCTGATTGTGAACACGTGCTTCTTATTTTGACATCTTCTTCCATCTGTTTCCATCAATGACAACATATTTTTTTACATTTTTTCCCTTTCACATTGATGAAAACACCATGATCAAACAAAAAATCCTCATCAAGTCATATCAAATATGATTGTCTCAAATTTGTCCATTGGATGTTCCTACCCCTGTGATGCACTTCTCTTATGTTGAGTTGCTTCTGTGTTTGTGGTTGTGATGTTGTTCTTCTACATCATGACTTATTCTTGTTGTATTATCACTAAGACCTCTCCCCTTTTGAAATAAATAACACAAACACCAACATGCTCCCCTGCAACCTTACTCCCTTTGTCAACAATCTTCCTCTGTCTTGTTGATCCTGCAGACCTGACAGCTTCATCTTGATATTCTGAATATAGGCCAGTTGCCTTTCTTCCTCTTGAAGGAAGAGCTATTGGATGGAGGAAAGAGGAATAACTATTAATCTCTGCCTAAAATGCTCAAACTGATCTCTTGGGATTAGTTTGGTGAAGATATCAATAACTTGTTGTTTTGTAGAGACATCCTACAACTTCACAATATGATTGCTAACTTTCTCTCTCAATAAATGATACTTGATTGGAATATGTTTTGTTTTGGAGTAGAAAACATGATTCTTTGACATGTTGGTGGCACTCATGTTGTCACAAATAATGGGTATAGGTTGCTCATAAGATACTGGTACATCTTGTAAGTTTTGCTTCATCCATAATAGTTGAGTGCAACAAGAGATTGCTACAATATATTATGCTTCAACTATAGATAAAGAGATGGAAATTTTATTCTTATTCATCCATGAAACTAGACATTCTCCAAGAAATAAATTACCACCACTAGTGCTCTTTTGATCATCTTCATCACCTATCCAATCAACATTGATATAAACAATTAATGAAAAATCTTTACCTGTGAGATACCACAAACCATATTACACTGTTGCTTCGAGATATTGGAGAATATTTTGGTTGCTAGAAGATGGATTTGTTTGGGGGTTGCTTGAAATCTTCCAACAATACAGATTTCCTACATGATGTTTGGCCTTGAAGCTATCAAATAAAATAGGCTACAAGTAATAGATTTGTATAAATTTTGGCCCACTTCTGGTGTATAATTCATCTTGCTAAGATTGCAACCTATAATCATTGGTGTGATCACTAAATATAATTCCTCTATGGCAAAATTCTTCAATGGGTGAAATCATTTAGATGGGTTACACTTTGCGGCCAAATTTGGCGATGAAATTTCAATTTTTTCCTCTTTTATCGAAATGAAGCCCTCAAAACTCATATACGCAATATGAATTTCAATTCATAGTAAAAAGATAAATTATGGAGAATTATGTTGTTTTCCTAATGATAGCTTTTACAGAAATACTTATTGCCTTATAATATTTCATTTTTCCATAAAATGACACGCTTGTCCTTGCAATTTTCACACATATTAAGAGGTATGCATGCGTTCATGTAGCATAGGTTAATATAAAATGCGTAATATTTAAAAAATAATATATTATCATGATCTACATGAAGACAGCTAAGTTTTTCGTATTAAAATTTAATTCCTTTTATGCAAAAATATATTTTTATTATTTTTCGAAGTCGATGACAAAATATTTCAATTGCATTTTGTAGAAACATGTTCACATAAGGTTTTTTTCAACTATTTAAATAAATTTAAAAACCAAAAGTACCCTTTTGGAGAGGACTCGTAAACAAATATAGCGATATTTTTTAAAATTTTTTGTTGTGTATATTATACGATAGCGATTTTTTATTCAATCTCTTTAGAACAATTCAAAAAAAATTCAAGCATTATGTTTAAAAGAAATAAGATGAAAAATATCATATGAATTCAAAAATGTAAACATAATTTTCTATTGGAGAGAGGATCCCTTCATGAATCCAATGTGATCAATTCCTCTACCTAAGGACAAATTTATCCCTAAGTCTCCTAGGGTACAAAATGGTCTTACCGGAAATTTTGGAGAAGGGGTGTTGAAACTGTAGATTTTAGAACTTAGGAAGCTCTATCGAGCGCTTAAAACACTTGATTGAGGTATTTTTACAGCACTCGAGGAGCTCAATCACGCGCTTAAAAATAGCTCGATCGAGTTGTTTTTTCCACTGAAATGCACCCTCTTTCGCCAAAAAGTGTATCCGAGCTCCATGCTTTCAACCCAACACTTACTTGAGATACATGCTCTGTGAAATGAAAATTCCTTTGGGATTTTGTGCAACCTACAATCCAAGGAAATAAGAATGTTATCCAAGCATAGACATCTCAAAATCGACCTTCATATCAACTGTGAATTGATATGTTAATAAATATGAATCACTTGCAAGAATAATATCATCAACATAAACAACCACCACTATGAGTATGCCATCATTTTCTTTGACATATAAATTTCTATTTTTTGCGGCTCTTTTGATCCACACTTGAGTAGGTAGTTTTCCATATTGGAATACCAAGCCTGAGGGGATTTCTTAATAGCATACAAGGCCTTCTTAAGCTTGCAAACATAATCAGGCTTCTCTGTTAGCTGAAAAGTATCCGGTTATTCTACATAAACTTGTTCCTATAATTCTCCATTTAGAAATTACTATTTGATATCCATTTGATATATTTTGAATTTCTTAAAATAGGAAATGCCAAAACATTATCATTGCCTCTAATATTACAACAGGGGTAAAAGTCTCATTAAAATACAGACCTTCAATTTGAGCATAATCTTTTCATACAAATCTTGTCGTGTTTATTACCACTTCTCCAATATCATCTAACTATTCTTGAAGACCCATTTCATGCCAATGTCATTCTTTTCTATTAGACTTCGAACAAGTTCGCATGTCTGATTTTTCTCTATTTGTTCCAATTATTCATGCATAGCTTGTAACCAATTATGATCTCGAGTGGCTTGTACAACATCTTTTGGTTCCTCCATGGATAGCAAGGCTACATTTTCTTATGCAAGAGGATCGAGCAACTTCCTTCTTGTCTAAACACCTACTTTTAAATTACCAACGATTTGATTTATTGGGTGGTACTTTTTAACATACCTTGAAGGATATTTGGCTTCGAATGACTCTTTATTATCTTATTCTGAAAGTGGCTCACACTAGTACAAAATGGCTAATTAGTTACTAAGAAAGTGGCTAAATTTTGCATATAAATGACCATTTTTCAATCAGTTACTAGTAATAACTTAGTCATTAATTGGTTGTTTCAATTTTATCATCTAGTAGTATATTTAGTCATTAATTTGGTCATTAATTTAGTCATTGATTTATTTATTAATTGCCACAATTAATGACCAAATATACAACAAAATATATTACTGTATGATCACCCGAGAAAACTAATTAATGACTAAAGAAATCTGACCAAAATGTTGGTCATGTTATAAGATACTGTAAATTAGCTACTATAGTCACATATATGAAAATTTTAGTCATTGTTTGAAACCAATTAATGACCAAAGAAATATGACTAAATTTTTGTCCTGAAATAAGATATTATATATTAGCTACTACTAGTCGTATATATTCAAAATTTAGTCATCATTTGTAATCAAATTTTTTCATTCGCAGTAGTCATTTATATTTTTTTGGTAGTTTAATATTCATTATATAAATGAATAATTTAATAGTTTATATTCATTTCATTTACTTTCGTTAATAATAATTATAAATGACTAAGTTAGTTGTATATTCATTTTATTTGTGTTCATCATCAATTAATATAAACTAAATTAGTAATTTTAGATTTATTTTGTGTGTTCATTATTAATCAATATAAATTAATTAGTATGATTTTTCTAGAAAATTAAAAAAATGTCATACAATGTCCATGTTCATCTAATATGAAAATGCAAAGTTACATATTTTAATAATAATACTAAACAATATTAGGTGAAACTATAAATAATTTCAACCACGTAAATTATATTATATGAAATGTCAAGTATTACAATACGAGTTTCTAACTTAATATTGGTCAGACTACAATTTATATATGAAATACTGTTTCATCCCTTCAAAAAATTATCATTATGTTGTTAATGCATTGCAGGTAAATTCACCAACTCTGAATACTTGACCATGAGTCTCTATGTGTGTATCTCATATGGGATATCGGCTCCAAAGGTATAACTAGACTGATTCTCTTCTCTATCTCTATCTCTCTTTTTGCATTTTTCGCTCTAGTGTTATTGTTCTCTCCTTTATTCAATTCTTGCTTCTTACAATGAATACCGAGTTCCTTTTCTGAAAATAAAAGATTCAATGTAGATTGTAAGACATGAGAGACGATGAACACTATACTATAAACTAAATTGGACTATAAAGGATTTATACAACAAAATAAAAAATGCATTAAACTCCAAACTTCACAATCTATGAATCCATTAAACTCCCTATATGGCATGAGAAAGAAAGTAAATTAGATGAGGTTAAAATTTAAGGCACTACCTCTATTAAAATCATGACCGAAAGAGGGTTATAGTGGATATGTGATCATTTTTCATAACCTCTAAACGTTTAGATAAGATTATTACATTCTTAACTTGACAATAGTTGAAAAAACACAAATCCTATATTTTTTTGGAATCAAGAATGTGTTTCAAACCTAATATAAATTATCATGATCGATATGTTATAATAAATTAAGAATAAACCAACAATTCATGGCCATATAAAAAGTTATATTTTGATACACATCAACACGTGTTGAGCCAAAAAGATTAGTCTATTTTAAGCTTGTGTCTAAATTGTAGCTCGACCACTCTCTCCAAAGAGTTCTTGCAAGAAAGTACAATAAACATGAAATTTCCTACAGCAAAAAAACCTATCATTAACAAACCCATGGTTTCCTTGGGTCTGTAGAGTCAAAAGATATAATTTCATATTTCTACATGTCACACTCTCAATGAAACCCAATCTCTTTCTTTCTTTATCCTAGAAACCAAGACTACTTTAGTGGCAATCAACATGGATACTAGAATGAGACTTGCTAGACATGCACATATTTTTTCCTGAAATTGTTCATAACATTTCTCCACTAGGATTGGGGCCTCCATTGGACCTTCATAGCAAACACCAGTACATATCCCCGACTTAAAAAGCTTTACAAAGACCACAAATTCTCCAAATGGTGCTTGATCAATACCTATATATTCTAGTCTTGGAGTCAATGTTAGACCTTATGAAGAAAATATGAAATCTAAGGCTTCAAAAAGAAATTTCCCATGTTGGTTCATGCAATCCACACAACTCTTAAACAACAATTTTGAGTCAGACATAATAGTTCTATTCAAATTTTTTTATTTATATTCCTCTGAAATGACAAAAATAAAACCCTAAAACAACAACATTATGAATTCCAACCATCCTACAAAGTCTTTTAAGGCTAGGCAAGGACGAACAAGTAATATTAGACCTTGCAGATTTTACAAAATTTAAGGTATTATTAGATCTTCCAATAGTTCTTTTATGTAGGAGAGAGTCAAAGAGATATTTATATGCCAAGAAATATCCATTAATAAAAGAATACCTCAATGCTTGAGAATTCATTTATGATTCTTAGATATCAATTTAGAAAAAATCTTATTGTAGTTATGAACATATTACTTTAACTTTTCCCAACATGAAAAAACACTATTTTATATATTCTATTGATGGGTAAGGTTGAATTGTACTTTATTTTCTAAACTCAATTGGGCATTCAATTGATATTAATTTTAGTTTTAGGAACAAACTCATACAATTTTAAGAATTCGCTGGAGTTAGGACCATTCCAATAATTGACATAGGATATGACAGATAAATAAAAAACCAAGTGAATGGTCGAGAATAGCTACTTTGTGCATCTAACATAATAATGCAAAATAAATTTTGAAATGTGATCTTATTGATGTTATACTTGTCAATGCTAATCTCCAAATTTCTCGCGGATATTTTTATGTTTTTACATCATGTTCATAAAATGCCTCCCACAATTGAACAAATGCCTACATATTTAGTGAGCTAAGAGTGAACTATCAATGGATTATGAAGCACAAAAGAAAAACCTTAGTCATATGCAAATTCATTATGACATAGTAGTCATAATCCACTACTATGAAAAATGAGTTGTTTTTCTTTTCCAAAAACTATCATCAATCTAAGGTCTTAGATGGTTAATATGATGATTAAATTTACCTCAAACAGTTTCCATACTACCACCTAATCAAGGTTTTCAGATAGTAGTAACTAGTTAAATTAAATTTATTCTTCAATACACTATTTTCAAAGACAAAACGAGAGGAAATTTTTTAAGACTTGTTATCTCTACAAAATGGCTACAAGAAATTAGCCAAAGATCACTTGCTAATTACTATTCCATTTGAAATGGTGCCTTTGTAGTCACAAGGGTTTTCCTTAGTGATAGTATGTTCTCAACAAGTTAATAAAAATGTGTAAAAACACAAAGTGATCAACACATGAAATATATTTCATCGAGATACATGCAAGGAATCAAGGGCATAGGAAAAATAAGTCAAATAATATGAGGGAAATTCAATTTCATTAGTGAACTACAACTACGAATGATGAAAAGGAAACCAAAATGCACCTTAAATGAATGTAGAATCAAAATAAGGCGTTACAACCACCCACATCACTGTAAAAAATCACATTTATTCAACAACAAGATTGGAAGAGCTATAAAGACATGGAATAATCAAACCTTATCTGTATATTAATCAATATTGTTTCACCATAGTGATTAATACAACATTTTTTTCATAACTAACAGTGCATGTAGTGAGGGAAACAATGAAAATGGCTGGAAAATGATGAAAAACAATTATGGGCACCTAGAGCACTATAACAAGACAAAACTATTCAACCACGAGACTCAAAGATGTATAAATATTGTTGTCATCTCACTATTTTGACCTCAGTATGGTGGAAACCATTCTTATTATTAGTTCCTTAACTCAAACACTATTTTTTTGATGGATGGTACACCTGTTATATAGGATGAAAATACATTGCTACAACACTTTATCACTAAAGGTTTTTGTTGCTCACTGATAATTATGTACATAAGCTGCTAATTAAAATCCATTACAACACTTCTCCTCTCACTAGTTCAGGAATACACCCAAGTATATACAATAACATGCTCTAATGGACCTACACATAGCTATTGATTGGACTCCATGGAAATCACATCCAGAAGATGCCAATAAACCAAGTTGATTGTTTGAGGTTAGAAAATTTGCATGCATTTTTCAAATCCTAGTTTCACTCTTTGAATTCATGCTACCAAGAATAAAATAGCCCATTGACCTCCCTTGGATGATTGTGCCTCATTCAAACTTTCAACCAAAATTTTAAATATAAATAAGGCTGACCTAAGTTTTTTAAAGATAGTACAAGTCAAACTTGGGTTTTAGTTAGCCAAAGATAGCAAGTCAATTTACAGTTTTAGTTGGCCAAAATCGGTAAAATATCAACTATTAGAAAATTTAGAACTCAAACCATGAGAAAATTATATATATTAAGTTGGAAAAACATACCAAACTACCAAATATACCAAAGGAAGTCAAATTAGGTTTTGGAGGTTGACATGCTTACAATGCCTCAAGTGACAACCTTCTCAATTGTTAACACACATCACACAAAGAACACCTCCACTTTCGCAATTACTACACACTAGAACCATGAGACTAGAACCCATAACTACCACAACGACAAATTCTAAATATAACCACGTCAGAAATAGCATCATGAATCCTAAAAGATAGGAAAGATTAAAAATGAAGGTAACTCCTACCTTTCTATGAGACTGCTACCAACTAGAGCATACCTAGAAATAGAAACATCTTGGATGTTGATAAAAATAGCCTCGTTGAACTCAATGCAACAAGCCCAAATATATGCTCAGCATCAGCATGCAAGCACTAAAATTAGAACTACTAATAGCCTAAAAATAGTGTTTTCATGAAAATTTTGGCATGTCCCAGAAAAATATCATTCGAAATCTGAGCTCCCAAAGACCAATGATACATGTTCAACTATCACAAGCAGCCCTTGGAACTTTGGCTACCAGAAAACAAGTAAACTACTAGTAATAGCATTTTCATCAAAATTTGGTGAACATGCCTCTGAAATGAACTCTGACCACCATGAAAAATGATGCACCTATCACTGAAAACCTGCCTGATGAAAATGAAATGGATCTTAACCCTCCAATTGCACAGGCTTATCTGGGGCTTAACAAAAGCTAGTCATTTCCCTTCTTTTCAAGCATCTAAATACAATATGACACCCTTCAACTTAGGGTAAGGATTGGTATAGTTCATTTAACTTGATCAAATATATAAAGAAAACAAATCTCCATGTTGAATGCAAAACAAAAAGGAATGGGATAAGTGTGGAAATGCCTATATGTTGATTAATAGATACCAACATAGATAAATGGTATTGATATAGGTCGGTGTGTATGTGCATTTCTTTTTTCCAAATGTAATACAACAAACATGTAATTTATTTTAGTGATTTATTTTCTTCTTTTTCTTCTCATGTACATAGTCAAACATTATATAACATCTCCCCCTGTATTAGGTGGCAAAGCACCTATCAGTGCAACAAGTACTACAAAAATTGGACTCAAACCCATGAAAATTTGAGTTTTAAACAAATTTCCAAGTCAACGAGTTTTTCCTACTCGTGTGAGACAAATATTCCCATTGATAGTTTAACTTGATCAACATGAGTTTCATTAGCAAGTAAGAGTATGACTTGGTTGACTAAGTCAAACTCCACGTAACCAAGTTAAACTTGCTTGACAACCTACATAAACCCTTCATTATCCCAAATTTGGTCACTGTTTGGTCATTTTTATCTCTATTGGGAAATTTTATACTGTGAAAATTCAACTAACCAAAAAAAAGGGGACTAAGATCAAAATATTCTCAAGAAATTTTATTTTTATTAAAATATTTGTATATCTTTATTTTTTGCACTTTCCTTGTTTTTCCTGATTTTTTACCAAACTGAGTCAAATTGAATTATTCTGCAGCACTAAGTTTTTCCCAATTCCAAGTCTAGTAACTTTATGGATACATCATAAATATGATAGTGAATTCAGAAAGTTATGTAGTTTTTTCCTGCATGTAAATGAACTAGGGTAGCATTGTTCACAAATACACTAGTTTTGGCAAGAATAAAGGCACCATTTGGACAAAAGGTAGACAAAACCCACTACAGATTCATTTTATTTTCATTCATCTAGAACTTGTAATATGCTCAATAATATGCATATATGAATGCAAACTTCATTTTCTTAGGACTACATACAACAATTTAGATAAACTCTATCCTACATACCAGTCTACGAGGAAAATTTCAACTCCAAGCTCCTCATCCCAAAGGAAAATTTATTTGTAGTCAAAAAATACATCTCGATGCAGGAAACAATTTTCAAACCACCTACATGAGAAATAATCTATTGACTTAACATGAAATATTTTGTAGTATGTTAAGTCTCATATGCCACAACCAACTCTCATCAATCTTTGATAAGAAACACCTCTCCATTTTCTCTTTCAGAAAATAAACATTATTGTATGTTCTCACTACTTCAGCTAATTTTTCACATGTGCCTGTCACATGATAGCCTTGATCAAACATCTAAGTCACACTAAGCATATTTTGCTTCAGTTCAGCACCAAATAAAACATTCTTTGTTTTTCCCTTTGACATATTAAAAAATCATTATCCAACTATATTACCAGGTACATTATTGCCAAAGGTTACAATACCCATTGCAACTAGTTTCCATGTCAAGAACTTGCTTGTGTCTCCTGGCATGTGCCTGGAAAAACCATTGTCCACATACCATTGACTCCCTTCATTCTAAGCATACAAAACAATAGCACATTCCTTTGTTCTCTCATTTTCCTTCCAAACATTGGGCTCTTATTTAATTTTCTCAATAATTTGTTTAGGCCTCTTATCCTTAAGTCTTCAATCAACAATTATATGCCCAATATTTTGACACTTAAAACATTTCTCTGGATAGTTCAAGGAAGGAAAATAATTGTTGTACCTAGGTATGATATTGCTCTGTCTGATTTGTTGATTTCTTATTCTTGATCTGATTTTCCTGTAGCATAAATTCACTCTACAATTTTCTGCTTTGTGGCCATAATTAGTGCAGGTGAAACAATATCCTAGAAAAATATCAACATAGCTAGAAAAATGTCCTCTACGCTAGGTTGATTTCTAGGTATTTTTATTTTCCTGTCTAGTTTTGTTATTTTGTTGTTGTTGTTAATTCCTTAACTGGTTTTTGGGTCTCATACCCTCCTTTTGCTATTGTGTAGTTTCTTATTTAGTTGCAAGTACAAATGTAATTGGTTTCTTACCCTTTGTTTATGTTTTTGCACTGGATTGAGCCTCAAATCCAAGACCAGATCGATCTTTGGAGACTTGTTGTGCTTCCAATATTTCATTTAAATTATCAATCCCTTTTTCCAAATTTATGATTGAACCTTAGTTGCATTTTTTCCTTTTTTAACTCTTTTCTCAACAAAATATTTTTTTCTTCTAGCCTTTCACAAGCTTGATTCTTCTCAGACAACTGTTGATTTAAGGAATCTTGATTTTTCTTACTTCATTCAATTTGCAAGAGCAATGGTTCAAAAACTTCATATTTTTCTTTGATCAATGAATTCTTCTGAGAATTATTTTCTTTCTCAGCCTTTATATTTCTTCAAGTGCACTTACCAACTCTCCTTATAGATCCACTTTAGCATCTTTTGCCTCATCATCACAAGAATTGATAACTTCAACTTACAAATTGTTTATGGCCATAAGCATGAATTATTTTGGACTTTCATAATCTTTGTCCTCATGTAAGGATTGGCTAGTTTCACTTGCAGATGAGCTTCATTCTTGAACATAGAGACCCCTCCCTTTTTCCTTATTCCTATCTTTTTGTACTTTCCTGAATTTTTCTCTTGTATCATAAACTTTCTTCTTTTCAGGAAACTTTGATGCATAGTGACCAACTTTGCCATAATTAAAACACTTAAAAGGTATCTTACCTTCATACTTGTCTAAGCCTCTCTTAAGATTCCTTGCAAACTTGGCTTCTTCTTCATCATATTCAAAACATGAATCATCATGATCTTCCTTGGGATTCTTATCTTCTTTGAAGGTTGATTCTTTTGCTGCAGGCTTGCCATTAGAAATTCTCATCTCATAAGTAGTAAGGATGTCAAGTAATTGGTCTAGAGTGGGAGGGTTCAGATTGGTAATTTCTTCAATGGCCAAAACCTTTGGATTAAATCTATTGGGAATAGATCTCAACACCTTGTGAACTACTACAACTTCATCTAACTTCTCATCAAGGCCTATTATAGTGTTCATAGCCTCATCAAATCTTAAAAAACATTTTGCAATATCTTCATTATCATCCAGCCTTAAAGACTTCAATTTCATTCTAAAACCTTGAAGTTTAGCTTTATTTACCTTATTTTCACCTTCATAGCAACTACTCATATTGTCCCACATAACTTTGGCATATGTATAGTCCATCATTTTGACAAGTTTTGATTTAGGTAGGCTAGCAAGTAGGGAATTCATGGTTTTAACATTACATGCCAACTCCATCTTCTGATATTCAGCAATCACTACTATATGCTTTTGATATTCATCTTCCATAGCATCCCATACATCATCTATAAGTGACTAACTGTAGATCTTCATCCTTACTTTCCAAAATACATAATTTGTTCCATTGAACATAGGTTCCCTCTTAGTAAATCATCCTTCATGTTTTTCGATGGTCTTTGATCTTTCTTCCAAATATTAAAGTGATATGATGTAACCAGGCTATGATACCAATTTTTAGAAAACAGGACAATACTAGGGGGGTGTGGGGAAGCTGAATTAGTATTGTAGGAATTTTCACAATTAAAAAACTTTGTTTCACCTACGAAATAATATTAGGACACCATAAATAACTTAAAAAATTCATCCATATGAGCAGGACATGAACCAAATTGACCAACATAAATAACACACAAAGATTCATCAAACTTTACTTCAATTCCTTCACAACGAAAGCTACAACTTGTTGCTACAAATTTCTCTGGCTACAGATAGAAAGAAGCTACAACTCCTTGATTTATTAGATAGAAATGAATAGATATACAACCCCAAATATTTACTGGCACCTACTAGAAGGAGTTACAACCCTGATGTGTAAGATACAACTTGTCTGGCCTCAATGATTCATTTTTCATCTATTTTCAAACTAGAACCATGAATGCCAACTCAAAGATAAATTAATTTGTACCTTCACACATTCACCAAAAGGTCTTCAACAATATCTAATTACTGAGAAAACCACCATCACACTGCTAGCATCAATCCACCTTGATTCACCTCAAATTCTTGCACAAAGTGTTACAATATTCCTCAATCAATTCTACTTATAAAGAATTTGGCTTGATATTTTTTGCTTTTGTGCCTTTTAGTTAACTTCACTTGAATCCTTACATGAGTCTCAAATATTTTCCTTTTTCCTATTTATTTATTTTTTCTCAATATTCTCATGAATTTATCAACCTCTTCTATGCTATTCCAAGCTCATTCTCTGAGTTAAACTGTCAATTTTTTCTATTATAGAACTGGTTACAGAATTTAGCTTAGATTTTCTATTTTTGATGAATCTCTAAACTTAGTGTTTCTGTTGAAACTACCTCTTTAATCTACTGAAACTACCTATTTTATTCCACATTTAAGGCACTATGGTATGCTTCCTCTATGGTTTTTGGAGAAAGAATACTTATATCATCTAATATCTCCATCCTTAGGCCATTCATAAACCTTGCTGTCTTTTCTGGGGTGTCTTCAATGTAACCAACTCTCAGATTCACCTGATAAAATTCTTTGGTATATTCTTTCACCTTCATTCCTCTCTGCTTCAAATTCTGCACCTGCCAATACAGAGCAATCTGGTAATCTTTGGGAAAAAACTTGCCCTTCATCTTAGTGACCATTCTGGTCCACTTTTTAATAGGTAACTTATTTGATCTTCTCCTCTCTGCTTGGACACTGTCCCACCATAAGGCCGCATGTCCTTTTAACTTGGTGGTAGCGAATTTAACTTTCTTATCTTCACTAATCTCCTCACATTCAAAGTACTTGTCTAACTCACTAATCCAATCCAACAGCACATCTGTGGACAAACTACCATCATAGTTTCAAAACTCAGGCATTGGCATACTACTAGCCAATAAAATTGACCTTAACAATTTGATTTCAGGTCCTTCCTGTCCATCTGTCGTAACTGCAGCTTCTTCATCACTATCATCTCCTCCTTCTGAATCCCTTCTCCTTCTTGCTTCTATTGCTGCCAAACGGGCATTTAGGATCCTGTTAGCCTCATATACCAATAGGGTTTCATATTTCATGATTGACAGTGGAAATGCTAAAAATGATCATCTTTGATGAAACAAAGGTTCCATTTTTGATGAACCAGCAAAAAGTTAAAAAATGTAAAGAGGGTATGCCTTAAAAGAATAATCAAAGGGCAAGAAAATGATTTGGTCAAAAGAAAAAAGAATTGAAATGAACCCCAAAGAAAGACCAGGAAAGTGGCCAATCAAAATGCCACTGCTATCTTGATGTATGGCTCAACAATTCAAGCTAGGCCATGCCATGTTTTAAATTGCTTGTTTTAGAGTAGGTAATGAGTACCTGTTCAAACAGTTTAAGCTTGACAGATGACTAGCTGGATAGAGAAAGAAAGGAGCCCACTAGCTTAATCTGGGCCCTTAGAAGATATAAGGATAGATTTAGATAGGAGGGCAGCAAAAAGAAAAGAGCACATGAGGGTTTGCAAGTCTAAGTGCACCCTCCCTGAAGAAACAAAAAATGCTAGGTTCTAAGATGGGTAGGTAGTGGGGTTGCAGAAGCATGTCTCCTCTCATATTGCTGGCCTAGCAAAGGAAACCCATGGTGGCCAGAGCAGATTCTCTTATTCAACATTTTTGGTGCTATCAAAGTGAAGCATGTCTAATCTCCCAAACATTCCCTATCAAACTCCTTACTAACACCCAAATATCACTTTGTTATAGAGTAGAACTACATTTCTTATGCAAAAATCTTTTCTTTTTGATCTACTCTCAAAACTAAGTTTGTTCCCTAAAAACTTAGTGTCTACTACCTCTCATCTATATTTCCTTCCCATATTAACTACTAACCATATTATTACTTAATTCCCTATGTTCCCCCTTTCCCTATTATTATATCACCATTGTATATAAAAAACCCCAAAATATATATTCCCCATTCCCTAGGCAATATAGCCTTATAGCTTCAAAAGGTCGTGCGCAAAGAAAATAGAGCGCATTAAGGCAGATAAGCGCTAAAACACATCTCGGGATTAAATCAAGATTTTCTTGGTTTAACAGCCCTAATAGCGCATTTATTCCAAGAAATAGAAAACCCGTTGTGTCTGCAAAACAATATAAAACCCAAAATCCGCCTATTCCTAAAGTTCCGCCCTGGCGCGCATTCCCAGAAATATTGATTTTTATATGTCTCGGGCCCCGCTTTATAGTACGATCAGATCTGCGCCCCGTCGACCGTCGGATCCGAGCCCTCCTATCCGATGGCCCACAGCAATAACGGACCACCTCCGATGCCCGAACGATAGCGCCCGAAATCTGTCAGAGGGTGACGTCAGGGCTCGGACGCATGTCGTTCCCAAGTTGTATCGGACGGCCTCCTGCCAAAACCACTCCTGTACTATAAGCGGTCTGAAATTACCACTTACCGCCCTTGTATCTCTACCATATGTCACCTCCACGTCACCTTTACGTCACTGCCGCCTCAGCATTATGTTGCCGCCCCATCTGCCATCGCTCCGAGCTGTCCGCCATGTCACCTACCCACGTGGGGTCGCTCACCAGCCGCCACGTCATTGTTCCGTACCTAGCCCCACCCATGACATCATGCTAACGTCATCCGACAAAAAGGCGCCAAAAGCCAAATTTTCCCTATTTTGCCCAAAAAACTCATTTTTCGCGTTATTTGCAATATTTCTCACTGTACATCTGCATGAACTGCTACATCGTTTACCTACAAACTTTGAAGACTGCTCCCGTGCTGCCGGCACCCTGAATTCACCTACTTTCCCACCATTGTCCGATTATACCAGGTATTTATCAGTTTTCCCCCTCCGCGCCTGGTTTTTGCGTAATTCACCAAACAAAATAAGAAAAAAGGAAAAACAGTAATTTCCAGAAATCCTCACGAACCAGTGGTCCTTTCCACACTGTAAGCCCAAGTTCACTCACAGAAGGCCCCACATTGTGCCGAATTACCACAATTTCATAGTTTCTTTGCGCATTCGCAAATCTGAACCTCTACTAGATAAATCCACCAGGAAAGCAACTCTCAAATCCCAACATTTGCTTATTGAATCTATCCTAGGAGCATTTTGACTCATTTTCACCCCAATTTGCCTCTTCTCCTCAGCAAATTGCCCTGCTCATTCAAAATCCACTGCTCTGCATTGCTGTGCCCAAGAAAAAATTCTCAAATATAATTCCAAATTCAGTTGACCATGGAGACTCCAGTGGCATTGAACATTGCCCCATTAAATGCCCCACACAAGAACCTGGAGTGGTTAGCCCTTGCTGACAGAGACTTTCAGATGAGAGAAACTGTAGAGAGGAGTAACACATATCACATAGAAACAGTTTGTGAGTTGAGAAAGAAGCACAGAGATGGTACAGAACTCCTGGGAATCTGGAAATCCAATTTGCCAATTTACTATCTTCCTCAGGTCAATGTGTTCCCTGACTTGATCCACCAATGCTGCACAAACTATGACCCCAATCAAAGAGCTGTTCTGAGTCCTTCAAGCTCTGTTTTGTTCCATATTACTCCTGAAGCCATAAAGCAAATGCTACAGTTCAAACCTACAAGGCCACTGGTTCCTCTTTCAATGCAGCTTTTGCTAGAGCACGGTGCCAAGCTCTCCAACTCACAAATCACAAGAATTGGTCAATTATTCATACGCCCAGAGTACCAGCCTCTACAGCCTCCCCCTTATCTGCATGACTGGTAGGGAGACTGCTGGTGGACATTATATCTTCCATCCTAGGGTTCAAGACCATTGAGTTTGTAGATGAGACAACACTGGTGATACTATCCATTTTTACCCCAGGACAGCCCCCTGCTATCCAGTATGACTATGCCTCATTTATAGCCAGCAAAATTCATGAACAGTTTATGAATTTGGAGAGAGAGAGGGTATTCAAGTACACCTCCTACATATATCATCTGCTTTTACACAATCAGCCTGACAGCTTCCCTGTTTCCCTCAAGAAATTGGATGCAAAGGGAGACAGAAGATCTGTAATATTCTGGACATCAGTATGTCATCACATTCATTATTCACCATACAACTACTGTGAATTTATTGACCTATTCATCCATCCAGCCTTGTCACTGCTGCAGAGTTCCCCTCCTCCTAGACTCACTGATGATATGCAGAAAATCCTTCAGCTGTCCAAGAACTATAGCATAGGGGATTGGTACTTTTACCAAGACCATACAGTGATCAGGATATATGGTTGTGAGTTAGCACCATACAGGATACCAAAGTATGTCCCCATGAGACTCTTTGCTCTAGAGTACTTCAGACAGTTCGGCAATGCAGATATGATCCACTTCCATAGCAAAAACAAGAAGGCACAGCTGAAAATCAAGCATCAATTGGGTCCATTCATCTTTAATAAGAGAGAAGAAGCTTGGGATGAGGCAGACCAAATGCTAAAATCCCTCCAGCTCAAGACAAGCTTCTATTGGGCACCCTATGACCCTAACCACTTCATAAGCCTCAGAAGAATCAAGCATAGGCTTGCCACATATGATCACATTAGCATTCCAGATGTTGAAAAATATGCTAATCAAATAGATTGGAAAAAAGGCACATTAGTGGAAGATTATACTGAAGAAGAAATAACAGAGAGAGCTATTAAAACTTTAGAAAAGGCAGTTGACTTGGAATATTTTGGACAGGTTTGGTCTTCAAGCATTCAGCATCGTGGAGAAGCTACCTCTTCGTCCACCGTTCCTCAGCAACTTGCCAAAACAGCTAATCCAGCAGCAGACATGACTAAAGGTAAAACAGTGCAGCAAGAAGAAACACCTCCAAATGCAGAGCAGTAGGTGGAACAGCAGGAAAGCAGAGCCAAACAACCTGCCCACACAAAACAGCAAACACATGAACAAATTCCTCCAAGGCAGGAGGTAACAGTTGACTCCTCTGTATTACAAACACCTGTTAATGAGGACAAGACAAGGAAGAGGGATAGGCAAGAGGACACTCCTCTCACTACCTCTATGGACCAGCAAGGAGAAAAGAGACAAAGGTTAAACCCTTTTTCTGAGGAGGAATTGCCAGAGAGGCCAATTGACAACATGCCCCCTCCTAGTATCGAAACATCAACCAGTTCTTTGCAACAAGGGTAGGACATTCCACATGGGACAGAGGTCAGCTCTTCTAGGCAGAAATCAAAGGCAGACTCCAGCATCAAGCAGCAGTTTATTGACATAAAGAAAAGGAATGAGCCCCTCAAGCACCAAATCTACAACCATCTCCTAAAAATGGCGCCAACAAATCAGCAGAGATTAATGTCTGCCTATGACATTCAAGAGCAAAAAATGACTCTTAGTCATTTCAGGCCTACCATGCAGCAACCTCAAACAGCTGCAGATTACATCAGAACTAATCTGGAAATTTTTGCCAGAGATATCCACCCCTTGGATCAAATTGAGCTACACAGACAAACAGGGGAAATGATATATTCTACATTAGCTGATAAGACCCTGTTGGCACACCAACTACAAAATTCTCTACACAACACTGCAGCTCAACTGGAATTGGAGAAAGCATCATCTCAGGCCAAGGACAACAGAATCAAGTCCTTGGAAGAGATCATCATAGAGTTGGGTCATGATCCAAAGGACCCTAAGGGTGTGCAAGCATTATTGAAAAAAAGGGATGAAGACATAGCAGCTATGAGAAAGCATATCAAGCTGCCAGCTGGTCTTCACCCTCAAACTGGAGAGGTAGCAGAGCAGAGGAAGGATCAGGATGTAGTTACCCTACTCCTAAGTTTATACAAGAGGTTAATGGAAACAGAGAGTGCACTAAAGGTGGCACTAAAATCAAGACAAGGTGAGGCACCAATGCAGCCAACAAAGATATCTACATCCACTGAAGGTGTGTCACTTTATACTACTACAACAGCTCCTCCCACAGGACAGGCATCAGAGGTTGGTCCTTCAACATCAGCACCAGCAACAGCACCAGACCAGGGGCCCAACCTGAGTATGCAGAACATGATGAAGGAGCTGGAAGCTTTAGAAGCGCAAATGGCTGAGCTGCAAGAAACCAAGGATAAGTTGGCTGCCATTGAGGAGAAATATGATAAATCCAAACAAAGTGTAGCTGAAAAAACAAGAGAGGTAAGAGCTCTTGACAAGAGAATAAAGGAATTGGAAAAGGAACTCTCTCTTGATAAAATTGTGGTTGAAATTAAGAAGATCATGTGGACCAACATTGGTCAATCTATTACAGACCAGTGGCAATACATAGAAACTATCCATGAGCATATGGATCTAATAGGCAGGGCCCAAAAAGAAAGTCAGAGAGCAAGAGCATCTCTTGGAAATATGCCTGAAATAGCCAATAGGATGATCAATGTCCTGAACAACCGCACTGGCCCTCAGTTGGCAGCAATGGGTATCACTAACAGAACTGATACCATCTTACTAGTGAAGAGAGTGCTCACTCTGAGAAATCATGTGCAAACATTGGACATAAGGTGTCAGGAGATGCAGACAGAAGTGAACAGATTCATTGAGAAGGTTACAGCATTGCATAACAGAGGCCTTCCCAGCTTAGTAACCAGTGCAGGAAGGTTACTATCTCATGAAAACTATGCCAAGAGGGTAGACACATATGCCACAAATCAAATCACTGCAGCAGCAAGTACCTCAGAGGGAACAGGGCCCCCATCTGGGCAGGATCTCTATGACAAACTAGAGAATTTGTTTTTTATTATGAATGAGATCAGACATCTTTTTGAAGTGCCTCCAAACTACTACAAATATACTGAGGCAGATGAAACTCTAGGCATAATATTAAGGCACCAATTGCCTACTCAGGAATGGTGGACAGGCATGATACAAACACTGCTGTAAAAAACAGATTATTCACCATATTTTTGTATTTTTATCACAAAATCAGCGATTTCAGAAAGTTAATATGTGTTTGCTATGACTGGGAAAGCAATTGAAAAGGCCAACTCAACAATCCAGCTTGACCAGCAAAAGCAGATGACTACAGATGCAGATGACGGGGCTGAGATAGCACACCTCGACAGAGCAATAAAGAGCGTATCACTCAGAATCAATACGAAGTACCCAACCGACCCAGTTGCCTCCAAAAGTCAAAGAATTTCTGACAGAGCTAAAAAAGGCATTCATTGCCCAGTTAAAATAGCAATAACTATTGTCTCTGATATTTTTTGAAAGTTGGTAAACGTAGTTATTGAGCAAATGACTCAGCGTTAAGATATTTTGTAAAACGATTGTATATATATCCCCACGCGTGAACTTGCTGGGGTTGTTGATTTTTCTTCTGGAGAAGTTATGTTGTAATTTCAGACTTTTAATACAGGAAGCTAATGGAATTTCTGAAGTTCTGAGTTGTTTTGATGTGTTGTGGTGTGATTGCTTGCTGCTACAGGATTCCTACGATGTCTCATGTCACAATAAGTTTTCTGAACCATCTTGTTATGTATTTCATTCTTTCATAATTCACTCATGCTCTATATTTCATAGGTTAATAGCACAAAAAAAAAATAGTTCAGGATTTGTTCATTGAGCACCCTAAACTCAATCTATGTTGTTATAAATGTTTTCTTTAGAATTAGTCATGAATGTGTAATTCTTAGTTGCTCACCTTCATAGTAAATCTTTCATAGTAAATACTGTTCAGGAATTCTAATCTGCTCCTGAGTGATATTTCCTTTCCCCACATCACCAGCTTAGTGAAAGATTCTTAGTTGCCTCTCACTGGCTGAACATATTTCATATTCACAATTTGAAGTTTGTTTCATGATATATCTATATGGCCCTGCAGTTTCATCACTCTTACTCAATACCTTAAACAACACATAATCACAGACTCCATTGCCCAATGGACTGAACCTTCTGAAGATCTCATCTCAGCTGCTAGAAGACATCATTCAACCAAAACTTTAAACAAAATTCAGTACATCATAACTAGCCTAAAACATTATCAAAACAAAGCTAAATCCTAAAGAGAGAGCCCTCTCTGATTTCAAGTAGGCTAGGACCTGTGATCCAAAGATTGGTCTGTGGTTACCTCGGTCGTATTCCCTTAGGAGTCAAAGGGAACAACTTGAGTGATAACAGATCCTAATATCTTCTCTCAATCCTTCATATACTACCCTTCGAATAGCTCTGCCATGACCTCTTCTTCTGACTTCTATTTAAAAAAAAAAAAACAAAAATTAACTCTAACCTGCTCTGATACCAAAATTTGATGGGACCAACCCTGAAAACCTATGGCCTATAATTAATTGTTGATTTTATAGTTGATTGTTTTGTGGTTGGCTAACTTTATGGCACGATACAGGAGGTTATGTCATGAGGAAAACTGTCCTCCTCCTTGGGTTTGCTTCTCTCGCCTCTTCACCATCCCGCAGAAACCCTAACTCTGGCCATTCTATTGTTTCTCTGTTGTTCTGTTGCACTATCGAGGTCTTGGCTCTTGGTCTCTAGTTTTTGTTTCACGAGGGTTTTGTTTGCCTAGCTTTGGAAATGATTTCCCGTGAGGGTTTCTATCTCCACACGTTGGTGATGTTTCCTGTTCTGAGCATGAAGTTCTGGGTCTCGAACCCTTGGTCTCAGTCTCTGGTTTCCGTCTGTTCGGCCCTAGTTATGATTTTGGTTATGGGTCTTTGCTATACACTGGCTTCGATTATGTTGTTGGTTTCAAAGTGTTTGCTTCACTGTTTGACTGCTTGCTTGGCATTTTGTTGCAGGTCATGGTTGCAGGGTGGCTCGGCTCTCGGCTCTCATTCGACATTCAACCAGAGGTGAGTTCTCCTTCTTTTATTTGTGTTTCTACCTTGTTTTCTTCTGTGACTAACTATTCTTGCTCCTTATGAGCAATGGCAACTCTGTGACTGTGACCTTGGTCCGTGGCTTCCTTCCTCGTTCACACGGGCTTTGCTCCTTCGGTAAGTCTTTCCTTAAACCTTTGCCTTTGCTTTCATTTCTTTGTTTTTATGGCTCCATTTGCTGGCTCTAATGGTCCTGTTGGTTGGCCATGTAGGTATACGGCTAGGCTCTCCATTTTTTTGTCTCGTGCCCTGACACCTGCGCTTGTATCGGGTAGGGTCACTCCCTGTTTTACCTATGTCTGTCTGTCTGAAGCATTCTCTGTTGGTGGTCTTCTCTAGGTCTGTTGTTGAGGGTTTGGCTTTGACCTCACAGTGTCTTGGCCTATGTATTTATGCCTCTGGCTATTTAACTTATGAATTGTAATTATATCAATCCTATGGTGACCTCATGGTAGTATTTTAGCGTTGTTACTAGAGGAACTCTGTTTTCATGGCTTGTCTATATTTGGTGACTATATCTTAGACTGTAACTATTCGATATAGATATACATATACATTGATTTCTTTTTGTTAATTAGATAGAAAAGGAGAATGATATAAGTTCTGTTGGTACCGGTAACTATTTGCTTATTCCTTCGATGGTCATTTACTTGATTCTTCTGCAAGCTCACTCCATTGTTTTGCTAAACTTGTCCATGTGCTTTTCTTGGTCCTACATTAGTTATTCATTCTCTATCTTCGTTATAAAATGGTTAAATGATCTTTGTTAAGTTAGAAAGAAAATACTCAGGCTGCAATATATGGATTCAGACTTTCTTGTTTTTTTCAGAATGATTTCATGCGGGTTTCTATTCAATACTATGATGATAATTACAGTAGTTTTTTCCTCCTTTTTTTTGTAAAGATCATTGTACAGTTATTAAACTAACAGTAGTTACATTTAGTTATTCCTTGATAACTGTTCTTTCTTGACTGTATTCTAAAAGTAAATTTTTAAACAAAAACAAAAAATAAAAAGAACGTAAACAAAAACAAATAGTGGGCTGAGACAGCCTCAAACTTAACATAAGGTCCGAAATACCGTTAACTAGAAATTTAAATGAAAATTAAAAAAAACTAACTGAAACTCCTTCTATTTGCAAAGACAAACACTCCAGCCATGACCTCCCTTAACTAGATGCTCCTGGATCAGATTTTCACGTAGGTGATATCAACGGGAGATCTACATGACATTTTCAACCAATGTTAATAAATTTTATATATGCTAATTTTTGTTCATTTGTAGATGTGCAATGTGTTCCATCATGTTATTGAATTGGTTGCCCATTTTCTTTTATTGGTGGGATATTTTCTTGCTATTTTACAAATCTGTTATAGTCAAGATTATTGTAACTACAATAGAAATCCCCCTCCCTAAATTTTACTTGATTTACATCACACACAAGTCCTATGAAACTTACGAAACCTTTGAAAGATTATGATAATTATGCCGTAAGGTGTTTCCCTTTGAAATCAACTCCTAACTGCCACTTGGTACCATTTGCAACCATCCATCTTATCTCTTAGACGATTGAAATATTATTGATAGTTAGATGCGACTTTTGGTGAGTTAGGGTTTGACGATGACTTTTGTTTGGTTAGGGTTATATTAGTTGCTGCACTAATGTAAGTTAGTCGGTGATGAAGCTTCAGACAATTAAATATCCTGCCTAAAGCAAGAATTTCCTGGCATTCCTGCTTCTCTGCTTCATGAAATATCACTTCTTCATGAAATCTCACTTCTGAAATTGTTGTCAAATTGTTTATATGTTGCTCGATTAGTTTTTCCTGACCTCTGAATCTTGGCTTAGAAGGATTTGAATCCCAACTTCAGTGATTTCTGTCCATTGTTTCGAATCTTCAGGTACCATTAACCAAAATATCCAATTTTCAGCTTTCAACCTTGGGAAGGAGGGAGACAAGGATGACAATCTAAACTTGAAGCTCTTGAAAGACAACACATAATCAATGTGGCTGGCTGCCCTACTTTATACTTCAAGAGATCGCTTCAAGAGCTGGAAAGGGTCTAGCTATAAAAACATGGAATGGAATTTTCAGGTTGCTTTCTATGGAGCATGTGGTCAAGAATGGAAGACGGATTCTTTTCCTCATATTTGAGTACTTAGACAGAGACCTTAAGAAATTCACATACTTGTATCGAAACATTGTTAATGTTGTTCATTTACCACCAAAAATTATTTAGGTGTTTTTTTTCACTCAGTCAGTCTATGCTTTCAATGTTCATTGTCAATATTGCATTGTATTGGCAGTCTATCAATGACATGGATCTCACTGCTTCATGCCTTTTTTTGGTGCACAAAGCTCCATGTATCAATTATGCAAAGCAGTAGCTCATTTTCATATCCATTGAGTTATCCAGGGGGGATCCTTGAGATACATTCAAATTATAGTTTCAACATCCTTAAGGAATATATGTCATTACACCTTTCTCAGTGATTGTTTGCATTCTTTGCTCTGATTACACCTTTCCTAGTGATTGCTTGCATTCTTTGCTCTATTGTTTGACTTGTTGTTTTTAGTTTACTCATACTATATTGCAACAAACTTGTCTAGTAGGGTAATGGCTTAGCAATTGTATTTTTTCCCATATAAGAAGAATTGAAAAGCAGTTTATTCCATGGTGGTTTGTGGAATCTTGTTGAGGATCGGTCACTATCATCGACACTTTCCCCTCCAGATGCTTCATACCCATCGTTGGTAGACCTTTGGAGCTTGGGACCTTTAGTAATAATGCATGAAGGAGCTGTTGAAAGTGTTGATATGTATTTCTTGCTTGATATTGATTCCTTGAAATGTTGAAGATCAGGTGAAGCAATATTTCTTTCAGCTAATGATTGTATCAACCCACTAGTAGACATTACCAAGCTAGATCTAAATGCACTGTGTGCCTCTAACTTTAGAGGAGCCAATCCAATAATTCACTATGTACCTCTAACTACAGAGGAGCTAATCCAACAATGCACTGCATGCCTCTAACTATAGAGGAGCCAATCCAACATAGTACTTCATAATTGGCTGGTTGATATCCATAAGATCATTTTTTCCATTGAAATTTGACTTATTCATAGATTCATAAGACTTTAGTTGGCTTCAAAGATCTTGTAAAAGGGAAATTTTTAATGGAAGATTGTGTCCTACCACATTTGTAAATTCGTATCTTATTGTCAGCTAGATACTTTATTTTTTCTTAGATCTCTACTGCTACTTTCCAGACTATTCTTTGTCTCTATCACTATCAAACCTTCTTGTTTGGATATGGGACACAGAACTTTGGACTTATTTCTTTCTTGGGCAGCTACCCTTGAAACCTCTTCAGCATTCATACGAGCTAGGTCCCAAGGACATAGTTTCACTGGCCATATTTTCCTTTGTACCATTCATTAACCAGGTGTCGTATTTATACTTCCATTACCTCCCTTGATAGAAGACTTGATATTATCTGGTGGCTATACAACATTCTGCAAATCACCAAATGAGTTAAATATTTCTTGTAGTTTTCAGAAACATGTAAATGTATTTATGGAAGATAGTGATATTAACATTGATCTCACATTGAAAAGAATTAATTGAGCTTGGACAACTAAATTCTAAGACATAGATTTCATGTGAAATTTGAGGACTTTGGGTTCCTTCATCTATATTTTTTTCCTCTTGCTCCCTCATTTCTACAATATAATCATACGTAGTCACACTCTGACATTGTATTTTAGATCTATAGCTTAATGCAACTGAGTTGTATTGACATAATTTCTATAATGAAAATCAAGACTCTATTGGGTTATCTGTTGGCCAAATTCATGCCAATAAGGTGAAATACAAAACATGAGTTCATTTAACAATAAATCTCCTCTGTTTCATGTAGAATATTATTACGAATTTTTTTTTTGGTTTGAAGGTTAAAAGGACTTAGTTTGACCAACCTCTTGTTCCTTTGTACCATTCGTTCACTAGGTGTCCTATTTATACTTCCATTACCTCACTTGATAGAAGCCTTGATATTATCTGGTGGCAATACAACATTCTAAAATTCACAAAATGGGTTAATTATTTCCTATAGGACGTTTCAAGAGTCCAAGCCTTAAGTTTATCAATATTGAAAGCAGTGTTTACAATCCTATTATTGCGAACCCACTTCAATCCCTTTATGTTGGTTAGTCCATGACCAAGCAGAGCCAATATAAGAGACCTAGGTGTTCACTTCTCATAGTACCCGAACATGTTTGATAAAACTTCTTTTATTAGTTTTGGTTCTTGAATGTACAACCTTGAATGGATTCCATACCAGTAGAAAAAGGTCTCTCTTGAACACAAATAAATTATGAAATAATAATTAGACATCAATTTCAAACTGTTTAGCAGTCCCTGTGTCAACCTTAACACTATTACAAAACTCCAAACGACTAGCAGAAAGTATATGTTGTAGATTATAGTAGGCCAATAACTACTAGAGCAACATATGAAAGTAAAAGAAGTCTCCATCATATAGCTAGGGTACCCTTGAATATGTTAGTGGCAACTATCATGGGAAACTGCAATAATAACCCTATTTTTAGTGGTTGGAAAGTAGCTCTGCCCCTTTACCATGAAAGTGAGTGTTTTTTGTTCATTATGAGCCAGGTTCAAAGAAACCCACTGATTATTGAACAACTATATTTTTTCCAATGGGGAAAATATTATTTGAAGTTCTTATACCATGATAAATGTTTAGCATTTTCTTTACAACAGGTTTGTAAGAAATTTTAGGAAAGAGAAAGGTTTTGATGTGAAGTTTTGTGAAGAAAGAGGGTATTGATTTTCTGAAATTGAATATCCTTTGTTTTTCAATGCATTTAACTTTTACTATATAATGATTATGAAATATATCTAAAAAAATAGAAATGGATTACATCCTCTTTTAAGCAAGTTGTAGCCCATGAATTAAAACATCTTATGCTTATAAGGCTCCCAGTATTACTGTGACCAAATAAAAAAATTGATAGTCTAGTTATATGATTGGTCACCCAACAAGGAAACAACACATAAGGTCATCACCTTACAGAGCACAGAAAGACTCTGAATCCTGAATTTATATATCAGACTCTCAAGGGTACATGCACTCCCTTGAATATGTTATTGGTAGCTATCACGTGAAACTACAATAATAACCCTATTTTTAGTGGCTAGAAAGTAGATCTTCACCTTTACCACGAAACAGAGTGTTGTTTGTTCGTTATGAGCTAGGGTCAAAGAAACCCATTGATTATTGAACCACTAGATTATTTTCTATGTGAAAAATATTCTTTGAAGTTCTTATATCATGATAAATTTTTATCATGTTCTTTACAGTAGGTTTGTAAGTAGTTTTAGGAAAAGAGCAAGGTTTTGATGTGAAGCTTTGTGAAGAAAGAGGGTTTCGGTTTTCTGACATTGAAAATCCTCTGTTTGTCAATGCATTTAACTTTTATAGTCTAATGACTAAGAAATATATCCAACAAAGACAAATAGGGTTACATCCACTTTTAATCAAGTTTTATCCCATGAATTAAAACATCCTATGCTTATAAGGCTCCCGGTATTACTGTGACCAAAGAAGAAAACTAAAAAGAGGAGAATTTGAAATATTTCAGGTTTGTTCTTTGACATGACAAAATTTTGAACTGACAAGTTTGATTTCAGTTCTAAATCTTGATCTTCTTCCAATAGAAGTGCCTTCATATATCGAATTTTCCTATGTGATAAATTGTTGGGGATTAATAGTAGCTGGGACATCTTGTCCACCTGAATTTAGACAATTATTGTAAATTCAAAAGTGATGGAGAGAGGAAGTAATTCAAAATTGTTTGCAGATGATGATCACTTTCAAGAAAGTTTTAAGGCACCACGATATTTAGGACAACAATACAAAAAAATTATTGACATATCGTATTCAAATGATGTTTCTTGCAATGGTAAATTCAAGGGTTGTCTTGGTCAAAGTGGCAAACATATTTCATAAGGTGGCAATCTTGTAGTTCTGTGTTTTCAAGAAACAACTCTTTGCTAAAGAGACAATAAAGATTCTTTCTATGTTGTTAGCCAATCAATTTGGAATCTAGCGTTGGAAAGTTGATTTAGAAGGCCTTTACTTCAAACATTTGAAATCAAGGAAACTTCAAAGAGATTTTTTCCAAGCTTGTTGAAGGTTTTAGAGAAGAAACTATCATGTCTCTAGTCCAAAAGTTGAATGATCTCTAAAGCACAAGAACATTTCTTATTATGATTTATGCACTGAAACTAAAAGTCTATGTCCTGTGCACTGAGAGATGTTGATGATTTAATAGAGAAATATTATGATCCCTGCCCTATGCGATCTTTGAATATTGTCTCAAATAAGATAGACTATCATGCTACATAACATATTTTTTCCATTTTACAACACCTTGCAGGGCACAGAAAGACTCTAGATCTTGAATTTATATATCAGACTCCCAAGGGTACATGAACTCCCTTGAATATGTTAGTGGAAAATATCATGACAAACTAAAATAATAACCCTATTTTTTGTGGTTAGAAAGTAGCTCTGCCCCTTTACCATGAAAGACAGTGTTGTTTGTTCGTTATGAGCTAGGGTCGAAGAAACCCACTGATTATTGAACCATTGGATTCTTGTCAATGCACAAAATATTCTTTGAGGTTCTCATATCATAATAAACATTTATCAATTTCTTTATAGTAGTTTTGTAATCATTTTTAGGAAAGAGCAAGATTTTGATGTGAAGGTTTGTGAAGAAAGAGGGTAGCAATTTTTTGATATTGAAAATCCTCTATTTGTCAATGCATTTAACTTTTATTGTATAATGATTATGAAATATAACCAAAAATGAGAAATGAGTTAGATATTCTTTTAAGCAAGTTGAGGGTAAGGTTTTGATTTGTCTAGAGCTACATAGTGGTTCCACAAGAGCTCAAATGCAATTTCTTCATTGCTTGTATTTATTTTAAGAATTTAGCACCATGCTCTATTTGTGGTATTTTCTTATGGTAGTTTGCTTGTAGATAATGACACATGCAATAAAATAAAAGAAGAAATATGCTTGAAACAATCAAAAAATGCTTTGTTAGCCACTGAGGATCTGAATGTATTCGATAATTTGTAGGAAACAAAAGGAGGGGATCAGATCAATCCTTTTCAAGTTTGGTGGAATTAGAGATGAGTTGCTTGAATACCTAAAAATGAGGCTTGTCACAGGTCCAATTATGATAGTGAATTTGTAGAGGTCATTTTCGGTCTACCAAGTTTAGATATTGTTCGATAGATGGATTTCTAGTTCTTCCAAATCTCGTAGTTTTACAACAACAAAATTTCCATGCTTTGGTTGCTTTGCATGAATTGGAAACACAACTAAATACGAGTTTTGTTGATGGAATGGTGCCACAAAGTTCTATTATGTATGCTTCTTCATTCAGATACAAAATAATCGGTTGCTATAATGCAATTCTGTGAAGCCATGATAGGATGAAGAGAGAGAAACATGAGGTGTTAACCTTCTTCGGGTCTCTACGAGCCTTCAAAACCAAAACTTGATTGTTAACTCTATGGTGGATTATTGATTACTATGACAAAATTGATTTTTTTCAAAATTTGAAAATCAAACGCTGGCATTGTGGGAAACGGTCAACCAATTGGATATCAGTTCCAAGGAAGAAATATGATAGGTAGAATGGTCATGAAGAATTTATAGGGGTGAAGAAAGTACCATATATATCCAATTCTTCTTTTGTGTCTTGCATCATAGCAACGACCTTAAGTATTTCATGGTTTGACTTTACATAGCCTAGATTGGTGAAAAGAGTATTTATATAGATGAACAAGTGTCAATATATTAGGCGACTCACATTTTTTCATACTCACATCAAGCATAATTCACTATGGCTTCAAGAATCCTCCTTTGGCTATATTCATACAATCTACTGAATTAGAGAATATCCTCTGTTGTACTAAAACAAAACATAAAGGAAAAGGAAAACATGTCTCCTATACACTAATTCTCTAGTAAAATACAAACAAAATGAGGACAGTTATGTAGAAATGCTATTAGGGATCGGTTGACTTAGAGTTCAACTATACAGGAAAATTACAAAGAATACTAGAATTCCTTTTACATGGAAAGAAACACCATTTTTAAATCTTGAGTTTTAATGAGTTTGGATCATAATAATATTTGTAGTAAGACTTTTTTAAGCATTATGTTGTATTTAGATCACTGCCTTAACTGATATTCCATTCGTTCCAAAGACCATTGTCTATTGCCTGAATATTAACATTTCCATGAAGATCACTTATCAAAGCAAGCAATTCTTCATTACTTCCAAAGGAAACTAACATGAAACAAAAGATATACTTCAGCTTATAGGAAACTTTATGGATATGGTGAGGATTACCAAATTTTAGATGGGTCACAATGACCTCTAAGCCTTTCTCCACTGTTGAATGTTCTTTATAGCATGTTTGGAAGCAGTTTTAGGAAAGACAAAGGTTTTGATGTGAAGGTTTGTGAAGAAAAAGGGTACCGGTTTTCTGACATTGAAAATACTTTGTTTGTCAATGCATTTAACTTTTACTATTTAATGACTATGAAATATATCCAACAAAGAGAAATAGGGTTACATCCTATTTTAAGCAAGTTGTAGCCCATGAATTAAAACATCCTATGCTTATAAGGCTCTCGGTACTATTGTGACCAAAGAAGAAAACTGAAAAGAGGAGAATTTAGAATATTTCAAATTCATTCTTTGACATGAAAAAATTTTGAACTAGAAAATTTGATTTTGGTTTTGAATCTTGATCTTCATCCAATGGAAGTGCATTCATATATCAAATTTTCCTATGTGATAAATTGTTGGGGATTAAGAGTAGCTGAGACAACTTTTACACCTACATTTAGATGATTATTGTAAATTTAGAAGTGATGGATAGAGGTAGTAATTCAAATTTTTTTGCAAATTATGGCCACTTTCAAGAAAGGTTTAAGGCACCACAATATGCAAGACAACAATACAATTTTTTTTTGAAACATATCGTCTTCACGTGATGTTTCTTTCAATGGTCAATATAAGGGTTGTCATGGTCAAAGTGGCAAACATATTTCATAGCATGGGGTTCTTGTAGTTCTACCTTTTCAAGAAACAACAATTTGCTAAAGAGACAATAAAGATTCTTTCTACTCTATTAGCCAATCAATTTAGAATCTGGCATTGGAAAATTGATTTAGAAGAACTGTGCTTCAAAAATTTGAAATGAAGGAAATTTCAAAGAGATTTTTTCCAAGCTTGTTGAAGGTTTTAGAGAAGAAACTGTCATGTCTCTAGTCCAAAAGTTGAATGAATCTCTAAAGGAGGAGAACATTTCTTATTATGATTCATGCGCTGGACCTAAAATTATATGTAGCTTTCACTGGGAGATGTTGATGAATAAACAAAGAAATATTAGGATCCCTGACCTATGTGATCTTTGGATAGTGTCTCGAATAAGATAGACTATTATGCTACACAACATATTTTTTGTCATTTGTGGCCAGGTATCCCAAGAAGCTACAAGATTATAGTAATTTCCTAATTTTGAAACTAGTATTAGTTCTTTGTATATTTTTCTTCATGGGGATGATGATATTCCTTTGACAATAAAAATATTGATTAAAGAAATGAAAACCAAGCTTCATTACAATACATTGTAAAATGTGTTGACAAATAACACGTTGGGAGTTTCATAGGTTGTTGTCAGAAGTAACCATGGAAGACCTCAACATATTTTATTACAAGGAAGGGTAAGGTTTTGGTTTGTCTATAGTTGCATAGTGTTTCCACAAGAGCTTAGATGCAATTTCTTCATTGCTTGTATTTATTTTAAGTGAACACCATGCTCTATTTGTGGTATTTTATTATGGTAGTTTGCTTGAAGATAATGACACATGCAATAAAAAAATGAAGAAATATGCTTGAAACAAGCGAAACATGCTTTGGCAGCCACTAAGGATCCGAATGTATTAAAGAATTTGTAGGAAAAAAAGGGACCGATCAAATTAATCCTTTTCAAGTTTGGTGGAATTAGAGATGGGTTGTTTGAATACGTAAAAGTGAGCCTTGTCACACATCCAATTATGATAGTGAATTTCCAGAGGTCTTTTTCAGTCTACCAAGTGTAGATCTTGTCCAGTAGATGACTTTGTAGTTCTTCTAAAGCTCATAGTTTTACAAAAACAAAATTTTCATGCTTTGGTTGCTTTGGATGAATTGGCAACACAACTAAATACAAGTTTTCTTACTGGAATGGTGCCACAAGGTTCTATTATGTGTGCTTCTTCATTCAGATGCCAAAGAACCGGTTCCTACAATGCAATTCTATGAAGCCTGAATAGGATGAAGAGATAGAAACATGAAGTGTTAACATTATGCAAGTCTCTGCAAGCCTTCAAAACAGAAATTTGATGGTTAACTCTATGGTGGATTATTGATTACTATGACAACATTGAATTTTTTTCAAAATTTGAAAATCGGAGACTGGTATTGTGTAAAACGGTCAACCAATTGGATATCAGTTCGAGGGAAGAAATATGATTGGCAGAATGGTCATGACAAGTTTACAAGGGTGAAGAAAGGACCATATATCTCCAATTCTTCTTTGGTGTCTTGCATCATAGCAACAGGATTTAGTATTTCAAGGTTTTACTTTGCATATCCTAGATTGGTGAAAGGAGTATTGAGATAGCTAGACAAGTGTTAATATAATAGGTGACTCACATTGTTTCATACTCATATCAAGGACAATTCACTGTGGCCTCAGGAATCCTCCTCTGGCCAGATTCACACAATCTACTGAATTAGGGAATATCCTTTGTCGTACTAAAACAAAACATAAAGGAAAAGGAAAACATGTCTCATGTACACTAAGTGACTAGTAAAATACAAACAAAATCAGGACAGTTATGTAGAAATGATATTGGGGATTGGTTGACTCAGGGTTCAACTATACAGGAAAATTACCAAGAATATTAGAATGCTTTTTACATGGCAAGAAACACCTTTTTTTAAACCTTGAATTTTAATGAGTTTGGATCATAATAAGATTTGTAATAAGGTTTTTCTTAAGAGTTATTTTGTATTTAGATCACTAATTTACCTAATATTCCATTTGTTCCATACACCACTGTCTGTAGCCTGAATATTAACATTTCCAAGATGATCACTGTTAAAGCAAGAAATTCTTAATTTTTTCCAAAAAAATTAGCATAAAGCAATTCTTTATTTATTTAAAAAAAACTAACATGAAACAAAATATATACTTCAACTTATATCCAAATTTATAGATATGGTAAGGATTATAAAATTTCAGGTGGGTCACAAGGACCTCTAAGATTTTCTCCATTGCTGAATGAATGATCACATCAGAGATATGCCACTGACAATGGAAAATATCAAGGATTCAATAGCTCACATGAAACTGCTGCTTATGATTTAATACAATTGAATAACATTTTGTTTACTAATTTTCATCTTCAATTATATTTTATATGTCATGATGCTTCTTGAATTTATACCTTACAACGCTTCCTTTGCAACATCTAGTGCAATTTCTAGTGTAATCTCTTTATCATCTTCTTATCAATTTGTTAATATTGGTTACAATGAAAACTTCATTTGATTATATGTTGTTATTCACCCACAAAAACTATTAGAGTTTTAACTAACCAGACCTTTGGAAGATTATGATAATGTAATATCTTTATCGTTTTCTTATCAATTTGTTAAATATTTGTTACTATGAACACTTCATTTGTGTATATGTTGTGATTGACCCAAAAAAACTATTAGAGTTGTGCTTCATTTTTTATTTTTGGCCTTTGTTCATTTGTTTCTTCTTTTGAGGTGTTTTTAAATAATTCTTCCTTTTTCTCCTTTCCTGTAGTTTTACAAAAATTAGGTAAACTATTATTTAGGAATTATTTTCACATACCTATCTCACAATGACCCCCTCTTTCAGTTTCCTCTATATGCTAACAAAAATGTAAATTTTAATTAATATTTATACAAAAATTAAGTAAACTTTTATTGAGGAACCTTTTTGACTTACCTATTCCACAGTGATCCCCTATTTGAACTCCTTTTATGGTTTTTTAATCACTTTCTAGTTATCATCTCAACCAACAGATGTCAAGCGAATAAAAATCACTCTTGGTCATAAGTTTATAGGTTTTTATAAACTTTGTATTAAATAACAGGATTTTTCTTAAGTTGTGTAGAAATATGGGATGCACAAATATCTTTTAGAGCAAGTTTGGAAAAACCAAATTTTTCTACTTTCAACTTGAAATTTTATTTTTTCTAAGAATAAAATAAAGGAAAAACAAAAGATCAATTTCAAAGCTCATTCTTTGCTATAAATTTTATTACAATCAACCACTCCATTTAGAATTATAGAAGAAAACTGAAATATCTTTGAAACTCAAATAGCTCAATTAAGCACTTTAGCTAAATTCCAGATATAACAATTGAGTGGCATTTCCAATTATAACAACATTTCTATACCAATATAGTGGCATTTCCGAGTATAAAAAAATTCCTTTGGTTAGAAGAATTGAAACAATGATGTCCTTGCTTGGTTTTTTGGTCAAAAATCAATACCTTGCTAGGGCTACATTGAATGAAATTTACTTTTCCCACTTCTAAAACTAAAACCACCAATCCTCCTAGTTCATATCTTGTTTTTCTTTGCTTCCCTACTTCACCAAAAGCAACAAAATATCACAATATAAATGATGCTCTATAACTCAGATCGATTAAATTAAATTTCTGGAGGGCATATGATTAAATAGAGCTAAAACTGACAATGATATATATGGTAATCTTAATTCACAGATGCATGACTATATATTGCTAAGTTTAGACTCTAGGTAAGCTACTACAAATGATGAGCTAACTGGTAGTAATTAGAATTAATTAACACGTTCCAACACTCCCCCTTATTTAATATAGCTACTTCCTGCTAGTCTATGTCTTAGCTACACTTACAATACTCGAGAACAATTCAAAGGCGGGTTTTACTTTTGCATGGGGATGTAGGTTGTTCTCTACTGTAGTACAATATTTTTCTTAATTTGGTTGAAAACTTTATATTTTTTGTTTTTATGGCTTTAATACTTTTTATAATCTTAGTTTCTTAAGCTCTAATACCACTCTAATGTGATAGAGAGGAAACCACACAATAACAAAATAGCATAATTTGTAACTTGATCTGATTGAATTAAATTGCTCAAAGATACATGATTAAATAGACCCAAAAATATTAATAATAAATATGTTAATCTTAGCTCACGCATGCATGACTCACAGTCCCTAAATTTAGACTCTACTAAAAGTACTAAAAATTATGAGCTCACTGGGAGTAATTAACATTCCAACATTACTCTATCTCATTCATCTAATAAGAATAAGTAAAGAATCACTAAATAATGTTTCTTCCTAAAAACAAATCCTCCAAAAAACGTTTGTATGGAGTTCAATATTTTCACTTTAGATAGACCTAGTGATTACCAAGATGATGATTGTCATAATGGAGTATATAAATTAATTAATTTCATTGATTTTAGAAAAAACATCATTTCAATTTAAATATTTATATTAAGGTAAAACTAGTGATTACCGAGATGATGATCCTCACGATGGAGTATATATATTAATTAATTGCATTAAGTTTCAAAAACACATAACTTCATTAGAAATTTAAATATTCATCAATTTAAATAGTCAAGACGTTGATGCTTACGATGGTATATATATTAATTCATTTCGTTGAGTTTAGGAAGACATGAATTCATTAGCAATTTAAATATTTATATTTAAGATTAAAATACATGCCAATAGAATAAAATCATGAACACAATTTGAGCAATGTAAATAGAAAAAATAAAGGTTAACAAAATTGAACAATTTTTCATATATTTATCAATTTTGATAATTATATTAAGATGAATTAATTGATTAGATGAATATGAATAGTTTTATGACCAAATCAATTATAAAATAAACATTTATATTTACATATATTTTAATAATATTTTCAATTAATTGGTTAAGATGAATTAATTCATTAAATGAATATGAATGTTTCCATTGATGTATATGTGGAACCCAAATTAGGAAAAAGTTAACCATTATTTGAAAAGAATGTCTGATTACTATCATTTCACGAAAGAATGCATCATTATTCAAAAAACAAAAAAAGTAATGCATTCCATTCGCAGAATTTGACTACACAAAATCATAAGTTGAATGTTGTCCCTTGTTAAAGTTTGATCAATTAACTAAACATATGTGATTATGTCCTTAATACTAAATTTATTGAACAAAGTTCCTTTAAAGGTTAAACCGATGTATTTGAAACATGACTAGATTTTTTAAAAGTTCCTATCAAATTAATTCATTATGCACACACACACACACACACATATTTCAGGAGAGAAAAAAAGAACACTTTATTATAGAAAATGTTTTTCATACATCATAATTTAGGAATTGGAAGCCATCGTACATAAGGGAACTAACCTGCTCCACTATTATTAGACAAATAAAAACCTCCCTGAAACTTCTAAGGAAAAAATCATTTGATCTCAAAGGAACTTTGCACTTCAAATTTCCACTTGGATACAAGAAAAGAGGGAGTTACCAAAAGAAAAACTGGATAAATGCAATAGAGAGATAGGTGCACAAAGTTACCTATGAAAACAAAGACAAGAGGAAATTTACTAAAGCATGAAAAAACCATGACTTTGGACAACCCCCTCTAAAAAGAGATAAAAATGCATCTTCCCTCACAGAAGAGACAAAGCACACTTAGATAAAAGTCAGCCTTATAATTATATTCTCTAAAAACATGCTGGAAGGATATCAACATGAAGAGAGACTTTAATCCCTTAATCCCCTACATCCAACTGAAGAGGGAAGGAACTTGAAGGGAATTTCCATATTGTATCCATATGATTGTAGATAGAGAATTCCCAACAACAAAGAGGTTATCAACACTGAGCCATTGTGAAACCTATAAGAGACCCCATAATGAAAGAATGTATTCCCTACAGTTGTCCCCAAAGCGAGAAAACCACTTGAAACAATAAGAAATCCCTAGATTAATGTGGAGAGAGAACCCACAACCACAATTACCTCCGCATGAGGCCCCATTGAAGAATAAAATTAGAAAAGAGTTGGATAGATCAATAAAATAAATTGTCCTAGAGGATTACATGGGGCTCTAAGGACCAATTTCTTGAATTTAGGAAACAATACAAGGAGAAGAAAGTTTTACCTTAAGGGAAATTCCTTCAAAAATATATTCATCCCTAGAATTCCAAATGTCCAAAAAAAATGTATAGAGGGAGAGCCATGTATGCTTTCGAATGGAATTCCCAAGAGCTAATCCATGTTGTGATTGAGAAGTGGTGTCCACCAACTTGAATCCCCAAGAGAGAGTAAACCTCATTACAGATGTCCCGAGAAAAAGGGAAAATAATGAATAAGTGTAAGCAGTACTCCATGTCATATTTGTAGAGAAAATAACATCTAGGCCCCACCATTCCTTTCTTCATAAGGGAATCATAATTTAAAATGAAGTTGTAGATTATAAGCCAAGTGAAGCATAAGAGTTTGTGGGAGCCATGCCAAGTCCATATATGAGCTGAGAGGTTAGCATAGGGGAGAGAATTGACACCAAAAGTGATCTATTCATAAACTTCGGAAGTCAAAATCCTACCATCCATTATGTGACCCCTAAAAACCAATCAATCCGGACCATAAGAGATTGTTATACCAGATTGATAGAGATTTACCCTAAATGGTTCCCATTCAACTACAGATGGGCCGGAATCCCAATTTTCCAAGCATGAAACTAAGTTATCTCTCTCTCTCTCTCTCTCTCTCTCGATATATATATATATATATATATATATATATATATATATATATATATATATATATATATATATATATATGTATATGTATATATATATATATATATATATATACATATACATATATGTATATATATATATATATATATATATATATGTATATATACATATATGTATACATATATGTATATATATACACATATACATATATGTATATATATATATATATATACATATACATATATATATATATATATATATATATATATATATATATATATATATATATCTATATGTATATATATATATATATGTATGTATGTATATATATATATCATTTCCAAAGCACGTGTTCAAGTTGTTGACAGTGTTGGACCCGCCAACATGTCAAGGTGATCTCCTCGGTAAGAAGTCCCAATTAGACCTTAGATCGTTTGCTGTAGGAGACCCAGCAGTGGGTCATAAGGTAATTCCTTGACTCCGATGTTGCACAAAGGCATGTAAGATAACTCTATCAGTAGCAGGAGTGTGACTCATGCAGTGAGTCAAGGAATGAACACGAGAGGTTCTAACACTTCAAAGGGAGAGGAAAGTGAAGGTGAGTTCCAGGTTGAAAGGGATCAGTCCCAACTCGGCTAGGAACACACAACACCAATGACATGCACAGCTTCTGGCAGAGAAGTTGACATGGATGTGGTAGTCCAAACATAAAAGGTAAGGTAACATGAACAACAGTCATGGATCACTTCGAGATGAGTGTGACAGTGGATATAACAAGGTTTAGAGAAAGGTTTGTCTGGTGTTCGAAAGATCATTCGAGACGGACGGTGAAAACACTAACAACATATACAACACATTAACAATAAGATTCATATAATTCCATGTGAATCAGTTCATACACAAGTACGTAAGTTAAACAACATATATCATTATGGCAACCACAACAGTCCAACTACAATAACAACATATGATTGAAAACGTGTTTTCTTTTATTATATAAATAAGTGTAAGTGAAAATCATAAAATACACCATATAAACCTACTAGCCCCATCAGTGAAACGTTACATCCACATCCGCCTACTCCTCCAAAGAAATGTACTATCTCCATGCAGTGGAGAAGCCAAGGCGCGTTACAATACCGTACACGCCTTCTTCAAGATAATCTTAGTAGAAGCTTGGCTAAC
This sequence comes from Pinus tabuliformis, assembly GCA_031772625.1. Lineage (NCBI taxonomy): Eukaryota > Viridiplantae > Streptophyta > Pinopsida > Pinales > Pinaceae > Pinus > Pinus tabuliformis. Next base: position 227,624,486 of record CM062818.1, read on the forward strand.
CAAAAGCCCATACAATGATTTATGAGGGACAATTTATATCAAAGGGTGGGGTGACCCTTGACATTCCCTTTTGTGATAGTTCAACTACCCTCATGACTCTTCACCTACTCTATGACAATTACATCCAACAGTTGACACTCGACTTACACTTGACATGACTCAACGTTACAATGCACATGTACTCATGTGAGAGAACATGGCTTGAGAAAGCCTTGTAAGACATCACTGACACTCGATCCGCCATAGTGAGCCCACCTCTTTGACATGCTTGTGATGGTGAAGCTAGTGAGCTTATTCCAAGCTTGGTCATCTGTGGTCGTGTGACATCTTACTGAAGTGAACTATTGCCTCCGTTGCAACCAGTGCATTGGTTAGGCCCCTTCATCCAACTCGTCTCCTAACATGCACATGGTCTTCTTGGGTACAGTTGAACTGGTGAGTGTGTTGAATGGGTTGGATTGCATGCATGCGCTCAATGACATGCATGTTGTTGGATCCTTTGCATGTGATCAACAACACTACTCACTATGTTTTCTCTGTGTCCACTGTTGGGATGGATCCTTAACTTGTATTGGCATAGTTTCAACCTTCAATCCATGCTGCGCCTATTTCTATTCATGTTCTTGCTACAACTCATTGGTCTGTCTGCGCAACTTCATCTTCTTCCTGAGTTGCTACTTTGGCACATGCAACTCCTTCCCTATTCCATCTTCTACATTCACGCGATCTCTATGTCGTGTCATCACTTCATAGTTTGATTCTCCAAAGTTACTTTCATTATTAGTGGATCTGATTGATCTTGCAACTTTTCTCCACCTCTATGTTGTCAACAACCTTCCTTTTGCTTCTGCTGCATTCACTGCATTTGGTATGCTACCTTCAGCTATTGTTCATGATGATTCTCATTGTGATGCTGCTGCTTGATGTCCTTGTCCATGAAAAACTTGGTGTCTTCATGAGTAGGTAAGCCCATCGACACTTGATCGATTGCATCCCCAAATGTGCTCTAAATGGTGTCTTCGTCCCTACTCTCTTGGAAACCATTGTACCTGTACCGCTGACAGGCAAATGAACACCTGTGATACCTGGAGACATGGAAACACTCATAGAAAGCAATATTTTAGTCGAAAACCAAAATGAACATGAGAACTGACTTGCAACATACTTGGGTGAATGATCGTGAAGGTTGTGCAATTTTGGCCTGGAGGTCGAGAAAGCGATTGCCAAGGCTGCATAGGGCATAGTCTGAGCTACTGGGAGACTAACTGACTGTTGGAACTACACAATGCACAATCCATTTGCGAAGTTGGTTTTTGGGGTTGCGGAATGTGCGGTTCCAACTGGGAAAGACAGTTGGCCCACGAAAAGATTTGTGCAAATTTTTGGGCCAAGCAGCCACTGAACTCCAGGTTTTGTGCAATTTAATCTAGGTGGCAATTCCTGGCTAGATTGCGAAAATCTAGAGAGGAAGGTGAGCCTTCCTTCTCCAAATTACGCAATGCAACCTTAGTGAATGTAGACACTGGGCCAAGGTTGGCCCGATGCGCCGACGAGCAACTGAAAGCAAGTAAGTCGATGAAATGCATGGCAACACTAAGTGATACCAAGAGTGATAAAAAGTGCATGCAAAACATGAATGGAGGATTTAGAAAACAGATCAATGTGCATGTGGGTGAGATCGTTCACCAGTTGGGAAAAAGTCCATGCAAAACAGTTTCATTCATGCGACAACATGTGATAGCAATGAAAATAGAAACATAGCTAGGAGAAGCTAGAACCTATGTAAATAATGGCAGGATTTCAAATAATTCAAGCAAACAACACTCACACAAGAGAATACACAAAAAGAGATAGAAATGCAACACAAGGCATGGGAAATGAGCTTACCACAAAATAGCTGAGGTGAATGTGCCAACTACTCCTAGATGTGATGTGGGATGTCATAGCTACAAGGTTGATGTGAGGAATGGGCTTTGAAGTGTCCGGTTGATGAGTTATGATAACATCGAGGTTATGAAGCTCATGCCACAAATCTAGGAGGAAGCAACACTTGGAGGGAGGTTTTAGAATTACTCCTTGCATGTAACCTCCAACTGCCAAACACACATCCCTGAAACAAGGGATTCCTTTGCATGCTACCTTGGGAGAAGTAGCCTATGCATGCAAGTATATTTTGCTCAGTCCTGGAGGGAACCGGTTAACTCAGCTACACATTCAAGTGACTGCTCGACTGCTGGGGAAAAAATTGTATTTCTGACTATAAGTTGGGCTAAACCCAAAGGGATTGTGCAATTTCTGGGCCCAATAGCTGACTGGTACCTAGATTTGTGCAAATCCTAGGCTGAACTGTTTATTGATGGGAAAAATTGTGTAATTCTTGCTGAGAGGGTTGGCTGGAAGGATTGCACAATCTTAGAGCCCAATAGGCTGTCAGAGGGAATTGTGTAATTCCTGGAGGGAATGGATGGTTTCCCTCCAGAAATGCACAAATTTCACTAGCAAGCTAGTCTGTCTGCAACTGGACCAAGTCAGGATGAGTAGCCTGTTAAAGGAAAAGATCAAACTATGATTGACAGGCTGCCTTTGAGCAAGAAAGACACTAAAGCTTGAGGACTTGGTGAACCAATGCAAGCTACTATGAAGATTGGTAGGGAGGCTACAAAACAGGCTAAGGATTAATTTTGGAGAGTGGTTGTAGCTGCTACAACACTTGGTGACACACTGGTAGAACTCTACCTCTCCAAATGGACCTTGTTCGTGAGAAGCAAGTCTAACACCTCTAGAAGTATTGTTTAGTTCCTAGCTCATCTTGGTTTCACACTAACTTGATTGTAAGATGTAGCATTTGCCAGAGTCTTCGCCAACTGACACACATTCCAAGCCATGACAACGTAGCTGTTTTGATTAGGGTTGAGGGGTATATAGTTGCACAAGCAGTATAGTCGTCAGAGTCTTAGTTTCATCTCTGGTGTTGCTCCACTACCAACAAGCCTAGACAGTACCCCAGTGGAGTCACATAGGAATATAAGCATGGCTCTACTGCTAGTGATCCTGGTCTCTACCCCAACAGAGCTACTTGCATCACCTTCTTACACAAGAACCCTTTCTCTTCTTTCGCCTTATTCATTTTTTATTTCGAATTTTTTGACTTTTGATTTTTTTTATTTTTCATTTTCACTGTGCATAAAACGTATTCATTTCAGAGGTGGAAGAGGGATCCCTACTTATCGAGAGAAAAGGAGGTTTTTCCAGTAGAGAAATAGTTTATTATATCTTTGACATGCTTGTTAAGGTTTTCCCCCTCACCTTACTCTACTTGACTAAGCTGAAAACGGTCAACCCAAAAAACAATCGACTAGAGAAGGTGACACTAATTAGCGTGCAAGCATTATCTTTACACCAAGGTTCATTTCAAAGAGTACGTATTTTCCTTTGACATATCATGGACTAAGAATAAAAATTTCATCATACTGAGGCAAGATGGCAGATAATCAAGTAGTCATAGTTATACAAGCCCTCTTGTGCTTTACCCAGATTGTTTCATGAGTCACACATGGTTTCATGCAAACTAACCTACGAACGAATGAATTAAACAACAAAGCAAAGAAAGAGAAGAAGAGAAAACGAAAGTGAAACAAGTAAACAAACAAGAAAGCAAACAAAGCATGTAAGAAAACACTACTCTTACTCCTACACTAATGGTACATGGGCCTAATCATGTGAAGTGATACTTCTAATGTAGCCACCAATGCATTGGTAGACCCATGTGAGTGAAGGCTTGGTCCGCAAGTAACCCAGTTGTGTGGACTAGAATACAAGAAAGATATGATAGTGAAGACAGCCACACTTCTTATTTCAAAGTGCACATAGGACATAAGTGAATGCATGTGCACGACATACATTTTATGGAATTATCATGGTGTTGTGTGACACTACATGGAACTTTGAAGAAAGAGCACACTCTTGACTAAGACATACAAGAAAACGAAATAAACAAAGATAACTTGCTTCATGCACGAGTGCTTTCAATGTAAGACTCCTCCAATGCATGAGAAATGGGATCGTAAAGTTCGATTGGAGGAAGTGTGATCTGTGTGTGAGATGGATCTTCAATGCATACAAATGAGTGTTCAGCCTTGGGTGATTGAAAAATTAATTAATTAAATTAATATGGGACAGTCGACTTCTCATCAAAAATTGAGAGCCGACATTCATCTTTTTTCTCTCCTCATTACTATTTAAACCCTCAAATAAGCTCTTCTTCTATCAAGCATTCAAGTTTTCCTGATGATGGATCCTAGTTGGGATTTGAAACGTTGGTAGAAAATGGTTCTTACTGTGGATTTTCCGGTGACTATGTCTTAGGATTTGTTCGAGCAGGCGTTGAGGGGAGTTTTTCACATTATTAAATATTTTGCTATTCCTTTCGTTCCAAATTGTCCAAATTATGAAACCTGGCATTAAAGCCCAAACAGAGCCTAGAAGTTCCAAATCCAAGAAGCTATGTCTCTAATTGATTAGAGTCTTGGTGATGCTTCCATTGTCCCTGTCTGTTTGCTGGAAGATAGAAGCAAAAGCCTCCCATACCCAAGAGGTGAAGATACAATTGTTAAGTAGGTGTTCCATTGTCTCCCCTTGTGTTTCACATAGCGGGCATCTGGAGGGGCCCATGACACCCCTCTTCTGAATGTTGTCCCATTTCAAAAAAAATTTATGAAGCACCAACCACATGAAGAGCTTAATCTTCATCTAGCCTTGATGTCTCCATATTTTCTGCGAAACCCTATCCTGTTCATTGGAATCCATCTCAAGGATAATGAGTTTTGCTTCCTTGAGATTGAAGGTGCCTGCAACATTATTTCACCATCTCAGTAAGTCTTGCCCCCCTGTCACTAAAATTCTCCTTTGTTCCAACAATGTTAGAAGTGCCTCCACTTTGGCTTTCAGTGGGCTATCTTCCCTACATTCCATCTTTTTCCAGGTTCTCCATTTGCTTTCACTGTTGGTTTGGTCCTAGAAGTCTTTTACCTTGATTAATCCTTTGGTATCTGTATCTTCCTTCAGGTCCACTAGGTCCTCTCTCCATAGTATAGGTTCTTGTTGCCATTTGTCTTCCCAGAACAAAGCCATCTCACCATCTCTAATTTCCCAGAAGCAGTTATTTTGTACTAAATCTCTATTTCCCAAGGCTTTGTTCCAGATATGTGATCCCTTGATGATACCAGACATTCTTATTATATCCTTATCTTGCCAATTGCTAGCATATTTTTCCTTCCAGATTCTGGCCCATTGTGCCTTTGGTTCCTTTACCCAACGCCACCATAATTTCACCCCTAAAACTTTGCTCAGTGATTCTGGATCATCTAGTCCAATACCCCCATATTTTTTTAGGTATGTAGATCTTCTCCCTGGCTACCAAGGCCCATTTCTTTATTTCCTCCCCCTTGCCCAAAGATAATCTATTTGGATGTTCCTAAATTGATGTAGCACTCCTTTTGGTGTTGGAAGGGTAGATAGCATAAAGACAGGAATAGCTTGAAGGACAACTTTTGTAAGAACTAATCGACCAACCAGGTTTAAACGTCTATAGGTCCATTTTTTTATTTTATCCTGCATCTTATTGACCACTAATTCCCAGATGCCCTTTTTCAGAGGCTTATCCGTGAGAGGAACTCCAAGATATTTGGATGGAAGGACATCCCTTTGAAAACATAGAATCCTAGATATATTTTTCTGAATAGCAATATTGGTATTAAAGAAAAAAAATCTTGGATTTGGAAATATTAACTTCCATACATGTAGCCAAGGCAAAGACAAACAGGATATTCTTGTATGCTAAAGCTTCTTTAACCATGGGGATACCTTGCAACATGGTGTCATCAACAAATCGTTGATGGGTCAAAGCCTTCCCATTCTCTGAAAGATGGAGGCCCTTGATATTGCCAGAATCTTTGGTATGCTTGGTTAACCAACCCAGCCCTTCCATCATGAGGATGAAGAGAAAGGGTGAGAGAGGATCACCCTGCCTTAGGCCTCTGGAAGGAGAGAAGGTCTTGGAAGGAGAACCATTGACCAGAATTGAGAAGCTGGAAGAAGTTACCAGAGCCATGACCCATCTAACCCAACTGTGATCAAACCCAAAATCAATAAGGACCTTCCTAATATAAGTCCAGTTCATCTTATCGTAAGCTTTAGCTAGATCCAGTTGCATAATCATACCATCCTTCCTATTACTGGTCAAAGAGTGCACCACCTCATGTGCCTAAATGATGTTATTGAGAATTTGCCTGCCCTCCACATATCTAGATTGCTCCACAGAAACTAGAGAAGGAAGAAGTGGTTTGAGTCTATTTGCAACAACCTTGGATATTATCTTGTAAACCACATTGCACAAGGCAACGTGTCTGTATCTGTCAAGAGTTTGAGAATTATCCTGTTTATGGATCAGAGCGATGAAGGAGGTGTTGAGTGCCTTCAAAATAGTTCTATTCACCCTAGAGTCTTCCGCCACTTCTAGTATATCCCATTTAACTATATTCCAACATGATTTGAAGAAGTCCATGTCCAAACCATCTGGTCTTGGTGTTTTACCATTCTGCATCTCTTTGATGACTTGATGGACCTCCTCTTTTGAAACTGGTCTGTTGAGATTAATATCATCCTCCCTCGTTACTAGTCTGGGGATGTGCCTTGTTAAATCTCTGATGAAATGCTCTCTATCTGAACTAGTTTCATGTGCTATTCCATGGAAGTGGTGGACTACCACTTCTTCTATTTCTTCATGAGAATTAATCAGACTACCTCCTTCTTCCTTGATCAAGTATATTCCATTATGCGATATGTTTGCTATGGTAAATCTGTACAAAAATCTGGTGTTACACTCCCCCTCTTTCAGCCATTGAACTCTAGATTTCTGCTTCCAGAATATTTCCTCCTGTTGACATAACTTCTCCCATTCTTGGTGGTGTTTGGTGACCTGATCATTTCTCTCAATATCAAAGCCATTAGTGATAAGTTTTTGATTGAGGTCCTGCATTTTATCCTCTATATATTTTTTTGCTATAAAAATATTTCCAAAAACTTTCTTGTTCCAATCTTTAAGTCTAAGTTTGATATGCCTGAGTCTTTTGTGAAGCAGGAACATATTAGTGCCTTGGATATTAAGATCTTCTGTCCACCATTTAGAAATGTTGCTAATGAATTCCAGGTGGGAGAGCCAGTTGTTCTCAAATCTAAAAGGTCTGTCTCTGGGGGTGCCAATGCCTTAAACTTCCAGTTGAACAATCCAATGATCCAAGCCTCCAAAGGGTAGAATTCTCACTATCATTTCCTTGTTAGTGAGCATGAGATCTTCTGAGATTAAGAATCTGTCTAACTTTGAGGCTACTTGAGACTCACCTCCTCTCTTATTGTTCCAAGTGAAACGACCATTACTCATGTCAGTGTCAACTAGTTTCCTATTGTCTATAAATGTTTGAAAAGTTGAGGAGTTTCTACATAAAGTTCTAGTTCCTCCTTTTTTCTCTGAAAGTGATTTTATCATGTTGAAGTCCCCACAAAAGATCTAGGGTACATTTACATATCTGTTCCTGAATTCCATAAGAGAATATAGAAATCTGATTTTGTCATCCAATCTTCAAGGGCCATAGACATTTGTGACCAGATAGGTCTCCCTATCTCCCACTGGTTGAATGACCACTGAGAAATAATTCCTGGAGGCCTCAGCATTAATAATATCAATTTTTTGGGGGTTCCAAAGAGTGAGTATGCCCCCTGCTGTGTTATCTACTTTAACCTCTAGAAACTAAAATCAATTGACTCAGCCATTTGTTGTGGATTTCTCTCACTTTCTGTATGGAACATTTGGTTTCTTGGATAAAGATCATATCCAAAGCTTCTTGTTTCATTCTATTGCTAAAAATTCTTTATTTTCTCTTGCTACCTAGACCTCTAATATTCCAAGATATAAACTTCATTATTAAAGATTTGTGAAGGAGTAGCAAGTTAGATCTTTCATCTTACCTGAATCTATCATTAGCTTTCCACATTCCATCAATAACTCGTTCTGCTTCTTCCTCCCTCTTTTCTTCCCTGGAATTCTGGGAGCTAATCTTGGTGTGTTTTTCAAGATTTTCACACCCTCATTGCACTGCCTTTCACTTTTTCCTTATCTGTCCAACCCTATAGTTTGAGATTTCCATAGGAACAGCTGTTGAACCTTGTTAAATTCTTCTGGCGGTAAAGAGTCTACCCCACTCATGGTCCCCTATCTCAAGAACCCTTCCAGATCTAGATGTTCATTGTCAAGAATCTCCTGCAATTCATGATCTTCTGTTTCCATCTCACTCTAGGTCATTTCTTGGTCCATCTCTAGTTCTGCATCACTCAACATAGTTTCTTTCTGTTTGATACTATCCTATATTTGAGCTGTTTCTTTCTCTGCCTCATTTTCCCGTGGGTCTCCTCACATTACCTGATCTATTTTTGCTATCTCTTCTTCTTCTTCTAGAACTTGGAATCTATTCAGATTAGTTTGTGATCCTTCTTTCTGCTGCTGCTTTGCCCCCCTCTTGCCCCCTTTTCCTTTATGAGCCACTTTGTGAAAGCCTTCAGTATCTTTCTTAGTTTTCTCCTTACTGTTCTTCTCTATTTTGCTGATAGGGCAGTCTCTAAATAGGTATCCATGCTCATGGCATTTTCGACATCTGAAGGGAATATGTTCATAGTTAACTATTTGCACCCACTCTTCATCTAAGACTTCTAAGATGACCTCATCTGGAAGAGATCCAGAGAGATCCATCTCCACACAAATTCTTGCAAAGGAGGTGTACTTATCCTTCTTGGTGGCTTTAGAAGTTTTGACAAAATGCCCTAACTTGTTTCCTATGGCAGATAGCTAGTCTGTTTGCTAGTAATCAAGGGGCAACGAGTAGAGTCTTTCCCAGACTGGGACAGAAGTGAAAGCTTCTCTCTCAGGGACAAACTTCATCATCCACGGTCTCATATAAATGCCTATTGATGCAAAGAAGTAGGGCCCTCCTTCATACACTTTGTCTTTGTCCTCAATATTTGTGAAGACTACCGTAAAGAAACCCTTAGAGCCAAGATGTAAGTTAGTGCTCCCTTTTGGTTTCTAGTTATATTTAATCCATTACTGTAAAGATTTTTCAGTGGGCCATACTCCCATGAATTTACAAATGATATCATATGTCCTCATGTGGTCTCTATGCGCCTACAGGGCAGGATCATTTAAAACTACTCTGGGAATGACCTCAGCTTTGGGCTTACATGGTCCTTTTTGTGCTTTGGTATTCACTCCATGTTCCTTGTTGTCTTGCTTGTCTACCTTGTTGGTGTTATTCTCCTTTGTCTTGTTTGAATCATGTTCCTCTTCTATAATCCTTGTCCCCTTACCTGAAGGCCCTATGACATTCTCTAATGGTTAATTTCCACGGTTAGCAATAGCTTGCCTATAGGAGGGAGTGGAGCTCCCTCCCCTGCACGCTTCCATGGGCACCCCCGCAAAATCTTGCAAACCCTAAACTTCTGAGAGTCTCCTTCCCGCGGGCTCCACCATTTTCACCTCTCCAACCGTGATCTTTCACATTTACACTTTTACTCCTACATGTTAACATAAATAATATTAGGTAGTAACTCCCATTGGGTATATTTATTTCCATCTTGTTCCTATTCAATTTTACACAAATACTTACTTCAATTATGGTCAGAAGTAACAGAAGGTAAATAGATTATTTACGTGAGTATGAGATATTTTCAAATATTTTTATTTTAGATGGTTTTCCTATTAAACATACAATGAAAAATCTTTGCACAAATATATAAAAATCATGGTAGCATTAGGATGATTTCAATGAGGACCTAAAGATGACAAGGTAAATATAAATATGAGAAAGTGTAATCTTGTTAACATCGCCATCGGAGGAGTAAGCTAAGATCATTCTAATCAATAGTGCAAGCCATCTCCATCGTAAAATTTGACAAAATATGTGAACCATGGTCTACTCTATTATTTCCCATGAATGGATACAAATGTTGTGAGATAGAAGTTAATGGCCTTGTGGAGACAAAAATAGGAAAAAATATACTTAGGTTGAAATTCTTCCCTTGCTTTATTCTATCTTTTTTCTTTTTTAATTCCATACAAAAAAGAATATAGTCATGGTATTTACTAATTTATGTTTTATTTTGATTCATGAATTATTTGCATATCATGCTTTTTATCGTCCTTAAATCCAATTTCCCCATTTATTTCAAGGATATATATATCACAATGATGCTTATATTGATGCCATAGTTGTGCTGCTTGAGTATTCATGCAAAATAAATTTCTTTCATATTCTAGTATTATTAGCCTTGGTAGTTCGCTATTTTAAAAGGAAAAAAAATCAACAGGCCTTTCAATTTGGCCTTGTATTATTCTGTTGAAAAAATATTACATTGGGTTTGAACCAACACTAATACAAGTGAAGTGTAATAATGGTGTATATGAAAAAAATTAGTAGCTATACTCATTTGTATTCGACTTTCCACTTCTTAAATAGAACAATTTGAATTTTATATAATAGACATTGTGTAAACATAAGGATTCAAACCCGTTGTAATCATATTGTAACAACATTGACTCTTGCAAAAGCACAAGTATCCATCACATCAATTAATTTGTAATGGAATATATTGAGATGGAGAAAATTCTTGTAAATAACCATTACATCAAATCATTTGGAACCTAATATTTAATGGTTGTGTTCAATGTTGGTTAAAACAGTTGAGAAAATCATTTTTAAATCTATCATAGATGTCACAAACATAACAAATGAATAAGTATGGGTACCAATTTGTTAAGATAACATTACTCTTTATATAATCAATATAGCCCAAGAAAATGAATAACATTTTCATTCTAATAAAAAGTATCTTCATATTGTCGATAGGAGCACATCGATATATGGATAAAACGAAATATCAGACTCTAAATTATTCTAAATTCTACTAGGCTAGCTAAAGAATCTAATCAAAAGCATAAATGACTATCAAAATTCTTGTGTAGAACATGATACAATTACAAGATCTATAGTTGTCGCAATATTCCAGATCTCTTGAAGTCACAAACACCATAAGGCTACAATTCACAAAGTACCCAGATGCTTATAGAAATCAAAATTGCGGTGTTACTTGATGCTAAGAAGATAAAATGGATGACAGAACTAAAAAACCCTTAAACCTTATATGAAGAAATTTAAAATTTGAAAACTTGTCATGATACAAAGAAATGTTGACAAATTAAAATAACATAAGAAACACTATAAAACACTTTGTACATATATTTCACAATGAATGAATGAACCCAAAATGTTTATAAGACTTTTTTAGAAGAAATCTCAAACACTCGTAATGGCATGTTCATATCAATTCTTACTATCAATGGAGAATCTGACCTTTTGTAGCAATAATGACATTAATTGAAATTTAATATTTGGAAACAAAAAGACAAAACCAAAAGAAAAATTTTCATCCAAATAGTTAGGGCAATATTTTATACTCTAAAATTATAAGGCAAGTTCATTCGACGTAACTTCCTCCATAACCCATGTAGTATACATGTTGAATTTATTTTTTTAGGGGAAAATTCTTTTGTTTGTCATGTTTTTTTAAATATATGAACAAAATATTATTATTTTATATTTGTAAAAGCATTATATAAAGTAAACAATTTTTATTTTTATTTTTATTTTATTTTTTTTATTTTTTTTTTTATGTTTAAAACTGAAAAGAATTCATTCTTAGTTTGCCTACTAACAAATAATGACTTTGTTAAATTTCTGGTGGGTAGTAAGCACTAATAAGCTTTCACATTTACATTTCTACTCCTACATGTTAAAGAATTGAAGAAAACATAAATAATTGTAGGTAGTAACTCTTGATACTTATATTTATTTCCATCTTCTTCTATTCATTTTTTATCCAAATACTTTGTTAAATTACGGTCGTAAATAGGCTATTTAAGTGAGTGTGGGTTGTTTACAAGTATTTTAGTTTTAGGTGGTTTTCCTATAAATATTAACCATGGAAAATCATTGCACAAATATTTAAAAATCATGCCATAAATATTGCAACTACATGCATGAATTATGGAAAATAATATGAGATAGTTATCGACATCGCACAAAGGGTGCAATAAGACCTTCAAATTTATGGTCCAATCAAATGTTTGAAAAATAATTTTTTCAACAGTATTGAAAAGAAATATTTTTTTCAAAGTTGTACATTATAAATTGCATTGGTCAATGCTAAACTAATAGTATTCAACATGAAAATCCATTGGTAGAGCCATGCCTTAGCAGGGACTAGTAACATAATTTTATATCAAGTATATAAAGAGAGATAAAGTAATGCAAGGAATATTTTTAATTCTTTTATTTTCTTAAATTATGTCAATGTAAACATTAAATAAAATATTTGACGATCAATGTTAAATAATATATTATAATATCAACTTCAAATATGTCTATACCCTTCCAATCTCAACATGGAGTCGGTGTGTGTATATATATATATATATATATATATATATATATATATATATATATATATATATATATATATATATATATATATATATATATATATATATATACATTGTTGTTTTGAGACCGTTAATTGCACAAGTAAGAAATAAAATGCACATAACAACCTGAATCACATAAGAAAACAGAGGGAATTTTATGTGGTAAAACCCTAACAATGCATCAAGGAAATGTCCACGGGGCAAGGGATTGGAATCCTCATTACACCAAAGTCAAGAATGGCTCTCAAACATTGCATCAAGCCTCTTAGGAAATATCACTTTTAATGTGAAGACTCTGTTACATAACTCCCTATTGTTATACAATTGTTTGAACAATAAACCAAATTTACTAAGATAAATACATTTTTAACAATCATTTTTTTTGTTTTCATTGTTAAAAAACTCCACCTTGACAATAATTTCCTAATCCCTTGCCCATGCCCATTCATCATCTTTTCAGCAAGCCAAGAGAATCCAAACACCACCACAACTTCTCTACCAATACTAGTTTCATGAACATGTTTGCACAATTCTCCTATGGGTGGATCTTCATGAGAGCCAATTTTCTGCCATTGATCACATGTACTAAAAAATTCTATCTAACATCAATGTGATTAGTCTTGTTATGATAAGCCATATTTTTATCCCAATGAATAACACTCCTACTATCACAGAATACATTCACTTTCTCCTGCATCCTCCCAAGCTCATCAAGTAGACCTTTCAAGTAGATTGCCTGTTTACAGGCATCTGAAGCAGTTATATACTCTACTTCACTAGTGGACAAAGAAACTATTTCCTGAAGCTTTGACATCCAACTAATTTCTCCACTTGTAAGAGTAAATACATATCGTGTAGGTCACCTTCACATTCAACATCCACATATCCGCAGACTGAATATCCACTACAATTAATGATGATACAATGGTCACTTATTCCTCTCAAATACCAAAGCACCCATTTCAGTGATCGCCTAGATTTTCCATGAACTTGTTGACAACTCCAACTAAATGTGAAATGTCAGGTCTTGTAGATACCATGACATACATTATGTTTTATGCCACATTTTCATATGGTACATGATACATATACTTATTTTCTTCACCATTTCTAGGACTCAGACTTGAAGAAAGCCTAAAATGGGAAGCTAAAGGAACAGTAACAAGTTTCACATTTTCCATATCAAACTTTGCAAGTATTTTCTCCACATACTTCTACTGTTATAACCAAATCTTTCTAGTTTTCCCGTCTCTTTGTATCTCCATGCCGAAGATATGTTTTTCATCTCCAACATCCTTCATATGAAATGTCATACAAATTTTAGCCTATAAAATATTGATCATTTCTATAATTTTTTGTGCAATAAGCATATTGTCAACATACGAAGGCAACATAATGAATATGCCATTGAAACTTTTAAAGTACACAAAATTATCATATTCACTTCTAGTGAAGTTCTAGCTCACCATGAAAGAGTCAAACTTCTTGTACCACTACCCGTGAGACTGCCTTAGGCTATACAATGATTTCCTGAGCTTGCAAACTAATCTTTTGTTGTGACCTTTTAAAAATCCTTATGCTTGTTCCATAGAGATATCTTCATCCAAATATCCATGAAGAAAAGTTGTTTTAACATCTAACTACTGTAACCCAAGATTAAGTAATGCAATTATTGTTAACACACTATGAATAGAAACAAGTTTTACGACTAGTGAAAAAATATCAAGAAAGTCAATACCTTCTACCTGAGAATACCCTTTTGTGACCAACCTCACCTTATATCTTTTAATGCTTCCATCAAAATTTTGCTTCAATTTGAAGAGCCATTTACATCTGAAAACACTTCTCCCTTTACGATGTTCTACAAGATCTCAGGTTTTATTCTTGGCTAAAGAATTCATTTCTTCATGCATATCCCTCTTCCATTTTTTACTATCTGCATCATTCATTTGTTCCTAATCACAAGAAGGCTCCCTATATTTAGTAATCAACACAATAGATGAAGAAAACTATTCATACATATTAGGTTTTCTTACGTCCCTTATAGACCTCCTTAGAGTCACTAGTTGTTGAACTGGTTCTCGAACTTATACAATTTTCTTTACAACTTCTTCACCTTTTTCTTTAGAAGTTTCTTCTTCCTTTCAACTTTCCAAAAAAGGTTGAGCCTCCAACTAAATTTCTTGATTCAATGATACTTGTTTCGGTTCAACTTTTTTAATATTTGATTTCAGTAGAGAAGATTCATCAAATGTTACATCTCTACTAATGAGCATATTATGCAAAGAAGGATCACACAACCTGTATCCTTTCATAGCATCGTCATATCCAACAAATAAATAACATTTTCATTTTGTGTCTAAATTAGAACATTGATTCTTTGGAATAAGAGAATAGGAATTACAACCAAAAAACCTTAAATGTGAATAATCAAAATATTGGCTCGACTAAATGTCTTCAATAATTTTACAACTAATAGAAACTGAAGGTGATCTGTTTACAAAAAAACAAAGAGTGGATATTGCTTCTGCCCAAAACTCCCTCTGCAAGTTGGCATTGATGATCATGCATCTAGCTCTCTCTGTAAGAGTCTTGTTCATACATTCAACAATGCCATTTTGTTGAGGAGTATATATAGCAGTTTTATGTTTAACCATTCCTTCCTCCTTGCAATAATATTCAGTTTCTAAGCAAATAAATTCACCACCACTGTCAGTTCTTAAATATTTAATTGTTTTTCTTGTTTTCTTTTCCACCATATATATATATATATATATATATATATATATATATATATATATATATACATCAGCCTTTCTTTTTAGGATATAGACTTGTTGTCGTTGCTACAAAATCCTCGAAAATTTCACTACATTCGAGTTTTCGAGCCTACTTCATTATAGCGTCTAATGTCACCTTAGTCTTCAAGTGTCGTTTCATATTTTTGTATATGTTTAAGTTTCACTGAATGGTATCAAGTGTTTTTGCAGTGATCAAAACATCTTTTGGTACAACTCATGGTCGTAAAATCTTTGTTGTCATAAAATGACACTTTTAGATTGTATTTGCACACACTTCACTCGGAATACTTATGGAATTAGTATAAATTGGTGTTTTGATGTATATTCATTGTCCATCAACCTTGTATAAGTTTTCATGATGATTTGGTATGTGCCACACATGATTTTATATCTAGAACTCATCCTGTGCACCCCTTGCCCTATCCTACAAATGTAGAAAAATTATGTTTTCAAAGTGAACCCATCAAGGCTAAAATTGCATCAGTGTAGTCTTAAGCCTTAATGATGAATCCTTCATTGTTTAGAAGTGTGGCCTACATCCTGTAGAATTTTGTAAAATTTTTCTACAAATCAGCTACCTCTGATACCATGTAGAATTTTTTCTACAAAACGGCTAGCTCTGATACCATGTAGAAATTCTCACCTATAGATCACCTGGTAATGCAATGTACTAAAGAAAAACACTTGATCTACTTCTACAAACAATTTAGTGAAAGATTAATCGAACATGAGCAACATCAATAAGAACACATATAACTGATATGGAGAAATAAAACACACATAACACAGAATATATAACTAGGGGAAAGCACCAACCTAAAACCCCATCTCTGTATTATCATACAAGTGGAAATATGTCTGGATTACACAAAGCCTTAGCTCTGAAGCTATCCAGCTCTCAGTACAACCCCTCTGCTTCTCATAGACAGTAAAAGGTTTCTCACAAACCTTCTCCTCTGCCCTCCAAGCCTCCTATTTCTATGCACAGTTTTTCCCGGGTCCTCTAGCTGCAACCTGTGTGATTCTCACCTCACACACAACACTAACCCATGAAATAACAGCACAAACTTGAAAGAGATAAATCCTCATCTTTGGTGAGCTTCCTTTATAGGAAAAATATTCATCCAACTGATAGGACATTGTCTCTTCTCTAATCTCAACTAGGTCTCTGTCTAAACTGACATGCATCAGTTATCCATGAGTGAATACACAGTTATATGAAAATAACAGTTGTCACATGCATGCAAGCATCAACAAATTGTATCTCATTAATTTAACAACTTGTTAAATTAATCTAACTGAACTTGACTAAGTTAAACTAAGTCAACTGATCCTCTCAATATAGAATTCATCCTTAATTCCTCAATCAGTGGAGCAAATCAAGGACACATTCCCGAACTAGTGGAGAAATTATTGCATGTTCTCACAAAGACTTCAAGTTTGATTTTGCTTAACTAATTAACTCAAACTAAATTAATTAATTAATATTTTAAACTGTTGTTAAGACCAAATTCGTTTTTACTTCCTATAGTTAGACCAGGGATTGCTAAAGATAGGAAGGGACCATGAAATGCTATTTTTAGAAGATGTTATTTTTAGCAGTTTCACGTCTCACCCAAGGTGGCCAAAATGCTCATTGGCCAAACTGCTATTTTTAGACATGCTATTTTTAGCAGTTCTATTTTTAGTACTTTCTAGATTTAGCATTTCTTGTTGCAAACTTTTCAACACATCCTCTAACAATGCAAAGTGCACTCCTCAAGATTGATTCCCCTTCCTTGTTGTGAACTACGTCATCCAAAATTACTAAGTCTTCCTTGAGCACCCACCTTTGAGTCGAAGAAGTGAGCCATCCTTTAGCACATTGGCACACCCTGAAGACATGAAGCTCAATTCTTCAGACTTCCCCAATGTGCCATCTTCCCTCCTAAATTTCTTGAGCACATTAGTACACTCTTAAAACATGAAGCTGCAGACTCCCACCTTGAACATTGTGTGTTGCATCCTTCCTGAGGCCTGTTGAGCACGTGAGCACACTTCGAAGGCACAAATCCTCAACCTTTAGCCATCCGGAGTGCGCGCTGTTCCATTCCTCTCTCCCTTGAGCACATAATGCATTCGGGAAGCCAAAAGTTTTCCCCTTCACCCTTCATACTTATGCCTTTCACACTGCCTTGAATGTTCTCTTCTATTGGGCACATGAGCCCAGGATGAAGCCCTAATGCCTATCCTCCTCGACCCTTTAGCCTTTCAAAGTGTTCCCTTGTACCTTGTAGTCCCTTTGACCCTATTTGAGTGCACCAGAAATGACTGAACAAAAAATATGCATGAATCATGGTAAAATAGGTTATTTTCATATTGATAGTTTCTCGTTACGAGTGGTTGCAGAAATAGGTATTCAAAAAACACCATCAAAAGCACATATGAGGAATATTGAGCAAGGAGAACAAGAAAAGGAAGCGTGGAAATAACGAAGAACACACTTGAATCTTGATGATTGAACTACTCTAAATACTCCAAGATGAAAGACCCTTTGAAGGTAAAATTGCCATGATTAGAAGAACAATAAAGAATGAAGACATATCTAGCATCCATTTTAACCCCAAATACATTCCATGTTATCCATCATTATTAGTCACAATCATCAAGATAGTGACATGGTCAAGTTTCATCACATGATGATGTGGAATTCATGATGTATTATTGTAATCATTGTAAAATAAAAATAAGTGGAAGTCTAAGAGTTATGTATGAACTAAATAGTCATGCAAGTCCAAAAGACATGTAATATCAAAAGTTATATGTAATTCCAAAAGTCATTTGAAACTCCAAAGGATGTAGAAGTCCAAAGGTCACAAAAATTTAGAAATTCAAGATTCATGAGGAGGTGAAAGGTCATTCCTCAAGTTATAAATAGATCCTCTTTTCTATTGTAAACAAAAATTAACCTTGGCTTCTCCCACAAGCCATTAGAGAGATAGAGTTAGTACCTTTGGGGAGAAAGTAGTGGCTCTAATGCTCCACTATTGGAGCTACTGGTGTTCATTTCATTTATGTATCTTGGGACTTTTTCTTAGTATTGAAGCCTTCCAGGCCAACATGTTTTCACACACGAATTGTGAATTTTTCTAAGAATATTATTTAAATGTTTATGGTTCTTGTTTTCTTTCATTAGTACTAGATTAGTTGAACTATTTCAGTTACTCTGGTACTCCTTGTTGCAAATGTGTTGTTATGTTTATAATCATCATCACATTCTTGTGAATTATTTCACTTGATGTTAGACGAACCTTTCTCTTTCAAGTGTTTCTCCATGAGAGTAGTATTGTTACTTCTCTCTTAGAGGCTCGCTTAATGCCCCCTCTCTACATTAAAATAACTTCTATACATCAAAAATTGAACATTCAAAAGGCATACTAGCTTGCTCATTCTAAAGGACAAATGCACTTCTTTGTTGTGCTCATAGTTAAATCCAAGGCATATCTTTAAGTAAATGATATTCAAACCATATTTCAAATAGGACTCCTACACTAAACAGTGTCACGCCTAGTTGGGAATTCCTGTGAAATGTGTTGATATTTAGAATCTCAATTGGACTTTTGATAAATATAACTATTCAATGCCACCCATGGAGTAGACGCTCCAGATAGTATTTGGGTCTAAAATTTTTTCACTGCTATATTGATTTCTAGGTTCTATTCAAGGGTTTGTAGCAGAACCTAGCCGATTATAGATGACCTTCTAGACTAAATGGAGAACTTTCACTTTCAAAAGGATGTACTTTCTAAAGAGTGATGGACATCATCTTTCGTGGCCTTATAGGTCAAAGAATTGTTGCAACCAACTCAAGAAAAGATAGAAAAGATAGATCAATGCCTTAGAATTCAGCCTCTTCGAGGGGGCAACCTCCTTTACATTACATAAATGAACAATTCTTTGATGATACAAGTGAAAATACCTCCTTTCTATATATAGGAGTCTAAGGGGCATAACATAATCAAAGCCGACATAACAATAATAATGTAAGGGCACAATAATAACAATAGTGGGCTTCTGGGGTACAATAGTAACAATATGGGCACTACATGGGTACATCAATATAATAAGTGGGTTGTACTAATAAAAATAAGGGTTTACACTAGTAGTATAGGGGCCTAACATGACCCTCTCCTTCAAAAAGAGTTGTCCTCAACGCTTGAGTAGTTCTTGATGCTTCTGTATAAAATTCTTGTCCTCCCATGTGGAATCTTCAACGGGTGAGTTCTTCCACTTGATGAGATACTCTGAAATTGATCAATTTCGTAGCTGTCGGGTTCTCGTTTCTGTGACTACTCCAAGTTCCAATATGATTTTTCCTTCCTATTCAATTTCTGGCAATATTGTTTGAATTGAGATCTTTTGCAACTTTTGAATAAGTAGCCATACTTCTTTGTCCTTCTTCCATTCATCCCTTGCTTCATTTATCCAATCTGGTTGGATAATAGAAATAGCACAAAACAATGCTTCCACATCCTCATCCTTGAAGAGTCTTCCCATTCGGTAAGGTCGCCATTTTTTAAGTGCATGTAGTATTGCCAACATTTCCTTCTCATAAATAGCTTGCTTGAGATGTAGCAGTGAAAATAGCCAATCACCTACATCGAAACATTTTTCACTACGATGTTGATCTACCTGTTGTTTCGTTTGATTTTGCACCAAAGTGGCGATATCCTTTAAAATTCGAACAACTTGTTGTTGATGCTCAATGTGATCTTTCACTACTTGAACCTTTTTCTTCTTGATATGTCCTTCTATCTCTAGAGTTTGAGGAGTGGTAATTTCTTCCAATCCTTTACAAGATATGCTCAGATTCATTTCTTGATGCTCGATGCGATCTTTCACTTCTTGCACCCTTTTCTTCTTGATATGTCCTTCTATCTTGATAGTTTGAGGAGTGGTAATTTCGACCAATGTATTACAAGATATGGTGGGATTCATTTCTTCTCTCTCGTTGCGATCTTTCACTTCTTGCACCTTTTTCTTCTTGATATGTCCTTCTATCTTGAGAGTTTGAGGAGTGGTAATTCCTGCCAATGCTTTACAAGATATGGTCTGATTCATTTCTTCTTTCTCTGGGGTGGGGTCCTGGCATATATCTTCTTCTTTTGATGTTTCTTGATCCTTTTCTTCCTCCTCTTCATATTCTATGTAAAATAATTTCTTCTCAGCACATTTATGACCTTTAGTGCATTTGCTATCACAATTGTAACAAAGCCCTTTTTCTCTTTTTTCTTCCAATTGTTGTGGTGTAACCCTTGTAGGTTGTGGAAGGCTAGGAGAAACAACACTTCCATCTTTATAGTTGTGAGGGGTAGGCTTCCTGGTTTCCATAATTTTTCTTTCCACTATGTCACAAAGCCCTTTTAGTCTTTCCAATTATTGTGGTGTTTCTCTAAAGAAGGTGTTGCGCTTTGTATCCTCATAATGTGCTATCATTTCCTCCATGAAAATTGACCACGTAACAATTTGTTTATGAGAACAAAGCCCTTCATACCATAAAAATTGATCTGGTTCTAAATATGAAGATGCAATATATTCCTTTTATAACAGTGGTACACCATGTAGATCAAAATATTGCTCCATCTGAAGTATCCAATTTACCGGATCCTTGCCATCAAACTTCCTCATCTTGCTTTTTCTAGATTTTAGGAGCTCGATCTTGAAACGACTGTAACTCTGTACTTTCTAATCTTTAAGCTCTGAAATTACGACCTGTGGTAGCCCTCTTTGTTTTCTTTCCAATGACACCAGTCTAATCCAAATTGGATTCTCCAAGGAAGAGTTATGCGAAATCTTCCACAGTGACTTGATTATAGACTAGTTCGGTAGAGCGAACTTGTACGATGTGCCACGAGTCACTGTTTCGGCCTTTGGATCTGAAAAATGTACAAAGGAAACTACATTCCATCCTCTTTCTATACCTTCTTATGAAATTTCAATCTGATCCCTAGAGAGAAAGTTATGACGATTTTCCCCAGGTCACCTGTTTGGAATGTAATTCAGGAGTCTGCAAAAAGACCAACTTCCTCAGATCATATCTCCGCAAATATAGCACGAACAGCTCTGAAATTTCAGACCCGAGGTTCAGCGCGATTTCTTCTCAAATGATTTTTTTTTCAACTTCTGAAACGTCGCAGAAAAAAAGTTATAGCGAAAATGCCACGATGACCAGTTTGGAGCAGCGAAACCCTAGAATCCAAAGCTCTGATACCAAATGTTATGAAACCAGCTCAAGAAAAGATAGAAAATATAGATCAACGCCTTATAATTTAGCCTCTTCAAGGGGGTAATCTCCTTTACATTACATAAATGAAGAATTCGTCGATGATACAAATGAAAAGACCTCCTTTCTATATATAGGAGTCTAAGGGGTCATAACATAATCAGAGCCGACATAACAATAATAATGTAAGGGCACAATAATAACAATAGTGGGCTTCTATGGGGTACAATAGTAACAATATGGGCACTACATGGGTATATCAATATAATAAGTGGGTTGTACGAATAACAATAAGGGGTTACACTAGTAGTATAGGGGCCTAACAGTTTTCTATTTAGATGATGTTACCATATTTTCCAAGAAACGATCAGATCATGTATATCATTTGAGGTAGATATTCGAGCAGTGTTGAAATTATGGGTCAATCCCAAGAAGAGTGTCTTTGGTGTGTACGAAGGGATTTTATTGGGGCGCATCATAGCAAAGAGTGGAATTAAAATTGATCCTGAGAGGGTCAAGGTTGTCACACAGATCTTGTTTATGGTGAATAAGAAAGCCATGCAGTTTTTGTTGCAAAGACCAATTTCATAAAGAAATTCATTTCTGACTATATTCAAATAGTTAAACCTATAAAAAAGATGCTTAAGAAAGACATAGTATACAAATGGGACAAAGAGGAAAAATATGATTTCACTCAAATCAAGCAGGCTATTGTTGATGCACCCATGCTTTTCAGTCCAAATTATGATAAGGATTTCTTGCTGTATATGTTTGCTTCATATTTTTCAATATTGTTGTGTTGACTCATAGATATAATGAAGGAAATGATCAACCTATATGTTTTATGAGCGCTAGCCAACAAGGGCTTGAATTAAATTACCTTTCCATCAATAAACATGCGTATGAAATATACAAGGTAGTTAAGTATTTAAGTCACTACATACTGAAAGCTCATACAATCATATTTGTACCTCATCCAATAGTAATAACATTGTTCGTGCAGCGGGATTTGGGTGAGAAGAAGGCTTACTAGATGATTTGTCTTCAAGAATATGACCTAGAATTTAAACTAGTCCATACCATAAAGGGTCATCGCCATTGTAAGCTAACTACCAAAGCAAGAGATTCTCTCAAACAATATATTTTAGGGTAGGAGTAGGAGATCGAAATGTATAATATTGAATATGTTCCTTAGTCCACATCTACAAAATTTTGGTATGCTGATCTATGACAATTTTTTTAGCATGACACCTTTCCCTCTCACTTATCTAACAAGTAGAAAATGGAAATTCATTTAAAATCTCTATCATACCAATTGGTGCATGGAGTGATTTTTTGTAACCATCACAACGGTTTGTTGCTAAGATGCCTTAGGCCATAGGATATAAAGAATGTCTTAAAATATTTACATGATGGACCACGAGGTGGCCACTATGCAGACAAAACTACAACACATAAGGTTATATGGACTGGTTATTATTTGCCCACGATATTTAAACATGGTATTGCTTATGTCCGTAATTGCCAAGAATTTTAGAGATGCGCTGACCACGATCAAAGGTCAGTGACCCCACTCCTACAAGTAGCAGTTGAAGAGTCGTTCCAATAGTGGGGCCTTGATGTTATGAGAGAAATTTTCCTCATTTGTCAAAGTAACACCAATATATTCTCACAACAACTAATTACATCACCCGGTGGGTAGAGGAAATTCCTCTCTAACAAGTAAATGATGAGGTAGACATCCACTTTTTACAACAGAACATCATAACCAGGTTTGGTGTTCCTACGTCAGTTGTCTTTGATAATGCAACATATTTTGCATCGTTAAAATTTTATGAATTTGTGTTAGAGAATGGAATTGTTTTAGAGCATACATCTAATTATTATCCCGAAGGAAATGGTATGGCTAAATCAACAAATAAGAATATTATCTGTATAATAAAGAAGCCAATTTTCTCTTACCAAAGGAACTGGCATAAATCTTTGACCAATGCTCTTTGGACTACTCGTGTTACCTAAAACCTTCCGTGAAAACCTTGACCTACTTCTTGGTTTAAACATTAAATAATCTATATTGCATTCAAACTTATATCTTATTGCCTTGGAACTCTCTCAAAATTCACAAAGAATACCTTGCCAAGGAAATGAGGAAGATGAACAAGAAATGAGAGCATGCAAAATCTAATGCATGCCTACCATGTAGGCACCCAAACAGAGGTCAAGGCAGTGATAGCCTCATGGGAAGCGAAGCTCAATACCAAAGTGGTAAATGAAGAAATCCCAGAAATTGACTGGGAGAACATAATTTAGGATCCGAGAAATACTCGCATGCACAAAACATTATTCCAACAGACCATTCAACTATATTGGGTCATGAGAAATTTGTTGGCAAATGCCATGACAATATATGGAGACTGAGAGGAGCCAGAAGAGGACAGAAAGGAAGAGACCAGCTTGAAGGAAATCCAGTAGGAGATCCAATCAGTATAGATGTAACAATAACACCACAACTTAAACTTAAAGAAAGTGGAAAAATAGATTCAATCTTTGTTGCAGAGTGAAGTGCCCGGGTCAAGTGCGAAGAGCTGGCTCCAATAGACTCTTAAGATGAATGAATCAGTGATACTGATAGTTAAATTTTGTTATGATGTCGAATAGCATTTACTTTTCAAGAATTAAGCATATAATAGACATAGCAGAAAATGTAGCATGGATGATAAGAATTAAACTGTTTAAATTTTGGACATCGTTTGATGCTGACCGGTGGCCAACAGACCTAGTTTCTTGTAGGCAGGATGAGGCCACCAAGTATATTTTGAAAGACATATATTACTACCTATTTATGGAAAATTAATAGAAAAGAGAAGAACTACCAAGCTTACACAAAATGAAAGTAGCATGTACAATTTAATCACAAATGCAATTTAAATAATGAAAAGTTATAAATTCTTGAAAAATTGTCTCACTAATTTCTTTAAAAAAAAGACCCAAAAAAAATAGTTAAACTCCATCATTTAATATTTCCTTGCAAAGATTCTTCATCATGATGATGACTTCGCAACCTATTAAAAGGCTCATTCTAATGAGTATGTATAGGTGAGGTGATCACACCAAATGTTGAAAGGCTCATTCTAATGAGCATGTATGGGTGAGAATATTTGATATTTCATCTCTCCCATTCCCTTATCATGGTGTCCCTGTCGATTCCTTTCTTTCCATCCATCATTTGGTGTATTTCATTCTTTTCATATAGACCATGGAGAGTGACTTGGTTGGGATTATCACCTAGGTGATATCAATGAGATATCTATATGACATGTTTAAGCAATGTTAATGATTTTTAGATATGTTAAGTTTACATTCATTTTGATTATAGTTGACCTAGTGATTACCAAGATAGTGATCCTCACAGTGGAATATATATATATATATATATATAATATATATATATATATATATATATCATTGAGTTTAGAAAAAACATAACGTATCAATTTAAATATTTATATTAAACTAGACCTAGTTATTACCAAGATGATGATCCTCACGATGTAATATATATATATATTAATTCATTTCAATATAAATATATTCCACATAAATTGAAATGTGCACTATAAGATTTTTTTCACTGTTAATTGATATATCTATCTATATATGGAAATGAAAACTATTCCAAAGGGTGTGTGTGTATATATATATATATACATATATAAAAGGTTGACATCTGGAATTTTTATTTTATATATAATATATCATGCATGAAAAAATCGCTTATAAGATAATGACAAGTTTTTACTTGAAATATTTATTTATGATTTACATTTAAAATTTTATCGTTATTAGCATTATTTTTAAATATTAAATATCAACTCTATATTAAATATAAAAAACACATATTACTTAGTAGAAAAATATTTTCAATATATATATACATATAATTAATATCAAAATATATATTTTAATATTTTATTTATTATTAATATAATTTTATTCTTTTTAATTATTAATATATATTCTGAATGGTAAACATAACTCTTTCTTGAACCATGAACGAATGCCAACTTTCCCTCATCATGAGTTGCAAAACCTCCTTTTCCAACCAATAAATATACAAAAAGAAAATGCAATATAACTCTATCTTGAACCATGAACGAATGCCAACTTTCCCTCATCCTGAGTTGCAAAACCTCCTTTTCCAACCCATAAATATACAAAAAGACAATGCAATATACATAAAATTATTAAGATACGATCGCTTTGACATCATACTTAAAAAGAGTCGATTTCTGACTCTAATTGTGTGCTCCCTATACAGTTATGTGGTCTGAAAGAGTCAAAATATATTCAGACAACTTTCCTTTTTCGGAGGCAACGCCTATACTCACGCTTTCGAAAAAATGAATTGTTTTTTTCACAAGAAATAGAATTTTTGCAGAATTGGTTGTTAATATTGGATGGGTATAACTATTATTTAATAATGGTGTAATATTGGACTTGTTTTCATAATGTTTGTATTATTCTACACTACGAATATATGGGTGATGCCTCCAGAGATTTGAACACGGGTGGAAAAAGGGTGGAAATTTTTAATATGAAGTCGACTTTGCCAATTATTAGTGGGTAGTTGTTCAACGATTTCCTAGTAGTTCAATGATTTCCTTGTTAATTTCTGTGTTAATTAGTGGCGCTTCAGCTGCCTATTTAATTTAGATATTCACTCTAAATCAAACCATAACACACCATCACCAAAATCAATCATAATTAAGTTTAGATCATCAAAATTAACCATTAAAAATTGAAAATATTTAATATTAATAAAAATAAAGTTGACTAATATAATATTAATGATAACAATAACAACATCATTATTATTATGACCAAAATATATATATTACTTCAAAAGCTCAAGATTACATCTATACCCCAATTTGTATTTTTTAAAAGGGCAAAACAAAACTAACATAATTGCATGCAAATTAGAAACTAGAACAACACTTAGAGGGCCGGGAGCAAGGAGGGTTGAATGAATATTATGGAAATTTTCACAATTTAAAAAAAATCACTTCTGCAATGATATTAGGACCCCATAAATAATTTCAACAATTTATTCATATGAGCATGACATGAACCAGCATGAACAACACAAATAACACACAAATATTCTTCAAACTTTACTTCAATTCCTTCACAAAGAAAGCTACAACTTGATGTTACAAATTTTTGTGGCTACAACCAACAAGAAGCTACAACTCCCAGATTTATCAGCTACAACTGAATGACGCTATAACCCGAAATATTTACCAACACCTAATGGACTGGGATACAACCCCTGATCTACAAGCTACAACTTGTCTGACCTGAATGATTCATTTTTCATCCATTTTGAAACTAGAACTATGAATGTCAACTCATAAATAAAATAATTTGTCCCTTCACAAATTCACCAAAACATCTTCAACAATATATAATTACTGAGAAATCAACCATCACACCAGTAGTATCAATCCTCCTCACTTCACCTCAAAGTCTTACAAAATTCCTCAATCAGTTCTGCTTATAAAAAATTTGGGTTGATATTTTTGGCTCTTTTGTCTTTTAGTTAACTTCACTTGAATCCTTGAATAAGTCTCTAATTTTTCCATATGTCCCATTTATTTGAGTCTTCAGAATCTACTCATCAAGTTATCAATCTTTTCTCTCCTAATCTTTGAGTTAAACAACAAAAAATTTTTCTTGTGAAATTTCTTATAAAATTTAGTTGGGTTTTTCTATTTCTTATGAATTTACAAACTTAATGTTTCTACTAAAACTACCTCTTTAATCTGTCCATGCTGCCAAATATATTATCATTGATATATTCATGCTAATTTTAGATCTTTTAGTTCTCCACTGTTATGTTTGGCCTAACAAATTTCAAGTTGCTAACTCATTCTTCAAACCAAAAACATTGCCGCACTGCTAAGTGAATAGATTATTTACCCAAGTATGAGATATTTTCAAATATTTTGATTTTAGATGGTTTTCCTATGAAACATAAAATGAAAAATCTTTGCATAAATATATAAAAATCATGGCACAAATAGGATGATTTCAATGAGGGTTTGGAGATGACAAGGTAAATATAAATATGAGCAATTGTAACTTGTTTAACCATGTCTTAGGATTAGAAAGCTAAGATGCTAAGATCATTTTAATCAATAGTGGAACCATATCCATCCCAAAATTCGACAAAAGATGTGAACCATGGTCTAGCCTATTATTTCCCATGATTCGATAAGAATGTTGTGAGATAGAAGTTAATGTCCTTGTGGAGACAAAAACAAGAAAAAATATATTTAGGTTGAAATTCCGCCCTTTCTCTATTGTAACTTTTTCAAAATTTCCATACAAAAATGAATATAGTCATGGTATTTACTAGTTTATGATTTATGTTTTATTTTGATAGGGGAATATATTTGTAGATCATGCTTTTTATTATCCTTAAATCCAATTTCCCCATTTATTTTAGGGATATATATCTCCCAAGGAAGCTTATATTGATTCCATGGTTTTGTTGCTTGAGTAGCAAAATAAATTTATTTCATGTTTTAGTATTATTACCTTTGGTAGTTCTCTATTTTAAAAGGAAAATTTGTTTCAACTAGGGCTTTCAATTTGCACTTGTATTATTCTATAGAAAGCATATTACATTGGGTTTGAATCAACACTAATACAATTGAAGTGTAATAATGATGTATATGAAAAAAATCAATAGCTATACTCATTCATATTTGACTTTGCACTGCATAAATAGATAGATTTGAATTTTATTTAATACACATTGTGTAAACATAAGGACTAAAACCCATTGTAATCATATTGTAACAACATTTACTCTTGGACAAGCTCCAGTATCCATCACATCAATTAATTTGGAATGGAATATATTGAGATGGAGAAAATTCTTGTCAATAACCATTACATCAAATCATTTGGAACCTAATATTTAGTGGTTGTGTTCAATGTTGGTTAAAATGGTTGATGATGAAGGTGCATTAGGCCAAGCACATAAAAATGATAAGTTATTAAGGTCAGACCAAGAGCCTAGCAATGTGATGGATTGATCATATGTCAAGGCTAGAACATTTTGAATTTTATTTGTGAAATTTTTTTGATATTTAGTTAAGATTAGTTAGAAATATCTATTTAAAAGATATGATTTTATAGTTAGTAAGTAGTTAGAGCTAAGGGCAATTGGTTCACATACATTAACTCATTTCTTGGATAGTTGTTTTTAGTTTTTTGGAGAGGGAGGAGGAACATTTTTGGGTGTTGGAAGTTTTTGGTATGAGATTGAAGTGAATTGAACAAGATTTCTTATACCAGTGGCTTTTTTGTTTTAGCAAATTGAATTCGTAAGTGTGTGTGAGACAACTACTTTCATATGTGTTTGTGAGGTTTTTGAACCATAATATTAATATCTGGAGATTGAAATTGATTTGGTCTTTAAATTGTTGTGTTGAATAAGGAATTCATGCACTGTATTTTCTCTTTATTTACATTTAAAAGAGAACCTAGAGAATCACATTTCAGTTAATCTTCTAATTGAGTGCTTTTTCATCCAAGATTGTGTATTGAAAAGTCATTTTACATTACATATTTGATAATATAGAGCACTTCGTATCAAGCCAACAAAAGAAAGAAAATTCGTAAAGGAAAATCGTCATCAAATTTGAAGGTCAATTTCTGATCAAAGGAAGACAAAATTAGAAATTTTGGCATCTGGGTTTTGTGCAGAGTAGGGTATATTTGGTATCGTTAAAGTGCTTTTCCAAAAATATCCTTGGTTAGGGAGTTATGAAGGGATGTTTAAACTTTTTTTTTTTTATAGACTACTAGGCTAGAAAAAAACGATTTGTTGTTCCTCCTATAAAAACACTGTAGTTTGCTGTGAGAGTAATAATTTGTTGTTCCTCATGTAACAATGTTTTAGTTTACTATGAGAGTAATGATTTTTTATTCCTCCTGTAACAACATTGAAGTTTTTTGGGAGAGCAATGATTGTTGTTCCTCCTGTAACAGAACTCTAAGCTCCTGGGATAGCAACCATCAATTTGTGGTATCAGAGCCTTAATGTTGTTGGTGTCTAAAATATAGAGAGATGAATAAGAGAGCAGGAAGGGCACGAGGTCACGGAGGCAGACCGACAGGTAATGTAGAACTTTGGGAAGAGGTAAGGATGTTGTAACTTCAGTTAGAACCCATGGAAGTAGGGAGACAAAGAGACCCTAAAGGTGGAGATGTTTTTGAGGCCAAAGAGGAACTTGAAGAAGAAGGAGTAGCACCTCTTGAAGAAGTTGTTGAGATTAAGTTTTTTAGAGTATTATTGGGCTCAAGTTCAATGCCAAACCCTGAAATCTCTATTTACAATGGCAGTTTGAAAGATGAGAATCTACTAGATTGGAGGAGTGAGATCAACAAGTATTTTAGGTATGAGGAAATCGATGAGGATAAGTAAGTCAAGTTTGTTGTGACAAGGTTGAAAGGCCATGCTGCACTATGGTGGGACAATGTGCAGGTTGAAAGAAGGAAAGAGGAAAAACCATAGATCAAGAGCTGGGATAGAATGGTGGCAAAGATGAAGAGTAAGTTCTTGCCAAAGGATTACCAGCTAAATCTTTACAAACATTGTCTTTTTTTACTTGGATGAGATTTTAATTTTCAGTCAAACCAAAGAAGAGCACTTAGGACATTTGAAGTATGTTTTAGAGGGATTGCAACAAGATAAGCTATTGATTCGCATGAAGAAGTGTTCTTTTATGAAGAGTGAGCTTGTATACTTGGGTTTTGTCATTTCTAAGGATGGCTTGAAAATGGATCCGGAGAAGATAGAGGCAATTGTAAATTCGCCCTCACCTAAGAACATTTTGGAGGTGAGAAGTTTTCATGGCTTAGCCAACTTCTACAGAAAATTTATCAGGAATTTTGGTGGCCTTTGTGCACCTATCATTAACACCATCAATTAGAATAGGCACCCAATTTATTGAATAGCAACAGGAGAAAAAAAAAATCAACTATTGAAGAAGAAGATGACTGAGAAGTCGGTGTTGAAGTTGTCAGACATCAATCAGCCCTTTCAAGTGAGATGTGATGGTAGTGGGACAACCATTGGAGATGTATTGAGCCAAGAAGATAAGCCCATTGCATATTTCAGTGAGAAGATAAATGAGTCAAAACACAAGTACTCTTCCTATGACAAAGAATTTTATGCAGTGGTTCAAGCATTGGAGGCATTACTTGATGCCTAACGAGTATGTTCTATTGACGGAAAATTATGCCTTACAATACATGATGCATCAACATAATTTAAATCATAAACGTGCAAAGTGGGTGGTGTTCCTTCAAAAATTTCAAGTTTTTTTTGAAGCACATTAGTGGGAAGGAAAATAAGGTTGTCGATGCCTTAATTAGGAGATGCTTAATCATGTAGGAAAGTGAAATATAAATTTTAATCTTTCATTATTTGAAGTTCTTATATGACATTGATGTTGGTTTTAAAGAAGATTTTGTAGCGTGTAAAAATACATTCAATAGGGACAACAGTCCGTGGAAAGAATTTATGTTGCAAGGTGGGATATTGTTTAAGAACAAACAACTATGTATTCCCAATTTCTCAGTGAGGGAAAACTTGGTCCAAGAAAAGCATAATGGTGTGTTGGTTAGACACTTTGGTGTTGAGAAAACTCTTGGGTAGCTGAGTCACTTCTATTTTTGCCCTAAGATGAAGGCAGATGTACAAAGGTACATGAGTAAGTGCACGGTATGTCAACATGTGAAAATGAAGAAGGTAGGACCTTGTAAGATCCTCCACAAGCTTTCAGCAAGTTCTTATGATCTGGAGTTACCTCCAGGAATTGGCATTTCACCCATTTTTATTGTAGCAGATTTGTATCCCTACACAGTTGGTGATGTGGATCAAGCTTCTCGGAATCTTGACCAGGATAAAGGAAAGGAACAACAGTGGTTGAAGCAAATGACTGTGGCCAAGAAGAACATAAGGAAAGAATATTTGGAATATCTTGTGAAGTGGAAAGACCATCCGATGGAGGATTATACTTGGGTGGATGAAGAATCATTATAGAATGCAGGCCATTCTATTGAAGATCTTATGAACAGGAGCTCATAAAATTTTGTTTCTTGGGGAGTCTGATGCAGGTGCATTAGGTTGAGCACATAAAAATGATAAGTTATTAAATTTAGACCAAGAGCCTAGCAATGTGATGGATTGATCACATGTCAATGCTATAAAATTGTAAAGTTTATTTGTGAAAAGTTTTTTATATTCAGTTAATATTAGTTAGGAATATCTAGATAAAAGAAACGATTTTATAGTTAGTAGGTAGTTAGGGCTAAGGGAAATTGGTTCACATACATGAACTCATTCCTTGGACAATTGTTTTTAGTTTTTTCGAGAGGGAGGAGGAACATTTTTGTCTGCTGGAAGTTTTTGGTGTGATATTGAAGTGAATTGAACAACATTTCTTAAACCAGTGGATTTTCTGTATTAGCAAATGGAATTTGTAAGTGTGTGTGATACAATTATTTGGATATCTATTTGTGACGCTTATCAACCATAATATCAATATCTGGAGGTTGAAATTGACTTGGTCTTTAAATTGCTGTGTTGAATGAGGAATTCTTGCATTGTATTTTCTCTATTATTTACATTTAAATGAGAACATGGAGAATCACATTTCAGTTAATATTCTAATTTAGTGCTTTTTCATCCAAGATTTTGTATTGGGAAGATTCATTTTACATTACAGATTTGAGAATACAAAGCACTCTGTATCAAGCCAACAGAAGAAAGAAATTTGTAAAGGAAAATTATCATCAAATTTGCAGGTCAATTTCTTATCAAAGGATGATAAAATTCAAAATTTTGGAATTTGGGTTTTGTGCAAAGCAGAGTCTATTTGGTAACTCATGAGAAATTTCCCAAAAGGATGCTTGGTTGTGGAGTTACAAAGGGATCTTTAAATTGTGTTTTTATAGACTACATGGCTCGAAAAAACAATTTGTTGTTCCTCGTGTGACAACACTGTGGTTTGTTGTGAGAGAAATGATTTGGTGTTCCTCCTGTAGCAACATTGTAGTTTTCTATGAGAGAAATTGTTTGTTGTTCCTTCCGCAATAACATTGTAGTTTGCTCAAAGAGAAATGATTGTTGTTCCTCTTGTAACAACATTGTAAGCTACTAGGATAGGAGCCATCAATTTGTGGGCCATAATTTGAGAAAGTTATTTTTAAATCTATCATAGATGTCAAAAACATAACAAATGGATAAGTATGGGTACCAATTCGCTGAGATAACATTAGTCTTTGTATAAACATTACAAACCAAGAAAATTAATAACATTTTCCTTCTAATGAAAGTTATCTTCATATTTTCCATAGGATCACATCGATATATGGATACAAGGAAACGTATTATTGTATATTCTATTAGGCTAGCTAAAACATCTATTCAAAAGTACTATCAAAATTCTTATGTAGAGCATGATACAATTACAAGATCTATAGTTGTTGCAATATTCTAGATCTCTAGAAGTCACAAACACCATAAGATTCTAAGTCACAAAGTACCCAGATGCTTATGGAATCAAAATTGTGATGTTACTCGCTGCTGAGAATATAAAACAGATGACAGAACTAAAAAACCCCTAAACCATATATGAAGAAATTTAAAATTTGAAAACTTCTTGTGATATAGAGAAATGTTGACAAATTAAAATAACACAAGAAACACTATAAACCACTTTGTACACATATTTCACAATGAATGAATGGACCCAAAATGTTTATAATACTTTTTCAAAAGAAATTTCAAAAACCCATAATGGCATACTCATATCAATTCTTACTATCAATGGAGAATCCGATGTTTTGTAGCAATAATGGTATTAATTGAAATTTAATATATGGAAACAAAAGGACAAAACCAAAAGAAAAAGTTGCATCCAAATAGTTAGGGCAATATTTTAAACTCTAAAATTTTTAGGCAAGGGTCATTCAATGTAACTTCCTCCATGAGCCAAGTAGTATAGATGTTGAATTTATGTTTTTTGGTCGAAAATTCTTTTGTTTTTTATGTTTCTTAAATATATGAAAAAAATATTATTATTTTATATCTTTAAAAACATTATATAAAAGAGACAAATATTTTATGTTTTGAAGTGAAAAAAAGTCATCCTTAGCTTTCCTACTAATAGATAACGACTTGGTTAAATTTTTCCGTGGGTAATAAGAACTAATAAGTTTTCACATTTACACTTCTACTCCTACATGTTAAAGAATTGAAGAAAACATAAATAATTGTAGGTAGTAACCCTTTATAGATATATGTATTTCCATCTTGTTCCTATTCATTTTTTATGCAAATACTTGCTTAAATTACCGTGGTAAATAGGTTATTTAAGCGAGTGTGAGTTGTTTAAAAGTGTTTTAATTTTAGGTGGTTTTGCTATAAATCTTAACCATGAAAAATAATTGCAAAAATATTTAAAAATAATGGCACAAATATTGAACTACATCCAGGAATTATGGAAAAACTTATGAGGCAATTATCCACATGGCAGAAAGGCTGCAATAAGACCTTCAAATTTGGTCCATTCAAATGTTTGAATTTTTTTCAAAAATATTGAAAAAAAAATATTTGTTTTAAAAGTTATACATTCTAACGTGCATTGGTCAATGTTAAACTAATAGTATTCCACATGAAAATCCATTTCTAGAGTCATGCCTTAGCAGGGACTAATAACATAATTTTATATCAAGTTTATATAAAGAGAGATAAAGTAGTGCAAGGAAGATGTTTAATTATTTTATTTTTTTTAAAGTATGTCAATGTAAACATTAAATAAAATATTTGAAGATCAATGTTAAATAGTATATTATAATATCAACTTCAAATATATCTCTATCATTCCATGCTCAACATGGGGTTGGTATATATATATATATATATATAGACATACATACATATTGGTTTTTTGAGCTCGTTAATTGCACAAGTAAGAAATAAATAAAATGCACATAAAAAGAACCTGAATCACACAAAAAAGCAAAGGGAATTTTACATGGTAAAACACAAACAATGCGTCAAGGAAACCTCCACGAGGAAAGGGACTGGAATTATTATTGCACCAAAGTAAAGAATTACACTCCAACATTTCATCAAGCCTCTCGAGAATCATCACTTTTAATGTGGAGC
Source organism: Pinus tabuliformis (assembly GCA_031772625.1). Lineage (NCBI taxonomy): Eukaryota > Viridiplantae > Streptophyta > Pinopsida > Pinales > Pinaceae > Pinus > Pinus tabuliformis. The sequence continues at coordinate 227,659,390 of CM062818.1, forward strand.
CTCTGTTACATAATTCCCTATGGTTACTCAACTGTCTAAACAATAAAACCAAATTTACTAAGATAATTACATTTTTGACAATCATTTTATTGTTTTCATTCTGAACAATCTCCACCTTGAGAATAATTTCCTAATCACTTTCCCATGCCCATTCATCATATTTTCTACAAGCCATGAGAATCCAAACACCACTGCAACTTTTCTACCAATAATAATTTCGTGAACATGTTTTCAAATTTCTCCTATGTGAGGACCTTCTTGAGAGCTACTTTTCCACCATTGATCACATGTATTACAAAATGGTATCTAACATCAATGTGGTTAGTCTTGTTGTGATAAGCCATATTTGTATCCAAATGAATAACACTCTTACTATCACATAATACATTCACTTTCTGTTGCATCCTTCCAAGCTCATAAAGTAGACCTTTCAACCAGATTGCCCCTTTACGAATATCTAAAGAAGTTAAATACTCTACTTCAGTAGTGGACAAAGTAGCTATTTCCTGAAGCTTTAACATCCAGCTTATTTCTCAACTTGTAAGAGTAAATACATATCCTATTGTAGATCTCCTTTTTTACAAGTCACCTTCATAGTCAGCATCCACATATCCATAGATAGAATATCCACTACCATTAACAATGATACAATGGTCACTTATACCTATCAAATACTGAAGCACCCATTTCACTAATCGCCAGTGTTCTCCTGGATATTCCATGAATTTTTTGACAACTCCAACTGCATGTGAAATGTCATGTCTTGTAGATACCATCACATACATTATATTTTTCTACTGCATTTTCATATGGTACACAATACATATACTTATTTTCTTCATTAGTTCAAGGAATCAAACATGAAGAAAGTTTAAATTAGGAAGCTAAAGGAATCGCAACAAGTTTAACATTTTCCATACTGAACTTTGCAAGTATTTTCTCCAATTACTTCTGTTGTGATAACCAGATCTTTCCATTTTTTCTATCTCTTTGTATCCCCATGTGAAAGATATGTTTTGCATCTCCAACATCCTTCATATCAAATGTCCTAGAAATTTGATCCTTTAAATTATTGATCTCTTCTATACTTTTTTTTGCAATGATCATATCATCAACATACAAAACTAAGATAAGGAATATCCCATTGAAAATTTTGAAGTACACAAAATTATCATATTCACTTCTAGTGATGTTTTGGCTCACCATGAAAGAGTCAAACTTCCTGTACCACTACCTAGGAGATTGCCTCATGCCATACAATGATTCTAGAGCTTGCAAACTATTTTGTTGTGACCTTGTACAAAACCTTACATTTATTTCATATAGATATCTTCATCCAAATCCCCATGAAGAAAAGATGTTTTAGCATCTAACTATTCTAACTCAAGATCAAGTAATGCAATTATTGCTAACACAGTATGAATACAAATAAGTTTTGGACTAGTGAAAAAATATCATGAAAGTCAATACCTTCTACCTGAGAATACCCTTTTTCTATCAACCTCGACTTATATCTTTCAATACTTCCATCAAAATTTCGCTTCAATTTGAAGACCCATTTACATCCAATAACACTTCTCCTTTAGGAAGTTTTACACGATCCTGGGTTTTATTATTGTCTAAAAAGTTCATTTCTTCACGCATATCCCTCTTCCATTTTTCACTATCTACATGATCCATTGCTTCCCGATAACAAGAAGGTTCCCCATCTTCAGTAATCAACATAATAGATGAAGAAAAATATTCATACCACTTGGGTTTTCTTTAGTCCCTTGTTGACCTCTTTAGAGTGACTAGTTGTTGAATTGGTTCTTGAACTTATACAATTTCCTTTACATCTTCACACTTTCCTTTAGAAGATTCTTCTTCCTTCTGACTTTCCACAAAAGATTGAGTCTCAACCTAAATTTTTTGATTCAATGATATTTGTTTTGGTTCAACTTATTTAACATTTGATTTCAAAAGAAAATATTTATCAAATGTTACATCTCTACTAATGACTATCTTATGCAAAGAAGGATCCCACAACCTGTATCATTTCATAGAATCGTCATATCCAACAAATACATAACATCTTTACTTTGGGTCCAACTTAGAACGTTGATTCTTTGGAATAATAGAATCAAGGATAATTTTAGGGGCGAATGTTCGCCCTTTGGTGAAATTAAGGGGTTTTAAATTTTTAGTGGACGAATATTTTGTATCAGAGTACATTTTTACAAATCACCTCAAATAGCCCACCTTATTTTAAGGGAGAGGGTAAAAAAGGTAAATTTAGCCCTTGAAATTAGGAGTTACAACCTTCCATTCGCCCATTTTCAAGAATAGGTTTTATTTAAGTGAATCCTATGGGCCAAAGGCCCAAATACCATATTTATAAAAGAGGTATGGTAAATTAATAAAAATATAAATAAATGAGAGGTATGGTAAATAAATAAAGCATTTTTTATATTTACTCCATAAGTCACCTTATATACATGCAAGGGTGTAAACGAATAAAAATATAAGTAAAGTGGAGGTAGGGTAAATAAATAAAATGTCTTTTTATACTTACTCAAAAGGTATGGTAAATAAATATAAATATAAATAAACTAGACATATGGTAAATAAATAAAATCTCTTTTTATATTTAGTCGATAACCCTCGTTCTATTTATGAAGGCTCAAGAAAGAGATTTCATTTAAGTGAATCGTATGGGCCAAATACCATATTTGTAAAAGAGGTATGGTAAATTAATAAAAATATATTTAAACGAGAGGTATGGTGAACAAATGAAACAATTTTTTATATTTAGTCCATAAATCACCTTATATTTAAGAACATTCAAAAAATGTGTTATATTTAGGTGAAACCTATGGGAAAAATACTATGGGACATATACCATGGACCAGATTGTTATTAATACCATGCAAAAAAACATTATTATTAATAAAAATAAAAATGGCACATTGTATTGACCCATGGTATTCACCAAAATGGCACATGGTATTGGCCCATGGTATTCACCTGGAATGCAACCTATTTAAATGGGGAAATTAAACCAGCATAGATCCATCTTTACTCTGGATCTACTAACCCCCGAGAGGCATCAAATATCGTGATATGCAAACTAGCATAGAGTGAAAAAATATTTGATCCCTCTCGGGGCTTGGTTAAAATAAAAAATAATATAAAAATCAACTATTAATTTTATTAACTTTTATAAATTACTAATAGTAATTTTTAAGCTTCAGGTTTATGATAACCGATGGTATTAACCCATGGTAATACCATGGTATTCATGTGAGCACAAAATATTTAAAGGGGAAATTCTATCATCTTAGATCCATCTTAATTCTGGGTCTACCAAGTGCTCAGAGGGATAAATAGATTTCATCCCCCTAAGAGTGGTAGATGTGGAGTTAAGATGGATATAGGTTGGTTTTTATGATAATGAAGATATTAAATAGACTTACGAAATTATATTGTAAAAACATCTTAAGGTGAATGGTTAAAGCATAGACATTGGACAACTATATTTGTATACCTCTGTTTTAAACTGAAACAAATCCAGGGTTAAAAGGAATGGATTGATTACACTAGTCATCCTTCTATAACCTTCCAACATACGCTGGAGTAAACAGATTGTAATTTGGGTAATTTTTCTAACTGCAAATAGGAACATACTTGTGTATTGGCAGGGTGGTTACGAGGTCCCTAGAAGTGATGAATTTGAATTTTTCTTGGTTTTATATATAGTATTAGGTTTTTTCTCATGCTTTCTGTGAATGACACAGGTGAATTTTATCCTACACCCACTAGGTTATCGATATGTAATTTCGGTAATTTTGATTTCAAAGATATTTTAAAGAAATGCAATGATTTCATTTGTGTATTTAATAAACACAAGATTTTATAATTGAGTAAAATATTCGCCATGCCTGGTGAGAGATTCGCCAAAAATTATATATAGATATTATATTATTATTAAAATCGTCTTCCAATTTTCCTATATACCATGGAGATTCGCCCATTTATTATATATATAAATTTAGAGGGGGTTCTTAAAATTTTCCCTGAATAGAATAGAAATTACAACCAAAAATTTTTAAATATGAATAATCACAAGACTCGCTCGACCAAAATTTTTCAAGACTTTCACAATTAATAAAAACTAAAGGTGATATGTTTACAAAAACAAATCAGTGGATACTGCTTCTACCCAAAACTCCCCTTGTAGGTTAGAATTTATGATCATGCTTCTAGCTCTCTCAATAAGAGTCTACTTATTACATTCAGAAATGCCATTTTGCCGAGTATATATAGTATTTTTTATGTCTAAAAATTCCTTCCTCCTTGCAATATTGTTCAAATTCTAAGGAAGTAAATTTACCGCCATTATCAGTTCTTAAATATTTTATTGTTTTGTTTTTTTATTTTCCACCATAGATTTAAACTATTTGAAAGCATGAAATACTTTAGCCTTTATTTCTTGCATATTGTTGGGAATGGGTTCCCCCAACAACAGTTCTGGGGTTAAAAGTCCATGTTTTGAGATAATTTTGTAATAAAGTTGTAAAGTATTGAATTTTGTGGTTGCGGAGCACGAAGGTGTCAAGAGTCATAAAGGGTTGTCTGCCCTTATTTTGTAAAGTCTAAAGTCGGTTGTAAAGATCCACCCCAGGTCCACAGACCATGGGATTGTATAGAAAGGAGCTAAGTAGGCTCTCAGTAGTTAAGAGGAAGAGCAGTGAAGAGAGAAGCATTGGAGTTTTGGTAGAGAAGTCTAAGGTTTTCAGGTCTTAATGTAGGTAGAGGCTCTACAGCTGAGGGCACAGAGGCTTAGGGTGGAAGTCCGCAGTTGAGTGCGTGGACCCCTACAGCTGAGTGCGTGGGGCGGATAGAGTCTGTATTAACTGGAAGATATCAATAAAGAGAAGTATTCTACAATTACTATTTATTTAGTTCTTATTAATGAATCTGATTATATTGCATTTTGGGTTTAATTTACGATATTTATTTGATACGTGAATATATGTGATCATATCGGTTAATTGAATGCAAGTAAGGATATCAAGTTACATGGCGCTAACTGTGATTGATTAATAAAATAATTAAAACACTTGAGTCAACTTGGGAACCTATACAATACATTGCCATAGTTGCGCAAAGGTCAATCGACACCTTCATGGAGGTATTGAAGGACGGAATAAAGGGTAGACTGATAGAGCCCTAAGGCTTAAAAATTTGCATGGAAGTAGGGCCAGAGGGTATAAACTGACATCACGACCATATTAAGGTGCAGAAACTCTGTTCCAACATACCCCCATACTTCTTCAGGTGAGACTTCGATCCGTGCTCTTCGGGCTGACATTGAAAGGGCCAGTAGTGTAGGGATTTGTTTGGCTAACTAATGCTCAACCTGGGTCAGGCCCCACAAAGCCAACAAATAGTTTTGATTCTGTGACCAGAATCTGCATGAGAGATGTGTAATGTCGTATCACTAGAATCCAACTAAGAAAGAGGTCAAAGACTGGTTCAATAAAAAATCCACGAATTCACGTCACAGGAGAACAGAAACCTGCGACTGATAAAGAAACAATGGCTGGATAGGTACCTGTATACAAAAATCCACGAGATCTTTTTTTGTTCCTTTCTAGTTGAGTTATACGAATGGATTGCAAAGCTACTGTATAGCCAAGGAAGGTGGATGCTTCACGGTCCTATTGTATGGACCTTGGAGTTGGTATAGAGGCTGGAAGCTTTTGAGGATAAGATCGCCCATGCAGTTGATCATTGGCTCGATCGTATCATAGGGGGATTTGTGACTGAATTCGTGGTCGATACCTCAGTCAGTTACAGCAAGGTGGAGCAGTGCTTTTTCAAAGGTCCGCGAGGTAAGTACTTGAAGTCTTTAAATACTTGGATTAAGATCTTATTGTGCGAAAAATGGGTTATGTAGCTATCTTGATGCTTGGAGCTACGAGAAGTGGAAAGACTTATAGGAAAGAAGGAGGAAAGGGTCTTGAATACTATCCACTGATTTCAGCTCCATTGAGTGATGAAGAGGGAGTAGTGCAGGCTTCTCCACGAAATGAAATTCAGTTAACAAACGAGGGTTCCTGCAACTACCACCTCCACCCACACCACCTCCACCCACACCACCTCCACCTTCACCACCATCGCCCCCCACGACTTTGCCCACATCACCACCACCTCCACCGCAGTTCAACATGGTGAATTCAGCGAAGCTCCCTTTGTTTAAGGGCTTGGGAAATGAGGACCTGGACCAATTTTGGTTCGTCATAAAAGTTGTATGAGAAGATAAAGGCGTCACAGACAATCACATGAAGAAGGCAACATTGGTTAGCATTTTCAAGATCGCGCGCTAACTTGGTACATCAAGTACTCTAACGATAACCCAAACGTTGGGTTGGTAGTGATCTAGACCACATTGAATAAAGCGTTTAGTAGACCTAAATTCACAGCGCAGTTAGTTATGGGGTTTAAGGAGATCGTAACAAAATGAATTGTTTCCTTCATGAGAAATAGATTTTTTTTGCAGAATTTTTTATTAATATTACACGGGGTAAAACTATTATTTAATAAATGGCTTAAACAGACCAAATACAAAATTACTAGTTCGATCACTACCTCAAAGTCCCATGACTCTAGCTGCAAAATATTCTATATTTAAAAAAAATATTTTATGATTTACAATTATGATAAAAATAAAGTAAAATAAATATCCATATGAATAGTTTGGATAGAGTTATCTAAGTGTGAAAATGGAAAGGGGTGGAAATTTTTAACTGAAGTCGATGCTTGTCGGTTATTCATCGGCAGTAGTTCAGTGATTTCCCTATTATTTATTGCCACGTAGGAAACAAATTTAATTTGATTAAGTTGACTCATCGTTGGAAATTCTTGTATAAAATTGACATGATCATGTTAATTTGATTATGTTGACTCATTGTCAGCAATTCTGGTATAGAGTTGACATGGTCATGTTAAGAGTTGATTGGTCAAAACAAGATAAAGAGGAGGAATAAATCGCATGGAAAAGAAAAAAGTTGGGATACATACATATTTCTCATTCAGTCATACCTGTGAAAGGATTATTTATATACAAACCCAGGGAATCCACTATGGTGAAACAGTATATCAATTCACACAATTAAATGCTTTTCAGTTAAGTTAATTTGGAATGAAAGAAATAGAGTTTACTTGATAGTGATGATAATGTCTTTGTACAAAAATAATAAAAAATCATTAACATTTACTTGTTGGAAAGGCAGAGGAGACAAAGCATGAATTCACACATAAAACATGAGTTGTTACTCGTTTATTGATCACACAAAACATGAAGCTTACAATGAACACGATGAAGGGTATTTAAGTTTTTCCAACTACCGACTTGCCTAAAATATTTTGACATGTAACCACATGCAATGACACACTCAAAGTCATCTATCACTTCACTCTGCTTAACTCAACACTAAAACACTCTACCACTCAATCACTCAGTTAACTGACACTCTATTTTTAGCTAACTCCACATGGAGGAGTAATTACTATTTCTAACACTCCCCCTTAATTACCACCGTATGACTCAAAATTTCTTCACTATCACATAAACATGTCTACTAGTCTATGTCTCAGCTAGGCTTACAACCACTTAAGAATTTTGAATTTTCTTTTTCTCTGCTTCCAGATTCTATATCCTCAAAATTGTTTCATTCTCTGTTGAACTTTCTTGTTGTATAATTTATTCACTTGCTACTACTACAATTTTTCTTTGACTTGTTCTGACAAACAATTGGATCATGTCTTCCACACCTTCCTCTTCAAATATTCATTCAACTATGGACTGATGCCATAACATTGCATATTCAAACTATCTTCTTTGATTTACTTCTTGCACTTCATATTCATGACTTTCTTTTTGCCATATTTCTTGATAGCAAAATCTTATCTCTTCTTGACTCCATTGCTGAAAAATGGTTTCAATGCTTTCATATTTGTCTTCAGAAACATCCATAAAATTATTTTCACTTTCATCATCAGGTATTGTTTCTTTTTCCTGTAATCTGCACACTCAAGATCATTATTCACCATTCCATTCAATTCTTTTATTCCAGCTGCTTCTTTAAGATTCACATCAATTTGTTCTATTGGTTTCAGAATCCATTCTTCAATGAGCTTCAAATCTGCATCAAACTTATTAACAACCTTGTTTTCAACTTTTTTTCCCATGTTATTCTAAATAGTTACATATTAAAAAACAATGTTAAAAACATCTTTAATATGACTCTCTTCAGTGAGAGCTTTGTGCTCTGCCTCTTCATTCTCCACTTTCTTTTCAACTTCCCTGAAGCTATCTTCCCCTATTATGTGGTCAGTGGATATTCTCATTAAAAAGTATCCAATCACTTTATCCTGTTCTTGAACATCAATTTTTGTTACATAACATACTGCTTTATGAGCAGTTCCAATTACTTCATATCGTGTTGCTATAGTGGAAGCTTCAACGTTCAATGTTTCATAAAACATTACGCTTATTGTATTGGCACAATCAATCCTTGTTTCAAAAAATAAACCACACATGTCATCAACATAATGTTCATCCACACTATGGTGGGATATCCGAGCATGCATGTGCTCATTGTCAATTTCATTGACAATTTCAACTTCACCAAATCCATCAGCTATGATTGGATTCTCCAATCCATATCTCACTTTGCAATCATCATGCACATGTGTCTCATCACAATGGGATTAAAAATCATCTACATCATCCACATTACAATGGAATTGCCTCAACTTCTCTCTCTTCAATCCTTGTTGCATCTTCTTCATCCATATGCATGCTTGCATAATGGGTTTCAATTTTATGGTCTTGAAAACCATCATCCACTTTTGAGTGGAATTCTCCAAGCTCTATTTTCCTCTCAGAGTCTTGATCATCTGCCCTCATATCTACAGCTGACTTCTTTGCTTGTGACATATCCTGCTGCTGCATGTCACTCCCTTTTGTGCCAAACTCTGCTTCTAGGAACTTCCATGCTTCCTTGGAAGTTGTAGCTTTTACTACCTCGCACAAACACTTCTCTTCCAATGCCTTTTTTATAAACTTCAATGCTAAAGCATCGCATACTTCATCATATGGGTTATTAGATTCATATTCAATTAACTCTTTAGCTATAAGAAAAGTTAGTATCTTGATAACCCAATGGTCAAAGTATACACTTGTAAACATAGGAGGTGGTAGCAGATCAAAGCTACACCAATCACCCTTGATTTCTTCTTTGTCTTCTGCCAGACTTCTTAGTTCCTCGACTGTGGCCTAAACCTCTCTAACCATGGCAACAACCTCTACCTCTTCTTTTTTATTCTTGTTTTTAGGCTTCTTCAGTCGTGTTTTGCGACCCATGACTGTGGCTATTCATTTTTTAATAACTGCTTTGTTAACTATCGCCCCAAGAAAAAAAAAAAATATATATATATATATATATATATATGATTTTCAATATATACTCCCATAAGACACCATCTTCACTAAAAAATTATCATACTCAACAAAACAAACAAAACATTTTTTATAAACCAAACATTACAAAATCCTAAACACACTTCCAATAAAATTCCTTTTTCTAATGAAAAACCCCAACTTCATAGAAATCTCAAAAATATATTTGAAATTCCTCGACCTTTAAAGCACCCTTCATAATCTTTCCGAAAGTCCTTTTATTTAAAAAAAAAAATAATTTAACAAACTTTATGAAAACCTTTTATCAAATCGTGTATGGCTCACTCCCATTTATAAAAAGAACTTTTTAATGAAAAAAGCCCCACGTGACTTTGCTTGCCGTCAATTTCAAATATTACGCGACCGATTCCATTTTTGCAAGCTGCTCTGCAAACCAGCATGAAGACTGCTATTGGCTTATCCCTTGGCGGCTGCGGAAATATGTTATTTTCTCCATTAACGCGGCTCTTTTTATGATAGTAGTTGGAAACGCAGAGGAGACAAAGCATGAATTCATACATAAAACATGAATTCATACTTTTTTAGTGATCATACAAAATATGACTTTTATAATGAACCCGATAAAGGGTATTTAAGTTTTTTCAACTAGCGACTTGCCTAAAATATCTGTCATATAACCACATGCAATCATACATTCAAAGTAGTCTATCACTTAACCTGAATTAACTCAACATTAAAACACTCAACCACTCAATCACTAAGCTAACTGACTCTCTATGTTTAGTTAACTCTACATACAAGAGTAATTACTATTTCTAACATTACTGATAACCGACTTCCGCACTTCTACTATTTATTGATAGCTGACTTCTGCACTTCTTTTTTAATGCACGAAAACCATTGCAGAATTTGACTCTAGTGATAATGTTTTGAATTAATATAAAAAAATAAGGGTAATGTGGGTTGTAAAGTTGCTTTTAAGTTGCTATTGCATTATTTTCTGAATAATGGTTTTCTTAACTCTTTTGTTTTAAAAAATGTGAAGGTAGTTTGGGTAAATTTGATTAGGTAATGAATTTGATATAGTAATGAATGAGTTTATTGAAGTTTTGATAACTCGTAGATTTATTCATAGTATTTCTATGTAATGTATTTTACATAACTGCATGATGATTTTATTTTAAGATGTTTTTGGGCAAAACAATAATATATCTATTATTAGTACCTGGTTTGTTTGAAAGGATTTTCAAGATGATTTATGGTGTTCATATGTTGTTTTCTTTATGTGTTTGTGATTGTGTTTTTTTTTAATCTTTCTTTTGGTAACAATTAAAGAAAATTTTAAGGATGGAAGTTTATCTTAAAGTTTAGAAACTTTGCAAATATTACTAGTTCCTATTATGCAAATTCTAAAATGTTTGACAATTTTTGTGTAAAAATATTTATATTTCTAATGATTTTATATTAGTGTATATAATATTTTGGCCATTTTTAAGGTAAAATAATTTTATACTATAAAATGTGGGCTAATCATTTAAAAAAAATGAAATTGGTGAATCTTATTTTTTGAAAAAACATGAAAAAATAGCCCAGGCGAACATTAATCCCCAAAACTTTCCCTGGTAACAATGGTTTCAAAGAAGAACCAAGAGCTAGAAATGAGTTGCTATTTGATGATGAAATAAGTGTAGTGTTTGGTCAAATCGTGAAGGGACCACGAGTAATGCAGATCCAGGGCATGGCCAGTTCACATGAAATGTCTTTTTAATAGAAAGATGCAAAAACAAAGACCAAAACCAACATAACTGGAAACCATATCAAACTTTATTGAGATAAAACCCTATAAAAAAAGCATTTGGGCTCAAAAAGTAAAATGAAAAGATGACACTTTAATTCATGAGACAACAACAATTTTGTTTGAATTCTTTTATTTTTTTTTAACTATATATAAATAGACATATATACCTATCAGAATAAATCAAAACCTAATTAATAAGTAAAACAGTGTAAATATCTAATTATAAAAAACACAGAACAATAAAAACAAAAATATGAAAATCTTATGAGATAATTATGTAAATAAAAGCATTCAGCACACAGGAAAAGAGTGACATTCCAATAGTGAATCTCGATCATTTTAGACATCCACGTGCTCTGGATCCCGCACACAAACAAACACAAATTCACACAAGCTAAACGTTAACGCTCATGTACCAACAAACCTAATCAGGAGTAGATATTTTACGCTCATATATCAACAAATCTAATTGATTTTATTAGTCTCTACTTTTACGTTTACGAACCTTTAGGCTCAGTATTATAGTAATGGCCTGGGTAGCCTTTCAAAAACTCACGAATTCCAACACATTTTAACCCAAACCAGTTGAGGGAGCGTTTCTATTTTACCTTATGCTTGAACATATTTATGCTGTTACGCCTTAGTTGGCCACGTATCGACGTGTTTATTTTTGTCGCACTCGCTTTTTTCTTTATAATATCCAATAAATTTTATTTGAAATTTATATAATTACTAATAAACTTTATTTCATTATCACTGTAATTTTTACGGAGAAGGAAGATGCGCCCAGTAGTTCGGACAACATTTCCATGTCTGTTTCAGAATGCAAGCGAATTTCAGGGTGAGATTGCTGGGGTAGTGTTCAACGCTGATAATATGCAAAACGAGGATGGATTTCCGGAAGCCCCTCAACCGCAGCCAGCGTCTTCACAGGATCAAGTTCTTGCTTGTGAACCAGTGCGTTTTTCAAGAAGCATTCTGAATCTAGTAATCCCTCCAGATGGGAGTGTTATGGGCGCTGAAGATAACGAAATGGTTACCTGGATTGGCTCTCCTAGCCAGGTAAACAAGGACGCGACCGACTCTCATACTCATGATTAAAGAATTATGGTTCAAATGCTCTGTCAGCATTCTCCTCTATGATCTGTCGTCCTTAGGTTATGCTTCTATGGTTTTTGTTCTATCTGATGATGCCTCTGGCATTGTTTTTGGTATCAGTATGAATCGCTATAGTTTTCAGCTCATAAACACTTATGGCCTAGATAGCCTGGTTTTTGACTTTTTTGTAATGGCAGCTTCAAAAGATTGTATCTCAGCAAATGAAGAGCTGCCTCTGAAGCTGATCTGTCAACTATAGGTCTGCTTAGTTTTTTGTCTTCTAGCATACTTCAATTCTCGCTTCAAAGTCTCTCAATTATGTAAGATGATTGAAGAAAGCTATATGTATAAGCTTTTTTGGTGGAGGGCTGGCTACGGCCCCCTCAGAGGTCTAGGCCTCTCTGTAAATATTTTTATCTTTTTTTAATAGAAATCGTCTTTACCCAGAAAAAAAAATAAACTTTATTTCATATTTTGTAAGGATTTATTAGAAGGATAGGTTTGAGTTATTTAGTAAGTATAATTTAATTACAAATGCAATTTAAATAACGAAAAGTTTTAATTTTTTGAAAAATTGTCTTATTGATTTCTTAAAAAAAAACAAAACAAATAATAGTTAAACTCCATCATTTAACAATTCTTTGCATAGATTTTTTATCATGATAATGACTTAAAAGCTTCATTTTAATGGACATGTATGGATGAGTTGACTCCACCACATGTTAAAATACACATTCTAATGCACATGTATGGGTGAGAATATTTAATCGTTCATCCTTCCCATTCGATTCCCTTATCATGGTGTCCAGACCTCTCAATTCCCTTCTTTACATCCATCATTTAGTGTATTTCATTATTTTCATATAGACCCTGCATAGTGACTTGGTTGGGATTTGCATCTAGGTGATATGAATGGGATATCTATAAGTGATATGAATGGGATATCTATATGACATGTTTAAGTAATGTTAATAAGTTTTATATATGTTAAGTTTATATTCATTTTGATTGCAATTGAGGCAATGTTGTCCATCATGATTTTGAATTGGTTTTCCATTTTCTTGTAATGGTGGAATATTTTCTTTCTATTTTACAAACCTGCAAATAGTTTTCTTCATCTCCATATCATTTATGACTAAGTTAAGATTACCCTAACAATCCCCCTACTTAAATTTGACTTAATTTACATGACACACAAGTCCCGTGAATGTTATCAAATGCTTTGGAAGATTAAGATAACGTAATATCTTTATCATCGTCTTATCAATTTATTAAATATTTGTTACAATGAAAACCTCATTTGTGTATAAAAAACTATTAGATTTATGCCTTTTTTATTATTTTTAGCGTTTATTCATATTTTTTCTTCTTTTTAGGTGTTATTAAATAATTTTTTTTTTCCTCTTTCTTATAATTTTACAAAAATTAGGTACACTATTCTTCACGAAATATTTTGACTTACCTATCTCACAATGACCACCTCCTTCAGTGCCCTCTATGCTAACAAAAATCTCAAATTTAATCACTAAGTGTACAAAAACTAAGTAAAATTTTCTTGAAGAAGAGTTTTGACTTACCTATTACACAACCATCCCCTATTTGAGCTCATTTTATGTTTTGTTAGCCACTTTTCAGTTATCTATTTCAGCTCCTTTTATGTTTTGTTAGCCACATTCGAGCTATCATCTCAACCAATAGATGTCCAATGAATAAACATCGCTCTTGGTTGTAAGTTTATAGGTTTTATAAAATTTGGATATAAATAACACGATGTTTCTTTATGTTGTTAGAAATATGGGAGGCATAAATATATTTTACAGAAAGTTTGAAAAAAACCAATGTTTTCTACTTTGAACTTGAAATTTCAAATTTTATATAAAAAAAAAAAAAAAAAACCAAACAAACAAGAAAAAGTTTAACTTCAAGATGCATTATTTTCTATAAATTTTCTTACAATCAGACACTCCACTTAGAATTCTTTAGCTAAATCCCAACTATAAAAATAGAGTGGAATTTCCAATTATAAAAACATTTCTATAACAATAGAGTGACATTTCCAAGTATAACAACATTCCTTTGGTTAGAAGAACTGAAACAATGATGTTGTTGCTTGGTTTCATTTATAAAAAATCAATACCTCTCTCATTGCTTGGCTTCATTTATAAAAAATCAATACCTCAATAGGGCTACATTGAATGCACTTTACCTTTCCTTCTTGTAAGACTCAAACCACCCATCCTTCTAGTTCATCTCTGGCTTTGCTTTCTTAATTGACGGAAAACCACACAATAGAACAATAAAAATCCTACTCTACAACTCAAATTGATTAAATTAATTTTCTTGAGGGTAGATGATTAAATAGAGCTAAAATTGCTAAAAGCATATATGGTAATCTTAATTCTCATATGCATGACTATCTTTTGCTACATTTAGACTCTATATAAACTACTACAAATTATCACCTAACTCAGAGTAATTGGGAGTAATTAAAACATTCCAACACTACAAACTATGAGCTAACTCCGAGTAACTGGGAGTAATTAACACATTCCAATACTCCCCCTTATTTATGATAACTACTTCCTACTAGTCTAAGTCTCAACTAGACTTAAAATACTTGAGAACAATTAAAAAATTGGTTTTACTCTTGCATTTGGATGTAGGTTGTTCTCGACTATAGTACAATAGTTTTCTTACTTATGTTCAAATTTTTATATTTTATGTTTTTATGGCTCTACTACTTTATGTACTCTTAGTTTCTTACCACTCTCACAAAATAAAGGAGCAAGCTACACAATAACACAATAGCACAATATGTGCGACTCATTGTCTCTAAATTTATATTGTACCTAAACTACTTAAAACTATGAGCTAATTGGAAGTAATTATCACATTCCAACATTACTCTATCACATTCATGTTATAAGAGTAAGTAAAGAATCACTAAATAATGTTTTCTTCCTAAATATTTTGTCTCCAAAAACTTTTGTATGGAATTCAATATTTTCACTTTTAAGTAAGCCTAGTGATTACCAAAGTGTTACCAAGATGGTGATCCTCACGATGGAATGTATATATATATATATATATATATATACATAAATGAGTAATTTAAATATTTATATTAAGGTAGACCAAATTATTACCAAGATGATGATCCTAGTATATATATTAATTCATTTCAATATAAATGATGATGATGATAATGATGGTTATTGTCCGCTAAGACTAAACATTGGCCTATCGGACCTAAAGAAATAAATTATTTATTTTGATTTAAGATTTTATTCCTATGCTCAAAAATTTTGGAGAGAAGCCTCCCGAGCTCACTATGATTTTGACATTGTAAAAGGCTAGGAAGGTCAATATTGCAACAAATATTGTGAAACTGAGACCTAATGTGATTGTGAAACTAAGATCCATATGTAAATTCCATCTTGATTAAATTGAAATGTGCACTACAAGATATTTTTCACTTTATTTATATATATATATATATATATATATATATGGGGGAATAAAAACTATTCCAATGGGTGTATATAATTATAAAAGGTTGACATCAAACTATTGCATTTGAATTTTTATTTTATCTATACATATATTATGCATTTTTCTAGACATCTCTCATACTTGGATGAGAAAATCACTTAAGAGCTAGTGACAGGTTTTTACTTTAAATACTTTATTTATAATTCACATTTAAAATTTTGTTATTATTAATATTATTTTTAAATTTAGATATCAACTCCATATTAAATATTAATTTTAATTATTTTCAATATGTATATACATATAATTAATATCAAAATATATATATTTTAATATTTTAATTATTATTAAAAAATCCATTATTAATATATATTCTAAATTGTAAACCTAACTCTATGTTGAACCAAGGAATGCCACTTTTCCCTCATCGTGAGTGGCAAAAACACCTTTTCAACCCACAAATATACAAAAAGAAAATGCAATATACATAAAAATGTTAAAATACAATCACTTTGAAAGAATCAAAATATTGAGTGGACAACTTTCCTCTTTCGGAGGCGACTCCTATACTCACGCATCTTGATGTTCTTGAAAATATTGACTGGACCTTGGCGTTATCATAATTTGGAAAACAATGAACTGTTTTTCTTCACGAGAAAAAGAGTTTTTTGCAGAATTGGTTGTTAATATTGGACGGGGTACAACTATTATTTAATAGATGACGTAAACGGTCCAAATACAAAATTACTGGTTCGATCACGACCTGAAATTCCCATGACTCTAGAAAAACCTAACATGTACAAAATATTCGATATTTAAAAATATTTTATGATTTATAATTATCATAAAAATGAAGTAAAAAAAATATCCAAAATATTCTAGAACCATAAAATGACCATAAGAAAGTTTTGATAGTGTTATCTACGTGTGAAAATGGAAAGGGATTAAGTAGACGTTTGCCGATTATTCGTCGGCAGTAGTTCAGTGATTTCCTGTTAATTAGTGGCACGTAGGCTACGAATTTAATTTGATTAAGTTGGCTCATCGTCGGCAATTCCTTGTATAAAATTTTCATGGTCATGTCAAGAGCTGAGTGGTGAAAACAAATAAAGACGAGCAATAACTGGCATGGAAAAGAAGAAAAAAGTATGAAAGTCCTATCAGATAACCATGCAGATAAAAGCATTCACCGAAAGGGAAAGGATTGACATTCCAGTAATGAGAATCTTGATCACTTTAGACTTCCATGTGCTCTGGAGCCCGCCCATTTTAGCCATATCAGGCAATATTTTATCCAGAAGATTTTAACTTCTTAACGCCTTTTCCTGGTTTAACTTCTTAATACCTTTTGCTGGTTTACAGAGAAACACAAATTTACGCTCTTGATGCTCATATATCAACCAACCGAATCAACAACAAATCTAATCAATAGTAGATATTTCGAATTTATTAGTCTCTACTTTTAGGTTTAGGAACTTTAGGGTTAGGATTATAGTAATCGCTTTGTTCGCCCTTTCAGAAACTCGCGAATTTCAACGCATTATTGTAGGTTATGTTTGAACATATTTAGGCGGTGACGTCTTATTTGGCCACGTATCTAGGTGTTTATTTTTGTCATCGAGGTTTTTGGGTTATAATTTCTAATAAATTTTATTAGAAATTTTGTAAGGATTTATTAAAATCGCAGGTTCGAGTTACGTAGTAAAATTTATTTATAAATATATTTAAATAATAAAATGTTATAATTTATTGAAAAATTGTATTACTAATTTTTAAGAAAAAAAATACAAAAAAAAGTTAAACTGCATTATTTAATAGTTTTGTGCCTAAATTCTTCATTATGATGATAATTTCACTACTTATTAAAAACTTCATTCTAATGGGTATGTTTGGGTGAGGTGATTTTACCACACATTAAAATATTCATTCTAATGAGCAAGTATACCTATTAAAAGCCTCATTTTAATAGGCATGTATGGGTGAGGTGACAAAACCACATGTTAAAATATTGATTCTAATGAGTAATTTTCTATGAGTGAGAATATTTGATAGTTCAACCCTCTCATTCCCTTCTCATGGTGTAAGGCTTATCCATTCCTTTCTTTCCGTCCATCATTTTGTGTGTTTCCTTATTTTCCTTTCTTTCTATCCATCATTTTGTGTGTTTCCTTCTTTTCCTTTCTTTCCATCCATCATTTGGTGTGTTTTCTTTTTCATAATGACCAAAGTGACTTGGTTGGGATGTGCACATAAGTGATATCAATAGGATATCTACATGACATGTTCAAGCAATGTTAATAAGTTGTATACATGCTATAGTTCTATTCATTTTGATTGTAGTTGACGCAATGTTGTTCATCATTTTATTGAATTGGTTGCCCATTTTCTTTTAATGGTGGGATATTTTCTTGCTATTTTACAAACTTGTCAATAGTTTTTGTTGGACACCTAATCTTCGATGGGTTAGTGTGGAAGCCGAATAGACAAAAGGAGTCCAAGAGACCTTGGGATGTGGAACCCAACGATCAAACTATGTACTATAAATGTATATCTCTTGTTAATAAAAATTGTATTCTCATGTTTTATCCTTCAGATTCCTTTGTTGCCCATGTGTGTTTAACATGGTATTAGAGCAGGCGTATTCCTACCCTGCATAATTACTTTGAGCCATTTGTTTTATGGCCTTTCTGTGCGGGTCATTTCTGCCATCAGTTCTGCATTTCCCGAATATTTTCTCAGCTAAATTCTAGTTGCAACCTCTGTCATTTCTCCAGCGCCATTTTTGGATTCAATCTGCCATTGTAACTCCCTTCTATCATTTCTTCAAAAGTTTGTTAATTTTTCGTGCATTTTTCTGCCAATTTTGTAACATTCCACACTCCTCTGACATAGTCTAATAACGTTGCTCTGCTACGCTGCTCAAATTATGTTAAGACTAAGAATTTGGAGCGTTGGCTGCATTGTAATCAATGTGAGACTGTGTGCTCAAAGGTTCGCGTGTAAATGTCCTAGCATGCGCTAAGGGTAGCTGTTTAAAGGTTGAAGATGTTGAAGCCGTAGAAACCTACATTAAATTTGGAAACTGTTGAATGGTATGCTGGCACTATCCCACTGTCCCATTATACTGTGAATTGTTCTTTTTAATGGTGGTGCATTAAAGTGAAAATTGTTCATGTTGATTTATTAAAGAATTAACTTGGTATGCTGAAGTGAATATTGTTCAAGAATTCATATAACATTGTAAATCTTCTCCCAATGCATTGTTGGCCTCCATATCATATCACCAAGCCATTATTCTCTGTTGCATACTCTCTCTACCCTGAGTGCCTTAAACATTGCGTTAACCTACTGCTACTCTCCAAATTCCTGCTCTAAATTAAAGAATGTGATTGTCAAGAGCCCCTATCTTCTCCCTATGACAAACTTCATGCTTAGTCGACTGGATTTTCCATGGATTAAAAGTTTGAAATTGCATATATGTTGACTATGAGTTGATGGCATGCTCAGTCCAGTGTGGTGATGGCACACATGATTCTCATTCCAATGTTGCAATATAAGTGGTGTTCAATGTGTTTCTATGTGGTGATATTCATCTATTGAGAATCCAAGCAAATCTCAAGCGTTCAAGCTCGGGGTTGCTGTCACATGCGTCTTGGCATTGCAGTATATAATATCAGAGTTGGCACTGTTAGTTGTGCTACCCAGATGTTTATACTGCCTGTGAGTTAAACCTTTTTCACTGAGTTAAACATTTTTTTGAATACTGTTAATTTCCGTGAACTTATTTGGAGAATTGGGCACACTGATGCCCCAAGAACTTTGTGAGTCTCAGAATCCATGACCAGCTTCATAACTATCTTTTTAGGACGACGTGATATTGTATTTTTCATGGGCGTAAATGTTGACGTGAAGACACCAATATCACCATTATGATGTCCAAACCAACCCTAATTGATGATATCGTAGTTTAAATGAGATATCACAAGTTCTATGTATCTGAGATTTTGATTTTGAGTTTGTTAGATTGCGGAGGAGATAGAAAAATAATATGCTCGAAGTATTGCTCAACACTTCATACGCATGAGTAAGTTCCTTGAACTTTTCGGCATCTCCGCCCTTGTCAGGATGGGTTTTCATGGTGGCCTTTCTGTACGCTTTCTTTAATTCAGCCTGCAAAGCATCCTTCGGCACTCCCAAGATTTTATAATACCAAGTTCCATCGCTCTTCTTGGAGGCGCGAGCTCCAAACATTTTTACTTCCTTTCAAATTCAAATCTAAAATATACGAAAAAGAATCGGCTAAAACACTTCAAGAACAAATTTTTCGAATCTCCAATACCTTCAGGTAGAATTACAGGCCAAATCGAGGTTCTTTGTCCATTAGTTAAATCAGAAGAAAATAAATTCTACCTGTAAAGAGAACAATTCAGCAAGAAGCCCACAGCCAAGTTATATACATTAACACTGTTGATAAGTTGAAGACTATTGAATTTCTTTCCATACCCACTATGAGCCTTAGCAATCAGATTTTGGTAAAAGTATGATGGTTTTTGTGTGATGAATGGTGCATTGAATGTGTTGACACCTAATCCTCTGCGATTGGGTGAATTTGTGAAAATAGTTAAATTAGGAATGTGAACAGTCATCAGAAGATGAACTGAGTAGTCACATCATTTGTATATAACAATAGCTGCCTAATGAAATAAATCGAATCAGTTTTCTGCCAAAGTGGAGTTACTCCTAGCCTAACATGGTATCAGAGCCAGCTCCCTGTTTACCCTTTATGTCTTTGTAACTCCTGATCTGCTCCATTGATCTCTCTATAATTCTATCTGCCATACCTACGTTCTGTCTGCCACACCTGCGCTGCCCTGACATATTCTATTTATGATTTTTTTTGCACCCTGTTCATTTGAATGCGCTCAGAATCCAAAACTGTTTCATATTCTTTGCAAACTCACCTCTGTCCATAACGCGCTGCCTTTCCAGCACTGCCTCTACTGCAAACTCACTATTGAAACATTGAATGATGGTAACACGTTGTGCTCCTCCCTTGGTTTGGCACCTTGTTTGTCATGCTTCTTGGTGCTATGTTGTTGGCTCTGTAATCAGTGAGCTTTGATGGTATCGACCGCTCAATGGATCCTGATAGCCAGTGGTATTTTCATCCAATCGCGTTGTTGAAAGAGTAATTGCAATCATAGAGACATGTCGAGTAGTTTCCAGAGGCAATAGTCCCAAGCATCAGTTATGCTTGTCGAGCTGAGCTCTGTATTCTGATACAGTCCAGGAACCTTCCATTTTATAATCTCTATGGTAGCTATAGTCTTGCTTATTGCTTGTCCCATTGCTTTCAATACAATTTCTGGCGCCTTTTTTCGTTGAATGTTGAATGATCCATTGCTTCCTTAGTTGTCCAGTTGCACAATACCCTGCTGGATATGAACCGGAGACCTTCTGCGTAATGGTGTGGCTGCTCTGACGCAGCAGTAGCGTAATATTCGTGTTGTGAGAGGGGCCCGGTCGCAGCATATTCGTGTTGCACTCGGTGGTATTGCAAACTTCTAAAAAAAAAAAGGTCGATTGCAACATAACGCTCTGTGGATGTTCTATTAACCGTGCCCGATGTATTTTAATGTCTGTCTCTACTTGCCATACTTCTTTCTTTTAAAAGTCTAGTCAATATATATGTTGAATGACAAAGCGTTTTGAGTATTTTGAACTGTGGTATGAACGCTATTTGAATAGTTCAGCACTGTGAGGTTGAAATAGTATTTAAACTGCCGCTTTATTAAGTGATGTACACCGCCTATGAACTGCATTTGAATTGGTCCAGCGAATGGTCTATGGTATATATATTGAATGGTATATATATATTGAATGATATATATATATTGAATGGTTTTCATTTGTGCGTGGAGCTCTTGTTTAAAAGAAAATAAAAGGGGAGGTGATATGGAAATATTATATGAGGATATTTTATAAATTTTGGAGACATTTGAAGAAAACATAGTTCATAAAGAATTTGAAATCTTTTTGCCCTTTTGAGTACAATTTCACTGTATATCAGCAGAAGTTTTTTTTTACAGAATGCATTCAATCATCTCTATAGTAGGAATAGTTCTCACTGGCAAGGAGAACTATCCTGAATGGTCTCAGATGATAAAACACACCCTCATCTTCCATGAGTTGTGGAAAGGAGTGTGTGTCGGAGAAGCAGACAATGACCCAGTGCAGCCTACATCAGACAAAGAGCTCGTCATTTGGGAAAACAAGAATAGCAAAGCCTATGCATTATTCACCGCATCTGTAAATGAAGAGGTGAGTCGCCATATTTCATCATATTCAACTACCTTTGAAGCTTTACAAAAGCTGAAAGAACTCTATGACTCACATTCTGCACTTGAAGTTGTTCAGCTCATGATTAAACTCTTCACTCTTGAACTGAAAAATAATGATCCTCTTGCTCTTGCATCTGAAGTAAAATCTATAATGCATGATATCAAATCCACTAAGGTTGAGATGGATATCCCTCTTATTGCTTTTCTCAAGGCGCTCTATCTTACTTACTCCAATTATCTTGAATCTTTACAAGCAAATGCAAATCTTAAAGATATAACCTTTGACTCTCTTGTGAAAAATTTTACTGAAGGAGAGAAAGCCTTTGGAAAGAAGACAGCCCCTGAATCTTCTAAAGAGACTGTGTGCCTTGCTCATAAAGAAAAGCATCTTGCTCAAGATTCTACAAGAGGAAGAGGTGGACGAAGAGGAAGAGGAAGATACTTCAGAGGCGGGGGGGCAGACATTCTAAAGGAGAAAAGGCAGACTTACATTGCATCCGCTGCAAAAGAAATGGATCACATGATGCCTCTACATGCAAGCTACCATGGGACAAAATTGAGTAGAAAAGAAACCAACAGAATGGTAAAACAGATGATACAGACAAAGGTAAAGCACCTGAATCCGCTCACTATATTGAGGCACAATGTAACATTGGAGTAAATGAAGAATTTTTTAATGCTTCACTTGCTTCTTCGAAAAATGATTGGTTGCTTGATTCAGGAGCAACCTTTCATATGACTCATAGAAAAGAATTTTTTGAAGATTTCACTGATAATGTTGATGGAGCAGTATACTTTGCAGATCAGTCAAAAATCAAGCCATCAGGGCTTGGCACAATCAGGCTTAAACTGCCTGGTCTTCCAGACTTTCTTCTGGATCATTTTCTATATCTCCCACAGCTCAAGAGAAACTTGTTGTCCTTGGTCCACATCTGCTAGCAAGGTCACTCCATACATATGCTTGATGGCAAACTTGAGGTAAGAAAAGCTTCTGACCACTCACTTGTCATGAGGGGAATAGAAGAAGAAAGGCTTCTCAAACTGCAAGGAACCTCTGCTCATGCACAACATTTCTCATATATTTCTCATCATGAAGAAGGTACACTTCCATCAAGTTTATTATGGCATGCTAGATTTGTACATTTAAACTATGACAGTCTCTGCTTATTGAAGAAAAATGGTGTTGCTAGTTTGCCTACAATTCCTAGGAAACATAAGCTATGTGATGCTTGCATTCTAGGAAAGCATAGCAAACAATCTTTTCATGATTCACATTCAAGAGCACATAGGAAGCTTGAACTCATTCATTCAGATGTATGTGGTCCAATGCTTGTTCCTTCTGTAAATGGAAATAAATATATCATGACATTTATTGATGATTACACCAGAATGTGTTGGGTTTATTTATTGAAGAACAAATCTGATGCCTTTCAAACATTCAAGAATTTTCATAAATGGATTGAAAATGATGCACAATCTCATATTGGGTCTATTCGCACTGATAATGGAAAAGAATATACATCAAATGAATTTGAAAACTATCTTCGCCAACATGGGATCAAACATCAAACAACTGTGCCTTATAATCCCCAACAGAATGGTGTAGCTGAAAGAATGAATAGAACAATCTTGAATATGGTATGATCCATGCTTTTCTTCAAAAATGTAAAGATAATGTTTTGGGCTGATGCTGTTCTATGTGCTGCATATATAAAGAATAGATGTCCATCTAATGCTATAAGAAACAAGACTCCTTATGAATTGTGGTATGGACATGTTCCTTCGGTAAAACATCTCAGGATCTTTGGTTCCACCTGTTATGCTTTTATACCAGAAACAAACTTGGTGCTAGAAGTCGTAAGTGTATCTTCCTAGGGTATTCAAACACCTCCAAAGCATACCGCCTCTATGATGAAGTAAATAAGAAGTTTTTTGTATCTAGAGATGTAATTTTTCTTGAATCATCCAAATCTGACAATGTTGTTGAGCGGCAACTTGATCACTTGGATAGATTCGCAAAAACAAAATCATTTCAAGAATTTGATAATCAGATTCCACATCTTGAAGGGGGGATTCCTATTCTAGATCAACATGTGGAATCTTCTTCTGAAGAACACTCTCCCCCGAATGAAACTCCAACAACGGATGATGCTTTAAGTGATGTAATTGATAGAATTGGGAGACTCAATCTTGATTCAGTCCCAACTCAATCAAGAGAGCAGCCTGGACCATCTCAGAAATGTCCCCCAAAGTGGTTGACGAAGACACTTGAAAGTGTTCATCCTGATGAAATTGGAAAAATAGGAACCAGAAATTCAAACCGACAAAATGGAGGTGATGTAGATGACTCTAATTCACCTGTTGATATGGATGTTTCTTATGATTGTGAATTGAACTTGTCTACAAATTTTGAACTAACTTCCTTCAAAGAAGCTGCTTCTCATGATGAATGGAAAGAAGCAATGCAAAAGGAGTATGATGCCCTCATAAAGAACGACACTTGGAAGCTGGTTGATCCTCCATTTGGAACCAAACCAATTGGCTGCAAGTGGGTCTACAAGAACAAGTACAAAGATGACGGCTCACTTGACAAGCACAAAGCTAGGCTTGTGGCAAAAGGCTTTGCACAGAAGGAAGGAGTCGCTTATGAGGAAACTTTTGCCCCCACAGCAAAATGGACCACCATCCAGACACTCTTTGCACTAGCAGCTTAGAACGGTTGGAAAGTCCATCAAATGGATGTAAAAACTGCCTTCTTGAATGGAGATCTAAAAGAAAATGTTTTTATGTCCCAACCTGAAGGATTTGCTGTAAAAGGACATGAACATAAAGTATGCAAACTTGTGAAGTCCTTGTATGGCCTGAAACAAGCACCGCGAGCCTGGTATGAAAAACTAACTGAGCATCTTCTGAAACTCAACTTCAATCATTTTGATCTTGATGATGCAACTTTATTTGTCAAGAAAGTTGGCAAAACAGTTGTATATCTTGTGGTATATGTAGATGATCTTTTAATGACAGGGAACAATGAAAGCTACATTGCATCCATAAAGAAGGAATTGGGGAAAAGTTTTGAAATGACTGATTTGGGCTATGTTCATTACTATCTTGGCATTGAAGCAACCCAACATCCAAAATCCATATTTATTTCTCAAAAGAAATACATTGGAGATTTGTTAAAAAGATTTGGCATGACAGAGTGCAATCCTCTTTCTACTCCAATGGAACAAAACTTAAAGCTCACATCTATTGAAGGAAAGGAATTTGAGGATGCAACAAAGTATAGACAGCTTGTAGGAAGTCTCATCTACCTCACTACTACCAGACCAAACATTTCATTTGCTGTTGGAATCCTCTCCAGGTTTATGAAAAAGCCTTGTGAGGGACATTGGTCTGTTGCAAAAAGAGTTCTAAGGTACTTGAAGGGAACTCAAGACCTTGGAATCAAGTATACACAGGTGGACGTCTTCAGCTTGATTGGATACTCTGATTCAGACTTCAATGGAGACAAAGAAACTGGGGTATCTACTTCAGGATATGCTATGAGTCTTGGATCAAGAGCTGTCTCCTGGAGATCACGCAAACAATCAGTTCCAGCAGATTCCACAACAGAAGAAGAATACGTGGCAACAGCTGAAGCAACGAAAGAAATTGTGTGGCTTAGGAAAATTCTTGAATATTTGTAGGTAAAACAAGTACAATCAACTCCACTCATGATTGACAACACCTCTACAATAAAGTTGGCCAAGAACCCAAAGTTCCATGATCGTACAAAGCACATCAATACTAAATATCATCTGATCCGACATCATGTTGAGGCCAAAACAATCCATCTCCGTCATTGTTCCACAAATGAGCAAATTGTAGACATCTTCACCAAAGTGCTTGGAAGAGAAAAGCTTGAAAGATTCAGAACGATGCTTGGACTCACCAACATCCCTTCAGATTAAGGGGGGGAATGTTGACACCTAATCCTCTGCGATTGGGTGAATTTGTGAAAATAGTTAAATTAGGAATGTGAACAGTCATCAAAAGATGAACTGAGCACTCACTTCATTTGTATATAACAATAGCTACCTAATGAAATAAATCAAATCAGTTTTCTACCAAAGTGGAGTTACTCCTGGCCTGATAGAATGTCTTACGTTGGAGCATAAGCAACATTTAGTATATTATGTTGAATTTATTGGATTGTATGCTTAAGTAGTGATGCATTTGCGTTGAAGATTTGATTGTTTATATTGGTATATTGGTGTCTCGGCTTTGAGGGATGTTCAATTCTTATGTTGAACCATTTAGACATGTGCTTTGAAGATAAAACCATTTATATATGTCTTAAATAATTTTTAGGGTCCATTCATATATACATGATTCATACTATTCATATATGAATTTGGGATTCGATCCATACAATTAATTTATATGAAAGTTAGACAATTGTATCTGCGGCATATGCATTGTTAGCTCTCCATAAATTCTGTGTGATATATGAGTATTGAGAGCAGATTGTTTTCTTTGAAGAAAGTGGCAAGATCAAAGAATATTAGTTCATACCCTATTCAAAGCATTTATATATATGAGCATTCAAGTCCTGTTCATGACATGGTGCTATAGTTGTTGAAGTTTTGATAGCCATCATTTCTGCTTTGAAAGTGAACATGTTGGAGGATTAATTGGAACGACAAAATTCAATGTTCATAAGCATTGGGGGCTGTTTATATTATTTAAAGTTGTGGTTATTTGCCATTGTGTGAGATATCTGTGCAACATTGTCATTAAATGGAACAAATTTATGATGCATTACAGTTATTGAATAGTCTAACCTTTTCCACTATTGATGGGATGGTTAAAGTTAGTAAGGAAACTCTTTTTAACATTCAAACTTTCTTGCAAAATGTACAAGACAAAATTGTTTTTTTGTAGCTTGAATCTCAACTACGGCACGAAGAATTACAACAGTGGAGTCATCATTTTGAACATGTTTTTGTTCAGAACATTGAGACTGCAACCCATCAGAAGCAAGTCAATAATGTTACAATTGGTTCAGATTTAGTACCCAATAAAGCAGCAGTTGTACATGCAGATGCAGAAGTTCAGTTTGCACTTCCCAAGCCCATCATCCGACCTTGGGAACAACTTGTCCATAACAAGCACAGAACTGGTCTTGGATATGACAAGGACTTGTCCTTTCATATTCCAGAGTACTCAAAGCCCATTCAGTTTCAGAGTGCTGGATTCACTCATGATATTTCACCTACAGTTGTTCCAGATTCTACTTGTCTTCCACAGCAACAACAACAATAATACATTGTGAAATGCCAACACTGTGACCACGTTGGCCATCTGAAAGATCACTGTTTTGATCTTCATCCATGTAAGCACTGTCATAAAACCACCCATTCTTCAGACAAATGCTTCAGAAACAAACGTCCTACAAGAACAAAGATTGATCTTGGATGGATCACTTCTTGGCAATGGGAATCAACAGCCAACAAGATATTTCAGTCACATGTCAGAACTTGTTCAAGAGTATTAAATAGTCTTACAGTTGATTTCTCTCCATCATCTCACCTTGTATCTGACCGGGGGGAAATGATGGTCATCTACAAGCTTCAATGCCACATCAAGCAAGCTGAGCCACAACCTGTCACACCAAATTCAGAGTTGTAGCCAGAAACAAATATGCCTTTGAGCATGCCTTCACTTGTAAATCTAGGACACTTCCTCTAGAAGAATACTTCAACTTCTTGTCACTTTCGGAAGTATTCCAGGAACGAAATTGAGGACACTTCCTCTAGCAGAAGACTTCATAATATTGCCAGTTTTGGAAGAGTTCCAGGAGTTGCATTAAGCATGCCAGAGTTGTTGGTCGTCCTTAAACCATCATAGGTTGAGACTTCCCTTTTTAGGTTGAAGTTCTCCCTTTTATGCGGGGTGAGACCTCCCTTTCATGGTTGAAGGTTTCCCTCTTCAAAACAATAGGAGCACTTCCTCTAGCAGAAGATTTCAGCTTCTTGCCAGTTTTGGAAGAGTTTCGGGAACTATACTAAACGTTCCAGTGTTGGTGGTCATCCTGAAACCACTACCCTTTATACCAACATTTCAGAGAGCACATTCAGCCTAGTGCCGCCATGCATTTTTTTCACATTTTGTATTACAGCTCTCTTGTTGGACTCATACATAACACTTCGGATTAAGGTGGGGAATGTTGGACACCTCATCCTCAATGGGTTAGTGTGGAAGCCGAATAGACAAAAGGAATCTAAGATACCTTGGGATGTGGAACCCAACGATCAAACTATGTACTATAAATGTATATCTCTTGTTAATAAAAATTGTATTCTCATGTTTTATCCTTCAGATTCCTTTGTTTCCCATGTGTGTTTAACAGTTTTCTTGATCTGAGCCAAGATTACCTTCTACACTAGAAATCCCCCTTCTTAAATTTGACTTGTTTTACATGACACAGAAGTCCTATGAAACTTATCAAACCTTTGGAAGATTATGACAATGTAATCTCTTTATCATTGTCTTATAAATTTATTAAATATTTGTTACAATGAAAACTTCATATTTTTATATATTGTGATTCACCAACAAAAAAAAATGGAGTTGTGGTTCATTTTTTCCACCATTATTCATTGTTTTCCTCTTTTGAGGTGTTATTAAATAATTCTTCATTTTTCTCCTTTCCTATAGTTTTACAAAAATTAGGTAAACTGTTATCTAGAAATTATTTTGACATACCTATCTTAGAATGAGCCCCTCTTTTAGTTCCCTCTATATGCTAACAAAAATGTCAATTTTATTTAATAATTCTACAAAAATTAAGTAAACTTTTATTCAGGAACCTTTTTGACTTACCTATTCCACAACGATCCCCTACTCCTTTTATGTTTTTTTAGCCACTTTCTAATTATCATCTCAGCCAATATATGTCAAATGGTTAAAAAACACCCTAGTCATATTTTTATAGGTTTTTATAAACTTTGGATATAAATAACATGATGTTGCTTTATGTTGTGTAGAAATATGGGATGCACAAATATCTTTTAGAACAAGTTTGGAAGAACCAAAGTTTGCTTCTTTGAACTTGAAATTTGATTTTTTCTCAGAATATATATATATATATATATATATATATATATATATATATATATATATATATATATATATATATATATATATATATATAGATATATCAATCAATGTCAAAATTCATTCTTTTCTATAAATTTTCTTATAATCGACCACTCCATTTAGAATTCTAGAAGAAAACTCAAATATCTCAATTAAGCACTTTAGCTAAATTCCATATATAACAATAGAGTGGCATTTCCAATTATAACAACATTGCTATTACAATATAGTGGAATTTCCAAGTATAACAACATTCCTTTGGTTAGATGAATTGAAACAATGATGTCCTTTCTTGGTTTTGTTTGTAAAAAATCAATACCTCGCTAGTGCTACATAGAATGCACTTTACTTTTCCATCTTTTAAGACTGAAACTAGCAATCCTTCTAGTTCATCTCTTGTTTTTCTTTGCTTTCCTACTTGAGCGAAAAACACACAATAGCACAATAGAAATGCTACTCTATAAATCAAATTGGTTAATTTTAATTTCTTGAGGGTACATGATTAAATAGAGCTAAAAATGCTAGTGATATATATGGTAATCTTAATTCACACATGCATGACTATCTATTGCGATGTTTAGACTCTAGGTAAACTACTACGAATGATGAGCTAACTAACTATGAGATAAGTGGTAGTAATTGGGAGTAATTAACATGTTCTAACACTCCCCCTTATTTAATATAACTACTTCCTACTAGTATAAGTCTCATCTAGACTTATAATACTTGAGAACAATTCAAAAATTGGTTTTACATTTGCATGGGCATGTAGGCTGTTCTCTAATGTAGTACAATATTTTTCTTACTTTGGTTCAAAACTTTATATTCAGCATTTTTATGGCTTTAACACTTTTTGTTCTCTTAGTTTCTTGAGCTGTAATACCACTGGCTTTAATACTTTTTGTACTCTTAGTTTCTTGAGCTCTAATACCACTCTAACTGGATAGGGGAGGAAACCACACATAACACAATAGCACAATTTGTAAGTTGAATTGATTGAATTAAATTGCTTGAAGATACATGATTAAATAGACCCAAAAATATTAATAATAAATATGCTAATCTTAGCTCACACATGCATGACTCACTGTCCCTAAATTTAGACTCTACTACTAAAAACTATGATTTGATTAGGAGTAATTAACATATTCCAACATTACTCTATCCCATTCATCTAATAAGATTAAGTTAAGAATCACTAAATCATGTTTCTTCCTAAAAAAAATCCTTCAAAAAACTTTTGTATGGAGGTCAATATTTTCAATGTAGTTAGACCTAGTGATCACCAAGATGATGATCCTCACAATGAAATATATATATTAATTCATTTCATTGAGTTTGGAAAAAATATAAATTCAATTTAAATTTTTATATTATGTTAAACCTAGTGATCACTTAGATGATGATCCTCACGATGGAGTATATATATTAATTCATTTCATTGAGTTTAGGAAGACATGACTTCATTAGCAATTTAAATAATTATATTTAAGATTGAAAAACATATTAACATAATAAAATCATGAACACAATGTGAGAAATGTTAATAGAAAAAAAAGGTTAACAAAATTGAAACGTTTTTCATATATTTTGGTAATTCCACCCATTAATTGGTTAAGAAGAATTAATTAATTGGTTAATATGAATTAATTGATTAGATGAATATGAATAGTTTTATGACCAAATAAATTATAAAAAAACATTTATATTTTCATATATTTTAATCATCCTTTCGGTTAAGATCAATTAATTCATTAGATCAATATAAATGGTTCCATTGATGTACATGTAGACCCCAAAGTAGGAAGTCTTTAACCATTATTTGAAAAAGAATGTATCATTACTATCATTTCATAAAAGAATGCATCATTATTCAAAAAAAGACAACAAATGATGCATGCCATTAAGAGAATTTGACTACACAAAATCATAAGTTGAATGTTGTCCCTTGTTAAACTTCGATGATTTAACTAAATGTATGCAATGATGTCCTTAATATCAAAGTTACTAACCAAAGTTCCTTTAAATGTTAAACCAATGTATTTGAAACATGACCAAATGTTTAAAAGGTTTTTATCAAATTATATATATATATATATATATATATATATATATATATATATATATATATATATATATATATATATATATATATATCAATCAGGTGAAAAAACAAAAAATTTATTATAGAAAATGTTTTACATACATCATAATTCAGGAATTGGCAGTTATTATACATAAGGGAACTGATCTACTCCAATGTTAGATAGACAAAAAAAACTCCTTGAAACATCTAAGAAAATATTCATTTGATCTCAAAGGAACTATGCACTTCAAGCAAGAACAAAGAGAGTAACAAAAAAGAACAAATCGATAAACCCAACAGAGAGATAGTTGCACGCGGGTACCTATGAAAATAGAGACAAAAGGAAGTCGTACTAAATCATGGAAAAACCATGACTTTGGAAAACCCCCTCTGAAAAGAGTTCAAAATTCATCTACGCTGTCAAGAGAGACAGAGAAATATTAGATAAAATGTTAGCCTCATAATTATGTTCTCTAAAAATGTGTGGGATGGATATCGATGTGGAGAGAGACTTTAATCCCCGGATCCTCTACATCCAGTTGAAAAAGGAAATAACCTGAAGGGCATTCTGATCTTGTATCCATCTGATTATAGAGAGAGAATCCACAACAACAAAGAGGTTATCAACGTTGATCCCTTATGCAACCTCTAAGACACCCCATAATGCAAGAATTTCTTCCCTACAGTTTTCCCCAAAGCCATAAAAACCACCTTAAACGATAAGAGCTCCCTGGATTAATGTGGAGAGACACTTCTCAAACACAACGACCTCTAGATGAGGCCCCATCGAAGAATCCAATCGAAAAAGAGTTGGAAAGGTCAATAAAATAAATTGTCAAGGAGGATTCCTTGGGGCTCCAATGACCAATTTTTTGAAAGTAGACAAGAATACAAAGTGAAGAAAGTTTAACCCTAGGGAGAATTATTTCGAAAATATATTCATTCATGGAAAGCCAGATGCCCCAAAAAATGTATAGAGGGAGAGCCCTGTATGTTTTATAATGGCGTTCCTAAGAGCTAATCCATGTTGTGATTGAGGAGTGGTATCCAGCAACCTGAATCCCAGAGAGAGAGGAAACCTGGTTACAAATTTCTCGAGGAAAAGGGTAAGGAATTAATAAGTGTAAACAATCCTCCATGTCATATTTGCAAAGAACACAATGTCCAAGCCCACCATTCCTTTCTTCATAAGGAAATCCCAAGTTAAAATGTTGTTGTAGATTATAAGCCAACTGAAACATAAGAGTTTGTGGGGGCCATCCCAAGTCCACATATGTGTTGAGAGGTCAGAATAGGGGAGATAATTAACACCAAAAGTGATATATTCATAAAATTTGGAAGCCACAATCCTACGATCCACTATGTGACCCCCCAAACCAATCTATCTACACCATAAGAGAGTGTTATACTAAATTGATAGACATTTTCCCTAAATGCTTCCCATTCAGCCCCCAAATGGGCTGGAATCCCAATTTTCCAAGCATGAAGCTAATATATATATATATATATATATATATATATCATTTCCAAAGAAAATGTCGGATTGTAATCCAAATCAAAATATGATAATCCGATATTTCATAAAATCTAAAATTGAGACATAAAATCAATTAATTGGTAATTAAAAACTAGAATTCAAACCTGATTATGAACACGCCTAAACATTAAATAAACATTCTAACCTTCCTCAATCAAAATCAAAACCTGGCATTTTCTACACTCCTTAAAACCTGAAATTGAACGATGAATTTGAATTAAACCTAAAAAGAGTTAACTATTCAACAAAACTTGAAACTAGTAATGAAAATCTAAAATCTCAATGTGATAATCCACACACTTGGACATTAATGTGAAACTAGTTAATCCATGCAACAAGCATTAAATTTAAACCTGATAGTTTGGGTGCTTAGGCATTAATCCTCACACCTAGTAACCTAATCATAACATCTTGTTAAATCGAAACCATGGAAACCGAATCGAATAATGGGCATGATACAAAATAGAAGAAATGGTTATTGTAATTGGACATCACATATAGAAAATGATTTTTATTTGTTTTTAAAATTTTATAGTTATGTAATATGTGGTGATTAACAAGTTGATGCAAATATATAAATATAGATTTAAGGATATAAATAAATTATTTGTGAAAGCTTTACTTATTGTAGATGAGCTGAAATGACTATGTAACCCTTTTTAATTTTAAAACATAGATTTAACGATGTAAATAAGTTAATAAGACTTATGTGGTGGTATTGTTACTACTTTTTCTTTCTGGTGTATATGTATTTTCTTTATCTAACCAATAAACATGTGTATATAACAAACATGTTCACAAATAAAATCAACATGCAAACCTGATCATGTATCATCCCAAAACTCCCCACATTGTGAACTATCAACTGTGCACATGTCATGATATAAGTGGGGTGTTCGATTGACATGTCACATAAATACCTGGTACTGCGCACACACACTAGTGTTTATGCAAGAGGTTTGAACAAATATGAAAACATATCAATCGATGGGGTATGCCCCATTCATGTCATGTTGGTTTTGGGACGATGGTCATGACACGGTTCAACATACAGAGGGGTGCAACTTACCTAGACTACACCATGCTAGTTAGGGTATTAGACACATTTACATAGCATACAAATTTTCAAGGACCAAGACCCCGAGATTGGGCAACATTTCCCCAACTATGTTAAATGAGGGGTGGCTACATTGGGTCCCTCAATGATATAAACCCAATATGTTTTTGATCACAGGATAAAGATCGGTTATGGTAACTTGGCCATAATTCCAAAGACATAAAATCAATTATTGAAGGCTGTGAAAGTTGAATCTTTATTGCCATGGATTGTGTTTGTCGATCGATCTTGGTCAAGGTTGATGGCACACAAATGATTACAATTTATGAATTAACCTCGTTCATTTATATGACAGGTTTGTAGGGCCAAACCATAGTCTCGCTAAGTTTGTTAGAACCAATAGTGCCCAATATATGTTTATTATCTCATTACTCTACTATGCCTTTTAGTAA
Source organism: Pinus tabuliformis (assembly GCA_031772625.1). NCBI lineage: Eukaryota > Viridiplantae > Streptophyta > Pinopsida > Pinales > Pinaceae > Pinus > Pinus tabuliformis. The sequence continues at coordinate 227,693,860 of CM062818.1, forward strand.
TAGGTTGAGCTTCCTAAGCACATTCTATTTGGGAGTGCATCATACCATGCTATAAAGCCCCATTAAACATAAAAGGATCTAATTATCCTTAATAAAAAAAGTCATTAAACATAAATAAAGTTGACATATGTATCTAGAAGATTACGCTAGCCTAGACAACCTTGATTTTAGAAGAACACAATTTGTATCCTCCCGTGTACAGGTCATTTAATAACTAAATTGTATGTGTCATTGCTCGGGCTTTGTAGCCTTGATGCACTAGCACTACTATCGCCATCATTTATAAACACTGAAAAGCTAAATTTCATATTGCAAACAATATTTTTTTGTAAATTTGTTGTACGATGTAAAATATTACCACGACAGTGATCCTATATATCATTACACATAGTGACATAATAATAATGACCAAAAAACTATTGACATAGATGACCAAAATATATTACCATCTTTGTAACACTCTCTTATTCAAGTATATGTTTGTACTTAAATTAATACAAGAACTACATGAAAAGTATTATGAATTAAATATCATAATTCAACAAAATGCAATAAATTATTATTATATTGCCTACTTTATATTAATGATTTAGATTTTAGTGATATAATTATTACTAATATTGTAATATTTTATTCTTTAGTTTCTTGTTTTAATTATAAAACAAATTAGTGTTTTGAAAAATAAATTATAATTTAAAATTTTCTGAACCTAAAATCGCTTTTCAAATTAAATTTACTTAAAAAAAAAAAAAAAAACCATTACATTATTATTTATTATATTACATTATTATTTATTATATTGTTTGTTATTATTTTTATAATTTTGTTTTATTCGTGTTTTTATATTATGTCATGGTATTTAAGAATAAAAAGAATGTCAGCAAATTTTCTCCATGTTATTTAGTTCAAAAAAAGAAATGTAATCATTTTTATACAATAGAATCTTATTGTCATAGAGGTCATTTACGAGTGTATCATCTATTTACCTATTTATTAAATTACACCATAATAATGGGCATTGAACTTCAAAACTATTGGTTGTGGTGAATCTTTTGCTCCTCACATAGAAAAAATATTTCCAATTCAAATCATTTCCAGATCTTCTTGCTACTTGGATTTGCAAATGGTACCTACCATCCTTGCTCCAACTATGGATCTTCCTTCTACCTACTTTGCTTGCTCGTATTTATTCCTTGCTTCACTTGACTGCATTGCCATGATTAATCTCATTTATGAATGGTATTGACATATCTTCTTTATGCCTACTCAATATGAAGACAAGTCAAAATTTGTTCAATGTAGATTTGATTCGTTATTATTGTTCTTTTGCATATGTTATTCTATAGCATAATGCACATGTGCAATAGGCATTAGGCTTGCAAAATATTTTAAGAAGTAATATTTCTTTTATGGAAAATTGTGTTGTTAGAGGTTCTAGTTTTTATTTTATTTTATTGGATGTTAGAGATATCTCAATAAAATAATAGTATATTGCATTTTCTTTTAGTAAAAATTAGCGCAAATGTTTGAATGATTGAACTTCTTATGATATAAGAAAGGAAAACAATTTCATTGTAATTCAAGGCTATAAGTAAATGGTCCAATAGATTTCGCTCCATATGATTCCTATATATACTCTAAATAAATGACCCTATAAATTAGCTTCTTATGATTCCTAAATACACTGCAATATTAGTGAACAAGTCTCATATGTGTACTAGTTCAATCATGTATAGAGTTCTAGTGTTTTTTCTTAATTCTACACAACTTTACCTAAATTAACATATAATTTATGAAATATATATAAAATTCTAATTAATTTTTCTAATTCATATGAAAAAAAAAACTAGTTATTAATATTAAAAAGATAGAATGAAATTAATCATTTATTCAAGCTGAAATATAACCTGGTCCTTCAAATTTAAACCTTACTCATCACATAAATATACAAATAATTTTTTATATAAAAAGGACATAAAAAAAATTTAATTTTCAAGTCCTTCAAATCAACATACAAACAACAACACAGGACTCAGCTTCCCTGCCTCATGTGACTTTCTGTCATAAGGATCCTGCTATGGATACGAGAAAAGACTTAAAAATAACAAACACGGTGGATATTCCTGTTACAGCTGAAAATATCTATCTGTATTACTTTGACGTTAGTTGGTTAACAATGAAGTAAATGGGCAATCGTGTTGTGCCTATTTAAATTAATGTAAGTTAATATTATAGTTAATGAAATATAAAAAAGTTAATTTTTTTAATTATATAAATATTTTAATTTTTTAATCATATAATTATATTGAATTACATCCGTAGACATTACATCAAAATTACAAATTCCTTTTTCACATTTTCTCTCGAACCACTTTACAAACTCGTACTCAAACCATAACCATAATAATGACACCGTCAAAGACACATAATTATGAGATATTTTAATTATTAAGATCACTTCTAAGTCGAGGTGCCATTGAATATAACATCGGCCTAGAGTTTTGGAAACATTCTCCACTGAATTAAACTTTATGCCAGAAAACTTTATTACTTCATTTCGCGTTTCTAAAGATTGTCATGCGGTTGTCGTCATGTTTGCCGCTTCCTGTGGGGGTCGACACTGAGACCTATAAAAGCAAGCTGCTCCAACGTTGAATGCTCGAACTGGCAGTGGCAAGAGTGCACAGAGGCTATTGAATCTAGGGTATTCTACATTTTTGTTTCTAGAAGATATTCCCAAACTCTCCCACAGAGGCTATTGAATTTTGGGTATTCTAGATTTCCGCCGCTTATAGAAGATATTGCCTAGTAAGCTGTCCAGAGAGTACTGGATTCGGAGTTTTCCAAATCCTCCACTCTGCAGCTTAATATTATATTATTGGGTGTATATAATCTTCAATAGCTAAATGTTTAGACACCACCCAATAGGTATTCTTCATTCAAATACTTCTTACAAATTCTGTGCTGAATACTTCTTACAAATTCTCTTCATTCCAATGCAGCACAACCGTGCTGAATACTTCCTACAAATTCCGTGTCAGAGAGCAGCGGTTGAAATAAATAGATCCTCTCTGGCACGGAATTTGTAAAAAAATATTCAACAGAGAAGGTAAAAGGCTGAATACTTCTTACAAATTTTGTGTCAGAGAGCAGCGGCTGAAATAAATAGATCCTCTCTGGCACGGAATTTGTAAAAAATATTCAGCAGAAGGGTAAAAGGCTAAATATTTAGCATGAGGTCGAAGCAGAGATATGATAGAGGAGGGAGCCGAGATATGATAGAGGAGGGACATATCAGAAGAACCGAGTGCATGTAGATGGCGGTAACGAAAATTGAAATTTTACCGAAAAAGACTCACTCTGCATTCAGTTTGATGGTTCTCTGATGCTGATGATCGTCCATTCAAGTGTTGGGGATTTTTCTGATAAAATCCCAAAAACAAATAAAACACAGAGGCAATGCTCTGTTTCCTTCTCTCTTTAGGATCTTTGTGCACAGGGAAGCTTTAAAAAAAATGACTGAGAACAGAGTATTACACCATCATAAAATGATTTTTATTCATTAAAATATAATGCCTGATACATATTCATCCTCTTTTACTGAGAGGGATTCACCAAAAAAATAACATTCAACAAAACTCTATCTCCACCTGAGATTTTACATCGCTGGTGTGTAAAAACCCATTTTCATTTACTGCTATAAAATCCTTTTACATTTACTAGTGTAAAACTATTTTTACACACCGCTGTAAAACAAAAAAAAATTTACATATGCTTCCTCAAAAATATTATGTGCTCCACTTTGTTTGGACCAAAAAAAACTTACATTTCAACCTGGTTATTTTACTGCTGTGCATTCACATTCACACTGCTGTGTGAAAAACCTATATTGCATTAGCAAGCTGCTCCCCTGTTCTCTTTACTCGCACTGCTGTGCGTTCATTTCACTCTCTTACTCCATACAATACAGAGCACGTTTTTTTTTTACTTGTTATGTTTTTCATTACAAAAATGGTCAACGCGTAAAAAAAACATAAAACATTACCAAGTACACATATGCCATACAAAAATTACGTAATATGCATATGCGCCCATACCTCCGATATAAAAAAACATTAAAATTTAAACTTTCACCAACCTATTACCTATCACAATAACTATGAAATAAATACTATTACGGCGGTCAAACAAATTTTTACGCCACGCAATGTATTTAATGTTGGCTCGAATGCAACTTTGGTTGATGGACGGCGGAGAACGATCAGGCAGATCGGACGGCGGTGGAGGATTTCGGGAGCCCACTTCATGCTGAACATTAGCGTCCGAAAACTCAGTTCTGCTGACGTATGCAGAGGACCACGTGGCTGCATTACATTGTATCGGAGTCGATTATACGGAAACCACTCCACACCAAAAGGCGGTCCGAAATCTGACAGGGGTAGTTTCTGGTTTCGCTGCGGTAGTTTGGGGGTTGTACGTATGCGCAGTTGAAATTAGATTTCAACACTTCCCTTTAATTTCAACTGCTGGGCATTCAGTCATACCCAGACACTTCCTCAAAAATTCAAAGCTTTTCTGATCCAATGGCTTTGTCAAGATGTCTGCTACCTGTTCTTGAGTCCTGCAATGTTCTAAGACAATTTCTCCATTGTTCACCAATTCTCTGATGTAGTGAAACCTTGTGTAAATGTGTTTCGTTCTCTTATGAAACACTGAATTCTTTGACAATGCAATAGCTGAGCTATTGTCACAAAAAATCACTGTCGCTTTTGCCTGCTCTTGGCCTAAGCTCCTCAACATTCTTCTCATCCAAATTACTTGACATGCTGCTGCTGTAGCTACCACATATTCAGCCTCTGCTGTAGACAATGCTACAATGGACTGCTTCTTAGAAGCCCATGAAATGGCTCCTGAACCCATATGAAAAACATAACCGGAAGTGCTTTTCCGATCATCTACACTTCCAGCCCAATCACTATCAGTGTATCCAATTAAATCTGAACATTCTGAGACAGTATATAAAATTCCAAACATTTTGGTACCTTTTACATACCTCAAAATTCTTTTTGCTGCCTGCCAATGTGCCTCCTTTGGCCTCTCCATGAATCTGGAAATTAAACTAACAGCAAACATAATTTCAGGCCTAGTTGCTGTTAAATACATAAGGCTGCCAACAATACTCTTGTACAAACTAGGATCAAAATCCTTGCTGCTGTCCTCTCTGCTAAGTTTTAATCCCATTACTGTGGGAGTGATCGCTACCTTGCATTCTTGCATGTTAAATTTGCCCAACACTTGATTTACATATCTAGCTTGTGAGATAAAAATTCCTTTTTCATTTTGATCTACTTCTATGCCTAAGAAGTATCTCAAGAAACCCATGTCAGTTATTTCAAATTCCTCTTTCATGACTGATTTAAAATTCTTAATGAGCTGATCATCATTACCTGTGAAAATAACATCATCAACATATAAGACAACAATTAAAATTTTACCATCTTTTTCTTTGATGTAGACAGTGGGTTCTCCTTCACACTTGTCAAATTCATTATCCAATAGATAGGAATCTATCCTGTTGTACCATGCTCTTGGCGCTTACTTTAGCCCATAAAGAGCTTTCTTCAATTTGCACACTTTGTGCTCTTCACCTTTCTTCTCATAGCCTAGAGGTTGTTCAATGTAAACCTCTTCCATTAACACTTCGTTTAAGAATGCCGACTTCACATCCATTTGGTAAACTTTCCACTTGTTTTGTGCTGCTATGGACAGCACTGCTCTCACGGTTTCCATTCTTGCAACCGGTGCAAAAGTCTCCTCATAATCTCTCCCATATTGCTGCTTGTACCTTTTGACAACCAGCCTTGCCTTGTGTCTTTCTATCTTGCCTTCAGCATTGCTCTCGGTCTTGTAGACCCATTTGACTCCAATGACTTCTTTACCTTTTGGTAGCTCAACCAAATCCCATGTTTTGTTTCTCTCTATGGCATTCATCTCCTCATCCATAGCTTCTATCCATTTCTTATCTTTAATTGCATCTTCGAAATGAATAGGATCATCAACATGACAATACAAGGCAAATAAGGAATTCATTCCTTCATCATAAATGTCACTTAAATTTCTAAACTTCTTTCCTCTTTCATTTGGTGTGCAAGTGCTTGAAGATGCACTTGAATTTCCTCCTTGTGATGTGGTTGGAGAAGCACTTTCATTTATCCTCAATGGTGTCCCTTGTTGTCCCTGTGTTGGCGCTGCTGTTTGGGGATGTATTTCAGCCATCTCCTCATCATCTTCATCATGAGACAAACAGTTTTTAACATTCACTGTTTTCTCTATGCTTCCATCCCAAGCTTCTTCTTCAATGAATTGAACATCTCTGCTCACAAAGAACTTCTTGGTAGATGGGATATACAACCTGTAAGCTTTGGATTCCTCACTGTATCCAATTAAAATACATTTCTCCCCTTTGTTGTCCAACTTCCTCCTTAGCTGATCTGGAATATGTGCATAGGCCACACATCCAAAAACTTTCAAGTGGGTGACACCTTGCTTTCTCCCACTCCATGCTTCTTCCGGCACTTTGTTCAACACTGCTTTTGTAGGACACCTGTTCAAAATATACACTGCACAATTTACAGCTTTAGCCCAATAATCATTTGGCAAATGCTTTGCCTTTAGCATGCTCCTCGCCATATCCATGATGGTCCTATTCTTCCTTTCAGCGACTCCATTTTGCTGTGGGGTGTACCTAGCTGTAAATTGTTTATGAATTCCATTTTCTCTACAAAATCGTAGGAATTCCTTGGAGATATATTCACCTCCTCTGTCAGTTCTCAAAACTTTTATATGCAGCCCGCTTTGGTTCTCCACAAGTGCTTTGAAATTTCGGAATTTTTCAAACACTTCACTTTTGTTTTTAAGAAAATATACCCAAGTTTTTCTTGTAAAATCATCAATGAATGTTAGGAAATATTGGCTGCCTACTAGCGATGGAGCTTGCATCGGTCCACATAAATCTGAGTGGATGATCTCTAAGGGTGCCTTTGCCCTTATGCTCTTCCCTAATGGAAAACTTTCTCTGTGTTGTTTTCCCAAAATGCAACATTCACAAAGGCTGTCTGGTTTCTCTATCAATGGTAATCCTCTTACCATTCCTTTCCTACTCAACAAGTTAAGACCTCCAAAGTTGAGATGCCCAAATCTCAAGTGCCACAACCAGTTTTCATCCTTTGGCACGCTTTGGAAAGCCTCTTGGGTAACTGCTGCAATTACATTCTTGTTTTTCAAATCTGCCCTGATCCGGAGAGGGAACATCCTGTTCCTTGTCATCTTCACTTCAGCAATGCATCGCTTGCTGGGTTCTCTATCCATGATGGTGCATACATCATTCACAAAGAAAACATTGTAACCCTTTTGAACAAGTTGTCCAATACTCAAGAGGTTACATCTCATTCCAAGGACATAGTAGACATCTGCGATGGTTTTCTTTTCTCCTTGCTTTGTAAATATTTTTACTTCTCCTTTTCCCATAACAGAGACTTTGCTATCAGTTCCTAGTGTGACTTCTGATTTTACATTTTGATCTAAAGCAGAAAAGAGGGCTATGTTTCCTGTCATATGGTTGCTGCAACCTGAGTCTAAAAACCATATGTCCTCACTATTTGTTTCAGCCATGTTACAAGCTAACAACACATTATCTTGGCTGATGTTTTCTCTAGTGACATTTGCATTTTGTCTATTACTCATATCATGTTGCTTCTTCCTACATTCACTGGCATAATGCCCATATTTTTTACAATAATAGCATTGGACATTGGATTTTTCATACCTTTGTCCTTGAGCATGATGTTGTCCTCTTTGTTGGCTGATGCCTTGACCTTGGTTCTGATTTGGGTTGCTACCTCTTCCTTGAGCATTTGCTGGACTGTTCCTTCCAACTCTGTTCTGGCTTCTGCCTCTTCCTCTTTTGTTTCCTCTGCCTTGGCCTCTTCCTCTTCCAAAAGACATTTGGGTCTTGAAGGCTTGCTCTAGAGATGAGTTTTCATTTCTACTCAACCTCTTCTCATGTGTTATCAGTGATGCATGAAGCTCATCAACTGAAAAGTTTGAGAGATCCTTTGTCTCTTCTATGGTAGTGACAATCACATCAAACTTTGAGGGTAAGACCCTCAATAATTTCTCCACAATTCTCCTTTCTTCAAGGGTTTCTCCATGAGTCCTTATCTGTGTGACCAGACCAATTACATGTGTGAAAAATGAGTCAATGGTGTCTGACTCCTTCATGCTCAGATTTTCAAAATATCTCCTCAGCAACTGTAGTTTTGCTGTCTTTACTTTCTCCATGCCTTGATAGGCTGTTTTGAGGGTTTTCCATGCTTCATTGCATGTCTTAGTTGCTGCTATCCTTGGAAACACACTCTGGTCCACTGCTTGATACAACAATACAATGGCTTTTGCATCCTTCTTCCTATTGCTCTTCAGCAGATCTCTCTCTGCCTGAGTTAAGTTGTTAAATTGATTTTCATCTGCTGGTTCTTCAAACCCATTTTCAACAAGTTCCCATAGATCTTGTGAGACAAACAGGGCTCTCATGGTTATGGCCCAGTAGTCATAGTTTTTCCCATTAAACTGTGGGAGCTGGGTATTAAACATACCCATGCTAGTGCTGGTACTAGCCATTCCTTGCATCCTCAACTATGCTTCAATTTCTTGAGTGTGTATTTTAAAACACTGACTGTTTCTTCAACAATAACTCAAAAAAAACTTTGAGGAATACCTGAATCTTTTGCCTGAGACTTCACTTTGCTGGAGAAGATTTACTGCTGCAACAAAAGACTCCTACCTTCAGCTTCTTGAACACCTTCAGAGAGCCTAAGCCTGCTCTGATACCATTGTTGGGGATTTTTCTGATAAAATCCCAAAAACAAATAAAACACAGAGGCAATGCTCTGTTTCCTTCTCTCCTCAGGATCCTTTGTGCACAGGGAAGCTTAAAAAAAAAATGACTGAGAACAGAGTATTACACCACCATAAAATGATTTCTATTCATTAAAATATAATGCCTGATACATATTCATCCTCTTTTACTGAGAGGGATTCACCAAAAAAATAACATTCAACAAAACTCTGTCTCCACTTGAGATTTTACACTGCTGGTGTGTAAAAACCCATTTTCATTTACTGCGGTAAAATCCTTTTACATTTATTGGTGTAAAACTATTTTTACACACTACTGTAAAACCAAAAAAAAATTTACATATGCTTCCTCAAAAATATTATGTGCTCCACTTTGTTTGGACCAAAAAAAACTTACATTTCAAGCTGGTTATTTTACTGTTGTGCATTCTGCTGTCTATATTGCATTTGCAAGCTACGTTCTCTTTACTCGCACTGATGTGCGTTCATTTCACTCTCTTACTCCATATAATACAGAGCACGTTTTTTTTTACTTGTTATGTTTTTCATTACAACAAAAAAAATTGTCAACGCGTAAAAAAACATAAAACATTACCAAGTACACATATGCCATACAAAAATTACATAATATGCATATGCGCCCATATCTCCGATATAAAAAAACATTAAAATTTAAACTTTCACCAACCTATTACCTATCACAATAACTATGAAATAAATACTATTACAGCGGTCAAACAAATTTTTACGCCACGCAATGTATTTAATGTTGGCTCGAATGCAACTTTGGTTGATGGATGACGGAGAACGATCAGGCAGATCGGACGGCGGTGGAAGATTTCGGGAGCCCACTTCATGCTGAACATTAGCGTCCGAAAAGTCAGTTCTGCTGACGTATGCAGAGGACCACGTGGCTGCATTACATTGTATCGGAGTCGATTATACGGAAACCACTCCACACCAAAAGACGGTCCGAAATCTGACAGGGGTAGTTTCTGGTTTCGCTGCGGCAGTTTTGGCATTGTACGTATGCGCAATTGAAATTAGATTTCAACATCAAGCAGATATTTGCAGGTATGAGAAGCAACCAAATACAAATGAACAGGAGTTGGTTGTTAGCTATTTTGGGTGTGAAAGGTTTTTTTCACAGATTAATTATTAATGTTATAGAAAGGATGGAAATTTATTTTGAAAGGATGGAAATTCAACATTGCAACAACATTTAGAATGGAGATCTGTCACCTGATTTTGCTATCTATGAGAGACGGTCATTCTCTAGAATGTCAGATTAGAGATCTAATTCACTTCATCAACATGTTAGAGAAGCGCGCCAAAAATATGTTTTCTTCTGCACCAATTCAATAACTTGCATCTCCTCCATTGCTAGTCAATTTGCATAAAGCATCACTCCCCATTTGGAGATCATGCCATCACTTCTATTATAGTGTGTAATAAATAAAATCTAGTACTTGAACATCCGAAAGATATCTGCTTCTTAATCACGCTAAATAGATTCTTCTGAAAATTTTGAACAAACATTTATAGATCGCAGACATGGCGAAATTTGTTTCAATTCAATGGTAAGAAATGTTTTCTTTTGCGTTGTAACTAACTTTTCACATACATACATTAAAGAAAATGCAATACATTAAATTATTAAGACACCATCACTTTCTAGTCTAGTTGCGTAATCTGTATACAGTTCTGTGTTTTGAAAGAATCAAAATATATTCAAACAACTTTCCTTTTGGGGAAGCGACGCGTATACTCACGCATCTTGAAGTTCTCGAAAATACGTTATCATAATTCGAAAAAAATTGAATTGCTTTTTTTCACGAGACATATAATTTTTGCAGAATTGGTTGTTAATATTACCGGGCTACAATTATTATATAATAAATGGCGCAAACGGGCCAAATACGAACTTACAGGTGCGATCACTGCCTCAAAGTCCTATGACTATAGAAAAACCTAATAGGCACAAAATATTCGTTATTTAAAAATATTTAATAATTTATGATTATCATAAAAGTAAAGTAAAGTAAAATAATATAGAAAATTTTAATAGTACAAAATATTTTATTTTATTTTATATTTGATAGAACTACATTTTTATCCTGTTTAATTTTTTTTAGAGATAACATAAGATTTAAATAAAAGAAATTATTCCAGAATACGTCACTTTCATAGCCATAACTAATTAAAATACCCCAAACCAACATTTTATAATTTATAATTATCATAAAAATAAAATAAAAATATCCTAATTATTCTAGAACCCTAAAATCACCCAAAGAGTACTTTGTATAGAGTTATCTACTTGTGAAATTTGAAAGGGATGGAAACTTTTTACGTGAAATCTACGTTTGCCGATTATTCGTCGGCAGTAGTTCAGTGATTTCCCTGTTAATTAGTGGCGGGTAGACCATGCATCTAAATCGGCTAACTTGACTCATCGTTGGCCATTCCTTTTACAAAATTTTCATGGTAAAGTTAAGAGCTGAGTGGTCAAAACAAGATAAAGAGGAGGAATACGTCGCATGGAAAAGAAGAAAAGTTGGTATACATACATACATATTTCTCATTTAGTCACACTCGCTAAAGGATTATTTATATAGAATCCTAGTGAACCGACTATGGTGAAACCTACTGCCCGGTCAATTTTCTTGTACTTCATTCCAGATTCTGCTAGCTGGTATCAAATCTTAATACTGGATTGTGAGGGTCTAAAAATAGTGGATCTTCGTGGAGATGCATCATCCGTTTATAAATTCATACAGTTAAATGCTTTCCAATAAAGCCAATTTCAAATGAAATAGACAGGGTTTACTTGATTGCGATAATAATGCCCTCCGTACATAAATAACGAGGAATCATTAACATTTACTGATTCTACTTTTTATGCTGGAAAACCATCGCACAATTTGAATGTAGTGTATAATGTATTAAAATAATTTTAAAAAACCTGGGTAACATGTTTTGTAAAGTTGGTTTTAAGTTTTTATTGTGTTATTTTCTGAATAATTGTTTTTTTAAATATTAAAAGCTCTATTTTAATGGGTATGTATGGATTTTTTTATTATGATGACTTTTTTACTACTTATTAAAGCAGTTGTCTATAATGCGACTTTTTTGAAGCCTTTCCAGTGGGTTTTTCTGGTGAAAATCCGGCAGCAATTTATTGGAATCGCAAGTTTGATTGCTAGTTTCTGCACAATCAAAGTGTCCCAGGGGTTTTTCAGGGTGTTGAATCCAAATATGTAGTTAAAAAACCATTTTAACTGCAACGAATCAAGATTTAACCTCAATTTCTTCCTCTGGATTCCATCACCGGAATCTCCAAAAAGTCGCATTATAGACAACTCCCTTATCAAAAGCTCCATTTTAATGGGTATGTATGGGTGAGGTGACTATATTATATGTTAAAATATTCATTTTAATGAACAAGTATACGTATTGAAAGCCTTATTCTAATGGGATATATGGATGAAGTGACTGCATCACTTCTTAAAACATTCATTCTAATGAGCAAGTATAAGTGAGAATATTTGATAATTCATCCTTCCCATTCTCTTATAATGATGCCATGGCTTATCAATTCCCTTTTTTCCATCCATCATTTGGTGTGTTTGTTTTTTTCACAGTGACCATGCAGAGTGACTTGGTTGGGATTTGCACATACGTGATATCAATGGGAGATCTACATGAAATGTTCAAGCAATGTTAATAAATTTTATATATGCTAAGTTTTTATTCACTTTGATTATTGTTGACGCAATGTGGTCCATCATGTTATTGAATTGGTTGCCCATTTTCTTTTAATGGTGGGATATTTTCTTGCTATTTTGCAAAGTCAAGATTATCCTAACTAGAATTGCAATCCCTCTCCTTAAATTTTACTTGATTTACCTGACACACAAGTCCTATGAAACTTACCAAGCCTTTGGAAGATTATGCTAATGTAATCTCTTTATCATTTTCTTATCAATTTGTTAAATATTTGTTACAATGAAAACTTCATTTGTGTATCTATTGTGATTCACCCACACTAACTAGAATTGCAATCCCTCTCCTTAAATTTTACTTGATTTACCTGACACACAAGTCCTATGAAACTTACCAAGCCTTTGGAAGATTATGCTAATGTAATCTCTTTATCATTTTCTTATCAATTTGTTAAATATTTGTTACAATGAAAACTTCATTTGTGTATCTATTGTGATTCACCCACAGAAAATATTAGCCTTGTGCTTCATTTTTTTCACCTTTATTCATTTTTTTCTTCTTTTGAGGTGTCATTAAATAATTCTTCATTTTTCTCCTTTCTATAGTTTTACAAAAATTAGGCAAACCATTTTTCACTAATTATTTTGACTTAACTATCTCACAATGACCCCCTCTTTCAGTTCCATTTAAATGCTAACAAAAATGTCAATTTTAATGAATAACTCATCAAAAATTAAGTAAAATTTTATTCATGGACCTTTTCGACTTACCTATTCCACAACGATCCCCTATTTGAGCTCCCTTTACATTTTGTTTCCCACTTTCCAGATATCATATCAACCAACAAATGTCAAATGAATAAACATCACACTTGGTAATAAGTTTATAGGTTTTTATAAATTTTGGATATAAATAACATGATGTTTCTTTATGTTGTGTAGAAATATGGGTTGCACAAATATCTTTTAGAACAAGTTTGGAAAAACTAATGTCTGCTACTTTGAACTTGAAATTTGAAATTTTCTAAGAATAAAATAAAGGAAAAACAAAAAATCAATTTCAAAATTCATTCTTTGCTATAAAATTTCTTACAATCAACCACTCCATTTAGAATTCCATAAGAAATTGAAATATCTTTGCAACTCGAATAGCTCAATTATACACTTTAGCTAAATTCGAGCTATAATAATAGAGTGCCATTTCCAATTATAACAACCATTTCTATAACAATAGAGTCGCATTTCCAAGTATAACAACATTCCTCTGGTTAGAAGAACTAAAACAATGATGTCCTTGCTTGGTTTCGTTTGTAAAAAATAAATACCTTGCTAGGGCGACATTGAATGCACTTTACCTTTCCCACTTTTAAGACTAAAACCATCAATCCTTTTAGGTCATCTCTTGCTTTGTTTTTCTTTCCTACTGACCGAAAACCACACAATAGCACAATATAAATGCTATTATATAACTCAAATTGATTAAATTAAATTTCTTGAGGGTACATGATTAAATAGATCTAAAAATGATAATGATATATATGGTAATCTTAATTCACACATACATGATTATCTATTGCTAAATTTGGACTCTAGGTAAACTACTACAAATAATGAGCTAACTAACTCTGAGCTAACTTGCGGTAATTTGGAGTAATTAACACATTCATCTCTTGCTTTGTTTTTCTTTCCTACTTGACAGAAAACCACACAATAACACAATATAAATGCTACTCTATAAATCAAATTGATTAAATTTAATTGCTTGAGGATACATGATTAAATAGAGCTAAAAATTGCTAATGATATATATATATATAAATACATATATATGGTAATCTTAATTCACACATGCATGATGATCTATTGCCAAATTTAGACTCTAGGTAAACTACTACAAACAATGAGCTAACTGGTAGTAATTGAGATTAATTAACACATTCAACCACTCCCCCTGTTTAAGATAATTACTTCTTGCTAGTCTAAATCTCAGCTAGACTTACGAGAACAATTCAAAAATTGGTTTTACTTTTGCATGTGCATATAGGTTGTTCTCGACTCTAGTACACGATTTTTCTTACTTTTGTTAAAAACTTTATATTTTTTTGTTTTTATCCCTTTAATACCCTTTGTACTCTTAGTTTCTTCAGCTATAATACCACTCTGATGAGATAAATGAGGAAACCACACAATAGCATAATTTGTAACTTGAATTGATTGAATTAAATTGCTTAAAGACACATGATTAAATAGACCCAAAAATATTAATATTAAATATTCTAATATTAGCTCACGCATGTATGACTCACTCTCTCTAAATTTAGACTCAACTAAAAGTACTAAAAACTATAAGCTAATTGAGAGTAACTAACATATTCTAAATTTACTCTATCTAATTTATCTAATAAAAATAAATAAAGAATCACTAAATTAAATTTTTGCATCCAAATAACTTTTATATAAATTTCAATATTTTCGCTTTAGATAAAGCTAGTGATTACCAAGATGGTGATCGTCACAATAGAGTATATATAATAATTCAATTCAGTGTGTTTTAAAAAAAACATAACTCCAATTTAAATATTTATATTAAAATAGACATAGTAATTATCGAGATGATGATCTCACAATGAAGTATATATATTAATTCATTGCATTAAGTTAACTTCATTAGAAAATTAAATATTCATTAATTCACATACATTAATTTAAATAGTAAAGGTTGTCGAAGCTGGAGAAGATCTCTTTGCCAAAGAAGCTTGGAGGTTGGGGCTTGCTAGATATGCGAACTTTTGGAAGAGCGCTATTATGCAAATCGCTGTCGAGAGGCATTTATGGTGAAGGTCTATGGAGTCTAACTATCAGAAAGAAATATCTGCAAGATAAAGATCTGGAATTTTGGTACAGGAGGGATCAATCGGAGTCAGACAAGGTTCTGTTATATGGCTTAGTCTCAGGAAAGTCCAACAATACTTCTTGGAGCACTTGAGATGGAATCTTTTCTCTGGCAGCCGAATCTTAATCGAGATCAACTCCATCGTGGGTGCACGAGAATGTGTTCTCTTCCCTGAAAATCTTATTATTTTTCTTCATAGGAATGGTATTTTCACGTGGGATAAATTAATTTCTTCCTGGTGCGCTCCTATCCCCTTATGGAAAGATGGTCACGATCTTCATTTGCTAGTCCCACTGCTTCTGGTATGGAAAACAGTTAAATATTCTCTATGTAGCTTGGGAATCCATCGCTCTGGGACAACGGACCATCTTATGTGGATCGTTCCAAATGCAAAGTCGCCTGCTAGTGTTAAAGACATCTACGCTGATATGATTTATTCAAAGGCTTCAAACTCTTGATTAATATATCCCTCGTGCTTCTAGAAGTTGGGATGCCCTCTCAAAATGATCCTGTTCTCATGGCTGGTCTTCAACAACCACAATTTGTCTTGGGATAATTTGAAGAAGAGGAGCTAGAATGGTGCGAGTAGATGTTCTATGTGCGAAGCTACGAAGGAATCCAATTTCATATGTTTTTCCAATTCAGCTCCTCTCTTCAGATCTGGTATGAATTGTCTCTGCTTTATGGTTTTCCTCATGTTGTCTTTGTTTCAGTTCAGGTTGCTTTTCAATGGTGGTGCGTGCAAAAGGACTCTTGGCGATATCTGTTTATCATTGTCTTATGGAGCTTATGGAAATGGAGGAATGCCAAAATTTTCCAAGACTCAAAAGAGCCTCTAAAGTCATCCTTGCATCATATTTTGTCCACACACGATATGATGCCTGTTAAAAAGCCCAAGATGAAAACGGATCGCAAAAAAGAGGTGGAAGATCCTCTCAATAGTGTTCCCTGTGCTTTCTTTGATGGGGCCGAGCAGAATAATATTTGTGGATGTGGGGTCCACATTATCATGGAGAAATATGAAACAGTGCTCAATCCACCACATCCTTCGCTCCCAAAATGTTCAAGCTGACTGTCTGTTGAAGGAAGGACTGTCTTTAGAGCCTGGATCTTAGACTTTTATGATTTCTGATGATGATCGTTCTTGCTTCATCCAGGACTTTTCCATCCCTGGATTATGATATTTTCTTTTCTTCCTTCTCCTTTCTTGCTATTCAGATAGTCTCTTTTTGTTATATGTGTATAGTCATTTGTTGATCCTGCCATTAAAAAGACTGTTTTGTTCTGATTTTGGTATGATGATGTTCAGATCTCCTTAGGGATGTCCTATGTCTGGAAGTTTTTGATTTCATGTGCTCGCAAGGAGGCTAGTTTTGAACCTTGTTGTTTCTAATATGTACTCTTTATATTGACTCAATATAATACTATAAAGATTTTTTCTCTGAAAAAAAAATTAAATAGTAAAACGATGATCCTTCCGATGGTATATATGTTAATTCATTTCATTCAGTTTAGGAAGACATGACTTCATGGCAGTTTTGAATATTTATATTTAAGATTGAAATACACATTAATAGAATAAAATCATGAACACTATTTGAGAAATGTAAATAGAAAAAATAAAGGTTAACAAATTAATAGTTCTTCATATATTTTGATCATTTTATTAAGATGAACATTATTCGAGAAATTTAAATAGAAAAAAGAAAAGTTAACAAAATTAATTTTTTTATATATTTTAATAATTTTATTAAAATGAATTAATTGATTAGATGAATATGAATGGTTCTATTGATGTATATGTAGACTTGATGTATATGTAGATTTTAGATTAGGAAAAAGTTAACCATTATTTGAAAAAGAATGTATGATTACTATCATTTCACAAAAGAATGCATCATTATTCAAAAAAAAGAAGGAATGCATGCCATTTACAGAATTTGACTATACAAAATGATAAGTTGAATGTTGTCCCTGGTTAAAGTTGGATCAATTAACTAAACATATGTCATTAAGTACTTAATACTAAACATATTTCATTATGTACTTAATATTAAAGTTACTGAACAAAGTTCATTTAAAGGTTAAACTAATGTATTTGAAACATGACCAAATGTTTAAAAGGTTCTTATCAAATTTTATATATTTAGGAATTGGCAGACATCATACATAAGGGGATTGACCCCTCCAATGTTAGATAGACAGAAAAAATCATTGAAACTTCAAATTTCCATTTGGATACTAGAAAAGAGAGAGTTACAAAAATGGAAAAATTGATAAACTCAACAGAGAGAAAGTTGCAGACAGGTACCTATACAAAAATAAGTCTTACCAAATCACGAAAAAACCATGAATTTGGACAACCCCCTCCGAAAAGAGATCAAAATTCATCTTCTGTCGCAGGAGAGAAAAACCATGCTCAGATAAAAAGTCAGGCTCATAATTTTGATCTCTAAAAACTTGCTAGAAGGATATCGATGCAAAGAGAGACTTTAATCCCCAAAACCTTTGCATCCAGTTGAAAAGGCAAGGAACTTGGAGGAAATTTCGATCTTATATCCATGTGATTGTAGATAGAGAATCCCCCAAAACAAAGAGGTTATCAACACTGAGTCATTGTACAACCTGTAAGACACCCCATAATGCAAGAATTTCTTCCCTATATTTGTGACCAAAGCGAGCAAACCACCTGAAATGATAAGAATCCCTGGATTAATGTGGAGAGAGACACCACAACCACAATGACCTCCAGCTTAGGCCCCATTGAAGAAGAAAATCAGAAAAGAGTTGGACATATCAATAAAATAAATTGTTCAAGAGGATTCCTTGGGGCTCCAAGGACCAATTTCTTTAAAGAAGTCAACAATACAAAGAGAAGAAAGTTTGACCTGAAGGGGAACTCCTTCAAAAATATATTCATTCCTGGAATGTCAAATGCCCCAAAAAACGTATAGAGGGAGAGCCCTGCATGCTTTAGAATGACATTCCCAAGAGGTAATCCATGTTGTGATTGAAAAGTGGTGTCCACCAACCTAAATTCCCTAGAGAGAGCAAACCTCATTACACATGTCTTGAGCAAAATGGAAGAGAATGAATAAGTGTAAACAATCCTCCATGTAAGATTTGTACAGATGACAACATTCAAGCCCCACCATTCCTTTCTTCGTAGGGGAACCCCAAGTTAAAATGTGGTTGTATATTATAAGCCAAGTGAAACATAAGACTTTGTGGGGGGCCATGCCAAGTCAACATATGAGCTGAGAGGTCAGCATAAAAGAGGGAATTGACACCAAAAGTGATATATTCATAACTTCAGAAGTCACAATCCTACCATCCATTATGCGATCCCAAAAAACCAATTGCTTCGCACCATAGGAGAGTGTTATACCAAATTGATAGAGATTTTCCCTAAATGCTTCCCATTCAACCCTAGAAGGTCAGAATCCCAATTTTCCAAGGATGAAGCAAAGTTTTATATATATATATATATATGGGGCATTTCCAAATCACACGTTGGAGTGTAATCCAAATTAGAATATTATAATTCGATATTTAGTAAAATCTGAAATTGAAACCTAAAATCAATTAGTTGAAATTGAAGCATAAAATCAAAACTTAAAATAAATTAACTATTCAACGGAACTTGAAACTGATAATGAAAATCTAAAATCTAAATCTAATAATCTAAATCTAATAATCCACACACTTTGACAGTAATGTGAAACCTGATAATGCATGCAACAAGCATTAAATTGAAACGTGCTATTCTGCTCACTTGGGCATTAATCCTCACACATGATAACATCTGGTTAAATTGGAACCATGGAAACCAAATTAAATAATGGACATGATACCAAATCAAAGACATGGTGACTGTCATTAAACATCACATATAACAAGTGAGTTTTTTTTTAAGTTGTACAGTTATGGAATAGGTGGTGATTAATAATTTGATGCAAAAATATAAATATATATTTAAGGATATAAGGAAATTATTTGTGAAAACTTTACTTATTGGAGCTGAGATAAATGTAGTATGTCAATTTTTTTAATGTGAAAACATATATTTAAAGATATAAAAGAGTTAATAAAAGTTATGTGGTGGTAATGTTACTACTTTTGTAAATATATGTATTTTTTATATATATAACCCATAAACATGTGCATATAACTAGCATGTTCATAAATACAATCAACATGCGACCCCTATCATGTATCATCCTAAAACTCCCCATGCTATGCACTATCAACTACGCACATGTCATGATATAAGTGAGGTGTTTGATTGACATGTCACACAAATACTTATTATTGCGCGCACACACTAGTGTTTATACAAGAGGTTTGAACAAATATGAGAACATATCAATCGACTCATGTCACGTTGGTTCTGGGAAAACGGTCACAGCATGGTTCAACATGTGAGAATGGTGTCCTGCTAAGACTTGGGCCATTGGATATAGAGAATGTCTTAAAATATTATTTAAACGATGGACCGGCAGGTGGCCACTATGTAAGTCACAATACAACACATAAGGTTATGTGAATTATGTGAACTTGTTATTATTGGCCCACACTATTTAAATATGCCCACGCTTATTTCCGTAAGTGCCAAGCATTTCAGAGATGCGCCAACCATGATCAAAAGTCAGCGGTCCCACTCCTACCAGTAGCAGCTGAAGAGTCGTTCCAACAGTGCCCTTGATGTTATCACAGAAATTTTCCTCATTCTTCAAAGGAACACCAATATATTCTCACAGTAACAAATTACTTCACTCGGTGGTCAGAGGCAGTTCCTCTCAAACAACTAAATGATCAGGTAGAAATCCACTTTTACAACAAAACATCATAACCAGGTTTGGTGTTCCTACGTCAGTTGTCTTTGACAATACAACATATTTTTCATTACTAAAAAATTATGAAGTTTCATTAGGGAATGGAATTGTTTGAGAGGATGCATCTAATCTATCTTTATCTATGTATATAAAAACAAAATCTATTTATCAAAATACAAATAACAACCCGAGATCTCAGCTTCCCTTCTTTATGTGACTCTGTGTCATAAAAATGATGCTATGGATCCGAAAAAAAAAACTTAAAAATGACAAACATGGTGGATATTAATATCGATCTGTATTACTTGACCTTAGTAAATGAAGTAAATGGGAATTGTATTGCCTACTTCATTCAATGTAAGTTAATATTGTTGCTATTAAAATATAAAAAATTTAAATTTTTTAATCATATAATTATATTAAGTTACATCAATAGACATTAATCAAAATTAAAAATCCTTTTTTCCCATTTTCTCTCGAACCACTTTCCACGTTTTATCACGATTATATCAATCAACTCGTACTCAAACGATAACCATAATAATGACACCATCCAAGACACATAATTATAAGATATTTTAATTATTAAGACCACTCTTCAGTCGAGGTCGTCACGTTTGCCGCTTCCTGTGGGGGTCGACATATAAAAGAAAGCCGCTCCAACGTTGAATGCTCGAACGGGCAGTGACAAGAGTGCACAGAGGCTATTCAATCTGGGGTATTGTACATTTCTGTTTCTAGAAGATATTCCCAAACTCTGCCACAGATCCATACTGTGCTGAATACTTCTTACAAATTCTGTGTCAGAGAGCAGGTGGTGAAATAAATAGATGCTCTCTGGCACGGAATTTGTAAAAAAGTATTCAGCAGAGAAGGGTAAAAGCTAAATATTTAGCATGAGTTCGAAGCAGAGATATGATAGAGGAGGGACATATCAGAAGAACTGAGTGCATGTAGATGGCGGTAACGAAAATTGCAGTTTTACCGAAAAAGACTCAGTCTGAATTGAGTTTGATGGTTCTCTGACGCTGATGATCGTCCATTCAAGCAGATCTTTGCAGGTATGAGAAGCAATCAAATACAAATGAAAAGTATGGTTTATTAATTCATTCAAATAAAAGAAAGTACAGAGCTGGAGTTGATCGCTAGCCATTTTGGGTGTGAAAGGTTTTTGTTTTTTGTTTTGGTTTTTTTTTCTTCTTCTCTGAGATAAGGGTTTTGTCCGAGATAAGGTTTAATTATTAATTTTATGGACAATTTAAAAGATGGAAATTTGTTTTAAAATTTAGAAATCTGGGTTAATGAAAATTGGTGAATTTTTTCTACAGAATGAAAATAAACTTATTTGCCAATATAAACCACTAAAATTTTCCAGCCAATACACTGAATGTTTCTTTATTATGTGTTTGTATATTATGATTTTTTTTTCAACAATAAAACCCTACAAACTTTTGTTGAAAAACTAAAGGCAGTTACGTTTTATTTCTCTGTTCCTCCGTAAGCTCTATGATCATCATGAAATATCTACATGGAAACTCGTCGGTCTTGCACTCTGTTTATCTTTCCTTTCTGAGAGTCTATCTTACCGTTAAAAAAACTGCCTTCTTTTACATTCTTCTCTTAACTTTACACTCCTATTTGACTAAGCAAACCATTGTCAAAAACCACATCATACTAGCATTTCATATACTGCGCAATAGATTTTGAAGGTACTTTGTCAAAAGCAGAGAAGTTGATCTCGCCAAGCAGAGCATTGCAACAACATTTAGAATGGAGATCTGTCACCTGATTCTGCTATCTATGAGAGACTGTTATTCTCTAGAATGTCAGATTAGAGATCTAATTCACTGCATCAACATGTTAGAGAAGCGCGCCCAAAATTTGTTTTCTTCTGCACCAATTCAATAACTTCCATCTCCTCCATTGCTAGCCAATTTGCATAAAGCATCACTCCCCATTTGGAGATCATGCCATCACTTCTATTATAGTGTGTAATAAATAAAATCAACTACTAGAAGATCAGACGAGATATCTGCATCTTAATCACGCCAAATAAACTCCTCTGAAATTTTTGAACAAACATTTATAGATCGCAGACATGACGAAATTTGTTATAATTCAATGGTAAGAAATGTTTTCTTGTTAAAGTATGTATCTTTGAGCTGTAACTAACTTTTCAGATACATACTAATGTTTGCCGATTATTCGTCGGCAGTAGTTCAGTGATTTCCCTGTTAACTAGTGGCGCGTAGGCTACGCATTTTATTCGATTAAGTTGACTGATCGTTGGCAATTCTTGTACAAAATTTTCAATGTAAAGTGAAGAGCTGAGTAGTTTGGAATCTTGGATAGAATTATCTACTTGTGAGAATGAATTTTTTAACGTGAAACCGACGTTTGCCGATTATTAGTCGGCAGTAGTTCAGTGATTTCCCTGTTAATTAGTGGAGCGTAGGCTACGCATTTTATTCGATTAAGTTGACTCATCGTTGGCAATTCCTTGTACAATTTTCATGGTAAAGTTAAGAGCTGAGTGGTCAAAACAAGATAAAGCATGGAAAAGAAGAAAAGTTGGTATACCTACATATTTCTCATTCAGTCACACTCGTTAAAGGATTATTTATATAGAATCCTAGGGAACCGACTATGCTGAAACAGTTTATAAATTCATACAATTAAATGCTTTCCAATCAAGCCAATATCAAATGAAAGAAACAGTGTTAATTAGTGGCCCGTAGGCAACGCATTTACTTTGATTAAGTTGACTCATCGTTGGCAATTCCTTGTATTAAATTTACATGGTCATGTCAAGAGCTGATTGGTCAAAACAAGATAAAGAGGAGGAATAACTCGCATGGAAAAGAAGAAATGTTGGTACACATACACATTTCAGTTTGTCACACCCGTGAAAGGATTATTTATATAGAAACCCAGCGAACTGACTATAGTTAAACAGTATATCAATTCACACAATTAAATGCTTTCCAATCAACCCAATTTGATAGGAAAGAAACAGGCTTTACTTGATAGTGTTATCTACGTGTGAAAAACAAATGTACAGTCGCTAAACGTTGACGCTTATATCAACGAACCGAATCAAGAGTAGATATTTTACGCTCATATATCGACAAATCTAATGAAGAGTAGATATTTCGAATTTATTAGTCTCTCCTTTTAGGTTAACGAACTTTAGGCTTAGGGTTATAGGAATCGCTTTGGTCGGCCTTTCAAAAACTCACGAATTTCAACGCATTTTAACCCGATCTTTTTACCAACGCTAACCAATTTAAGAAGCGTTTCTATTGTACTTTATGTTTGAACATATTTAGGTGGTGATTTCTTATTTGGCCACGTATAGAGATTTTTATTTTTGTGAGAGTGGTTTTTGGGTTATAATTTCTATTAAATTTTAATAAATTTTATTTGAAATTGTGCAAGTATTTATTAGAATGGAAGGTTTGAGTTGATGAGTGTGTACCATAAAATGTATTTAAATTTTAAACAACGAAAAATTATAATCTTTTTAAGCATTGTATCACTATTTTTTCTAAAAGACAATGCAAAAAATAGTTAAATTTTATTATTTAATAGTTTTATGTATAGATTTTTTTATTATGATGATGACTTCATTACCTATTAAAAGCTTCATTACCTATTAGGTGTTTATGGGTGAGGTGATTAAACCACATGTTAAAATACTCATTCTAATAACCACGTATACCTATTAAAAGCCTCATTCTAATGGGCATGTATGGGTGAAGTGACTACATGTTAAAATATTCATTTTAATAAGCCATCATGAGTGAGAATATTTGATACTTCATCCCTCCTATTCCCTTATCATGGTGCCGAGGCCTATCCATTCCTTTCTTTCTATCCATCATTTAGAGTGTTTCCTTCTTTTCCTTTCTTTCCATTTATCATTTAGTGTGGTTTTTTTTGTCATAGTGACCATGCATAGTCACTTGGTTGGGATTTACACATAGGTCATATCAATGGGATATCTACATGACATGTTCAAGAAATGTTAATAAATTTTATATATGATAAGTTTTTATTCATTTTGAATGTAATTGAGGCAATGTTGTCCACCATGTTATTGAATTGGTTGCCCATTTTCTTTTAATGGTGGGATATTTTCTTGTTATTTTACAAACTTGACAATAGTTTTCTTGCTCTGAGTAAAGATTATCCTAAATACACTAGCAACCCCCCTCCTCAAATTTGACTTGATTTACATGACACACAAGTCCTATGAAACTTACCAAACCTTTGGAAGATTATGATAATGTAATCTCTTTATCATTTTCTTATCAATTTGTTACCATGAAAAATTCATTTGTGTATATGTTGTGATTCACCCACAAAAACTATTAGAGTTGTGCTTCATTTTTTAGTCTTCGCCTTTATTCATTTTTTCTTCTTTTGAGGTGTTATTAAATAATTCTTCCTTTTTCTCCTTTCCTATAGTTTTACAAAAATTAGGTAAACCATTCTTCAGGAATTATTTTGACTTACCTATTCCACAATGACCGTCTCTTTTTGTTCCCTCTATATGCTAACAAAAATGTCAACTTTAATGAATAATTCTACAGAAATTAAGTAAACTTTTATTCATGAACCTTTTTAACTTACCTATTCCACAACGATCCCCTATTTAAGATCCTTTTACGTTTTTATAATCTCAACCAACACATGTCAAATGAATAAACATCACTCTTGGTCATAAGTTTATAGGATTTTATAAATTTTGGATATAAATAACATGATGTCACTTTAGGTTGTGTAGAAATATGGGATGCACAAATATCTTTTAGAACAAGTTTGGAAAAACCAAAGTTTGCTACTTTGAACTTGAAATTTGAAATTTTATAAGAATAAAATAAACAAAAAACAAAAGATCAATTTCAAAATTCATTCTTTTCTATAAATTTTCTTAAAATCAATCAACCACTCCATTTAGAATTCTAGAATAAAATTGAAATATCTTTACAACTCAAATAGCTCAATTAAGAACTTTATCTAAATTCCAGCTATATCAATAAAGTGACATTTCCAATTATAATAACCTTGCTATAACAATATAGTCTGATTTCCAAGTATAACAACATTCCTTTGGTTAGAAGAACTGAAACAATGATGTCCTTGCTTAGTTTCCTTTGTAAAAAATAAATACCTTGCTAGGACTACAAATGCACTTTACTTTTCCTACTTTCAAAACCGAAACGATCAATCCTTGTAGTTCATCTCTTGTTTTGTTTTTCTTTCATACTTGACCGAAAGCCGGACAATAGCAGAATATAAATGCTACTCTATAATAAAATTGATTAAACTAAATTTCTTGAGGGTACACGATTAAATATAGCTAAACATGCTAATGATATATATCGTAAGAATGGCACAATAATAAAAATAGTGGGCTTTTGAAAAAAAAGGAATAAGGGAACTAAACGCGGACTGCGGGGGAAAAGCGCAGAACTAGGGTTTGTAGGAGGGCATCAGTGTTGGCCACCATGGAGGGGTGAGAGGGGGGGAATTCCACTCCCCCCTATATTCATGCAGTCTCAAACCACTTCAAGAAGCCAACGAAAGCTGAAAATGGGAGTATAGACAGAGAAAAATAGGAAAACAACAGATCACAGGGGCAGGCAGAAAATTAGCAGGAAGTCAGAAGAGAAAAGCGAATAGGAGGAGGTAATCAAAAAATTGACCAGAGGAATCTGAGAGGACAATTTAAACCTAGGTCAACCATCACACCCCGAGTGGTGTTAAGTGATTCAGCGCGACAAGCGCATAGGGATCACATGGCGACTTATGCAGTAATATGCAAATTTATGGGGATTTGGCCAACAGAGAAGGCTTTACATGCATGGATAAATAACCATTGGAAACCTAAGGGAGAAATAAATCTGCACCTTGGATCCAAGGCTTTTTTCACTGTATTTTTCACAAACTTAGAGGATAAAGACAGAGTGTTTGAAGGAGGACCATACTTCTATGTTGCTGCAGGCCTCTATATGCAGCCATGGGTGATGAATTTTGTCCTGGAACTAGAGACATTCACATCAGTGCCGGTATGGATAAGACTCTACTCCCTACCTTTAGATTATTAGTTGCCAGGATCCGTAAAAGCCATAGGCAATAAACTAGGGAATTTTTTAAAGATATCAGATGCCACACTATGTGGAAAATACACGTCCTTTGTCCGAATAAGTGTAGAAATGGACCTTTCTAGAGATCTTCCGGATGAAATTATTCTATAAGTATATGATGAAGAATGGATGCAGGCGATGGACTCTGAGCATGTCCCTTTTAGATGTCGCAAATGCCATGAACACGGGCACCTCTTCAGAGACTGCCCTTTAAACAAAATTGAGAGCAGTATTAAAGCCACCTCAGGGAAAGATACTGAAGGCTTTACAAAAATGGGAGGTAGAGGGAAAGGAGGGAGAAAGAACTAGAAGAAAATCAGTGAAGAAACGCAACCTAGTCATAATAGATTCAAGATATTATATGAAGAAGATGGGAACAATGGAGAGAACCAGGTACTGCAGGACAGTCCTGTAGAGAAGGAAAATGATGACAACATGGAGGATAGACCTGAAAACAACCAACAAAAGGAGGATCTTCCAAGCACTATGGAACTTGACAGGGACCATGAGATGACCCCAAGCGAAGTGGGAACAGAGGATCATGAGCTGCAGGAAATTCTTGAAAGGAAGCATCTCGATCTAGAAAAGTTCCTGGAGCAAGGAACTGCCAAAGGGGTGGATTCACTACCTCAAGAGGAGTTTAACAGATTACAACAACTCTTCCTCTAGAGATCTCAGGCAAAGGGTTCTGGATTCAAAAGAAACCATGATATTTAGGGCAACATAGGGGTAAAAATGATCAAGGCAACATTGGGACAAGCTACCAAGAACCTAGGTAGGAAAAGAGGAAGAAAAAGATAAAATGAGCTGCTGATAGAGTGTGGAAAACTCATGATAAACTCACGTAAGATGAAAAACCTTACTAGTTACTCATTTACTAATCTTTCTTAATGAAGCTTACAACATGGAATATTAGGGTTCTAGGAAGTAAAAGGAAACAAAGAAATCTTAGCAATATAATGAATGAAGAAAAACCAGATATGGTGTTTATCCAGGAAACAAAATGTTCAATAGATAAAATAAGAGAGATACATAGCAAATGGCTTATTAAGTGTGAATATCTAAAAGTTAAAGCAGACAACACAACAGGAGGAACTCTCACACTTTGGAACCCCCAGAAACTAGGAATCCTAGATGCTGAAGCCTCCAGGAACTACCTATCAGTGGTTATCCAACCTTTGGGTAATTAGGAAATTTATTTTGATCACAAATTTCTATGGTCCACAATAAATTGAAGACAAACTCCGGCTTCTGACCTCACTGGAGGAGCTAAGAGAAAGATATCTAGTTATCCCCTGGATTCTAGGAGGGGAATTTAATATGATCAGATCTCTCCCAAAAAAAAAAGGTGGGACCAAATCACTAGGCAGAGATTCCATAGCATTTCAGAACATCATAAACAACATGAGGCTAGTCGATACAGAGACAAGAAATGGTACTTTCACCTGGAATAATAAGAAGGGGAGGGGCTTCTCAAGTTGCCTATAAACTATATAGATTCATTATCTCTAAGGACCTCATCCTCATAGGCCTTGACTTGTTGGCTATAATCCTCCCTTTTAGAGGCTCGGATTGCTGGCCTATTCAACTTGAAGCTTCCTTTATAGGCACTCCGTGAAACAGACCTTTCAAATTTGAAAAAATTTGGCTTAATCATCCTGACTGCATCAGCAATATTGAAAAATGGTGGATAGAAGATATGCACGTGCAAGGAACTAAAATGTTCCTTTTGCATTAGAGATTGAAACACTTCAAACTCAGGCTCAAAGATTGGAATAAGAATGAGTTTGACAATATCTTCGAAGCCAAAAGGGTAGTTGAACGGAAACTACAGGAAATTAACCAGGTCCTCATCATAGAGGGCTTCAATGAGGAAAGTAAAATACAAGCTGACTCTCTTCAACAAGAATGGGAAGGCTTATGCCATCAAGAGGAGATCTTTTGGAGACAAAAATCAAGGGTACAATGGATAAAAGAAGGATAAAGAAATACTAGGTTTTTTCACAAGTCTACCATGGATCATAGGTCGCATAACAGGATTTCAAAACTCAAAGATACTCAAGGAAAATAGCTCAACACCCACAAAGAAATAGAATCTTCTCTAGTTCAACATTTCCAAATCATAGCAGAGGAGCCTCTCATAGATAGATCACAATTCATTCATGACTTCACAAAGCATATTCCTAAGCTTGTGACAAGAGAAGAAAATTATAATATTAAAAGGCCAGTGACTAAAGAGGAGGTCAGCGAAGTCATCAAAGAGATGCAAAATGGGAAAGCTCCAGGTCTGGATGGTTTCAATGTCGAATTCTTCAAAGCATGTTGGGAAATAGTCAAGCAAGATATCCTCGATGTGGTGGAGGACTCGAGGAAAAAAAAAATTGTTTTGAAGGCGCTCAATACCTCTTTCATATCTTTGATCCTAAAGCAGGAAAATGCTATGATTGTTGGGTTGTGTTATACTCTTTCCACGTAGTTAACAAGGGGTTTGAGGGGCACCCGTAACCCCACTTTATGGGGTTCGGGGTAGCGTCCCAGAATATTTTGGTTTTGGACCCTAGCGAACACACCTATGGTTTTGTGCATGATTTTCACACATGTTTTTTGGACCCGATGGTTTTTGATCCATGGTATTGGACGTGATGGTTTTCGGTCCATGGTATTGGATGCCTCGGCATGTATAAATATGTATTATAACATTGAAAGGAACATAATGGAAAATCAAGTTGGTAGTCCCGGTTTTGGGATCCAGTGGAAAATCTCTATGTATATCTGTTTTATGTCTTCTACTATCGCATTATTTATTTTCTTTGTTTTAGAATTCATATGCAGGTAATTTCTGTATGGGGTTAAAACCTACATTTAGTATCAGAGTAGATTTGGCTTCAGGGGGACACCTTTGTTGCTGAGGGGTTTCGCTCGGGCATGTGGTAGACCTTGTTCAGTGGGAGATCTGCGAGATCGATTTTGGTGGTGAAAGAAGATGGCGAGCAGTGGAAAGATAGAGATCGAGAAATTTAATCATCAGAGTTTTGAGTTGTGGAAACTCAGGATGGAGGATCTATTGGTGGATAAAGATCAGTGGATCGCGGTAGATCTGGGTACTAAACCAACGGGGGTGTCCAATGAAGAATGGAAGAAGTTGGATCGGAAGGCAAAGAGCACAATACGATTTTGTGTCTCAGATTCAGTATTGTTGAATGTATCAAGGGAAACTACAACAAAGGCTTTGTCGGACAAGTTACGGACTTTGTACCAGTCTAAGTCTCTTGTGAATAAATTGTTCCTGCGGAAAAAGCTGTATAAGCTGAGGATGAAGGATGGAGACTTGGTGATAGAGCATCTGAACACATTTAATACTGTGGTAAGTCAGTTATCATCTGTTGATATTAAAATTTCAGATGAAGATAAGTGCATCAGTTTGTTGTGTTCTCTACCAGATTCGTGGGATAGTCTGGTTATTACAATAGGTAGCAATGCAATTGCCTTGCAGTTTGATGAAATAGTCTCAGCCTTATTGATAGAGGAGATGAGACGGAAAAATATGGAGAGCCAGAATGGTGATGCCTTGTCTATATGAGGATGGTCCTAGAAAAAAAACAAAAATAAGTCATCGAATGGGAGATCTAAATCTAGAGGGAGATCTAAATCTCCAGGGAAACTTGTAAAGGTGGTGTGCTGGAAATGTAGAAAGGAAGGCCACTTCAAAAGGTGTTAGAAAATTATATATTACGGAGCAATGGAACACATAAAATATTGCAGAAATATAAATGCAAAAAACGCACAAAACAAGAGAGACACAGATATACGTGGTTCACCCAGTTTGGGTTACGTCCACCCCGAACAACCAGTCCTTCCTTTCTATTATCCAGCAAAATGAAGAGACACAACCTACAGCAAATCCGCTGTAATATCCTCTGTTTTCTCTCATAGTCTCACCTCTCTATTTCTCGCTCACAGAATACACACCTATTTCATAGCCTCAAATGCAATACCCTCATACAAAGAGAGGGGTTGCCTTCTAGGGCAAAAAACCCTAAACTAAACATAAGTTCTACCGTCAGATCATCCGCCTAATGAACGGCCCAGATTGACTAGAAATTACTATACTTTTACAAGGCAATTTTATAGCTGTTTTTAGCTTCGGGGGCAGCGCCGCCAGGGGGGGCTCCCAAAGATCGTAGCCGCCTCCCCCTGGACCCCCCCTGCAGCGAATATTTTACGGGCGGCGTTGCCGCCCCCATTTCGAACTGGGGTCCTATGTGGTGATACCTTTGAATATAGAAGATAATCAGGCTCCACACCCAACAAAAGGGACTATAAATCTAAAGCTCCTTACAGAGGAAAGGGATTTGATGAGGCTCCTTTTGCAGAGGCGAAAACCACCTCAGATGAAGGTGGGGATGTGTACTTGGCTTCTTCAAGTACACATGTAGATCATGAGGCATGGTTGATTGACTCAGGTGCATCCTTTCACTTCACTACCCATAGAGAGTGGTTATGTGAGTATGAGAAATATGATGGTGGTGATGTCTTCTTGGGGGATGACAGGAAGGCTAGAATCATTGGTCGTGGAAAAGTAATGTTGAAGCTGCAAGGTGGAAGGGTTAGAACACTTCTTGGTGTTCCGAATATTCTTGCATTAGCCAGAAATTTGATTTTTGTTAGTAAGATGGATGATGCAGGTGTAAAAACAGTGTTCAAGAAGGATACCTACAAGATGGTTCACGGAGCACTGGTATTGATGCGGGGAGTTCGGATTGGAACTCTGTACAAGCTGAAAGGTAGCACTGTTGTTGATGGGTGCAATAGTTTTGTGGTTCCTGAAAGTGGAGCAGAAAATCTACTGGTCTCTGGAGAAAAGACCATGCTGTGGCATCAAAGGCTTGGACATATTGGAGAGATGGGCCTTCGAATACTTCATGATAAAGGTATGGTAGAAGGTATGAGTAATATCTCTCTAGATTTTGATTTCCTTGAAAATTATGTATATGGGAAGCAGAATCGGGTGAGTTTCCCCTCTGGTGGTAAGAGGGCGAAACAGATATTAGAGCTTGTGAATAGTGATGTGTTTGGACATGTGAAGGTTCCATCACTGGGTAAGTCTATGTACTATGTATCATTTATAGATGACTTCTCAAGGAATACATGGATATATTTCCTTAAGAAGAAATTTGAAGTCTTTGACAGGTTTAAAGAATTTAAGGCTCTGGTGGAAAACTAGACAGAGAAGAAGATAAAGGTGTTGAGGATAGATAATGGTGGAGAGTTTTGCAGCGAGGAATTTGAAGAATTTTGTAAGAAATGTGGTATATCACGGTAGAAGACTACTTCATATACACCTCAGCAAAATGGAGTTGCAGAAAGAATGAACAAGATGTTGATGGAAAGGGTAAGAAGCATGCTCAGTGGTGCCGAGTTAGGACAAGAATTTTGGGCAGAGGCGGTAGATATTGCATGTTACATGGTCAATAGGTCACCTTCATTAGCATTGGAGGATAAGACT
Source organism: Pinus tabuliformis (assembly GCA_031772625.1). Classification (NCBI taxonomy): domain Eukaryota; kingdom Viridiplantae; phylum Streptophyta; class Pinopsida; order Pinales; family Pinaceae; genus Pinus; species Pinus tabuliformis. The sequence goes on from CM062818.1 coordinate 227,725,884, forward strand.
CCACAAGAGGTATGGACTGGTAAGAAACCCTCTCTTTCACATCTAAGGGTATTTGGATGTGATGCATATGTACATGTTCCAAAGGAGAAAATAACCAAGTTGGATAGTAAATTTGAAAAGTGCATCTTTATTGGGTATAAAGATGGTTTAAAGGGCTATAAGCTTTGGAACCCAGTAACTAGGAAGGTTGTGTATAGCCGAGATGTGGTGTTCAGAGAGGTGAAATACGTTATTAAACATGAAGTCCAACCAAAGGAACATGAGAAGATAGAGTTTGAGCTAAAGGAGGAAGAATCAGACTCTACAACAGAGGAGGAATCAGAAGATGAAAGGCCACAAACTCCGGCTGTGAGAAGATCAGTTCGAGAAAGAAGGCAGCCAAAAAGGTATAGTCCATCTACTTTCTATTCAAATGTTTCTTTCTCTGTTACTAATGATGATCCCAGAACTGTGAAGGAAGTAGTGGATTCAAAGGATGGACAACTCTGGAAAGAGGCCATGGTTGATTAAATGGCATCTTTGCATAAAAATGAGGCTCGGGATCTGGTGGAGTTGCCGGCTGGGAGAAAACCCATTAGCAACAAATGGGTGTTCAAAAAGAAGACAAATGCATAAGGAAAAGTGGAGAAATATAAAGCACTGTTGGTAGCAAAAGGTTATTCCTAGGTGCCGGGAATTGATTTTAGTGATATTTTTTCTCCTGTTGCCAAAGTAACTTCTATTAGATTACTTTTATCTGTTGTTGTTGCTTTTGATTTTGAGGTAGAACATATGGATGTGAAGACAACATTTCTTCATAGGGATCTGGAAGAGGAGATCTACATGAAGCAACGTGAAGGCTTTGCGGTGAAGGGTAAGAAAGAACTGGTATGCAAGTTAAAGAAGTCTCTATATGGGTTAAAACAGTCACCAAGGATGTGGTATCAGAAATTTGATACATTTATATGGGGAAATGGCTTTACCAGAAGCAAAGCAGATCACTGTGTGTATTTTAAGTTAATTGGTGACCATGTTATTTATCTGGTCTTGTATGTGGATGATATGTTGTTGGTTTGAAATGACAAAGAAATTATCCAGGATTTGAAGACCCAATTGTCCTCCAAATTTGACATGAAAGATCTTGGTGCTACAAACTATATTTTGGGCATGGAAATTAAAAGAGATCGGGAAAAGAGGAAGCTCTGGTTAAACCAGAGGAAGTTTTTTGAGATAATACTGCAAAGGTTTAATATGCAGGATAGTAAACCAGTGAAGGTTCCTATTCCTGTATGTGTGAGGTTATCTGTTCAACAGTGTCCCAAGACACAAGAAGAGGAAGCGGACATGTCCCATGTTCCATATGCAAGTGCAGTCGGTATCCTGATGTATGCAATGGTCCGTACTAGACCGGACATTGCACATGCAGTGGGAGTATTGAGCAAGTTTATGTCAAAACCAGGGAAGGAGCATTGGACAGCAGTGAAGCAGGTTTTCAAGCATTTGTGTGGCACTAGTGATTATGGTTTGTGCTACCAAGGAAGACCAGGATTAGGCAGAGTATTGGATATTCATGGCTTTGTTGATGCAAACTGGGTTGGAGATCTGGATCAAAGAAGATCTACATGTGGGTATGTATTTAACCTATTTGGAGGTGCAATCACTTGGATGAGTAAGAAACAATCTGTAGTGGCACTATCAACTACAGAGGCAGAATACATGGCAGCCACTCATGCAAGCAAGGAAGCAGTTTGGTTGTAGAGATTGTGTTCAAGTATGGGGTTAGTACAGGAAGCTATAAGGATAGACTGTGACAGCCAAAGTGAAATTTTCTTGGCAAAGAACCCCACATATCATTCAAAGACAAAGCACATTGATGTTTAGTATCACTTTGTGAGGGATATGATAGAAGAAAAAAAGATGTTGTTGGTAAAGGTGGACAATTTGAAGAATACTGGAGATGCATTGACAAAATCTGTGAGCTCTGAGAAGTTCTCTTGGTGTAGAGAGGCAATGGGCATTTCAGGGCTGGAAAAATGACTAAGCTCTCTTGTGGCCCCATGTGGAAAGAAAACAACAAGTGGTAGAATGTTGGGTTGTGTTATATTCTTTCCATGTAGTTAACAGGGGGTTTTAGGGGCACCTGTAACCCTTCTTTATGGGGTCTGGGGTAGCGCCCGAGAAAATTTTGGTTTTGGACCCTATGTTAGGTTGGGCAGACCCACCTAGGGTTTTGTGCATGATTTTCGCACATGTTTTTTGGACGCGATGGTTTTCGGTCTATGGTATTGGATGCGATGGTCTTTGGTCCATGGTATTGGATGCTTTGACATGTATAAATATGTATTATAACATTGAAAGGAACAGAATGGAAAATCAAGCTAGTAGTCTCGATTTTGGGATCCAGTGGAAAATCTCTGTGTATGTGTTTTATGTGTTCTGCTCTCGCATTATTTATTTTCCGTGTTTTAGAATTCGTATGTAGGTAATTTCTGTGCAGGGTTAAAACCTACAATGAAACCTAATAGATTTAGACCCATAGCATTATGCAATGTGGTGTACAAAATTATTTTCAAAATAATTGCAAACAGGCTTAAGCCCCTTCTTCCAACTCTTGTTTATGAGGAGCAAACTGTATATGTGGAAGGAAGGCAAATCTAAATAACATCATTCAAGCTCACGAGGTGGTTCACTCACTCAAGATTAATAAGTAGGAAGGTATGATCATACAACTTGACCTAGAGAAGGCTTATGATAAGCTAAGCTGGGCATACATCAGGGAAGTACTAATAGCATATGGCTTTGACCATAACTAGATAAAATGGGTAAAAGCCCTTGTTACCACCTCAAGTTTTTCAATCCTGCTAAATGGCTCACCATCCAAAACATTTAAACCTTCGAGAGGACTCAAAGAAGGAGATCCACTCTCACCCTTCCTCTTTATTATCATGATGGAAGGTTTAGGCAAGTCGATCAAATTTGCCAAAGCAGAAGGCAAAATCCAGGGTCTTAAACTCACCCCGGATGGGGATGCCTTGACTCATCAGCAATTTGTGGTTGACACCATGCTACGGGGTTCACCCATGGACAAGGAAGCTCTAGCCTTCAAGCAAATCCTAAACGACTTTGCTATGGATGCAGGTACAGAGGTAAGCCTTACTAAATCAAAGATTTTATTTTTTAATACAGGCATTGTTATTTAGAGAAACCTCACTAGAATCCTAGGTTTTCAAAGAGATCAGCTACCCTCCAAATATCTGGGAACACCTATAATAGAAAAACCTCTAAGCAACGTAGTTTGGGAGCCAATTATTAATAAACTCCATGACAAAATCTGGAAATGAAAAAACAAGTCTTTGAATTTAGCAAGAAGGCTAGTGCTTACAAAGGCTATCCTACAAACTATCCTCATCTTCATGTTTTCAGCCCTTCCAGGTCCTAAAGGAGTTGTGCAACACATCAGAAATATCCAAAGAGATTTTATTTGGGGAAAAGGGGAAGAGAAAAAGAAATTGGCTTTGGTAGCTTGGGAAAATATCTGCAAACCTAAGACACATTGAGGTTTGGAACTTGATACCTCTGAAACCCTAAGCAAAGTTTTGGGGGGAAAACTATGGTGGAGATGGTTGAAGGAATCAGTTTCCCCTTGGGCCAAGGTATGGAAATAGAAATATGCAAACAATTGGCAAGAAAGGGAGCACATTCGAATGTCTGGGCTCATCAAAGGCTCCCACATTTGGAACAAGGCTTGGGAGAATAGAGCCATTTTTCAGAAACACAGTTTCTAGGAAATCAGAGATGGAAACCTAGCGTGGTTTTGGGAGGACAATTAGCAATAGGAACCTAACCCGTTAAGAGTAGAATTTGCCAATCTCAAGAATGATACTGACGATAAAGGTTTACTCAGGGTAAATGACTTTTGGGATCAGGATAGAAGCGATGGAAAATGGAGAATATGGAAGAACCTGGTATATAGTGATGACTCCCCTTTGAAGGCCTAGGCAGAAGCTCTTGCAGTTATCTTGGAACAGAGAAAGATTCTGACATCAACATCTTCAGACCAACTAATATGGGGAAAAAACAATGAAGGCAACTTTAACCTCAAAGAAGCTAAGAGAATAGCCCTAGGGCTTGACTTTACAAACCCTGATAAGGTATGGAAGGACCTATGGCAGAACGAAAACTGGACGGAAATCAAACTGTTCATGTGGTTGGTGCAGCATAAAATTTTTTGACTTGGGAAAACCTTCGGAAAAGAGGTGTAGCCAGTCCATCTAGATTCCAGCTATGTGAATTACATGAAGAAACAATGGAACACCTACTCAACCTCTACCCATTCACCTCCACCTTATGGAATTGGGTGGCTTAAATCTTCAGACAAATGGACAGATACATTTGTAGCATCACTAGCACTTTGAGGAATTGGAGGAGAAACTTCTCTGAAAATGAAATAATCAACAAAGCGTGGGCTATGGTTCCAGGATTTATATTCTAGGGTGTCTGGAAAGAACACAACAATAGGATCTTCAAGAATAGAATTGGTTCATCCCAGAGCATCATGGCTCAGATCATAAGACAACTCAAAGAAACTGTAGGAACCCTTCTAGAGAAACCCCCTGAGAACCAACCTCAAGACCAGGATGCGCAGATACCTCCTCATTTGGGCCTATAGGGGCTTTTCCCCCAGGGCATCAACAAGATTGTATGTCATATAACAGCGGATAAGGACTTCTGGCAACATCCCCCTCATGGTTTTATGAAATGAATTATAGATGGAGCCTCTAAAGGAAACCCTGGGATGGCTGGTTATGGCGGAGTAATAAGATATGAAAAGGGTTTCATAAAAGTCATCTTTCATAGTCATTTAGGGAAGGCTACTAAAAATATGGCAGAGCTCATGGCCCTTGAGCAAAGACTAGAAATATTTAGGGACTCAAATTTACATAATACCATCATTGAAGCTGATTCTGAATTGATAATTAATTCAGTCAAGAAAATATGCAATGACTCAACTCCAAAAAAAGTGTTGAAACATTGGTGGTTACTGCAGGTCTATCAACGTATTCAATCCCACCTACGAACCATGAGAACCCTTATTTTTTTTCATGTGCACCGAACAGCCAACAGGTTAGTGGATATTTTTGCAAACGAAGGGGTACTCTGTTCCAAAAGAAATAAGAGATATGACTGGATGTAGACTCCCCAAGGACGATTACGGGAAGACTGTCATAGACAGGCGACCTTAGATAGGGAGTACTTTCTGAACATGAGAAGTAAGCAGAGTGAAGACTAATGGAAACAGAAGAATTTTGGTCAACACAGGGAGGTAGCATATGGTAAAGTGCAAGTGGGATGATAGGCACCTGACTAAAGTTTTCCTTTGGTTTTCGGGTGGTAAACTGCACCGTGAACTCTATAATCCTATGGTTTTTGGGTGGGTAACTACATACAAGTTTAGTCTTCGTATGGACCCGACATAATTTGACTGTGGCCTATTAATTCTTTGGGTTGGTTGCTTAGTTAATGTGTGGGCTTGTTGACGAAGATCACAGTCATCCTAGGGATTTTGGGCGATAAGATGCAAGACTGTTAATTTTCCAAATGGACCTGAAATTTATTTAGGTGGTGACTTATTTATGCTTCGGGTCCGTAAGGGCAGTTATGTTTCGGGCTCGTTACACAGACCTTTTGGGATCTCTTGCATCTAGTGGATTTCAGGCAGTTAAACTGATCATGGGTTATCTCTTAATTCGGAACCGAAATAAATTAGAGAGATGGCACATTTTTCTTTTTAGGCCCATTTGAATGGATAAAGGATTAGCATGATGGCAACCCGATATATCCTCTTGACCATTGGATCTATGGAGGCTGATCACATGGTCTACGGGATATCATGTTCTACAGAGGTTATGAATGGTTATTTGGCATCGTTTTGTGTGCCTTCGACATGGTTTGTGGGCCTTTGGCACGGTTACAAAGGTTTTTTTGTGTCTTGACGGTGAGGATAGAAGGTTTTTACTTCATCGGTTGTCCCGATTGGCACCTTAAGGGTGGTTTTTCCCTTAGTGTCTCGGCATGCTTGTAGAAGTGGCTGTGTCGGCCATAGCTCCTTAATAGCTTGTGTTTCCTTATGTATATTATGTAATTTTTAATAGATTAATAGAAGGACCTACTGTCACTTGATAAAATATATATATATATATATATATATATATATATATATATATATATATATGGTAATCTTAATTCACACATGCATGGCTATCTATTACTAAATCTAGACTTTAGGTAAACTACTACGAACAATGAGATAACTAATTATGACCTAAAGGGTAGTAATGGGAAGTAATTCAGACATTCAACCACTCTACCTTATTTAAGATAACTACTTCCTGCTAGTCTAAATCTAAGCTAGACTTACAATACTTGAGAACAATTCAAAAATCGGTTTTACTTTTGCATGTGGATGTATGTTGGTTGTTTTAGACTGTAGTACAAGATTTTTTTATACTTTTGTTCAAAACTTGATATTTTATGTTCTTATCGCTTTAATACCTTTTGTACTCTTAGTTTCTTGATTGAATTAAATTTCTTGAAGATACATGATTAAATAGACCCAAAAATATTAATAATAAATATGCTAGTATCATGTCACACATGCATGACTTAATATCCCTAAATTTATACTCTATTAAAAGTACTAAAAACTATGAACTAATTGGGAGTAATTAACATATTCCAACATTACCCTATCTCATTCATCTAACAAGAATAAGTAAAAAAATCACTAAATAATGTTTCTTCCTAAATTTTTTGCATCCAAATTCTTTTTGTATAGAACTTAATATTTTCATTTTAGATAGATCTAGTGATTACCAATATGGTGATCGTCACAATAAAATATATATGTTAATTCATTTCATTAAGTTTAAAAAAAACATAACTTCAATTTAAATATTTATATTAAGGTAAACCTAGTGATTACCAAGATGTTGATCCTCACGATGAAGTATCTATATTAATTCATTGCATATTTAAGTTAAAAAACAAGTAACTTCATTAGGAATTTAAATATTCATTAATTCATCTAAATTAATTTAAATACTAAAGATGATGATCCTTATGATGGTATATACATTAATTCATTTCATTGAGTTTAGGAAGACATGACTTCATTGGCAATTTAAATATTTATATTTAACATTGAAATACATGCTAATAGAATAAAATCATGAACACAATTTGAGAAATGTGAATAGAAAAAAGAAAGCTTATCAAAATTAAATAGTTTTTCATATATTTTGATAATTATATTAAGATGAATTAATTGGTTAGATGAATATGAATAGTTTTATGACCAAATCAATTATAAAAAAAAAATTTATATTTTCATATATTTTAATAATCCTTTCAATTAATTGGTTAAGATGAATTAATTCATTAGATGAATATGAATGGTTCCATTGATGTATATGTAAATGCCAAATTAGGAAAAAGTTAACCATTATTTGAAAAAGAATGTGTGATTACTATCATTTCACAAAAGAATGCATCATTATTCAAAAAACAAAAAAAAAGGAATGCATGCCATTCGTTTGACTACACCAAATCATAAGTTGAATGTTGTCCCTTGTTAAAGTTCAATAAATTAACTAAACATATGTGATTATGTCCTTAATATTAAAGTTACTAAAAAAAGTTCCTTTAAAGGTTAAACCGATGTTTTTGAAACATGACCAAATGTTTAAAATGTTGTTATCAAATTATATATATATATATATATATATATATATATATATATATATATATATATATATATATATATATATATATATATAGAAAATGTTTTACATACATCATAATTCAGGAATTGGCAGCCATCATACATAAGGGAACTGACTTGCTATAATATTAGACAGACAAAAAAAATCTCCTTAAAAATTCTAAGACAATATTCATTTGATCTGAAAGAAACTTTGCACTTTGAATTTGCACCTGGATACAAGAAAAAAGAGAGCTATAAAAGAGAAAAATGGAGAAACCCAATAGAGAGATAGCTTCATGTAGGTACCTATGAAAACAAAGATAAAAGGAAGTCTTACTAAATCAAGAAAAACCATGACTTTGGACAGCCCCCTCTGAAAAGAGTTCAAACTGCATCTACCCTCATAGGAGAGACTAAGCACCCTTAGATAAAAAGTCAACCTCATAATTTTGTTCTCTAAAAATATGCTCAAAGGATATCAATGTCATGAGAAACTTTAATCCTTCAATTCTCTGCACCCAGTTGAAGAGGGAAGGAACCTGAAGGGAATTTTGATCTTGTATCCATCTGATTGTAGAGAGAGAATTCCCAACAACAAATAGGTTATCAACATTGAGCCATTGTGCAACCTATAAGACACCCCATAATGAAAGAATTTCTTCCCTACAATTGTCCCCGAAGCAAGAAAACCATTAAGAACGATAAGAACTCACTGGATTAATATGGAGAGAGACTCCACAACCACAATGAACTCCAGTTGAGGCTCCATTGAAGAATAAAATCAGAAAAGAGTTAGATAGATCAATAAAATAAATTTTCCAAGAGGATTCCTTGGGGCTCCAAGGACCAGTTTCTTAAAAGTAGGAAAAAATACAAAGAGAAGAAAGTTTGACCTCAAGGGGAATTCCTTCAAAAATATATTCATTCCTAGAATGCTAGATGCCCCAAGAAAGGTATAGAGGGAGAGCCCTGTATGCTTTAGAATGCCATTCCCAAGAGTTAATCCATGTGATTGAGGAGTGGCTTCCACCAACCTAAATCCACAAGAGAGATCCAACCTCATTACAGATGTCCCGAGCAAAAGGGCAGAGAATGAATACGTGTAAACAATCGTCAATGTTAGATTTGTACAAAACACAACATCTAGGCCCCACCATTCCTTTTTTCATAAGGGAAACCCAAGTTAAAATGCAGTTGTAGATTATAAGCCAAGTGAAACATTATAGTTTGTGGGGGTCATGCCAAGTCCACATATGCGCTGAGAGGTCAGCACAGGGGAGATAATTGACACCAAAAGTGATATATCCCAATTTGCCAAGAATGAAGCTATGTTATATATATATAGATATATATATATATATATATATATATATATATATATATATATATATATATATATATATATATATATATATATATATATATATATATCATTTCCAAAGCACACATTAGAGTGTAATCCAAATCAAAATATTATAATCTGATATTTCGTAAAATCTAAAATTGAAACCTAAAATCAATTAGTTGGTAATTAAAACTTAAAATCGAAACCTAATTATCAATGCACCTAAACATTAAATAAACATGCTAACATTCCTCAATTAAAATCGAAACCTAGCATTTTTTGCAATCCATAAAACGTGAAATCGAATGATGAATTCGAATTAAACGTCAAATGAATTAAGTATTCAACGAACCTTAAAACTAGTATTGAAAGCCGAAAATCTAAATCTAATAATCCACACACTTTGACACTAATATGAAACTGGATAATCCACGCAACGAGCATTAAATTTAAACATGCTAGTCTCGACACCATGGAAAAAAAATTGAATAATGGACATGATACCAAATCGAAGACATGGTGACTATAATTGGACATCACATATAGAAATTTTTATTTATTTATTTTTTAAATAGTATAGTTATGTAATATACGGTGATTAACAAGTTGATGCAAAAATATAAATATATATTTAAGGATATAAAGAAATTATTTTTGAAAACTTTACTTATTGTAGATGAGATGAAGGGACTATGTCATTTTTTTTTAATGTGAAAACATATATCTTAAGATATAAATAAGTTAATAAGAATTATGTGGTGGTAATGTTACTACTTTTATATTTTGGTGTATATGTATCTTTTGTATCTAACCAATACACATGTGTATATTAAAAACATGTTCATAAATAAAATCAACATGGAACCCATATCATGTGTCATCCCAAAAATCCCCATACTATCCACTATCAACTGCACACACATCATGATATAAGTGAGGTGTTCGATTGACATGTTAGAAAAATACATGTTACGGCACGCACACACTACTGTTTATACAAGAGGTTTGAACAAATATGGGAACATATCAATCGATTCATGTCATGTTGGTTGATGGAAAACAACCACATGGTTCAACATGTGAGAGTACACCCTGACACTTGTAGACTTGCAGAGGGGTAGAACCTACCTAGACTACGCCATGTTGGTTAGAGCATTTGACGTATTTGAATAGCATAACATTTTACAGGGATCGAGACCCTGAGATTGAGTAACGTTTCCCCAACTATTTTACATCAGGGGTGGCTACATTGGGTCCCTCAATGATAGAAACCCAATATGATTTTGATCATGGGATAAAGATCAGTTATGGTAACTTGGCCATCATTCGGAAGACATAAAATCAAGTATTGAAGGCCCTGAATGTTGAATTCTTATTGCCATGGATGGTGTTTGCCAATCAATCTTACGCGAGGGTGATGGCACACAAGCGACTATGATTTATGGGTTAACCCTCATTCATTTATATGACAAGTTTGTAAGGCCAACTCATAGTCTCGCCAAGTTTGTTAAAACCTATAGTGCCCAATGTATGTTTATTATCTCATTACTCGAATGTGCCTTTTAGTAATAAGTTGACTTTGCTAAGCACCTTCTATTTGTGAGTGCATCATACCATGCTATAAACCCCATTAAACATAAAAAGATATAAATATCCTTAATAAAAAACCTCATTAAACAAAAATAAAGTTAACATATGTATCTGGATGATTACGCTAGCCTAGACACACTGGACTTCAGGAGATGACAATTGGTATCCTCATGCATACATGTCGTTTAATAGCTGAATTGTATGTGTTGTCGCTCGGACTTTGTAGCCTTGATGTAGTAGCACTGCTATCACCATCACTTATAAAAACTCAAAACCTAAATTTCACATTGCAAACAACACTTTTTTTGTACATTTTGTTGTACGATGTAAACTATTACCATGACAGCGGTCCTATATATGACTATGCGTAGTGACATAATAATGATGACCAAAAATCTATTGATATAGATGACAAAAATATATTACCATCTTTGAAACACTCTATTCAATGTTCCTTGGGGCTCCAAGGAAATTTTTTTTGAAAGTAGACAAGAATACAAAGAGAAGAAAGTTTAACATTAGGGGGAATTATTTCGAAAATATATTCATTCATGGAAAGTCAAATGCCCCAAAAATGTATAAAGGGAGAGCCCTGTATGCTTTAGAATGGCATTCGCAAGAGCTAATCCATGTTGTGATTGAGAGTGGTATCCACCATCCTGAATCCAAAAGAGAGAGCAAACCTGGTTACAAATTTCTCGAGGAAAAGGGCAAAGAATTAATAAGTGTAAACAATCCTCCATGTCATATTTGCAGAGAACACAATGTCCAAGCCCCACCATTCCTTTCTTCATAAGGAAATCCCAGGTTAAAATGTTGTTGTAGATTATAAGCCAACTGAAACATAAGAGTTTGTGGGGGTCATCCCAAGTCCACATATGTGCTGAGAGGTCAGAATAGGGGAGATAATTGACACCAAAAGTGATATATTCATAAAATTTGGAAGCCACAATCCTACGATCCATTATGTGACCCCCCAAACCAATCTATATACGCCATAAGAGAGTGTTATACTAAATTGATAGACATTTTCCCTAAATTCTTCCCATTCAGCCCCCAAATGGGCTGGAATGCCAATTTTCCAGGCATGAGGCTAATATATATATATATATATATATATATATATATATATATATATATATATATATATATATATATATATATATATATATATATATATATATATATATATCTATTTGATTTCCAAAGAAAATATCGGAGTGTAATCCAAATCAAAATATGATAATCCGATATTTCGTAAAATCTGAAATTGAAACATAAAATAAACTAATTGGTAATTAAAACTTAGAATTCAAACCTGATTATGAACACGCCTAAACATTAAATAAATGTTCTAACCCTCCTCAATCAAAATCAAAACCTGGCATTTTCTGCACTCCTTAAAACCTGAAATTGAACGATGAATTTGAATTAAACCTAAAAAAAGTTAACTATTCAACAAAACCTGAAACTAGTAATGAAAACCTATAATCTCAGTCTAATAATCCACACACTTGGATATTAATGTGAAACTAGATAATCCATGCAACAAGCATTAAATTTAAACCTGCTAGTTTGGGCGGTTAGGCATTAATCCTCACACCTAGTAACCTAATCATAACATCTTGTTAAATCGAAACAATGGAAATTGAATCGAATAATGGGCATGAAACAAAATAGAAGAAATGGTTATTGTAATTGGACATCACATGTAGACAATGATTTCTATTTATTTTTAAAATTTTATAGTTATGTAATATGTGGTCATTAACAAGGTGATGCAAATATATAAATATAGATTTAAGGATATAAATAAATTATTTGTGAAAGCTTTACTTATTGTAGATGAGCTGAAGTGACTATATAACCCTTTTTTATGTGAAAACATAGATTTAATGATATAAATAAGTTAATAAGAATTATGTGGTGGTATTGTTACTACTTTTTCTTTCTGGTGTATATGTATTTTCTTTATCTAACCAATAAACATGTGTATATAAAAAACATGTTCACAAAAAAAATCAACATGCAAACCTGATCATGTATCACCCCAAAACTCCCCACATTGTGCACTATCAACTGTGCACACATCATGATATAAGTGGGATGTTCGATTGACATGTCACATAAGTCCCTGGTACTCCATGCACACACTAGTGTTTATGCAAGAGGTTTGAACAAATATGAAAACATATCAATCGATGGGGTATACCCCATTCATGTCATGTTGGTTTTGGGACGATGGTCATGACATGGTTCAACATACAGAGGGGCGCAACTTAGCTAGTCTACACCATGCTAGTTAGGGTGTTAGACACATTTACATAGCATACAAATTCTCAAGGACCAAGACCCCGAGATTGGGCAACCTTTCCCCAACTATGTTAAACAAGGGGTGGCTACATTGGGTCCCTCAATGATATAAACCCAATATGTTTTGATCAAAGGATAAAGATTGGTTTTGGTAACTTGGCCATCATTCAAAAGACATAAAATCAATTATCGAAGGCCATGAATGTTGAATCTTTATTGCCATGGATTGTGTTTGTCGATCGATCTTGGTCGAGGTTGATGGCACACAAATGATTACAATTTATGAATTAACCCTCGTTCATTTATATGGCAGGTTTGTAGGGCCAAATCATAGTCTTGCTAAGTTTGTTAGAACCAATAGTGCCCAACGTATGTTTATTATCTCATTACTCGACTATGCCTTTTAGTAATAGGTTGAGCTTCCTAAGCTCTTTCTAATTGGGAGTGCGTCATACCATGCTATAAAGCCCCATTAAACATAAAAGGATCTAATTATCCTTAATAAAAAAAGTCATTAACCATAAATAAAGTTGACATATGTATCTGGAAGATTACGCTAGCCTAGACAACCTTGATTTTAGAATATCACAATTTGTATCCTCCCGTGTATAGGTCATTTAATAACTGAATTGTATGTGTCATCGCTCGGGCTTTGTAGCCTTTATGCAGTAGCACTACTATCGCCATCAGTTATAAAAACTGAAAACCTAAATCGACAGTGATCCTATATATCATTACACATAGTGCCATAATAATAATGACCAAAAAACTATTGATATAGATTACCAAAATATATTACCATCTTTGTAACACTCTCTTATTCAAGTATATGTTTGTACTTAAATTAATACTTAAATTAATACAAGAACTACATGAAAAGTATTATGAATTAAATATCATAATTCAACAAAATGCAATAAATTATTATTTTATTGCCTACTTTATATTAATGATTTATATTTTACTGATATAATTATTATTGATATTGTAAGATTTTATTATTTAGTTTATTGTTTTAATTATAAAACAAATTAGTGTTTTGAAAAATAAATTATAATTTAAAATTTTCTGAACCTAAAATCACTTTTCAAATTAAATTTACTTAGCTAAATATTTAGCATGAGGTCGAAGCAGAGATGATATGATAGAGGACGGATATATCAGAAGAAAACCGAGTGCATGTAGATGGCGGTAACGAAAATTGCAATTTTACCGAAAAGGGCTCACTCTGCATTGAGGTTGATGGTTCTCTGATGCTGATGATCGTCCATTGAAGCAGATATTTGCAGGTATGAGAAGCAACCAAATACCAATGAACAGGAGTTGGTTGTTAGCTATTTTGGGTGTGAAAGGTTTTTTTCACAGATTAATTATAAATGTTATAGAAAGGATGGAAATTTATTTCGAAAGGATTGAAATTCATTTTAAAATTTAGAAATTTGGGCTAATAAAAATTAGTAAATTTTTTGTTTTAAATAATAAAAATAAACCCATTTTCCAATATAAACCACTAAAATTTTTCAACCACTACGTTGTGTATTTGTATATTATGATTTATTTTTTTCAACAAAAAAAATAAAAACTCTTGTTAAAAACTAGAAGCAGTTACATTTTATTTTCTATGGTCCTCCATAAGCTCTATGATCATCATGAAATATCTACATGGAAACTTGTCGGTATTGCACTCTGTTTATCTTTCCTGTTCTGAGAGTCTATCATACCAGTAAAAAAACTGCCTTTTACATTTTTCGCTTAACTTTACACTCGTATTTCATATACTGCGCATTAGATTTTGAAGGTACTTTGTCAAAAGCAGAGAAGTTGATCTCGCCAAGCAGAGCATTGCAACAACATTTAGAATGGAGATCTGTCACCTGATTCTGCAATCTATGAGAGACGGTTATTCTCTAGAATGTCAGATTAGAGATCTAATTCACTGCATCAACATGTTAGAGAAGCACGCCCAAAATTTGTTTTCTTCTGCACCAACTCAATAATAATTTTTTAGTAGCCAAAAACTTCCATCTCCTCCATTGCTAGCCAATTTGCATAAAGCATCACTCCCCATTTGGAGATCATGCCATCACTTCTATTATATGTGTAATAAATAAAATCTAGTACTTGAACATCCGACAAGATATCTGCTTCTTAATTTTGAACATTCATTTATAGATCGCATCTTAATCTAGTAATAAATAAATTCTTCTGAAAATTTTGAACAAACATTTATAGATCGCAGACATGGCGAAATTTGTTTCAATTCAATGGTAAGAAATGTTTTCTTTTGCGTTGTAACTAACTTTTCACATACATACATTAAAGAAAATGCAATACATTAAATTATTAAGACGCCATCACTTCCTGAGTCTAGTTGCGTACTCCGTATACAGTTCTGTGTTTTGAAAGAATCAAAATATATTCAAACAACTTTCATTTTGGGGAAGCGACGCGTATACTGACGCATCTTGATGTTCTCGAAAATACGTTATCATAATTCGAAAAAAATTGAATTGCTTTTTTTCACGAGACATATAATTTTTGCAGAATTGGTTGTTAATATTACCGGGCTACAATTATTATTTAATAAATGGCGTAAACGGGCCAAATACAAAATTACTGGTGCGATCACTGCCTCAAAGTCCTATGACTATGGAAAAACCTAAGAGGCACAAGATATTCGTTATTTAAAAATATTTAATAATTTATGATTATGATAAAAGTAAAGTAAAATCATATAGAAAATTTTAATGGTACAAAATATTTTATGTTTTTTTAAATTTGATAGAACTACATTTTTATCCTGTTTAATTTTTTTAGGAGATAACATAAGATTTAAATAAAAGAAATTATTCCATAATACATCATTTTCATAGCCATAACTAATTAAAATACCCCAAACAAACATTTTATAATTTATAATTATCTTAAAAATAAAATAAAAAATATCCCAATTATTCTAGAACCCTAAAATCACCCAAAGAGTACTTTGTATAGAGTTATCTACTTGTGAAAGTTGAAAGGGATGGAAATTTTTAACGTGAAATCCCTGATTATTCGTCGGTAGTTCAGTGATTTCCCTGTTAATTAGTGGCGCGTGGGCTACGCATCTAAATCGGTTAACTTGACTCATCGTTGGCGATTCCTTTTACAAAATTTTCATGGTAAAGTTAAGAGCCGAGTGGTCAAAACAAGATAAAGAGGATGAATAAGTCGCATGGAAAAGAAGAAAAGTTGGTATAGATACATACATATTTCTCATTAAGTCACACTCGCTAAAGGATTATTTATATAGAATCCTAGTGAACCAACTATGGTGAAACCTACTGCCCTGTCAATTTTCTTTTACTTCATTCCGGATTCTGCTAGCCGATATCAAATCTTAATCCTGGATTGTGAGGGTCTAAAAATAGTGGATCTGCGTGGAGATGCATCATCCGTTTATAAATTCATACAGTTAAATGCTTTCCAATCCAGCCAATTTCAAATGAAATAGATAGGGTTTACTTGATAGCGATAATAATGCCCTCCGTACATAAATAACGAGGAATCATTAACATTTACTGATTCCCCACTTCTACTTTTTATGCTGGAAAACCATCGCACAATTTGAATGTAGTGTATAATGTATTAAAATAATTTTAAAAAACATGGGTAACATGTTTTGTAAAGTTGGTTTTAAGTTTTTATTCTGTTATTTTCTGAATAATTGTTTTTTTAAATATTAAAAGCTCTATTTTAATGGGTATGTATGGATTCTTTATTATGATGACTTCTTTACTACTTATTAAAAGCTCCATTTTAATGGGTATGTATGGGTGAGGTGACTATATTATATGTTAAAATATTTATTTTAATGAACAAGTATACTTATTGAAAGCCTTATTCTAATGGGATGTATGGATGAAGTGACTACATCACTTTTAAAACATTCATTCTAATGAGCCAAGTATAAGTGAGAATATTTGATAGTTCATCCTTCCCATTCTCTTATAATGATGTCATGGCTTATCAATTCTTTTCTTTCCATCCATCATTTGGTGTGTTTGTTTTTTTCACAGTGACCATGCAGAGTGATTTGGTTGGGATTTGCACATACGTGATATCAATTGCAATCGCTCTCCTTAAATTTTACTTGATTTACGTGACACACAAGTCCTATGAAACTTACCAAACCTTTGGAAGATTATGCTAATGTAATCTCTTTATCATTTTCTTATCAATTTGTTAAATATTTGTTACAATGAAAACTTCATTTGTGTATCTATTGTGATTCACCCACAAAAAATATTAGAGTTGTGCTTCATTTTTTTCGCCTTTATTCATTTTTTTCTTCTTTTGAGGTGTCATCAAATAATTCTTCATTTTTCTCCTTTCTATAGTTTTACAAAAATTAGGCAAACCATTTTTCACTAATTATTTTGACTTATCTATCTCACAATGACCCCCTCTTTCGGTTCCATTTATATGCTAACAAAAATGTCAATTTTAATGAATAATTCATCAAAAATTAAGTAAAATTTTATTCATGGACCTTTTTGACTTACCTATTCCACAACGATCCCCTATTTGAGCTCCTTTTACTTTTTTTTTCCCACTTTCCAGATATCATATCAACCAACAAATGTCAAATGAATAAGCATCACTCTTGGTAATAAGTTTATAGGTTTTTATAAATTTTGGATATAAACAACATGATGTTGCTTTATGTTGTGTAGAAATATGGGATGCACAAATATCTTTTAGAACAAGTTTGGAGAAACCAATGTCTACTTTGAACTTGAAATTTGAAATTTTCTAAGAATAAAATAAAGGAAAAACAAAAGATCAATTTCAAAATTCATTCTTTGCTATAAATTTTCTTACATTCAACCACTCCATTTAGAATTCCATAAGAATTTTGAAATATCTTTGCAACTCAAATAGCTCAATTATACACTTTAGCTAAATTCCAGCTATAGCAATAGAGTGCCATTTCCAATTATAACAACCATTTCTATAACAATAGAGTTGCATTTCCAAGTATAACAATATTCCTTTGGTTAGAAGAACTGAAACAATGATGTCCTTACTTGGTTTAGTTTGTAAAAAATAAATACCTTGCTAGGGACACATTGAATGCACTTTACTTTTCCCACTTTTAAGACTAAAACCATCAATCCTTCTAGTTCATCTCTTGCGTTGTTTTTCTTTCCTACTTGACCGAAAACCACACAATAGCACAATATAAATGCTACTATATAACTCAAATTGATTAAATTAAATTTCTTGAGGGTACATGATTAAATAGATCTAAAAATGATAATGATATATATGGTAATCTTAATTCACACATACATGATTATCTATTGCTAAATTTAGACTCTAGGTAAATTACTACAAATAATGAGTTGGCTAACTCTGAGCTAACTTGCGGGAATTGAGAGTAATTAACACATTCAACCACTCCCCCTTGTTTAATTAACACATTCATCTCTTGCTTTGTTTTGCTTTCCTACTTGACCGAAAACCACACAATAACACAATATAAATGCTACTCTATAACTCAAATTGATTAAATTAAATTTCTTGAGGATACATGGTTAAATAGAGCTAAAAATGCTAATGATATATATGGTAATCTTAATTCACGCATGCATGTTGATCTATTGCTAAATTTAGACTCTAGGTAAACTACTACAAACAATGAGCTAACTAACTATGAGCTAACTGGTAGTAATTGAGATTAATTAACACATTCAACCACTCCCCCTTGTTTAAGATAACTGCTTCCTAACTAACTATGAGCTAACTGGTAGTAATTGAGATTAATTGACACATTCAACCACTCCCCCTTGTTTAAGATAACTGCTTCCTACTAGTCTAAATCTCAGCTAGACTTATCCCTTTAATACCCTTTGTACTCTTAGTTTCTTGAGCTCTAATACCACTCTGATGAGATAGATGAGGAAACCACACAATAGCATAATTTGTAACTTGAATTGATTGAATTAAATTGCTTGAAGATACATGATTAAATAGACCCAAAAATATTAATATTAAATATTCTAATATTAGCTCACGCATGTATGACTCACTGTCTCTAAATTTAGAATCTACTAAAAATACTAGAATCTATAAGCTAATTGAGAATAATTAACATATTCTAACATTACTCTATCTAATTTATCTAATAAAAATAAATAAAGAATCACTAAATAAAATTTCTTCTTAAATTTTTTGCATCCAAATAACTTTTATATAGATTTCAATATTTTCACTTTAGATAAAGCTAGTGATTACCAAAATGATGATTATCACAATAGAGTATATATAATAATTCATTTCATTGAGTTAAAAAAGAAAACATAACTCCAATTTAAATATTTATACTAAAATAGACAATAATTACCGAGATGATGATCTCACACTGAAGTATATATATTAATTCATTGCATTAAGTTAAAAAACACATAACTTCATTACCAAATTAAATATTCATTAATTCACATATATTAATTTAAATAGTAAAGACGATGATCTTTCCTATGGTATATACATTAATTCATTTCATTCAGTTTAGGAAGACATGACTTCATGGCAATTTTAAATATTTATATTTAAGATTGAAATACACATTAATAGAATAAAATCATGAACACTATTTGAGAAATGTAAATAGAAAAAAAAAAGTTAACAAATTAATAGTTCTTCATATATTTTGATCATTTTATTAAGATGAATATTATTCGAGAAATTTAAATAGACAAAAGTTAAGTTAACAAAATTAACAATTCTTTATATATTTTAATAATTTTATTAAAATGAATTAATTGATTAGATGAATATGAATGGTTTTATTGATGTATATGTAGATTTCAGATTAGGAAAAAGTTAACCATTATTTGAAAAAGAATGTATGATTATTATCATTTCACAAAAGAATGCATTATTATTCAAAAAACAAAAAGGAGGAATGCATGCCATTTATAGAATTTGACTATACAAAATGATAAGTTGAATGTTGTCCCTTGTTAAAGTGGGATCAATCAACTAAACATATGTCATTATGTCCGTAATATTAAAGTTACTGAACAAAGTTCATTTAAAGGTTAAACTAATGTATTTGAAACATGACCAAATGTTTAAAACGTTCTTATCAAATTAATTAGATATATATATATATATATATATATATATATATATATATATATATATATATATTTCAAGAGAAAAAAAAAAACAATTTATTATAGAAAATTGTTAACATACATCATAATTTAGGTATTGGCAGCCATCATACATAAGGGGATTGACCCCTCCAATGTTAGATAGACAGAAAAAGAAAAAGAAAAAAAGAAAAAACACTATTTGAAACTTCGAATTTCCATTTGGATACGAGAAAACAAAAAGTTACAGAAATGGAAAAATGGATAAACTCAAGAGAGAGAAAGTTGCACATAGGTACCTATACAAAAAGAAGCCTTATCAAATCACGAAAAAACCATGACTTTGGACAACCCCCTCC
Organism: Pinus tabuliformis; assembly: GCA_031772625.1. NCBI lineage: Eukaryota > Viridiplantae > Streptophyta > Pinopsida > Pinales > Pinaceae > Pinus > Pinus tabuliformis. The sequence goes on from CM062818.1 coordinate 227,746,377, forward strand.
AAAAAGAGATCAAAATTCATCTTCCATCATAGGAGAGAAAAAGCATGCTCAGATAAAAAGTCAGCCTCATAATTTTGTTTTCTAAAAACATGCTAGAAGGATATCGATGTAAAGAGAGACTTTAATCCCCAAAACCTTTGCATCCAGTTGAAAAGGGAAGGAACTTGAAGGGAATATCGATCTTATATCCATGTGATTGTAGACAGAGAATCCCCCAAAACAAAGAGGTTATCAACACTGAGTCATTGTACAACCTGTAAGACACCCCATAATGCAAGAATTTCTTCCCTACAGTTGTCCCCAAAGCCAGCAAAACACCTGAAATGATAAGAATCCCTGGATTAATCTGGAGAGATACTCCAAAACCACAATGACCTCCAGCTCAGGCCCCATTGAAGAAGAAAATCAGAAAAGAGTTGGACATATCAATAAAATAAATTGTTCACGAGGATTCCTTGGGGCTCCAAGGGCCAATTTCTTTAAAGTAGTCAACAATACAAAGAAAAGAAAGTTTGACCTCAAGGGGAATTCCTTCAAAAATACATTCGTTCCTGGAATGTCAAATGCCCCAAAAAAGGTAGAGAGGGAGAGCCCTGCATCATTTAGAATGGCATTCCCAAGAGCTAATCCATGTTATGATTGAAAAGTGGTGTCCACCAACCTAAATTCCCAAGAGAGAGCAAACCTCATTACACATGTCTTGAGCAAAATGGAAGAGAATGAATAAGTGTAAACAATCCTCCATGTCAGATTTGTACAGATGACAACATTCAGGCCCCACCATTCCTTTCTTCATAAGGGAACCCCAAGTTAAAATGTGGTTGTATATTATAAGCCAAGTGAAACATAAGACTTTGTGGGCACCATGGTCAACATATGCGCTGAGAGGTCAGCATAAAAGAGGGAATTAACACCAAAAGTGATATATTCATAACTTCAGAAGTCACAATCCTACCATCCATTATGTGATCCCGAAAAGTCAATTGCTCCGTACCATAGGAGAGTGTTATACCAGATTGCGCCCTTCTTCTTTCGTAACAGCGCCCTTCTTCGGTATCAGATTATCAGTACGATGCACTATGGTTCTATGGGTTCTATGTCGAGATTTTCCCTAAATGCTTCCCATTTAACCTTAGAAGGTCGGAATCCCAATTTTCCAAGCATGAAGCAAAGTTATATATATATATATATATATATATATATATATATATATTCCAAAGCACACGTTGGAGTGTAATCCAAATCAAAATATTATAATTCGATATTAAAATCTGAAATTGAAACCTAAAATCAATTAGTTGAAATTGAAACATAAAATCAAAACCTAAAATGAATTAACTATTCAACGGAACTTGAAACTGGTAATGAAAACCTAAAATCTAAATCTAATAATCCACACACTTTGACAATGATGTGAAACTGGATAATGCACACAACCGGCATTAAATTGAAACCTACTATTCTGCTCACTTGGGCATTAATCCTCACACATGATAACATCTTGTTAAATTGAAACCATGAAAACCAAATTGAATAATGGACATGATACCAAATCAAAGACATGGTGACTGTAATTAAATATCACATAGAGTTTTTTTTTTTTTAAGTTGTACAGTTATGGAATATGTAATTAAACATCACATATAACAAGTGAGTTTTTTTTTTTAAGTTGTACAGTTATGGAATATGTGGTGATTAATAATTTGATGCAAAAATATAAATATATATTTAAAGATATAAGGAAATTATTTGTGAAAACTTTACTTATTGGAACTGAGATAAAAGGAGTATGTCAGTTTTTTTAATGTGAAAACATATATTTAAAGATATAAAAGATTTAATAAAAGTTATGTAGTGGTAATGTTACTACTTTGTTTATTGGTTATATATATATAACCAATAAACATGTTCATATAACAAGCATGTTATAAATACAATCAACATGCAACCCCTATCATGTATCATCCTAAAACTCCCCATGCTATGCACTATCAACTACGCACACGTCATGATATGAGTGAGGCGTTCGATTGACATGTCACACAAATACTTATTATTGGGCACACACACTAGTGTTTATACAAGAGGTTTGAACAAATGTGGGAACATATCAATCGACTCATGTCACGTTGGTTCTGGGAAAACGGTCACAGCATGGTTCAACATGTGAGAATGGTGTCCTGCTAAGATGCCTTGGCCCATAGGATATAGAGAATGTCTTAAAATATTATTTACACGATGGACCGGCAGGTGGCCACTATGTAAGTCACAATACAACACATAAGGGTCCACACTATTTAAATATGCTCACGCTTATTTCCGTAAGTGCGAAGCATTTCAGAGATGGGCCAACCATGATCAAAAGTCAACGGTCCCACTCCTACCAGTAGCAGCTGAAGAGTCGTTCCAACAGCGGGCCCTTGATGTTATCAGAGAAATTTTCCTCATTCTTCAAAGGAACACCAATATATTCTCACAGTAACAAATTACTTCACTCGGTGGTCAGAGGCAGTTCCTCTCAAAAAAGGTAAATAATCAGGTAGAAATCCACTTTTACAACAAAACATCATAACCAGGTTTGGTGTTCCTACGTCAGTTGTCTTTGATAATACAACATATTTTTTATTACTAAAAAATTATAAATTTTCATTAGGGAATAAAAATTATAAATTTTCATTAGGGAATGGAATAGTTTGAGAGGATGCATCTAATCTATCTATCTATCTATATATAAAAAATCGATTTATCAAAATACAATAACAACCCGAGATCTCAGCTTCCCTTCTTTATGCGACTCCCTGTCATAAAAATGCTCCGGTAAAAAAAAAACTTAAAAAAAACAAACATGGTGGATATTAATATCTATCTGTATTATTTGACCTTAGTAAATGAAGTAAATGGGCAATTGTGTTGCCTACTTCATTCAATGTAAGTTAATATTGTTGTTATTAAAATATAAAAAATTTAAATTTTTTAATCATATAATTATATTAAATTACATCAATAGAAATTAATCAAAATCAAAAATCCTCTTTTCACATTTTCTCTCGAACCACTTTCCACGTTTTATCACGATTATATCAATCAACTCGTACTCAAACAATAACAATAATAATGACACCATCCAAGACACATAATTATAAGATATTTTAATTATTAAGACCACTCTTAAGGCGAGGTACACATAATTATAAGATATTTTAATTATTAAGACCACTCTTATGGCGAGGTTGTCATGTTTGCCGCTTCCTGTGTGGGTCGACATATAAAAGCAAGCCGATCCAACGTTGAATGCTCGAACTGGCAGTGGCAAGAGTGCGCAGAGGCTATTGAATCTGGGGTATTGCACATTTCTGTTTCTAGAAGATATTCCCAAACTCTGCCACCGAGGCTATTGAATTTGGGGTATTCTAAATTTCCGCTTATAGAAGATATTCCCTAATAATCTGTCTAGAGAGTACTGGATCCGGAGTTTCCCAAATCCTACACTCTGCAGCTTAATATTATATTATTGGGTCTATATAATCTTCAATAGCTAAATGTTTAAACACCACCTGATAGGTATTCTTCTTCATTCGAATGCAGCACAACAGATCCATACTGTGCTGAATACTTCTTACAAATTCTGTGTCAGAGAGCAGGTGGTGAAATAAATAGATGCTCTCTGGCACGGAATTTGTAAAAAGTATTCAGCAGAGAAGGGTAAAAAGCTAAATATTTAGCATGAGTTCGAAGCAGAGATATGATAGAAGAGGGACATATCAGAAGAACTGAGTGCATGTAGATGGCCGTAACGAAAATTGCAGTTTTACCGAAAAAGACTCAGTCTGAATTGAGTTTGACGGTTCTCTGATGCTGATTATCGTCGATTCAAGCAGATATTTGCAGGTATGAGAAGCAAACAAATACAAATGAAAAGTATGGTTTATTAATTCATTCAAATAAAATAAAGTGCAGAGCTGGAGTTGATCGCTAGCCATTTTGGGTGTGAAAGGTTTTTGTATTTTGTTTTGTTTTTTTTTCTTCTTCTACTCTGAGATAAGGGTTTTTTCCGAGATAAGGTTTAATTATTAATGTTATGGAAAATTTAAAAGATGGAAATTTGTTTTAAATTTTAGAAATCTGGGTTAATGAAAAATGGTGAATTTTTTCTACAGCCAATGAAAATAAACTTATTTGCCAATATAAACCACTAAAATTTTCCAGCCAATACACTGTGAATGTTTCTTTATTATGTGTTTGTATATTATGATTTTTTTTTCAACAATAAAACCCTACAAACTTTTGTTAAAAAACTAAAGGCAGTTACATTTTATTTCTCTGTTCCTCCGTAAGCTCTATGATCATCATGAAATATCTACATGGAAACTTGTCGGTCTTGCACTCTGTTTATCTTTCCTTTCTGAGAGTCTATCTTACTGTTAAAAAAACTGCCTCCTTTTACATTCTTCTCTTAACTTTACACTCCTATTTGACTAAGCAAACCATTGTCAAAAACGACATCATACTAGCATTTCATATACTGCGCATTAGATTTTGAAGGTACTTTGTCAAAAGCAGAGAAGTTGATCTCGCCAAGCAAAGCATTGCAACAACATTTAGAATGGAGATCTGTCACCTGATTCTGCTATCTATGAGAGACGGTTATTCTCTAGAATGTCAGATTAGAGTTCTAATTCACTGCATCAACATGTTAGAGAAGCGCGCCCAAAATTTGTTTTCTTCTGCACCAATTCAATAACTTCCATCTCCTCCATTGCTAGCCAATTTGCATAAAGCATCACTCCCCATTTGGAGATCATGCCATCACTTCTATTATAGTGTGTAATAAATAGAATCAACTACTAGAAGCTCAGACGAGATATCTGCATCTTAATCACACCAAATAAACTCCTCTGAAATTTTTGAACAAACGTTTATAGATCGCAGACATGACGAGATTTGTTTTAATTCAATGGTAAGAAATGTTTTCTTGTTAAAGTATGTATCTTTGAGCTGTAACTAACTTTTCAGATACATACTAATGTTTGCCGATTATTCGTCGGCAGTAGTTCAGTGATTTCCCTGTTAACTAGTGGCTAGTGGCCCGTAGGCTACGCATTTTATTCGATTAAGTTGTCTGATCGTTGGCAATTCTTGTACAAAATTTTCAATGTAAAGTGAAGAGCTGAGTAGTTTTGGAATCTTGGATAGAATTATCTACTTGTGAGAATGAATTTTTTAACGTGAAACCGACGTTTGCCGATTATTCGTCCGCAGTAGTTCAGTGATTTCCCTGTTAATTAGTGGCGCGTAGGCTACGCATTTTACTCGATTAAGTTGACTCATCGTCGGCAATTCGTGTACAAAATTTTCATGGTAAAGTTAAGAGCTGAGTAGTTTGGATAGAATTATCTACTTGTGAAAATGAAATTTTTAACGTGAAATCGACGTTTGCGGATTATTCGTCCGCAGTAGTTCAGTGATTTCCCTGTTAATTAGTGGCGCGTAGGCTCCGCATTCAATTTGATTATGTTGACTCATCGTTGGCAATTCCTTGTACAAAATTTTCATGGTAAAGTTAAGAGCTGAGTGGTCCAAACAAACAAGATAAAGACGAGGAATAACTGTCATGGAAAGGAAGAAAAGTTGGTATACATACATATTTCTCAGTCACACTCGTTAAAAGATTATTTATATAGAATCCTAGGTAACCGACTGTGGTGAAACAGTTTATAAATTCATACAATCAAATGCTTTCCAATCAAGCCAATATCAAATGAAAGAAACAATGTTAATTGATAGTGTTAATTAGTGGCCCGTAGGCAACGCATTTACTTTGATTAAGTTGACTCATCGTTGGCAATTCCTTGTATTAAATTTACATGGTCATGATAAAGAGGAGGAATAACTCGCATGGAAAAGAAGAAAAGTTGGTACACATACACATTTGCGAAAAGAAGAAAAGTTGGTATACATACACATTTCAGTTAGTCACACCCGTGAAAGGATTATTTATATAGAAAGCATTCAATTCACACAATTAAATGCTTTCCAATCAACCCGTGAAAGGATTATTTATTTATTTATATAGAAAGCATTCAATTCACAGAAACAGGGTTTTCTTGATAGTGTTATCTACGTGTGAAAAACAAATGTACACTCACTTAACGTTGACGAACCGAATCAAGAAAATATATTTTACGCTCATATATCGACAAATCTAATGAAGTGTAGATATTTCGAATTTATTAGTCTCTCCTTTTAGGTTAACGAACTTTAGGCTTAGGGTTATAGGAATCGCTTTGGTCGGCCTTTCAAAAACTCACGAATTTCAACGCATTTTAACCCGATCTTTTTACCAACGCTAACCAATTTAAGAAACGTTTCTATTGTACTTTATGTTTGACCATATTTAGGTGGTGATTTCTTATTTGGCCACGTATAGAGATTTTTATTTTTGTGAGGGTGGTTTTTGGGCTATAATTTCTATTAAATTTTATTTGAAATTGTGCAAGTATTTATTAGAAGGGAAGGTTTGAGTTGATGAGTGTGCACCATAAAATGTATTTAAATTTTAAACAATGAAAAATTATAATCTTTTTAAGCATTGTATCACTATTTTTTTTAAAAGACAATGGTTAAATTTTATTATTTAATAATTTTATGTATAGATTTTTTTATCATGATGATGACTTCATTACCTATTAAAAGCTTCATTCTAATAGGTATCTATGGGTCAGGTGATTAACCACACGTTAAATACTCATTCTAATAACCAAGTATACCTATTAAAAGCCTCATTTTAATGGGCATGTATGGGTGAAGTGACTACATGTTAAAATATTCATTTTAATGAGCCAGCATGAGTGAGAATATTTTATACTTCATCCCTCCTATTCCCTTATCATGGTGCCCAAGCCTATCCATTCCTTTCTTTCTATCCATCATTTAGAGTGTTTCCTTCTTTTCCTTTCTTTCCATTTATCATTTGGTGTGGTTTTTTTTTTCATAGTGACCATGCATATTCACTTGGTTGGGATTTACACATAGGTCATATCAATGGGATATCTACATGACATGTTCAAGAAATGTTAATAAATTTTATATATGATAAGTTTTTATTCATTTTGATTGTAAATGAGGCAATGGTGTCCACCATGTTATTGAATTGGTTGCCCATTTTCTTTTAATGGTGCGATATTTTCTTGTTATTCTACAAACTTGACAATAGCTCTCTTTCTCTGAGTAAAGATTATCCTAAATACACTAGCAACCCCCCTCCTCAAATTTGACTTGATTTACATGACATGCAAGCCCTAGGAAACTTACCAAACCTTTGGAAGATTATGATAATGTAATCTCTTTATCATTTTCTTATCAATTTGTTACCATGAAAAATTCATTTGTGTATATGTTGTGATTCACCCACAAAAACTATTAGAGTTGTGCTTCATTTTTTACTCTTCACCTTTATTCATTTTTTCTTCTTTTGAGGTGTTATTAAATAATTCTTCCTTTTTCTCCTTTCCTATAGTTTTACAAAAATTAGGTAAACCATTCTTCAGGAATTATTTTGACTTACCTATTTCACAATGACCCTCTCTTTTTGTTCCCTCTATATGCTAACAAAAATGTCAACTTTAATGAATAATTCTACATAAATTAAGTAAACTTTTATTCATGAACCTTTTTAACTTACCTATTCCACAACGATCCCCTATTTAAGATCCTTTTACGTTTTTATAATCTCAACCAACACATGTCAAATGAATAAGCATCACTCTTGATCATAAGTTTATAGGATTTTATAAAATTTGGATATAAATAACATGATGTTACTTTAGGTTGTGTAGAAATATGGGATGCACAAATATCTTTTAGAACAAGTTTGGAAAAACCAAAGTTTGCTACTTTGAACTTGAAATTTGAAATTTTATAAGAATAAAATAAACAAAAAACAAAAGATGAACTTCAAAATTCATTCTTTTCTATAAATTAAATTCTTAAAATCAATCAACCACTCCATTTAGAATTCTAGAATAAAATTGAAATATCTTTACAACTCAAATAGCTCAATTAAGAACTTTATCTAAATTCTAGCTATATCAATAAAGTGACATTTCCAATTATAATAACCTTGCTATAAAAATATAGTCCGATTTCCAAGTATAACAACATTCCTTTGGTTAGAAGAACTGAAACAATGATGTCCTTGCTTAGTTTCCTTTGTAAAAAATAAATACCTTGCTAGGGCTACAAATGCACTTTACTTTTCCTACTTTTAAAACCAAAACCATCAATCCTTGTAGTTCATCTCTTGTTTTGTTTTTCTTTCCTACTTGACCGAAATCCAGACAATAGCAGAATATAAATGCTACTCTATAACTGAAATTGATTAAACTAAATTTCTTGAGGGTACATGATTAAATATAGCTAAACATGCTAATGATATATATCGTAAGAATGGCACAATAATAACAATAGTGGGCTTTTGAAAAAAAAGGAATAAGGTAACTGAACGTGGACTGAATGGGGAAAAGCGCAGAACTAGGGTTTGTAGCAGGGCATCAGTGTTGGGCACCATGGAGGGGTGAGAGGGTCCTATAGTCATGCAGTCTCAAACTGCTTCAAGAAGCCAATGGAAGCTGAAAATGGGAGTATAGACAGAGAAAAATAGGAAAACAACAGATCACAGGGGCAAGCAGAAAATTAGTAGGAAGTCAGAAGAGAAAAGTGAATAGGAGGAGGTAATCAAAAAATTGACCAGAGGAAATTGACAGGACAATTTAAACCTAGGTCAACCATCACACCCCGAGTGGTGTTTAGTGATTCAGCGCGACATGCGCATAGGGATCACATGGCGACTTATGCAGTAATATGCAAATTTTTGGGGATTTGGCCAACAAAGAAGGCTTTGCATGCATGGATAAAGAACCATTGGAAACCTAAGGGAGAAATAAATCTGCACCTTGGATCCAAGGGGTTTTTCACAGTATTGTTCACAAACTTAGAGGATAAAGACAGAGTGTTTGAAGGAGGACCATACTTCTATGTTGCTATATGCCTCTATATGCGGCCATGGGTGATGAATTTTGTCCTGGAACGAGAGACATTCACATCAGTGGCAGTATGGACAAGACTCTACTCCCTACCTTTAGATTATTAGTTGCCAGAATTCGTAAAAGCCATAGGCAATAAACTAGGGAATTTTTTAAAGATATCAGATGCCACACTGTGTGGAAAATACATCTCCTTTGTCCGAATAAGTGTAGAAATGGACCTTTTTGGAGATCTGTCGGATGAAGTTATTCTATAAGTATATGATGAAGAATGGGTGCAGGCGATGGACTATGAGCATGTCCCTTTTAGATGTCGCAAATGCCATGAACACGGGCACCTCTTCAGAGACTGCCCTTTAAATAAAGTTGAGAGCAGTATTAAAGCCACCTTAGGGAAAGATACTTAGGTCTTTACAAAAAATGGGAGGTAGAGGGAAAGGAGGGAGAAAGAACTAGAAGAATATCAGTGAGGAAACACAACCTAGTCATAATAGATTCAAGATATTATATGAAGAAGATGGGAACAATGGAGAGAACCAGGTACTGCAGGACAGTCCTGTAGAGAAGGAAAATGATGACAACATGGAGGATAGACCTGAAAACAACCAACAAAAGGAGGATCTTCCAAGCACTATGGAACTTGACAGGGACCATGAGATGACCCCAAGCGAAGTGGGAACAGAGGATCATGAGCTGCAGGAAGTTCTTGAAAGGGAGCATCTCGATCTAGAAAAGTTCCTGAGCAAGGAACCGCCAAAGGGGTGGATTCACTACCTCAAGAGGAGTTTAACAGATTACAATAACTCTTCCTCTAGAGATCTCAGGCAAAGGGTTCTAGGGTCAAAAGAAACCATGATAGTTAGGGCAACATAGGGGTAAAAATGATCGAGGCAACATTGGGACAAGCTACCAAGAACCTAGGTAGGAAAAGAGGAAGAAAAAGATAGAATGAGCTGCTGATAGAGTGTGGAAAACTCATGATAAACTCACATAAGATGAAAAAACTTACTAGTTACTCATTTACTAATCTTTCTTAATGGAGCTTACAACATGGAATATTAGGGTTCTAGGAAGTAAAAGGGAACAAAGAAATCTTAGCAATATAATGAATGAAGAAAAACCAGATATGGTGTTTATCCAGGAAACAAAATGTTCAATAGATAAAATAAGAGAGATACATAGAAAATGGCTTATTAAGTGTGAATATCTAGAAGTTAAAGCAGACAACACAACAGGAGGAATTCTCACACTTTGGAACCCCCAGAAACTAGGAATCCTAGATGATGAAGCCTCCAGGAACTACCTATCAGTGGTTATCCAACCTTTGGGTAATTAGGAAATTTATTTTGATCACAAATTTCTATGGTCCACAATAACTTGAAAACAAACTCCAGCTTCTGACCTCACTGGAGGCGCTAAGAGAAAGATATTTGGTTATCCCTTGGATTCTAGGAGGGGAATTTAATATGATCAGATCTCTACCGAAAAAAAAGGTGGGACCAAATCACTAGGCAGAGATTCCGTAGCATTTCAGAACATCATAAACAACATGAGGCTAGTGGATACAGAGACAAGAAATGGTACTTTCACCTGGAATAATAAGAAGGGGAGGGGCTTCTCAAGTTGCCTATAAACTAGATAGATTCATTATCTCTGAGGACCTCATCCTCACAGGCCTTGACTTGTCGACTATAATCCTCCCTTTTGAAGGCTCGAATCGCTGGCCTATTCAACTTGAAGCTTCCTTTATAGGCACTCCGAGAAATAGACCTTTCAAATTTGAAAAAAATTTGCTTAACCATCCTGACTGCATCAGCAATATTGAAAAATGGTGGATAGAAGATATGCACGTGAAAGGAACTAAAATGTTCCTTCTACATTAGAGATTGAAACACATCAGACTCAGGCTCAAAGATTGGAATAAGAATGAGTTTGACAATATCTTCGAAGCCAAAAGGGTAGTTGAATGGAAACTACAGGAAATTAAGCAGGTCCTCATCAAAGAGGGCTTCATTGAGGAAAGTAAAATACAAGCTATCTCTCTTCAACAAGAACGGGAAGGCTTATGCCAGCAAGAGGAGATCTTTTGGAGACAAAAATCGAGGGTACAATGGATAAAAGAAGGAGAAAGAAATACTAGGTTTTTTTACAAGTCTACCATGGATCATAGGTCGCATAACAGGATTTCAAAACTCAAAGACACTCAAGGAAAACAGCTCAACACCCACAAAGAAATAGAATCTTCTGCGGTTCAACATTTCCAAAGCATAGCAGAGGAGCCTCTCATAGATAGATCACAATTCATCAATGACTTCACAAAGCATATTCCTAAACTTGTGACAAGAGAAGACAATTATAATATTAATAGGCCAGTGACTGAAGAGTAGGCCAGCGAAGTCATCAAAGAGATGCAAAATGGGAAAGCTCCAGGTCTGGATGGTTTCAATGTCGACTTCTTCAAAGCATGTTGGGAAATAGTCAAGCAAGATATCCTCGATGTGGTGGAGGACTTGAGGAAAAAAAAAATTGTTTTGAAGGCGCTCAATACCTCTTTCATATCTTTGATCCTAAAGCAGGAAAATGCTATGACTATTGGGTTGTGTTACATTCTTTCCACGTAGCTAACAAGGGGTTTGAGGGGCAGCGCCCCATAAAATTTTGGCTTTGGACCCTATGTTAGGTTGGGTGAACCCACCTATGGTTTTGTGCATGATTTTCACACATGTTTTTTGGACCCGATGGTTTTTGTTCCATGGTATTGGACGTGATGGTTTTCGGTCCATGGTATTGGATGCCTCGGCATGTATAAATATGTATTATAACTTTGAAAGGAACATAACGGAAAATCAAGCTGGTAGTCCCGGTTTTGGGATCCAGTGGAAAATCTCTGTGTAGATGTGTTTTGTGTGTTCTACTCTCGCATTATTTATTTTCTGTGTTTTAGAATTCATATGCAGGTAATTTCTGTACGGGGTTAAAACCTACATTTGGTATCAGAGCAGATTTGGCTTCAGGGGGACACCTTTGTTGCTTAGGGGTTTTGCTCGGCCCTGTGGTAGATCTTGTTCAGTGGGAGATCTGCGAGATCGATTTTGGTGGTGAAAGAAGATGGCGAGCAATGGAAATATAGGGATCGAGAAATTTATTCGCCAGAGTTTTGAGTTGTGGAAACTTAGGATGGAGGATCTGTTGGTGGATAAAGATCAATGGATCGCGGTAGATCTGGGTACTAAACCAACGGGAGTGTCCATGAAGAATGGAAGAAGTTGGATCGGAAGGCAAAGAGCACAATACGATTTTGTGTCTCAGATTCAGTATTGTTGAATGTATCAGGTGAAACTACAACAAAGGCTTTGTGGGACAAGTTAGGGACTTTGTACCAATCTAAGTCTCTTGTGAATAAATTGTTCCTGCGGAAAAAGTTGTATAAGTTGAGGATGAAGGATGGAGACTCGATGACAGAGCATCTGAACACATTTAATACTGTGGTAAGTCAGTTAGCATCTGTTGATATTAAAATTTCAGATGAAGATAAGTGCATCAGTTTGTTGTGTTCTCTACCAGATTTGTGGGATAGTCTGGTTACTACAATAGGTAGCAATGCAACTGCCTTGCAGTTTGATGAAATAGTCTTAGCCTTGCTGACAGAGGAGATGAGATGGAAAAATATGGAGAGCCAGAATGGTGATTCCTTGTCTGTACGAGGACGGTCCTAGAACAAAAACAAAAATAAGTCATTGAGTGGGAGATCTAAATCTAGAGGGAGATCTAAATCTCCAGGGAAACCTGTAAAGGTGGTGTGCTAGAAATGCAGAAAGGAAGGCCACTTCAAAAGGGACTGTAAATCTAAAGCTCTTGACAGAGGAAAGGGATCTGATGAGGCTCCTTCTGCAGAGGTGAAAACCACCTCAGATGAAGGTGGGGATGTGTACTTGGCTTCTTCAAGTACACATGTAGATCATGAGGCATGGTTGATGGACTCAGGTGCATCCTTTCACTTCACTGCCCATAGAGAGAGGTTCTGTGAGTATGAGAAATATGATGGTGGTGATGTCTTCTTGTGGGATGACAGGAAGGCTAGAATCATTGGTAGTGGAAAAGTGAAGTTGAAGTTGCAAGGTGGAAGGGTTAGAACACTTCTGGGTGTTCTGCATATTCTTGCATTAGACAGAAATTTGATTTTTGTTAGTAAGATGGATGATGCAGGTGTAAAAATAGTGTTCAAGAAGGATACCTACAAGATGGTTTGGGGAGCACTGGTATTGATGCGGGGAGTTCGGATTGGAACTCTGTACAAGCTGCAAGGTAGCACTGTTGTTGATGGGTGCAATAGTTTCGTGGTTCCTGAAAGTGGAGTAGAAAATCTAGTGGTCTCTGGAGAAAAGACCATGCTGTGGCATCAAAGGCTTGGACATATTGGAGAGAAGGGCCTTCGAATACTTCATGGTAAAGGTATGGTAGAAGGTATGAGTAATATCTCTCTAGATTTTGATTTCTGTGAAAATTGTGTATATGGGAAGCAGAATCGGGTGAGTTTCCCCCCTGCTGGTAAGAGGGCAAAACAGATATTAGAGCTTGCGAACATTGATGTGTTTGGACATGTGAAGGTTCCATCACTGGGTAAGTCTGTGTACTATGTATCATTTATAGATGACTTCTCAAGGAATACATGGATATATTTCCTTAAGAAGAAATCTGAAGTATTTGACAGGTTTAAAGAATTTAAGGCTCTGGTGGAAGACCAGACAGAGAAGAAGATAAAGGTGCTGAGGATAGATAATGGTGGAGAGTTTTGCAGCAAGGAATTTTAAGAATTCTGTAAGAAATGTGGTATATCGCGGTAGAAGACTACTTCATATACACCTCAGCAAAATGGAGTTGCACAAAGAATGAACAAGATGTTGACGGAAAGGGTAAGAAGCATGCTCAGTGGTGCCGAGTTAGGACAAGAATTTTGGGCGAAGGCGGTAGATATTGCATGTTACCTGGTCAATAGGTCACCTTCATTAGCATTGGAGGATAAGACTCCACAATAGGTATGGACTGGTAAGAAACCCTCTCTTTCACATCTAAGGGTATTTGGATGTGATGCATATGTACATGTTCCAAAGGAGAAAAGAACCAAGTTGGATAGTAAATTTGAAAAGTGCATCTTTATTGGGTATAAAGATGGTTTAAAGGGTTATAAGCTTTGGAACCCAGTAACTAGGAAGGTTGTGTACAACCGAGATATGGTGTTCAGAGAGGTGAAATATGTTATTAAACATGAAGTCCAACCAAAGGAACCTGAGAAGATAAAGTTTGAGCTAGAGGAGGAAGAATCAGACTCTACAACAGAGGAGGAATCAGAAGATGAAGAGCCACAAACTCTGGCTGTGAGAAGATCAGTTCGAGAAAGAAGGCAGCCAAAAAGGTATAGTCCATTTGCTTTCCGTTCAAATTTTTCTTTCTCTGTTACTGATGATGATCCCAGAACTGTGAAGGAAGCAGTGGATTCAAAGGATGGACAACTCTGGAAAGAGGCCATGGTTGATGAAATGGCATCTTTGCACAAAAATGAGGCTTGGGATCTGGTGGAGTTTCCGGCTCGGAGAAAACCCATTGGCAGCAAATGGGTGTTCAAAAAGAAGACAAATGCATAAGGAAAAGTGGAGAAACACAAAGCTCGGTTGGTAGAAAAATGTTATTCCCAGGTGTCGGGAATTGATTTTAGTGATATTTTTTCTCTTGTTGCCAAAGTAACTTCTATTAGATTACTTTTATATGTTGTTGTTGCTTTTGATTTTGAGGTAGAACATATGGATGTGAAGACAACATTTCTTCACAGGGATCTGGAAGAGGATATCTACATGAAGCAACCTGAAGGCTTTGCGGTGAGGGGTAAGAAAGAACTGGTATGAAAGTTAAAGAAGTCTCTATATGGGTTAAAACAGTCACCAAGGATGTGGTATCAGAAATTTGATACATTTATATGGGGAAATGGCTTTACTAGAAGCAAAGTAGATCATTGTCTATATTTTAAGTTAATTGGTGACCATGTTATTTATCTGGTCTTCTATGTGGATGATATGTTGTTGGTTGGAAATGACAAAGAAATTATCCAGGATTTGAAGACCCAATTGTCCTCCAAATTCGACATGAAAGATATTGGTGCTACAAACTATATTTTGGGCATGGAAATTAAAAGAGATCGGGAAAAGAGGAAGCTCTGGTTAAACCAGAGGAAGTTTGTCGAGACAATACTGCAGAGGTTTAATATGTAGGATAGTAAACCAGTGAAGGTTCCTATTCCTGTATGTGTGAGGTTATCTGTTGAACAGTGTCCCAAGACACAAGAAGAGGAAGAGGACATGTCCCATGTTCCATATGCAAGTGTAGTTGGTAGCCTGATGTATGAAATGGTCCGTACTAGACCAGACATTGCACATGAAGTGGGAGTATTGAGCAAGTTTATGTCAAAACCAGGGAAGGAGCACTGGATAGCAGTGAAGCATGTTTTCAAGCATTTGTGTGGCACTAGTGATTATGGTTTGTGCTATCAATGAAGACCAGGATTAGACAGAGTATTGGATATTCATGGCTTTGTTGATGCAAACTGGGTTGGAGATCTAGATCAGAGAAGATCTACAGGTGGGTATGTATTTAACCTATTTGGAGGTGCAATCACTTGGATGAGTAAGAAACAATTTGTAGTGGTACTGTCAACTACAGAGGCAGAATACATGGCAGCGACTCATTAAAGCAAGGAATCAGTTTGGTTGTAGAGATTGTGTTCAAGTATGGGGTTAGTACAGGAAGCTATAAGGATAGACTGTGACAGCCAAAGTGCAATTTTCTTGGCAAAGAACCCCGCATATCATTCAAAGACAAAGCACATTGATATTCAGTATCAGTTTGTGAGCAATATGATAGAAGACAAAAAGATGTTGTTGGTAAAGGTGGACACTTTGAAGAATACTGCAGATGCATTGACAAAATCTGTGAGCTCTGTGAAGTTCTCTTGGTGTAGAGAGGCAATGGGCATTTCAGGGCTGGAAAAATGACTCAGCTCTCTTGTGGCCCCATGTGGAGAGAAAACAACGAGTGGTAGAATGTTGGGTTGTGTTATATTCTTTCCACATAGTTAACAGGGGGTTTGAGGGGCACCTGTAACCCCACTTTATGGGGTCCGGGGTAGCGCCCTAGAAAATTTTGGTTTTGGACCCTATGTTAGGTTTGGCGGACCCACCTATGGTTTTGTGCATGATTTTCGCACATGTTTTTTGGACGCGATGGTTTTCGGTCCATGGTATTGGATGCGATGGTTTTTGGTCCATGGTATTGGATGCTTTTACATGTATAAATATGTATTATAACATTGAAAGGAACATAATGGAAAATCAATTTAGTAGTCTTGATTTTGGGATCCAATGGAAAATCTCTGTGTATATGTGTTTTATGTGTTCTGCTCTTGCATTATTTACTTTCCGTGTTTTAGAATTCGTATGTAGTTAATTTCTGTACAGGGTTAAAACCTATAATGAAACCTAATAGATTTAGACCCATAGCATTATGCAATGTGCTGTACAAAATTATTTTCAAAATAATTGCAAACAGGCTTAAGCCCCTTCTTCCAACTCTTGTGTCTGAGGAGAAAATTGGATATGTGGAAGGAAGGCAAATTCTAAATAACATCATTCAAGCTCACAAGGTGGTTCACTCACTCAAGATTAATAAGTAGGCAGGTATGATCATACAACTTGACCTAGAGAAGGCTTATGATAAGCTAAGTTGGGCATACATCAGGGAAGTACTAATAGCATATGGCTTTGACCATAACTGGATAAGATGGGTAATGGCCCTTGTTACCACCTCAAGTTTTTCAATCCTGCTAAATGGCTCACCATCCAAAACCTTTAAACCTTTGAGAGGACTCAAACAAGGAGATCCACTCTCACCCTTCCTCTTTATTATCATGATGGAAGGTTTAGGCAAGTCGATCAAATCTGCCAAAGCAGAAGGCAAAATCCAGGGTCTTAAACTCACCCCGGATGGGGATGCCTCGACTCATCAGTAATTTGTGGTTGACACCATGCTACAGGGTTCACCCATGGTCAAGGAAGCTCTAGCCTTCAAGCAAATCCTGAACGACTTTGCTATGGATGCGAGTACAGAGATAAGCCTTACTAAGTCAAAGATTTTATTTTTAAATACTGGCATTGCTATTTAGAGAAACCTCACCAGAATCCTAGGTTTTCAAAGAGATCAACTACCCTCCAAATATCTGGGAATACCTCTAATAGAAAAACCTCTAAGCAACGCAGTTTGGGAGCCAGTTATTAATAAACTCCAGGATAAAATCTGGAAATGGAAAAACAAGTCTTTGAATTTAGCAAGAAGGCTAGTGCTCACAAAGGTTGTCCTACAAACTATCCCCATCTTCATGTTTTCAGCCCTTCCAGATCCTAAAGGAGTTGCGCAACACATCAGAAATATCCAAAGAGATTGTCTTTAGGGAAAAGGGGAAGAGAAAAAGAAATGGGCTTTGGTAGCTTGGGAAAAGATCTGAAAACCTAAGACACATTGAGGTTTGGGACTTGATACCTCTGAAACCCTAAGAAAAGTTTTGGGGGAAAAACTATGGTGGAGATGGCTAAAGGAATCAGTTTCCCCTTGGGCCAAGGTATGGAAATAGAAATATGCAAACAATTGGCAAGAAAGGGAGCACATTCGAATGTCTGGGCTCATCAAAGGCTCCCACATTTGGAACAAGCCTTGAGAGAATAGAACCATTGTTCAGAAACACAGTTTCTAGGAAATCAAAGATGCAAACCTAGCTTGGTTTTGGGAGGACAATTAGCAATAGGAACCTAACCTGTTAAGAGTAGAATTTTCCAATCTCAAGAATGATACTGACGATAAAGGTTTACTCAGGGTAGATGACTTCTGGGATCAGGATAGAAGCGATGGAAAATGGAGAATATGGAAGAACCTAGTATATAGTGATGACTCCCCTTTAAAGGCCTAGGCAGAAGCTCTTGCAGTTATCTTGGAACAGAGAAAGATTCTGACATCAACATCTTCAGACCAACTGAGATGGGGAAAAAACAATGAAGGCAACATTAACCTCAAAGAAGCCAAGCGAATAGCCCTAGGGATTGACTTTCCAAACCCTGATAAGGTATGGAAGGACCTATGGCAGAACCAAAACTGGATGAAAATCAAAGTATTCATGTGGTTGGTGCAACATAAAATTTTTTGACTTGGGAAAACCTTCGGAAAAGAGGTGTAGCCAGTCCATCTAGATTCCAGCTATGTGAATTACATGAAGAAACAATGGAACACCTACTCAACCTCTGCCCATTCACCTCCACCTTATGGAATTAGGTGGCTTCAATCTTCATACAAATGGACAGATACATTTGGAGCATCACTAGCACTTTGAGGAATTGGAGGAGAAACTTCTCTGAAAATGAAATAATCAAGAAAGCTTGGGTTATGGTTCCAGGATTTCTATTCTAGGGTGTCTGGAAAGAACACAACAATAGGATCTTCAAGAATAGAATTGGTTCGTCCCAAAGCATCATGGCTCGGATCATAAGACAGCTCAAAGAGACTGTAGGAACCCTTCTAAAGAAACCCCCTGAGAACCAACCTCAAGACCAAGATGCACAGATACCTCCTCATTTGGGCCTATAGGGGCTTTTCCCCCAGGGCATCAACAAGATTGTAAGTCATATAACAGCTGAGAAGGACTTCTGGCAACCTCCCCCTCATGATTTTATGAAATGAATTATAGATGGAGCCTCTAAAGGAAACCCTGGTATGACTGTTTATGGCAGAGTAATAAGATATGAAAAGGGTTTCATAAAAGTCATCTTTCATAGTAATTTGGGGAAGGCTACTAACAATATGGCAAAGCTCATGGCCCTTGAGCAAAGACTAGAAATATTTAGGGACTCGAATTTACATAATACCATCATTGAAGCTGATTCTGAATTGATAATTAATTTAGTCAAGAAAATATGCAATGGCTCAGCTCCAAAAAAAGTGTTGAAACACTGGTGGTTACTGCAGGTCTATCAACGTATTCAATCCCACCTGCAAACCATGAGAACCCCTATTTTTGTTCATGTGCACCGAACAACCAACAGGTTAGTGGATATTTTTGCAAATGAAGGAGTACTCTGTTCCAAAAGAAATAAGAGATATGAATGGATGTAGACTCCCCAAGGACGATTACGGGAAGACTGTCATAGACAGGCGACCTTAGATAGGGAGTACTTTCAGAACATGAGAAGTAAGCATAGTGAAGACTGAAGGAAACAGAAGAGTTTTGGTCAACATAGGGAGGTAGCATATGGTAAAGTGTGAGTGGGATGATAGGCACCTGACTAAAGTTTTCCTTTGGTTTTCGGGTGGTAAACTGCACCTTGAACTCTATAATCCTATGGTTTTTGGGTGGGTAACTACATACAAGTTTAGTCTTCGTATGGACCTGAAATAATTTGACTGTGGCCTATTAATTCTTTGGGTCGGTTGCTTAGTTAATGTGTGGGCTTGTTGACGAATATCACAGTCATTCTAGGGATTTCAGGTGATAAGAAGCAAGACCGTTAATTTTCCAAATGGACCTGAAATTTATTTAGGTGGTGACTTATTTATGCTTCGGGTTTGTAAGGGCAGTTATGTTTCGGGCTCGTTACACAGACCTTTTGGGATATCATGTTCTATGGAGGTTCTGAATGGTTATTTGGAATCGTTTTGTGTGCCTTCGACATGGTTTGTGGGCCTTCGGCACAGTTACAAAGGTTTTTTTGTGGCTTGACGGTGAGGATAGAATGTTTTTACTTCATCGGTTGTCCTGATTGGCACCTTAAGGGTGGGTTTTCCCTTAGTGTCTCGGCATGCTTGTAGAAGTGGTTGTGTGGGCCATATCTCCTTTATAGCTTGTGTTGCCTTATGTATATTATGTAATTTTTAATAGATTAATAGAAGGACCTACTGTCACTTGATAAAAAAAAAGATATATATGGTAATCTTAATTCACACATGCATGGCTATCTATTACTAAATCTGGACTCTAGGTAAGCTACTACGAATAATGAGATAACTAATTATGACCTAAAGGGTAGTAATGGGAAGTAATTCACACATTCGACCACTCTACCTTATTTAAGATAGCTACTTCCTGCTAGTCTAAATCTAAGCTAGACTTACAATACTTGAGAACAATTCAAAAATCGGTTTTACTTTTGCATGTGGATGTACGTTGGTTGTTTTAGACTGTAGTACAAGATTTTTTTTTACTTTTGTTCAAAACTTGATATTTTATGTTCTTATCGCTTTAATACCTTTTTTACTCTTAGTTTCTTGATTGAATTAAATTTCTTGAAGATACATAATTAAATAGACCCAAAAATATTAATAATAAATATGCTAGTATCAGCTCACACATGCATGACTTAATATCCCTAAATTTATACTCTCTTAAAAGTACTAAAAACTATGAACTAATTGGGAGTAATTAACATATTCCAACATTACCCTATCTCATTCATCCAACAAGAATAAGTAAAAAATCACTAAATAATGTTTCTTCCTAAATTTTTTGCATCCAAATTCTTTTTGTATAGAACTTAATATTTTCATTTTAGATAGATCTAGTGATTACCAATATGGTGATCATCACAATAAAATATATATGTTAATTCATTTCATGAAGTTTAAAAAATACATAACTTCAATTTAAATATTTATATTAAGGTAAACCTAGTGATTACCAAGATGTTGATCCTCACGATGAAGTATCTATATTAATTCATTGCATATTTAAGTTAAAAAACAAGTAACTTCATTAGGAATTTAAATATTCATTAATTGATATAAGTTAATTTAAATACTAAAGATGATGATCCTTATGATGGTATATACATTAATTCATTTCATTGAGTTTAGGAAGACATGACTTCATTAGCAATTTAAATATTTATATTTAACATTGAAATACATGCTAATAGAATAAAATCATGAACACAATTTGAGAAATGTGAATAGGAAAAAGAAAGCTTATCAAAATTAAATAGTTTTTCATATATTTTAATAATTATATTAAGATGAATTAATTGATTAGATGAATATGAATAGTTTTATGACCAAATCAATTATAAAAAAAAAATATTTATATTTTCATATATTTTAATAATCCTTTCAATTAATTGGTTAAGATGAATTAATTCATTAGATGAATATGAATGGTTCCATTGATGTATATGTAAATGCCAAATTAGGAAAAAGTTAACCATTATTTGAAAAAGAATGTGTGATTACTATCATTTCACAAAAGAATGTATCATTATTCAAAAACAAAAAAAAGGAATACATGCCATTCATTTGACTACACCAAATCATAAGTTGAATGTTGTCCCTTGTTAAAGTTCGATAAATTAACTAAACATATGCGATTATGTCCTTAATATTAAAGTTACTAAACAAAGTTCCTTTAAAGGTTAAACCGATGTTTTTGAAACATGACCAAATGTTTAAAATGTTCTTATCAAATTATATATATATATATATATATATATATATATATATATATATATATATATATATGTTATAGAAAATGTTTTACATACATCATAATTCAGGAATTGGCAGCCATCATACATAAGGGAACTGACTCGCTATAATATTAGATAGACAAAAAAATCTCCCTAAAAATTCTAAGACAATATTCATTTGATCTCAAAGAAACTTTGCACTTCGAATTTGCACTTGGATACAAGAAAAAAGAGAGTTACAAAAGAGAAAAATGGAGAAACCCAATAGAGAGATAGTTTCATGCAGGTACCTATGAAAACAAAGACAAAAGGAAGTCTTACTAAATCAAGAAAAACCATGACTTTGGACATCCCCCTCTGAAAAGAGTTCAAACTGCATCTACCCTCGTAGGAGAGACTAAGCACCCTTAGATAAAAAGTCAACCTCATAATTTTGTTGTCTAAAAATATGTCATGAGAAACTTTAATCCTCGAATCCTCTGCACCCAGTTGAAGAGGGAAGGAACTTGAAGGGAATTTTGATCTTATATGCATCTGATTGTAGAGAGAGAATTCTCAACAACAAATAGGTTATCAACATTGAGCCATTGTGCAACCTATAAGACACCCCATAATGAAAGGATTTCTTCCCTACAATTGTCCCTGAAGCAAGAAAACCATGTAGAACGATAAGAACTCACCGGATTAATGTGGAGGGAGACTCCACAACCACAATGAACTCCAGTTGAGGCTCCATTGAAGAATAAAATCAGAAAAGAGTTAGATAGATCAATAAAATAAATTTGCCAAGAGGATTCCTTGTGGCTCCAAGGACCAATTTCTTGAAAGTACGAAAAAATACAAAGAGAAGAAAGTTTGACCTCAAGGGGAATTCCTTCAAAAATATATTCATTCCTAAAATGCTAGATGCCCCAAAAAAGGTATAGAGGGAGAGACCTGTATGCTTTAGAATGCCATTCCCAAGAGTTAATCCATGTGATTGAGGAGTGGCTTCCACCAACCTGAATCCACGAGAGATCCAACCTCATTACAGATGTCCCGAGCAAAAGGGCAAAGAATGAGTACGTGTAAACAATCCTCAATGTTAGATTTGTACAAAACACAACATCTAGGCCCCACCATTCCTTTTTTCATAAGGGAAACCCAAGTTAAAATGCTGTTGTAGATTATAAGCCAAGTGAAACATTAGAGTTTGTGGGGGTCATGCCAAGTCCACATATGCTCTGAGAGGTCGGCATAGGGGAAATAATTGACACCAAAAGTGATATATCCATAAACTTTGAAATTCACAATCCTACCATTTGTTATGTGACCGCCAAAAACCAATCAATCCAAACCATAAGAAAATATTATACCAGATTGATAGAGATTTTCCCTAAATACTTCCCATTCAACCCAGATGGGTCAGAATCCCAATTTGCCAAGCATGAAGCTATGTCATATATATATATATATAGATACATACATATATATATATCATTTCCAAAGCACGCATTAGAGTGTAATCCAAATCAAAATATTATAATTTGATGTTTCGTAAAATTTGAAATTGAAACCTAAAATTAATTAGTTGGTAATTAAAACTTAAAATCGAAACCTAATTATCAATGCACCTGAACATTAAATAAACATGCTAACCTTCCTCAATTAAAATCGAAACCTAGCATTTTTTGCAATCCATAAAACCTGAAATCGAATTATGAATTCGAATTAAACGACAAATGAATTAAGTATTCAACGAAGCTTAAAACTAGTATTGAAAACTGAAAATCTAAATCTAATAATCCACACACTTTGACACTAATGTGAAACTGGATAATCGACGCAACGAGCATTAAATTGAAACATGCTAGTCTCGACACTTGGATATTAATCCTCACACATGGTAACCTAATCATAACATCTTGTTAAATCGAAACCATGGAAAACAAATTGAATAATGGACATGATACCAGATCGAAGACATGGGGACTATAATTGGACATCACATATAGAAACTTTTATTTATTTATTTTTTAAATAGTATAGTTATGTAATATATGGTGATTAACAAGTTGATGCAAAAATATAAATATATATTTAAGGATATAAAGAAATTGTTTTTGAAAACTTTACTTATTTTAGATGAGATGAAGGGACTATGTCATTTTTTTTTAATGTGAAAACATATATCTAAAGATATAAATAAGTTAATAAGAATTATGTGGTGGTAATGTTACTACTTTTATATTTTGGTGTATATGTATTTTTTGTATCTAACCAATTAACATGTGTATATAAAAAATATGTTAATAAATAAAATCAACATGGAACTATCATGTGTCATCCCAAAACCTCCCCATACTGTCCACTATCAACTGCACACACATCATGATATAAGTGAGGTGTTCGATTGACATGTTAGAAAAATACATGTTACGGCGTGCACACACTACTGTTTATACAAGAGGTTTGAACAAATATGGGAACATATCAATCGATTCATGTCATGTTGGTTGATGGAAAAGAACCACATGGTTCAACATGTGAGAGTACACCCTAACACTTGTAGACTTGCAGAGGGGTAGAACCTACCTAGACTACGCCATGTTGGTTAGGGCATTTGACATATTTGAATAGCGTAACATTTTACAGGGATCGAGACCCTGAGATTGGGTAACCTTTCCCCAACTATTTTACATGAGGGGTGGCTACATTAGGTCCCTCAATGATAGAAACCCAATATGATTTTGATCATGGGATAAAGATCAGTTATGGTAACTTGGCCATCATTCGGAAGACATAAAATCAAGTATTGAAGGCCCTGAATGTTGAATTCTTATTGCCATGGATGGTGTTTGCCAATAAATCTTACGCGACGGTGATGGCACACAAGCGACTATGATTTATGGGTTAACCCTCATTCATTTATATGACAAGTTTGTAAGGCCAACTCATAGTCTCTCCAAGTTTGTTAAAACCTATAGTGCCCAATGTATCTTTATTATCTCATTACTCGAATGCGCCTTTTAGTAATAAGTTGAGTTTGCTAAGCACCTTCTATTTGTGAGTGCATCATACCATGCTATAAAACCACATTAAACATAAAAAGATATAATTATCCTTAATAAAAAACCTCATTAAACAAAAATAAAGTTAACATATGTATCTGGATGATTACACTAGCCTATACACCCTGGACTTCAGGAGATGACAATTGGTATCCTCATGCATACATGTCGTTTAATAGCTGAATTTTATGTGTTGTCGCTCGGACTTTGTAGCCTTGATGCAGTAGCATTGCTATCACCATCACTTATAAAAACTCAAAACCTAAATTTCACATTGCAAACAACTTTTTTTTTGTAAATTTTGTTGTACGATGTAAACTATTACCATGACAGCGGTCCTATATATGACTATGCATAGTGACATAATAATGATGACCAAAAATCTATTGATATAGATGACCAAAATATATTACCATCTTTGAAACACTGTATTCAATGTTCCTTGGGGCTCCAAGGAATTTTTTTTTGAAAGTAGACAAGAATACAAAGAGAAGAAAGTTTAACCTTAGGGGGAATTATTTCGAAAATATATTCATTCATGGAAAGCCAAATGCCCCAAAAAATGTATAAAGGGAGAGCCCTGTATGCTTTAGAATGGCATTCCCAAGACCTAATCCATGTTGTGATTGAGAGTGGTATCCACCATCCTGAATCCCAAAGAGAGAGCAAACTTGGTTACAAATTTCTTGAGGAAAAGGGCAGAGAATTAACAAGTGTAAACAATCCTGCATGTCATATTTGCAGAGAACACAATGTCCAAGACCCACCATTCCGTTCTTCATAAGGAAATCCCAGGTTAAAATGTTGTTGTAGATTATAAGCCAACTGAAACATAAGAGTTTGTGGGGGTCATCCCAAGCCCACATATGCGCTGAGAGGTCAGAATAGGGGAGATAATTGACACCAAAAGTGATATATTCATAAACTTTGGAAGCCACAATCCTACCATCCATTATGTGAATCCCCAAGCCAATCTATATACGCCATAAGAGAGTGTTATACTAAATTGATAGACATTTTCCCTAAATGCTTCCCATTAAGCCTCCGAATGGGTTGGAATCCCAATTTTCCAGGCATGAGGCTAATATATATATATATATATATTTCATTTCCAAAGAAAATATCGGAGTGTAATCCAAATCAAAATACGATAATCCGATATTTCGTAAAATCTGAAATTGAAACATAAAATCAACTAATTGGTAATTAAAACTTAGAATTCAAACCTGATTATGAACATGCCTAACATTAAATAAATGTTCTAACCCTCCTCAATCAAAATCAAAACCTGGCATTTTCTGCACTCCTTAAAACCTGAAATTGAACGATGAATTTGAATTAAACCTAAAAAGTGTTAACTATTCAACAAAACTTGAAACTAGTAATGAAAACCTATAATCTCAATCTAATAATCCACACACTTGGACATTAATGTGAAACTAGATAATCCATGCAACAAGCATTAAATTTAAACCTGCTAGTTTGGGCGGTTAGGCATTAATCCTCACACCTAGTAACCTAATCATAACATCTTGTTAAATCGAAACAATGGAAACTGAATCGAATAATGGACATGAAACAAAATAGAAGAAATGATTATTGTAATTGGACATCACATATAGAAAATGATTTTTATTTATTTTTAAAATTTATAGTTATGTAATATGTGGTGATTAACAAGGTGATGCAAATATATAAATATAGATTTAAGGATATAAATAAATTATTTGTGAAAGATTTTCTTATTGTAGATGAGCTGAAGTGACTATATAACCCTTTTTAATGTGAAAACATAGATTTAACGATATAAATAAGTTAATAAGAATTATGTGGTGGTATTGTTACTACTTTTTCTTTCTGGTCTATATGTATTTTCTTTATCTAACCAATAAACATGTGTATATAACAAACATGTTCACAAATAAAATCAACATGCAAACCTGATCATGTATCATCCCAAAACTCCCCACATTGTGCACTATCAACAGTGCACACATCATGATATAAGTGGGATGTTTGATTGACATGTCAGATAAGTCCCTCATACTCCGCACACACACTAGTGTTTATGCAAGAGGTTTGAACAAATATGGAAACATATCAATCGATGGGGTATACCCCATTCATGTCATGTTGGTTTTGGGACGATGGTCATGACATGGTTCAACATACAGAGGGGTGCAACTTAGTTAGGGTATTAGACACATTTACATAGCATACAAATTTTCAAGGACCAAGACCCCAAGATTGGGCAACCTTTCCCCAACTATGTTAAACAAGGGGTCCCTCAATGATATAAACCCAATATGTTTTGATCACAGGATAAAGATTGGTTTTGGTAACTTGGCCATCATTCGAAAGATGTAGAATCAATTATTGAAGGCCGTGAATGTTGAATCTTTATTGCCATGGATTGTGTTTGTTGGTCGATCTTGGTCGAGGTTGATGGCAAACAAATGATTACAATTTATGAATTAACTCTCGTTCATTTATATGACAGGTTTGTAGGGCCAAATCATAGTCTTGCTAAGTTTGTTTGAACCAATAGTGCCCAACATATGTTTATTATCTCATTACTCGACTATGCCTTTTAGTAATAGGTTGAGCTTCCTAAGCTCTTTCTATTTGGGAGTGCATTATACCATGCTATAAA
This sequence comes from Pinus tabuliformis, assembly GCA_031772625.1. NCBI lineage: Eukaryota > Viridiplantae > Streptophyta > Pinopsida > Pinales > Pinaceae > Pinus > Pinus tabuliformis. Next base: position 227,773,663 of record CM062818.1, read on the forward strand.
GCCCCATTAAACATAAAAGGATCTAATTATCCTTAATAAGAAAAAAGTCATTAACCATAAATAAAGTTGACATATGTATTGGAAGATTACGCTAGCCTAGACAACCTTGATTTTAGAATATCACAATTTGTATCACAATTTTAGAATATCACAATTTGTATGCAGTAGCACTACTATCCCCATCAGTTATAAAAACTGAAAACCTAAATCGATAGTGATCCTATATATCATTACACATAGTGCCATAATAATAATGACCAAAAAAATATTGATATAGATTACCAAAATATATTACCATCTTTGTAACACTCTCTTATTCAAGTATATGTTTGTACTTAAATTAATACAAGAACTACATGAAAGGTAGTATGAATTAAATATCATAATTCAACAAAATGCATTAAATTATTATTATATTGCCTACTTTATATTAATGATTTAGATTTTACTGATATAATTATTACTCATATTGTAAGATTTTATTATTTAGTTTATTGTTTTAATTATAAAACAAATTAGTGTTTTGAAAAATAAATTATAATTTAAAATTTTCTAAACCTAAAATCACTTTTCCAATTAAATTTATTTTAAAAATAAAAAAATAAAAATTCATTACATTATTATTTATTATATTGTTTGTTATTATTTTTATAATTTTGTTTTATTTGTGTTTTTATAGTATATCATGGTATTTAAGAATAAAAAGAATGTCAGAAAATTTTCTCCATGTTATTTAGTTCAAAAAAGGAAATATAATCATTTTTATACAATAGAATCTTATTGTCATAGAGGTCGTTTACAAGTCTATTATCTATTTACATATCTATTAAATTACACCTTAATAATGGGCATTGAACTTCAAAATTATTGGTTGTGGTGAATCTTTTGCTCCTCAAATAGAAAAAATATTTCCAATTCAAATCATTTCTAGATCTTCTTGCTACTTGGATTTGCAAATGGTACCTACCATCCTTGCTCCAACTATGGATCTTCGTTCTACCTACTTTTCTTGCTAGTATTTATTCCCTGCTTCACTTGACTGCATTGCCATGTTTAATCTCATTTATGAATGGTATTGGCATATCTTCTTTATGCCTACTCAATATGAAGACAAGTCAAAATTTGTTCAATGTAGATTTGATTCATTATTATTGTTCTTTTGCATATGTTATTCTATAGCATAATGCACATGTGCAATATGCATTAGGCTTGCAAAAAAATTTAAGAAGTAATATTTCTTTTAGGGAAAATTGTGTTGTTAGAGGTTCTAGTTTTTTATTTTATTTTATTGGACGTGAGAGATATCTCAATAAAATAATAATATATTGCATTTTCTTTTAGTAAAAATTACCGCAAATGTTTGAATGATTGGACTTCTTATGATATAAGAAAGGAAAACAATTTCATTGTAATTCAAAGCTATAAGTAAATGGTCCAATAGAATTCCCTCCATATGATTCCTATATGTACTCTAAATAAATGACCCTATTAAATTAGCTCTTTATGATTCCTAAATACACTGCAATACTAGTGAACAAGTCTCATATATGTACTATTTCAAGCATATATAAAGTTCTAGTGTTTTTTCTTAATTCTACACAACTTTACCTAAATTAACATATAATTTATGAAATATATATGAAATTTTAATTTATTTTTCTAATTCATATGAAAAAAAATTAGTTATTAATATTAAAAAGATAAAAGGAAATTAATCATTTATTCAAGCTGAAATATAATCTGTTCAAATTTAAACCTTACTCATCACATAAATATACAAATAATTTTTTTATATAAAAAGGACATAAAAAATCTAATTTTCAAAGTCCTTAAAATCAAAATACAAATAACAACACGGGATCTCAGCTTCCCTGCCTCATGTGACTCTCTGTCCTAAAGATCCTGCTATGGATACGAGAAAAGACCTAAAAATAACAAACACGGTGGATATTCCTGTTACAGCTGAAAATATCTTTCTGTATTACTTTCACGTTAGTTGGTTAACAATGAAGTAAATGGGCAATTGTGTTGTGCCTATTTAAATTAATGTAAGTTAATATTATTGTTATTAAAATATAAAAAAGTTAATTTTTTTAATCATATAAATATTTTAATTTTTAATCATATAATTATATTAAATTACATCCATAGACATTACGTCAAAATTACAAATTCCTTTTTCAGGATTATATCAATCAACTCGTACTCAAACCATAACCATAATAATGACACCGTCAAAGACGCATAATTATGAGATATTTTAATTATTAAGATCACTTCTAAGTCGAGGTGCCATTGAATATAACATCGGCCTAGAGTTTTGGAAACATTCTCCACTGAATTAAACTTTATGCCAGAAAACTTTATTACTTCATTTCGCGTTTCTAAAGATTGTCATGCGGTTGTCGTCATGTTTGCCGCTTCCTGTGGGGGTCGACACTGAGACCTATAAAAGCAAGCCGCTCCAACGTTGAATGCTCGAACTGGCTGTGGCAAGAGTGTACAGAGGCTATTGAATCTAGGGTATTCTACATTTCTGTTTCTAGAAGTATTCCCAAACTCTCCCACAGAGGCTATTGAAGTTGGGGTATTCTAGATTTCCGCCGCTTATAGAAGATATTCCCTAATAAGCTGTCCAGAGAGTACTGGATCCGGAGTTTTCCAAATCCTCCTCTCTGCAGCTTAATATTATATTATTGGGTGTATATAATCTTCAATAGCTAAATGTTTAGACACCACCTAATAGGTATTCTTCATTCGAATGCAGCACAACAGATCCATACTGTGCTGAATACTTCTTACAAATTCTGTGTCAGAGAGCAGTTGGTGAAATAAATAGATGCTCTCTGGCACGGAATTTGTAAAAAAGTATTCAGCAGAGAAGGGTAAAAAGCTAAATATTTAGCATGAGTTCGAAGCAGAGATATGATAGAGGAGGGACATATCAGAAGAACTGATGATCGTCCATTCAAGCAGATATTTGCAGGTATGAGAAGCAAACAAATACAAATGAAAAGTTTGGTTTATTAATTCATTCAAATAAAATAAAGTGCAGAGCTGGAGTTGATCGCTAGCCATTTTGGGTGTGAATGGTTTTTGTTTTTTGTTTTTTTTGTTCTTCTTCTCTGAGATAAGGGTTTTTTCCGAGATAAGGTTTAATTATTAATGTTATGGAAAAATTAAAAGATGGAAATTTGTTTAAAATTTAGAAATCTGGGTTAATGAAAATTGGTGAATTTTTTCTACAGACAATGAAAATAAACTTATTTGTCAATATAAACCACTAAAATTTTCCAGCCAATACACTGTGAATGTTTCTTTATTATGTGTTCGTATATTATGATTTTTTTTTCAACAATAAAACCCTACAAACTTTTGTTAAAAAACTAAAGGCAGTTATATTTTATTTCTCTGTTCCTCCGTAAGCTCTATGATCATCATGAAATATCTACATGGAAACTCGTCGGTCTTGCAGTCTGTTTATCTTTCCTTTCTGAGAGTCTATCTTACTGTTAAAGAAACTGCCTTCTTTTACATTCTTCTCTTAACTTTACACTCCTATTTGACTAAGCAAACCATTGTCAAAAACCACATCATACTAGCATTTCATATACTGCGCATTAGATTTTGAAGTTACTTTGTCAAAAGCAGAGAAGTTGATCTCGCCACGCAGAGCATTGCAACAACATATAGAATGGAGATCTGTCACCTGATTCTGCAATCTATGAGAGACGGTTATTCTCTAGAATGTCAGATTAGAGATCTAATTCACTGCATCAACATGTTAGAGAAGCGCGCCCAAAATTTGTTTTCTTCTGCCCCAATTCAATAACTTCCATCTCCTCCATTGCTAGCCAACTTGCATAAAGCATCACTCCCCATTAGGAGATCATGCCATCACTTCTATTAGTGTGTAATAAATAAAATCAACTACTAGAAGATCAGACAAGATATCTGCATCTTAATCACGCCAAATAAACTCCTCTGAAATTTTTGAACAAACATTTATAGATCGCAGACATGACGAAATTTGTTTTAATTCAATTGTAAGAAATGTTTTCTTGTTAAAGTATGTATCTTTGAGCTGTAACTAACTTTTCAGATACATACTAATGTTTGCCGATTATTCGTCGACAGTAGTTCAGTGATTTCCCTGTTAACTAGTGGCTATTGGCGCGTAGGCTACGCATTTTATTCGATTAAGTTGACTGCTCGTTGGCAATTCTTGTACAAAATTTTCAATGTAAAGTGAAGAGCTGAGTAGTTTGGAATCTTGGATAGAATTATCTACTTGTGAGAATGAATTTTTTAACGTGAAACCGACGTTTGCCGATTATTCGTCCGCAGTAGTTCAGTGATTTCCCTGTTAATTAGTGGCGCGTAGGCTACGCATTTTATTCGATTAAGTTGACTCATCGTTGGCAATTCCTTGTACAATTTTCATGGTAAAGTTAAGAGCTGAGTGGTCAAAACAAGATAAAGCATGGAAAAGAAGAAAAGTTGGTATACCTACATATTTCTCATTCAGTCACACTTGTTAAAGGATTATTTATATAGAATCCTAGGGAACCGACTATGCTGAAACAGTTTATAAATTCATACAATTAAATGCTTTCCAATCAAGCCAATATCAAATGAAAGAAACAGTGTTAATTGATAGTGTTAATTAGTGGCCCGTAGGCAACGCATTTACTTTGATTAAGTTGACTCATCGTTGGCAATTCCTTGTATTAAATTTATATAGTCATGTCAAGAGCTGATTGGTCAAAACAAGATAAAGAGGAGGAATAACTCGCATGGAAAAGAAGAAAAGTTGGTATACATACACATTTCAGTTTGTCACACCCGTGAAAGGATTATTTATATAGAAACCCAGGGAACTGACTATGGTTAAACAGTATATCAATTCACACAATTAAATGCTTTCCAATCAACCCAATTTGATAGGAAAGAAACAGGGTTTACTTGATAGTGTTATCTACGTGTGAAAATGGAAAGGGATGGAAATTTTAAACGTGAAGTAGACGTTTGCGGATTATTCGTTGGCAATAGTTCAGTGATTTCCTGTTAATTAGTGGCACGTAGTACGCATTTAATTTGATTAAGTTGACTTGTATAACATTTTCATGGTCAAAACAAATAAAGAGGAGGAATAACTCGCATGGAAAGGATTGACATTCCAATAATGAGAATCTTGATCACTTTAGACTTCCATGTGCTCTGGATAATCTTGGTCACTTTAGACAAATCAGGAAATATTTTATCGAGAAAATTTTAACTTCTTAATGCCTTTTCCTTGTCTACACAGAAAAACAAATGTACACTCGCTAAACGTTGACGCTTATATATCAAAGAACCGAATCAGGAGTAGATATTTTGCGCTCATATATCGACAAATCTAATGAAGAGTAGATATTTCGAATCGCTTTTAGGTTAACGAACTTTAGGGTTAGGGTTATAGGAATCGCTTTGGTCGGCCTTTCAAAATCTCACGAATTTCAACGCATTTTAACCCGATCTTTTTACCAACGCTAACCAATTTAAGAAGCGTTTCTATTGTACTTTATGTTTGAACATATTTAGGTGGTGATTTCCTATTTGCCACGTATCGAGATTTTTATTTTTGTGAGGGTGGTTTTTGGGTTATAATTTTTATTAAATTTTAATAAATTTTATTTGAAATTGTGTAAGTATTTATTAGAATGGCAGGTTTGAGTTGATGAGTGTGTACCATTTTACAAATGTATTTAAATTTTAAACAATGAAAAATTATAATTTTTTAAAGCATTGTATCACTATTTTCTTAAAAGACAATGCAGAAAATAATTAAATTTTATTATTTAATAGTTTTATGTATAGATTTTTTTTATCATGATGATGACTTCATTACCTATTAAAAGCTTCATTTTAATAGGTTTCTATGGGTGAGGTGATTAAACTACATGTTAAAATACTCATTCTAATAACCAAGTATACCTATTAGAAGCCTCATTCTAATGGCCATGTATGGGTGAAGTGACTACACATGTTAAAATATTCATTTTAATGAGCCAGCATGAGTGAGAATATTTGATACTTCATCCCTCCTATTCCCTTATCATGGTGCCCAGGCCTATCCATTCCTTTCTTTCTATCCATCATTTGGAGTGTTTCTTTCTTTTCCTTTCTTTCCATTTATCATTTGGTGTGTTTGTTTTTTCTCATAGTGACCATGCATAGTCAGGATTTACACATAGGTCATATCAATGGGATATTTACATGACATGTTCAAGAAATGTTAATAAATTTTATATATGATAAGTTTTTATTCATTTTGATTGTAATTGAGGCAATGTTGTCTATCATGTTATTGAATTGGTTGCCCATTTTCTTTTAATGGTGGGATATTTTCTTGTTATTTTACAAACTTGACAATAGTTTTCTTGCTCTGAGTCAAGATTATCCTAAATACACTAGCAACCCAACTCCTCAAATTTGACTTGATTTACATGACACGCAAGTCCTATGAAACTTACCAAACCTTTGGAAGATTATGGTAATGTAATCTCTCTATCATTTTCTTATCAATTTGTTAAATATTTGTTACAATGAAAAATTCATTTGTGTATATCTTGTGATTCACCCACAAAAACTATTAGAGTTGTGCTTCATTTTTTACTTTTCGACTTTATTCATTTTTTCTTCTTTTGAGGTGTTACTAAATAATTCTTCCTTTTTCTCCTTTCCTATAGTTTTACGAAAATTAGGGAAACCATTCTTCAGGAATTATTTTGACTTACGTATTTCACAATGAACCCTCTCTTTATGTTCCCTCTATATGCTAACAAACATGTCAACTTTAATGAATAATTCTATAGAAATTAACTAAACATTTATTCGTGAACCTTTTTAACTTACCTATTCCACAACGATCCCGTATTTAAGATCCTTTTACGTTTTTATAATCTCAACCAACACATGTCAAATGAATAAACATCACTCTTGGTCATAGGTTTATAGGATTTTATAAAATTCGGATATAAATAACATGATGTTACTTTAGGTTGTGTAGAAATATGGGATGCACAAATATCTTTTAGAACAAGTTTGGAAAAACCAAAGTTTGCTACTTTGAACTTGAAATTTAAAATTTTATAAGAATAAAATAAACAAAAAACAAAAGATCAATTTCAAAATTCATTCTTTTCTATAAATTTTCTTAAAATCAATCAACCACTCCATTTAGTATTCTAGAATAAAATTTAAATATCTTTACAACTCAAATAGCTCAATTAAGAACTTTATCTAAATTCCAGTTATAACAATAAAGTGACATTTCCAATTATAATAACATTTCTATAACAATATAGTCAGATTTCCAAGTATAACAACATTCCTTTGGTTAGAAGAACTTAAAAAATGATGTCCTTGCTTAGTTTCCTTTGTAAAAAATAAATACCTTGCTAGGGCTACATTAAATGCACTTTACTTTTCCTGCTTTTAAGACCGAAACCATCAATCTCTGTAGTTCATCTCTTGTTTTGTTTTTCTTTCCTACTTGACCGAAAGCCACATAATAGCAGAATATAAATGCTACTCTATAACTCAAATTGATTAAACTAAATTTCTTGAGGGTACATGATTAAATATAGCTAAACATGCTAATGATATATATGGTAAGAATGGCACAATAATAACAATAGTGGGCTTTTGAAAAAATAGAATAAGGGAATTGAACGCAGACTGCAGGGGAAACGCGCAGAACTAGGGTTTGTAGCAGGGCATCAGCGTTGGGCACCATGGAGGGATGAGGGGGGGGAGTTCCACTCCCTCCTATAGTCATGCAGTCTCAAACCACTTCAAGAAGCCAATGGAAGCTGAAAATGGGAGTATAGACAGAGAAAAAAAGGAAAACAACAGATCAAAAGGGCAGGCAGAAAATTAGGAGGAAGTCAGAAGAGAAAAGCGAATAGGAGGAGGTAATCAAGAAACTGACCACAGGAATCTGACAGGACAATGTAAACCTAGGTCAACCGTCACACCTCGAGTGGTGTTATGTGATTCAACGCTACAGGCTCATAGGGATCACATGGCGACTTATGCAGTAATATGCAAATTTATGGGGATTTGGCCAATGGAGAAGGCTTTGCATGCATGGATAAAGAACCACTGGAAACCTAAGGGAGAAATAAATCTGCACCTTGGATCCAAGGTTTTTTTCACAGTAGTGTTCACAAACTTAGAGGATAGAGACAGAGTATTTGAAGGAGGACCATACTTCTATGCTGTTGCAGGCCTTTATATGCGGCCATGGGTGATGAATTTTGTCCCGGAACAAGAGACATTCACATCAGTGCCTGTATGGATAAGACTCTACTCCCTACCTTTAGATTATTGGTTGCGAGAATCCTTAAAAGCCATAGGCAATAATCTAGGGCATTTTTTAAAGATATCAGATGCCACACTGCATGGAAAATACACCTCCTTTGTCCAAATAAGTGTAGAAATGGACATTTCTGGAGATCTGCCGGATCAAATTATTCTAGAAGTATATGATGAAGAATGGGTGCAAGCGATGGACTATGAGCATGTCCCTTTTAGATGCCGCAAATGCCATGAACACGGGCACCTCTTCAGAGACTGCCCTTTAAACAAAATGGAGAGCAATATTAAAGCCACCTTAAGGAAAGATACTGAAGGCTTTACAAAAATGGGAGGTAGAGGGAAAGGAGGGAGAAAGAACTAAAAGAAAATTAGTGACGAAACGTAGCCTAGTCATAATAGATTCAAGATATTATATGAAGAAGATGGGAACAATGGAGAGAACCAAGTACTGGAGGACAGTCCTGTAAAGAAGGAAAATGATGACATCATGGAGGATAGACCTGAAAACAACCAACAAAAGGAGGATCTTCCAAGCACTATGTAACTTGACAGGGACCATGAGATGACCCTAAGAAAAGTGGGAACAGAGGATCATGAGCTGAAGGAAATTCTTGAAAGGGAGCATCTCGATCTAGAAAAGTTCCTATAGCAAGCAATTGCTAAAGGGGTGGATTCACTATCTCAAGAGGAGTCTAACAGAGTAAAACAACTCTTCCTCTAGAGATCTCAGGCAAAGGGTTCTGGGGTCAAACGAAACCATGATAGTCAGGATAATGGAGGGGTAAAAATGATGGAGGAAACATTGGGACAAGCTACGAAGAACCTAGGTAGGAAAAGAGGAAGAAAAAGATAGAATGAGCTGTTGATAGAGTGTAGAAAGCTCATGATAAACTCACGTAAGATGAAAAACCTTATTAGTTACTCATTTACTAATCTTTCTTAATTAAGCTTACAACATGGAATATTAGGGGTCTAGGAAGTAAAAGGAAACAAAGAAATCTTAGCAATACAATGAATGAAGAAAAACCAGATATGGTGTTTATCTAGGAAACAAAATGTTCAATAGATAAAATAAGAGAGATACATAGCAAATGGCTTATTAAGTGTGAATATCTAGAAGTTAAAGCAAACAACACAACAGGAGGAATTCTCACACTTTGGAACCCCTAGAAACTACGAATCCTAGATGATAAGAGAAACTTGATGACAAACTCCGGCTTCTGACCTCACTGGAGGAGCTACGAGAAAGATATCCAGTTATCCCCTGGATTCTGGGAGGGGAATTTAATATGATCAGATCTCTCTCAGAAAAAAAGGTGGGACCATATCACTAGGCAGAGATTCCATAGCATTTCAGAACATCATAAACAACATGAGGCTAGTGGATACAGAGACAAGAAATGGTACTTTCACCTGGAATAATAAGAAGGGCACGGGCTTCTCAAGTTGCCTCTAAACTAGATAGATTCATTATCACTAAGGACCTCATCCTCACAGGCGTTGAATTGTCAGCTATAATCCTCCCTTTTGGAGGCTCGGATCATTGGCCTATTCAACTTGAAGCTTCCTTTATAGGCACTCCGAGAAATAGACCTTTCAGATTTGAAAACATTTGGCTTAACCATCCTGACTTCATCGACAATACTGAAAAATGGTGGATAGAACATATGCATGTGCAAGGAACTAAAATGTTCCTTCTGCATCAGAGATTGAAACACATCAAACTCAGGCTCAAAGATTGGAATAAGAATGATTTTGGCAATATCTTCGAAGCCAAAAGAGTAGTTGAATGGAAACTATAGGAAACTAACCAGGTCCTCATCACACAAGGCTTCATTGAGGAAAGTAAAACACAAGATTACTCTCTTCAAGAAGAATGGGAAGGCTTATGCCAGCAAGAGGAGATCTTTTGGAGACAAAAATCGAGGGTACAATGGATAAAAGAAGGAGAAAGAAATACTAGGTTTTTTCACAAGTCTACCATGGATCATAGGTCGCATAACAGGATTTCAAAACTCAAAGATACTCAAGGAAAACAGCTCAACACCCACAAAGAAATAGAATCTTCTCTGGTTCAACATTTCCAAAGCATAGCAGAGGAGCCTCTCATAGACAGATCACAATTCATCAATGACTTCACAAAGCATATTCCTAAGCTTTTGACAAGAGAAGACAATTATAATATTAATAGGCAAGGACTGAAGAGGAGGTCATCAAAGTCATCAAAGAGATGCAAAATGGGAAAGCTCCAGGTCTGGATGGTTTCAATGTCAACTTCTTCAAAGCATGTTCAGAAATAGTCAAGCAAGATATCCTTGATGTGGTGGAGGACTCAAGGAAAAACAAAATTGTTTTGAAGGCGCTCAATACCTCTTTCATATCTTTGATCCCAAAGCAGGAAAATGCTATGACTGTTGGGTTTTGTTATATTATTTCCACGTAGTTAACAGGGGGTTTGAGGGGCACCCATAACCCCACTTTATGGGGTCCGGGGCAGCGCCCTGGAAAATTTTGGTTTTGGACCCTATGTTAGGGTGGGCAGACCCACCTATGGTTTTGTGCATGATTTTCACACATGTTTTTGGACACGATGGTTTTCGATCCATGGTATTGGATGTGATGGTTTTCTGTCCATGGTATTTGATGCTTCGGCATGTATAAATATGTATTATAACATTGAAAGGAACATAATGGAAAATCAAGCTGGTAGTCCCGGTTTTGGGATCTAGTGGAGAATCTCTGTGTATATGTGTTTTATGTGTTCTGCTCTCGCATTATTTATTTTCTGTGTTTTAGAATTCGTATGCAGGTAATTTCTGTACAAGATTAAAACCTACATTTGGTATTAGAGCAGATTTGGCTTCAAGGGGACACCTTTGTTGCTGAGGGGTTTCGCTCGGGCCTGTGGTAGACCCTGTTCAGTGGGAGATCTGCGAGATCGATTCTGGTGGTGAAAGAAGATATCGAGCAGTGGAAAGATAAAGATCGAGAAATTTAATGGTCAAAGTTTTGAGTTGTCGAAACTCAAGATGGAGGATCTATTAGTGGATAAAGATCAGTGGATCGTCGTAGATCCAGGTACTAAACCAACAGGAGTGTCCGATGAAGAATGGAAGAAGTTGGATCGAAAGGCAAAGAGCACAATACGATTGTGTGTCTCAGATTCAGTATTGCTGAATGTATCAGGGGAAGCTACAACAAAGGCTTTCTGGGACAAGTTAGGGACTTTGTACCAATCTAAGTCTCTAGTGAATAAATTGTTCCTATGGAAAACGCTGTATAACCTAAGGATGAAGGATGGAGACTCGGTGATAGAGCATTTGAACGGATTTAATAGTATGGTAAGTCAATTAGCATCTGTTGATATTAAAATTTCAGATGAAGATAAGTGCATCAGTTTGTTGTGTTCTCTACCAGATTCGTGGGATAGTCTGGTTGTTACAATAGGTAGCAATGCAACTGCCTTGCAGTTTGATGAAATAGTCTCAGCCTTGCTGACGGAGGAGATGAGAAGAAAAAATATGGAGAGCCAGAATGGTGATTCCTTGTCTGTTCGAGGACGGTCCTAGAATAGAAACAAAAATAAGTCATCGAGTGGGAGATCTAAATCTAGAGGGAGATCTAAATCTCCAGGAAAACTTGTAAAAGTGGTGTGCTGGAAATGCAGAAAGGAAGACCACTTCAAAAGGGACTGTAATCTAAAGCTTCTGACAAAGGAAATGGATCTGATGAGGCTCCTTTTGCAGAGGCAAAAATCACCTTAGATGAAGGTGGGGATGTGTACTTGGCTTCTTCAAGTACACATGTAGATCATGAGGCATGGTTGATTGACTCAGGTGCATCCTTTCACTTCACTCCCCATAGAGAGTGGTTCTATGAGTATGAGAAATATGATGGTGGTGATGTCTTCTTGGGGGATGACAGGAAGACTAGAATCATTGGTCATGGAAAGGTAAATTTGAAGCTGCAAGGTGGAAGGGTTAGCACACTTCTGGGTGTTCTGCATATTCTTGCATTAGCCAGAAATCAGATTTTTGTTAGTAAGTTGGATGATTCAGGTGTAAAAACAATGTTCGAGAAGGATACCTGCAAGATGGTTTGGGGAGCACTGGTATTGATGTGGGGAGTTCGGGTTGGAACTCTGTACAAGTTGCAAGGTAGCGTTGTTGTTGATGGGTGCAACAGTTCCGTGGTTCCTTAAAGTGGAGCAGAAAATCTAGTGGTCTCTGGAGAAAAGACCATGCTGCGGCTTCAAAGGCTTGGACATATTGGAGAGAAGGGCCTTCGAATACTTCATGGTAAAGGTATGGTAGAAGGTATGAGTAATAGCTCTCTGGATTTTGATTTCTGTGAAAAATTTGTATATGGGAAGTCGAATCGGGTGAGTTTCCCCTCTGGTGGTAAGAGGGTGAAACAGATATTAGAGCTTGTGCACAGTGATGTGTTTCGACCTGTGAATGTTCCATCACTGGGTAAGTTTGTGTACTATGTATCATTTATAGATGACTTCTCAAGGAATACATGGATATATTTCCTTAAGAAGAAATTTGAAGTCTTTGATAGGTTTAAAGAATTTAATGTTCTTGTTGAAAACCAGACAGAGAAGAAGATAAATGTGTTGAGGATAGATAATGGTGGAGAGTTTTGCAGAAAGGAATTTGAAGAATTCTATAAGAAGTGTGGTATATCACGGCAGAAGACTACTCCATATACACCTCAGCAAAATGAAGTTGCAGAAAGAATGAAAAAGATGTTGATGGAAAGGGCAAGAAGCATGCTCAGTGGTGCCAGGTTAGGACAAGAATTCTGGGCAGAGGCAGTGGATAGTGCATGTTACTTGGTCAACAGGTCACCTTCATCAACATTGGAGGATAAGACTCCACAAGAGGTATGGACTGGAAAGAAACCCTCTCTTTCACATCTAAGGGTATTTGGATGTGATGAATATGTACATGTTCCAAAGGAGAAAAGAACCAAGTTGGATAGTAAATCTGAAAAGTGCCTCTTTATTGGGTATAAAGATGGTTTAAAGGGTTATAAGCTTTGGAACCCAGTAACAAGGAAGATTGTGTAAAGCTGAGATGTGGTGTTCAGAGAGGTGAAATATGTTATTAAACATGAAGTCCAACCAAAGGAACCTGAGAAGATAGAGTTTGAGCTAAAGGAGGAAGAATCAGACTCTACAGTAGAGGGGGAATCAGAAGATGAAGAGCCACAAACTCTGGCTATGAGAAGATCAGTTCGAGAAAGAAGGCAGCCAGAAAGGTATAGTCCACCTACTTTCTGTTCAAATTTTGATTTTTTTGTTACTAATGATGATCCCAGAACTATGAAGGAAGCAGTGGATTCAAAGGATGGAAAACTCTGGAAAGAGGCCATGGTTGATGAAATGGCATCTTTGCACAAAAATGAGGCTTGGGATCTGGTTCTGGGAGTAAACCCATTGGTAGCAAATGGGTGTTCAAAAGGAAGACAAATGCAGAAGGAAAAGTGGAGAAATACAAAGCTTGGTTGGTAGCAAAAGGTTATTCCCAGGTGCCGTGAATTGATTTTGGTGATATTTTTTCTCCTGTTGCCAAGGTAAGTTCTATTAGATTACTTTTATCTGTTGCTATTGCTTTTGATTTTGACGTAGAACAGATGGATGTGAAGGCAACATTTCTTCATGGGGATCTCAAAGAGGAGATCTACATGAAGCAACCTGAAGACTTTGCGGTGAAGGGTAAGAAAGAACTGGTATGCAAGTTAAAGTAGTCTCTATATGGGTTAAAAAAGTCACCAAGGATGTGGTATAAGAAATTTGATACATTTATATGAGGACTTGGCTTTACCAGAAGCAAAGAAAATCACTGTGTGTATTTTAAGTTAATTGGTGACCCTGTTATTTATCTGGTCTTGTATGTGGATGATATGTTGCTGGTTGGAAATGACAAAGAAATTATCCAGGATTTGAAGACCCAATTGTCCTCCAAATTTGACATGAAATATCTTGGTGCTACAAACTGTATTTTGGGCATGGAAATTAAAAGAGATCAGGAAAAGAGGAAGCTCTGGTTAAACCAGAGGAAGTATGTCGAGGCAATACTGCAGAGGTTTAATATGTAGGATAGTAAACCGGTGAAGGTTCCTATTCCTGTAGGTGTGAGGTTATCTGCTGAACAATGTCCCAAGACATAAGAAGAGGAAGAGGACATGTCCCGTGTTCCATATGCAAGTGAAGTCGGTAGCCTGATGTATGCAATGGTCTGTACTAGACCAGACATCGCCCATGCAGTGGGAGTATTGATCAAGTTTATGTCAAAACCAGGGAAGAAGCACTGGACAACAGTGAAGTGTGTTTTCAAGTATTTGCGTGGCACTAGTGATTATGGTTTGTGCTACCAAGGAAGACCAGGATTGGACAGAGTGTTGGATATTCATGGCTTTGTGGATGCAGACTGGGCTGGAGATCTGGATCAAAGAAGATCTATAAGTGGGTATGTATTTAACCTATTTGGAGGTGTAATCAGTTAGATGAGTAAGAAACAATCTGTAGTGGCACTATCAACTATAGAGGCAGAATACATGGCAGCCACTCATGCAAGCAAGGAAGCAGTTTGATTGCAGATATTGTGTTCAAGTATGGGGTTAGTACAAGAAGCTATAAGGATAGACTATGATAGCCAAAGTGAAATTTTCTTAGCAAAGAACACCGCATATCATTCGAAGACAAAGAACATTGAAGTTCAGTATCACTTTGTGAGAGATATGATAGAAGAAAAAAAGGTGTTGCTGGTAAAGGTGGACACTTTGAAGAATACTGTAGATGCATTGACAAAATCTGTGAGCTCTGAGAAGTTCTCTTGGTGTAGAGAGACAATTGGCATTTTAGGGCTGGAAATATGACTTAGCTCGCTTGTGGCCCCATGTGGAAAGAAAAAAACAAGTGGGAGAATGTTGCATTGTGTTATATTCTTTCCACGTAGTTAACAGGGGGTTTGAGGGGCACTCGTAACCCCACTTTATTTAGGTTGGGTGGCGGACCCACCTATGGCTTTGTGCATGATTTTTGCACATGTTTTTTCGACGCGATGGTTTTTGGTCCATGGTATTGGACGCGATGGTTTTCGGTCCATGGTATTGGATGCTTCGGCATGTATAAATATGTATTATAACATTGAAAGGAACATAATGGAAAATCAAGTTGGTAGTCCCGGTTTTGGGATCCAGTGGAAAATCTCTGTGTATATGTGTTTTATGTGTTTTGCTCTTGCATTATTTATTTTCCTTGTTTTAGAATTCATATGAAAGTAATTTCTGTATGGGGTTAAAATCTACAATGACACCTAATAGATTTAGACCCATAGCAATATGTAATGTGGTTTACAAAATTATTTTCAAAATAATTGCAAACAGGCTTAAGCTCCTTCTTCCAACTCTTTTGTCTGAGGAGCAAACTGGATATGTGGAAGGAAGGAAAATTCTAAATAACATCATTCAAGCTCACGAGGTGGTCCACTCACTCAAGAGTAATAAGCAGGTAGGCATGATCATACAACTTGACCTATAGAAGGCTTATGATAAGCTAAGCTAGGCATACATCAGCGAAGTAATAATAGAATATGGCTTTGACCATAACTGGATAAAATGGGTAATGGCCCTTGTTACCACCTCAAGTTTTTCAATCCTGCTAAATGGCTCACCATCCAAAAACTTTAAACCTTTGAGAGGACTCAAGCAAGGAGATCCACTCTCACCCTTCCTCTTTATTCTCATGATGGAAGGTTTAGGCAAGGCGATCAAAACTGCCAAAGCAGAAGGCAAAATCTAGGGTCTTAAACTCACCTCGGATGGGGATGCCTTGACTCATCAGCAATTTTTGGATGACACCATGCTACAGGGTACACCCACAGTCAAGGAAGCTCTAGCCCTCAAGTAAATCCCGAATGAATTTGCTATGAATGCGGGTACAGAGGTAAGCCTTACCAAATCAAAGATTTTCTTTTTTAATACTGACATTGCTATTTAGAGAAACCTCACCAGAATCCTAGGTTTTCAAAGAGATAAACTACCCTCCAAATATCCGGGAATACCTCTAACAGGCAAACCTCTAAGCAAGGCAGTTTGGGAGCCAGTTATTAATAAACTCCAGGACAAAATCTGGAAATGGACAAATAGGTCTTTGAATTTAGAAAGAAGGCTAGTGCTCACAAACGCTGTCCTACTAACTATCCCGATCTTCATGTTTTCATCCCTTCCAGCTCCTAAAGGAGTTGCGCAACACATCAGAAATATCCAAATAGATTTTCTTTGGGGCAAAGGGGAAGAGAAAAATAAATGGACTTTGGTAGCTTGGGAAAAGATCTGCAAACCTAAGACACATTGAGGTTTGGGACTTGATGCCCCTGAAACCCTAAGAAAAGTTTTGGGGGAAAAAATATGGTGGAGATGGCTAAAGGAATCGGTTACCCCTTGGGCCAAGGTATGGAAATAGAAATATGCAAACAATTGGCAAGAAAGGGAGCACATTCGAATATTTGGGCTCATCAAAGGCTCCCAAATTTGGAACAAGGCTTGGGAGAATAGAGCCATTGTTCAGAAACACAATTTCTGGGAAATCAGAGATGGAAACCTAGCTTGGTTTTGGGAGGACAATCGGCAATAGGAACCTAACCTGTTAAGAGTAGAATTTTCCAATCTCAAGAATGATACTGGCAACAAAGGTTTACTTAGGGTAAATGACTTCTAGGATCAGGATAGAAGCGATGGAAAATGGAGAATATGGAAGAACCTAGTATATAGTGATGAATCCCCTTTGAAGGCCTAGGTAGAAGCTCTTGCGGTTATCTTGGAACTGAGAAAGATTCTGAAATCAACATGTTCAGACCAACTAAGATGGGGAAAAAATAATGAAGGCAAATTTAACCTCAAAGAAGCCAAGCAAATAGCCCTAGGTCTTGACTTTACAAACCCTGATAAGGCATGGAAGGACCTATGACAGAACCAAAACTGGACCAAAATCAAATTGCTCATGTGGTTGGTGCAACATAAAAAATTCTGACTTGGGAAAACCTTCGGAAAAGAGGTGTAGCCAGTCCATCTAGCTTCCATCTATGTGATTTACATGAAGAAACAATGGAACACCTACTCAACCTCTGCCCATTCACCTCCACCTTATGGAATTGGGTGGCTTCAATCTTCAGACAAATGGATAGAGACATTTGCAGCATCACCAGCACTTTGAGGAATTGGAGGAGAAACTTCTCTAAAAATGAAATAATCAACAAAGCTTGGGCTATGGTTCCAGGCTTTCTAATCTAGGGTGTCTAGAAAGAACACAACAATAGGATCTTCAAGAACAGAATTGGTTCATCCCAAAGCATCATGGCTCAGATCATAAGACAGCTCAAAGAGACTGTAGGAACCCTTCTAAAGAAACCCCCTGAGAACCAACCTCAAGACCAGGATGTGCAAATACTTCCTCATTTGTGCCTATAGGGGCTTTTCCCCCAGGGCACCAACATGAATTTAAGTCATATAACAGCTGATAAGGACTTCTGGCAGCCTCACCCTCATGGTTTTATGAAATGAAATATAGATGGAGCCTCTAAAGGAAACCCTGGTATGGCTGGTTATGGCGGAGTAATAAGAGATGAAAAGGGTTTCATAAAATTCATCTTTCATAGTCATTTGGGGAAGGCTACTAACAATATGGTAGAGCTCATGGCCCTTGAGCAATGCCTAGAAATTTTGAGGGACTCAAATTTACATATACCATCATTGAAGCTCATTCTAAATTGATAATTAATTCAGTCAAGAAAATATGCGATGGCTCAGCTCCAGAAAAAGTGTTGAAACACTGGCAGTTACTGCAGGTATATCAACGTATTCAATCCCACCTGCGAACCATGAGAACCCTTAGTTTTGTTCATGTGCACTGAACAACCAACAGGTTAGTGGATATTTTTGCAAACAAAGGAGTACTCTGATCCAAAAGAAATAAAAGATATGATTGGATGCGGACTCCCCAAGGACAATTACAGGAAGACTGTCACAGAAAGGCGACCTTAGATAGGGAGTACTTTCAAAACATGAGAAGTAAGCAAAGTGAATACTGATGGAAACAGAAGAGTTTTGGTCAACACAGGGAGGTAGCATATGGTAAAGTGTGAGCGAGATGATAGGCACCTGACTAAAGTTTGCCTTTGGTTTTTGGATGGTAAACTGCACCTTGAACTCTATAATCCTATGGTTTTTGGGTGGGTAACTACATACAAGTTTAGTCTTCGTATGGACCCAAAAAACTTTGACTGTGGCCTATTAATTCTTTGGGTCGGTTGCTTAGTTAATGTGTGGGATTGTTGACGAAGATCACAGTCATCTTAGGGATTTCGGGTGATAAGATGCAAGACCTTTAATTTTCCAAATGGACCCGAAATTTATTTAGGTGGTGACTTATTTATGCTTCGGGTTTGTAAGGGAAGTTATGTTTCGGGCTAGTTACACAGAACTTTTGGGATCTCTTGCATCTGATGGATTTCGGGCAGTTAAACTACTCATGGGTTATCTCTTAATTCAGACCCAAAATAGATTAGAGAGATGGCACATTTTTATTTTTAGGCCAGTTTGAATGGATAAAGGGTTAGCATGGTGGTAACCCGATATAACCTCTTGACCATTGGATCTTTGGAGGCTAATAACATGGTCTACAGGATATCATGCTCTACGAAGGTTATGAATGGTTATTTGGCATCATTTTGCGGGCCTTCGACATGGTTTGTGGGCCTTCGGCACGGTTACAAAGGTTTTTTTGTGGCTTGACTGTGAAGATAGAAGATTTTTACTTCATCGGTTGTCCCGATTGGCACCTTAAGGGTGGGTTGTCCCTTAGTGTCTCGGCATGCTTGTAGAAGCAGTTGTGTGGGCCACAACTCCTTTATAGCTTGTGCTGCCTTATGTATATTATGTAATTTTTAATAGATTAATAGGACCTACTGTCACTTGATTAAAAAAAGATATATATGGTAATCTTAATTCACACATGCATGGTTATCTATTAATAAATTTAGACTCTAGGTAAACTACTACGAACAATGAGATAACTAATTATGAGCTAAAGGGTAGTAATGGGAAGTAATTCACACATTCAACCACTCTCCCTTATTTAAGATAACTACTTCCTGCTAGTCTAAATCTAAGCTAGACTTACAATACTTGAGAACAATTCAAAAATCGGTTTTACTTTTGCATGTGGATGTATGTTCGTTGTTTTAGACTGTAGTACAAGATTTCTTTTACTTTTGTTCAAAACTTGATATTTTATGTTTTTATCGCTTTAATACCTTTTGTACTCTTAGTTTCTTGATTGAATTAAATTGCTTGAAGATACATAATTAAATAGACCCAAAAATATTAATAATGAATATGCTAATATCAGCTCACACATGCATGACTTAATATCCCTAAATTTAGGCTCTACTAAAAGTACTAAAAACTATGAACTAATTGGGAGTAATTAACATATTCCAACATTACCCTATCTCATTCATCTAACAAGAATAAGTAAAAAATCACTAAATAATGTTTCTTCCTAAATTTTTTGCATCCAATTTTTTTTTTTTGTATAGAACTTAATAATTTCATTTTAGAAAGATCTAGTGATTACCAATATGGTGATCGTCACAATAAAATATATATGCTAATTCATTTCATTAAGTTTTAAAAAAACATAACTTCAATTTAAATATTTATATTAAGGTAAACCTAGTGATTATCGAGATGTTGATCCTCACGATGAACTATATATATTAATTCATTGCATATTTAAGTTAAAAAACAAATAACTTCATTAGGAATTTAAATATTCATTAATTCATATACATTAATTTAAATACTAAAGATGATGATCCTTATGATGGTATATACATTAATTCATTTCATTGAGTTTAGGAAGACATGACTTCATTAGCAATTTAAATATTTATATTTAAGATTTAAATACATGCTAATAGAATAAAATCATGAACACAATTTGAGAAATGTGAATAGAAAAACGAAAGCTTATCAAAATTAAATAGTTTTTCATATATTTTGATAATTATATTAAGATGAATTAATTGATTAGATGAATATGAATAGTTTTATGAACAAATCAATTATAAAAAAAAATATTTATATTTTCATATATTTTAATAATCCTTTCAATTAATTGGTTAAGATGAATTAATTCATTAGATGAATATGAATGGTTCCATTGATGTATATGTAAATGCAAAATTAGGAAAAAGTTAACCATTATTTGAAAAAGAATGTGTGATTACTATCATTTCACAAAAGAATGCATCATTATTCAAAAAACAAAAAAAAAGGAATGCATGCCATTTGTTTTGTTAGAGCCTAGATTTACCTCAGGCTGAAAATTCAAGATTCTAGGTCCACTTCAAACCATGCTCAGCCTCATAGCTAGACCTACGAGGATAGGAGAGGGCTCTCTCCGGGTCAATCTCAGCAAAAGATAATCAGATGAGGCTTGAGATGATTGATTTAACAACTAATCTTAGGCTAGGTATGAAGCGCAAGTATTTAATTTGAGTTTTTGAGGGTTTTGTCGGAAAATAGGGAAAGGCAAATTTGGGTCCGGGGATGAGGCCAAATTTTTGTAGAGTCCTGGTTGGGGTGAGGTAGGTAGTAGTTTTGATGCTTTAGATTAAATGAATGGATGGAAAAGACCGCTGAGGAGCTGAAGAGGGCAAGAGGCTACAAGAATCCTCTCCAAGCAGATGAAAACATGTAAAACTAAACAAAGTTTAAGGCAGAGCACAACAAACTCATGAATTCTACCTTTGTCACTCAATTTGTTTAATTTCAGAAGCAAAGAGAAGGGAAATGGCATACATAAAATATCAATGAACTTACAATTATATGTTTACATTATTATTGAAGAAAAGAGAACAGAAAACGAAATGAATGTTGTTAACACAAGAACCAACATTCTTTGTATTCATGGTTGTCACACAAGAACCAACCATAAGAAAATCTAAGTTCTTACTCATGTCTTTCACATATCCTGGAAACATTCATTATTAAAAGACATCATCATGTAAAGCCAAAGTTCAAGATTCCAAATGTTCTTAAAGAGACCCATGCATGGTTGCATGAGGACATGCAACAAGTTCAGTTGGGGAGGATGTTGGGACTCATAAATGTCATATTTTCATCCACCTTTTTCTTCACTATTCCTTACATTTCATCATCCCATTAACCTTTTATCATATCATTTTCATATATACATTTGAGTTTCACCTTCTTATTTTCCATTTTATTCATTTTTGTATTACAAGTGAATTTATGATTAATTATTAGAAAATATACATATTTATATATAGCTCAAGAATATGTGAGTTTTGTGATGTGTAGGAAATATGTGAAGAATTAATTCCAAGAGACTTATCCATATCTCCTCCACCATATTAAGCAGATAATTATGCAAGCCTATTCCTAAGGAGAAAAGCATGGAGGATTTGGTTGGCATATCTTATCCTATTCCTAAGGAGAAAATCATGGAGGATTTGGTTGGCATATCTTATCCAATTCCTAAGGAGAAGATCATGGAGGATTTGGTTGGCATATCTTATCCAAGATATGTGAGAGATTTATGGAGGATTCAAAGGGATCATATTTTGTAATAATGGGAAAGTAGATTAGTGGATGATCATTATGAGTTGTTACTCATCCCATTGTATAAATAGGAGTACAATCTCCTCCATTTGTAATCTGGAAGTTTTTGTCATCTTAGAATTTTTGAGTATGTAATCTTAGAAGCTTAGAGTTGTAATCTTAGAGTTGGTTTGTAATGGAGATTTTGAAATAAAGGATCATACTTCAATTTTGCTTCTACATTTGAGTCTCCATTGAAGTGGTTTGCTTGTGGAGTTATGGAGGGCCCCCATGGCCTCACTTGCATGCTTATTTGTTTATAATTTATTTTGTGTTTTTGTTTGATTTCATCTTTCAAGTTTTGTTAAATTTTCTAATATTGGAAGAGTCTTATTTGAAGGTGTTATTGTAAGAGAACCATAAGATCTCATACAATTATTAGGTCTAGGTTTATTTCATTTCAACTTTTAATTTCTTATTAGATGTTCTAATGTTGGAAGAGATCTTGTAGAATATGTTCTTATAAGAGAATCATAGATCTCAAACAATTTTTAGATCTAAGTTTGATTAGTTATTGAAAGAGATCTTAATGAATATGTTCTTGTGAGGGGACTTTAAGATCTTGGAAAAATTAGGAATCTTTCTAGATCGATATATTTTAGATAAGAACTTCTATGTTTACCTTCCCGGGTTGACATTAAATTAAACTCTAATTTTCATCCGCATTTTAGACCACACAGTAAGATAACATGAACAATAGTCATGGATCACTTTGAGATGAGTGTGACAGTGGATATAACAAGGTTTAGAGAAAGGTTTGTCTGGTGTTCGAAAGATAATTCGAGACGGATGGTGAAAACACTAACAACATATACAACACATTAACAACAAGATTCATATAATTGCATGTGAATCAGTTCATACACAAGTACGCAAGTTAAACAACATATATCATTAAGGCAACCACAATAGTGCAACTATAATAACAACATATGAATGAAAATGTGTTGGCTTTTATTATATAAATAAGTGTAAGTCAAAATCATACAATACACCATATAAACCTACTAGCCCCATCAGTGAAACGTTACATCCACATCCTCCTGCTCCTCCAAAGAAATGTACTATCTCCATGCAGTGGAGAAGCCTTCTTCAAGATAATCATAGTAGAAGCTTGGCTAACCAAAAGCCCATACAATGATTTATGAGGGACAATTTTTATCGAAGGGTGGGGTGACCCTTGACATTCCCTTTTGTGATAGTTCAACTACCCTCATGACTCTTCACCTACTCTATGACAGTTACATCCAATAGTTGACACTCGACTTACACTTGACATGACTCAACATTACAATGCACATGTACTCATGTGAGACAACATGGCTTGAGAAAGCCTTGTAAGACATCACTGGCACTCAATCCGCTGTGGTGAGCCCACCTCTTTGACATGCTTGTGATGGTGAAGCTAGTGAGCTTATGCCAAGCTTGGTTGTCTGTGATGGTGTGCATGCACCTCATGGAGGCATCTTACTGAAATGAACTATTGCCTCTGTTGCAACCAGTGCATTGATTAGGCCCCTTCATCCAACTCATCTCCTAACATGCGCACGGTCTTCTTGGGTATAGTTGAACTGGTGAGTGTGTTGAATGGGTTGGATTGCATGCATGCGCTCAATGACATGCATGTTACTGGATCCTTTGCATGTGATCAACAATGCTTCTCACCATGTTTTCTCTGTGTCCACTGTTGGGATGGATCCTTAACTTATATTGGCATAGTTTCAACCATGAATCCATGTTTCACCTATTTCTATTCATGTTCTTGCTACAACTCATTGGTCTATCTGCGGAACTTCATCTTCTTCCTGAGTTGCTACTTTGCCACATGCAACTCCTTCCCTATTCCATCTTCTACATTCACGCGATCTTCATGTGGCATCATCACTAAATAGTTTGATTCTCCAAAGTTACTTTCATTATTAGTGGATCTGATTGATCTTGTAATTTTTCTCCACCTCTATGTTGTCAACAACCTTCCTTTTGCTTCTGCTGCATTCACTGGATTTGGTATGCTACCTTCAGCTATTGTTCATGATGATTCTCATTGTGATGCTGCTACTTGATGTCCTTGTCCATGAAAAACTTGGTGTCTTCATGAGTAGGTAAGCCCATCGACACTTGATCGATTACATCCCCAAATGTGCTCTGAATGGTGTCTTCGTCCCTACTCTCTTGGAAACCATTGTACCTATACCACTGACAGGCAGATGAACACCTGTGATACATGGAGACATGGAAACACTCATATCAAGCAATATTTTAGTTGAAAACCAAAATGAACATGAGAACTGATTTGCAACATACTTGGGTGAATGATCGTGAAGGTTGTGCAATTTTGACCGGGAGGTCGAGAAAGCGATCGCCAAGACTGCATAAGGCACAATCTGAGCTACTAGGAGACTAACTGACTGTTGGAACTACACAATGCACAATCCATTTGCGAAGTTGCTTGCTGGGGTTTCGGAATGTGTGGTTCCAGCTGGGAAAGACAGTTGGCTTGCGAAAAGATTTGCGCAAAGTTTTGGGCCAAGCAACCACTTAACTCCGAGTTTTGTGCAATTTAATATAGGTGTCAAGTCTTGGCTAAATTGCGAAAATCTAGAGAGGAAGGTGAGCCTTCCTTCTCCATATTACACAATGCAGCCTTGGTGAAGGTAGAAACTGGGCCAAGGTTGGCCCGACGCGCTGATGGGCAACTGAAAGCAAGTAAGTCGATGAAATGCATGGCAACACTAAGTGATACCAAGAGTGATAAAAAGTGCATGCAAAACATGAATGGAGGATTTAGAAAACAGATCAACGTGCATGTGGGTGATATCATTCACCAGTTGGGTGAAAGTCCATGCAAAACAGTTTCATTCATGCGACAACAGTGTGATAGCAATGACAATAGAAACATAGCCAGGAGAAGCTAGAACCTATGTAAATAATGGCAGGATTTCAAAGAATTCAAGCAAACAACACTCAGACAAGAGAATACAGAAAAAGCGATAGAAATGCAACACAAGGCATGGGAAATGAGCTTACCACAAAATAGATGAGGTGAATGTGCCAACTGCTCCTAGATGTGATGTGGGATGTCATAGCTACAAGGTTGATGTGAGGAATGGGATTTGAAGTGTCCGGTTGGTGAGTTATGATAACATCGAGGTTATGAAGCTCATGCCACAAATCTAGGAGGAAGAAACACTTGGAGGGAGGTTTCAGAATTACTCCTTGCATGTAACCTCCAACTGCTAAACACACATCCCTAAAACAAGGGATTCCTTTACATGCTGCCTTGGGGGAAGTAGCCTATGCATGCAAGTATATTTTGCTCAGTCCTAGAGGGAACCAGTTAACTCAGCTGCACATTCAAGTGATTGCTCGAGTGCTGGGGGAAAATTTGTATTTCTGACTATAAGCTGGGCTAAATCCAAAGGGATTGTGCAATTTCTGGGCCCAATAGTTGACTGCTACCTAGATTTGTGTGAATCCTAGGCTGAACTGTCTATTGATGGGAAAAATTGTGTAATGCCTGCTGAGAGGGTTGGCTGGAAGGATTGCGCAATCTTGGAGCCCAACTGGCTGTCAGAGGGAATTGTGTAATTCCTGGAGGGAATGGATGGTTTCCCTCTAGAAATGCACAAATTTCACTAGTAAGCTACTCAGTCTGTAACTGGACCAAGTCAAGATGAGCAGCTTGTTAAAGGAAAATATCAAACTATTATTGACAGGTTGCCTTTGAGCAAGAAAGACACTAAAGCTTGAGGACTTGATGAACCAATGCAAGCTACTATGAAGATTGGTAGGGAGGCTCCAAAACAGGCTAAGGATTAATTTTGGAGAGTGGTTGTAGCTGCTACAACACTTGGCGACACACTGGTAGAACTCTAGCTCTCTAAATGGACCTTGTTCGTGAGAAGCAAGTCTAACACCTCTAGAAGTATTGTTCAGTTCTTAGCTCATCTTGGTTTCACACTAACTTGATTGTAAGATGTAGCATTTGCCAGACTCTTGGTCAACTGACACACATTCCAAGCCACAACAACACAGTTGTTTTGATTAGGGTTGAGGGGTATATAGTTGCACAAGCAGTATAGTCGTCAGTGTCTTAGTTTCATTTCTGGTGTTGCTCCACTACCAACAAGCCTAGACAATACCCCGGTGGAGTCACATAGGAATATAAGCATGGCTCTGCTGCCAGTGATCCTGGTCTGTACCCCAACAGAGCTAATTGCATCACCTTCTTACACAAGAACCCTTTCTGTTCTTTCGCCTTATTCTTTTTTTATTTTGAATTTTTTGACTTTTGATTTTTTTATTTTTCATTTTCACTATGCATAGAACTTATTCATTTCAGAGGTGGAAGAGGGATCCCTACGTATCGAGAGAAAAGGAGGTTTTTCTAGTAGAGAAGTAGTTTATTATATCTTTGACATGCTTGTTAAGGTTTTCCCCCTCACCTTACTCTACTTGACTAAGCTGAAAAGGGTCAACCCAAAAAACAATCGACTGGAGAAGGTGACACTAATTAGCATGCAAGCGTTATCTTTACACCAAGGTTCATTTCAAAGAGTACGTATTTTCCTTTGACATATCATGGACTAAGAATAAAAAGTTCATCATACTGAGGCAAGATGGCAGATAATCAAGTAGTCATAGTTATACAAGCCCTCTTGTGCTTTACCCAGATCATTTCATGAGTCACACATGGTTTCATGCAAACTAACCTACGAACGAACGGAATAAACAACAAAGCAAAGAAAGAGAAGAAGAGAAAACGAAAGTGAAACAAGTAAACAAATAAGAAAGCAAACAAACAAGCAAACAAAGCATGTAAGCAAACACTACTCTTACTCCTACACTAATGGTACATGGGCTTGATCATGTGAAGTGATACTTCCAATGTAGCCACCAATGCATTGGTAGACCCATGTGAGTGAAGGCTTGGTCCACAAGTAACCCAGTTGTGTGGACTAGAATATAAGAAAGATATGATAGTGAAGACAACCACACTTCTTATTTCAAAGTGCACATAGGACATAAGTGAATGCATGTGCATGACACACATTTTGTGGAATTATCATGGTGTTGTGTGACACTACATGGAACTTTGAAGAAAGAGCACACTCTTGACTAAGACATGCAAGAAAATGAAATAAACAAAGATAACTTGCTTCGTGCACGAGTGCTTTCAATGTAAGACTCCTCCAATGCATAAGAAATGGGATCGTAAAGTTCGATTGGAGGAAGTGTGATCTGTGTGTGAGATGGATCTTCAATGCATACAGATGAGTTTTGAGCCTTGGGTGATTGAAAAATTTCATGATTGGAAGTGAGACTAACCCCAAGAGAGCGAGGACCTAACTTCACCATCAGCTCAGGCTGAGGTGCCTCAATAGTGTTGGGTGTCTGAACTTCATCATCAGGTAGATCATCATAAACCAGTGGCTTCGAAAGATTCACTGCAATACATTCATGATCGTGATAAAAATTGGAAGCAAATGGATCATGATCGCCACGATCAGAAAATTTAATGAATTCTTTGGCATCCACATGATCACATGAATCAAACAGAGGGGTAGATGAAAAGTAAATGAACTCATCCTCTGCATTTCCAAAAAAGTCAGGTGAAGGATCAAGTGGATATTCAATGAATAACTTATCCTCTCCATTGTTGAATGATGGACTAACATTTGGTGAGTCCTGCAAGTGATCAACAATGGGTGCATATGTATATGAAGACACACATAAAAAATCATGGATGGAAGGTTTACCAAAGAATCTAGGAAGGAATAGAGGGGGATCAGACGGAAGGGAATCATCCTTCGTCAAGTGTTGATGTTCAAGATCCCACTCATACTCTTCATGAATGACACCACATGTTGGTTGTGCAACACCAACTCCATAAGTGGGTTGTTCCTCATTCACAAGAAGTGAAGAGTCCAGAATGGATGAACACAACGCAACATCATTTGAAGGAACACCTAGGTGTGAAAATAGAGGTCGAAGAAAAGAATTCATATGGGAACTCAAAGGACTCACAACCAACTCTGTGCGAAAATTAAGTGGAGTGATGTTGGGAAGGTGTGAAGAATGGACAATTTTGCAAACATGATCCTCAGCATCACTGGGCTATGGTGGAACTATTGAATGAAAGGGAGGCAGACAGTCCATTGAGACAGTGCCTGATCCCACATGAGATTGTGCCATTCCATCAACAAAGAAGGTTGAGAAAGATTTGACATCAAGCTTTCTCTTGGGACGGGAATATTTCTTCAGACAATACTCGAACCCGTCCCAGAGATAAGCGAACTTCATCTGGCTCTTCGGAGCTTGAAACTGTAAGTCACAGAAGTGTTGCCAAAAATGAATAACGGATTCATGCGGAGCCCTCCATTGCTGTAACAGTTTTTGGTCAAGATGGTCTGGATCAAAATGACGGAACATGTATTCAGTAAGACCACAAAAGTTCTTACATGAGTGCACTGTGTCATCCAGTAGGCTAAGAACCCAATGAAATGGGGATTTGCGAAGTGTGAATGCAAGTAGCAGACTAACATGCTCGTCAGTAAACTCATCTTCCAAATGAATCATGGAAAGGAAGTTATATAAGTGCTCAGGCCATGCCGCTTCGCCTTCCACATCGTATATGTGAGAGGATAAGAGATTGAAAAGCTTCCTCGAGATGGACACATCTTCACAATTCTAAAAATACCTCGGAGGAAGAAGATTGCAAGATTCCATGAAAGATATGCAAAGGTTCAAAACTGGATGAGAGGACACTACTTGTCATCAGGCCCTCCTAATGCTAGAAATTTTGACGGTGCTAGACCCACCAACATGTCAATGGGATATCCTCGATAAGAAGTCCCAATTAGACCTCAGACCATTTGGTGTAAGAGTCCCAGCAGTGGGTCGTAAGGTAATTCCTTGACCACGATGTTGCACAAAGGCAAGTAAGATAACTCTATAAGTAGTAGGGGTGTGACTGATGCTGTGAGTCAAGGAATGAAAATGAGAGGTTCCAACACTTCAAAGGGAGAGGAAAGTGAAAGTGAGTTCCAAGTTGAAATCGATCAATCCCAACTCAGCTAGGAACACACAACACAAAGGACATGCACAGCTTCCAGTAGAGCAGCTGACACAGATGTGACAGTCCCAACATATAAGGTAAGATAACATGAACAACACTCACGGATCAGTCTGAGATGACTGTGACGGTTGATATAAAAAGGTTCATAGAAGGGTTTGTCTGGTGTCCGATTGAGCATTCAACACAGACGGTAACAACATTAACAACATATGTGACACATTAACAACAAGTTTCAAATAATTGCATGTGAATCAGTTCATACATAAGCACGTAAGTTAAAAAACATATATCATTAAGCCAACTGGAGCAATCAAACTACAATAACAACATATGCATGAAAATGTGTTGGCTTTTATTATATAAATAATTGTAAGTCACAATCATACAATACACCATGTAAACCTTCTAGCCCCATCAGTGGAATGTTACAGCCACATCCGCCTACTCCTCCAAAAAGATGTACTAGCTCCACGCAGTGGAGACGCCAAGGTGCGTTACAATATTTTCCGAGCCTTCTTCAAGATAATCTTATTAGAAGCTTGGCTAACCAAAAGCCCATACAATGAGTTATGAGGGACTATTTATAACAACGGGTTGGGTGACCCTTGACATTTCCCTTTGTGATAGTTTAACTACAATCATGGCTCTTCACCTACTCTATGACTGTTACATCCAACTGTTGACACTCGACTTACACTTGAGATGAATGAACGTTACAATGTGCATGTACTCATGTGAGACAACATGTATTAAGAAAGCCTTGCAAGACATCACTAACACTCAATCCACTGTGGTGAGACCAACTCTTTCACATGCTAGTGATGGTGAAGCTGGTGAGCTACTGCCAAGCTTGATCATTTGTGATGGTGTGCATGCACCTCATGGTGACATCTTGTGGAAGCAAACTCTTGCCTCTGTTGCAACTAGTGAATTGGTTAGGCCCATTCATCCAACTCGTCTGCTAACATGTGCATGTCTTCTTAGGTACAGTTGAACTAGAAACACACTGATGCATAGTGTCCGTGCTAATCTTCAAGTGTGTGTTGGTGGTCATACGCATCAGCTTGCTGAATTTTATGTTCAACCCCAGTTGGACTTGTTTCTTGTGTTCACCTTGGTGAGTGTGTTGAATGGATTGGATTGCATGTGTGCGCTCAATGACATGCATTATGTTGGATCCTTTGCATGCAATCATCAACATTGCTCACCATGTTTTCTCTTTGTCCACTGTTGGGATGGATCCTTAAATTATACTGGTGCAGCTTCATCCATGAATGCATGTTGCACCTACTGTTGTTCATGTTCTTGCTGGCAACTCATTGGTCTGTCTGTGCAACTTCATGTTCTTCCTAAGTTGTTGCTTTGGCACATGCAACTCCTTCTTTTTTCCATCTTCTTCCTTTGCGTGATCTTCATGTCGCGCCGTCACTTCATAGTCTAAGTCTCCAAATTTGCTTTCATTTTCAGTGGATTTGCTTGATCTTGCAAGTTTGCTCTGCCTCTATATTGTCAACAACCTTCCTCTTGCATTTGCTGCATTCAGTATGTTGCCTTCAGCTGCTGTTCATGATGCTACTCACTGTGATGTTGTTGCTTGATGTCCTTGTCCATGAATAACTTGATGTCTTCATGAGTAGGTAAGCCAATGGACTCTTGATCGATTGCATACCCAAATGTGATTTGAAAGGTGTACTCTTCTCTACTCTCTTGGAAACCATTGTATCTATATTGCTAAGAGGCAGATGAACACCTGTGATACCTGGAGACATGGAAACACTCATAGCGAGCAATTTGTTAGTCAAAAACCAAAATGAACATGAGAACTGACCTGCAACATACCTGGGAGAATGATCGTGAAGGTTGCACAATTTCGGCCATGAGGTGAGGAGGCCGACTACCAAGACTACCCAAGGCATAATCCAGGCTACTGGGAGACTAAGTGACTGTTGGAACTGCAAAATGGGAAATCCAGTTGGGCAGTTGGCTATTGGGGTTGTGGAATGCGCGGTTCTAGTTGGGAAAGACTGCTGGCCCAGGGATAAATTTGCCAAATTTTTGGCCCAAGCAACCACTGACCTCTAGGAATGCCCTATTTAGTCTAGGAGGCTAGTGCTGGCCCATATTGCTCAAATCTAGAGAGGAAGGTGAACCTTCCTTCTCTAGATTGTGCAATGCAGCCTTGGTGAACGCAGAGACCGGACCAAGGTTGGCCCGACTCACCGACAGGCAATTGAAAGCAAGTAAGTCGATGAAATGCATGACGACACTAAGTGATAGTAGAAGCGATAAACAATGCATGCAAAATATGAATGGAGGATTGAGCAAATAGATCAGCATGCATGTGGGTGAGGTTTTTCGCCAGTTGGGCGAACATCCGTGAAAAATAGTTTCATGCATGCGACAATAGTGAGATACCAACGAAAATTGAAACATAGCTAGGACAAGCTAGTATATATATAAATGACAGAAAGCATTCAAAGAAATCTAGCAAACAACACTGACACAAGAAAATACACAAAAAGCGACAGAAATGCAGCACAAGTCATGGGAATCGAGCTTACCCCAAAACAACTGAGGTGAATATGCCAACTGCTCCTAGATATAATGTGGAATGTCAGAGCTACAAGGTTGATTTGAGGAATGGGCTCTGCAACATCTGGTTTATGAGCTTTGATAACATCGAGGTTATGATGCTCACACCACAAATCTAGAAGGAAGCGACACTTGGAGGGAGGTTTCAAAATTACTCCTTGCATGTAACCTCCAACTGCTAAACATAGATCCCCGAAACAAGGGATGCCTTTGCATTCTTCCTTGGGAGAAGCAACCTATGCTTACAAGTCTGTTTTGCTTGGTCCTGGAAGGAATCGGTCAACTCAGTTGCACATGCAAGGGACTGCTCGATTACTAGAGAAAAATGCACATTTCTGACTATAAGCTAGGATGACTGCCCAAGGGGATTGCACAATTTCTAGGCATAACAGCTGACTACTACCCAGATTTGTGCAAATCCTAGGTTGAATTGCCTCTTGATGGGAAAAGTTACGAAATTCCTGCTGGGAGGGTTGGCAGGCAGGATTGCACAATCCTAGAGCCCAACAGGATGTTAGAGGGAATTGCACAATTCCTAGAGGGAATGACTAGTTGCCCTTCGTAAATGCACCAATTCCACTGGGAAGATGCTCAGCTTGTAGCTGGAACAAGTCCGGATGAGAAGCCTGTGAAAGGAAAAGATCAAACTGTGATCGACAAGTTGCCTTTGAGCAAGAAAGACACTGAAGCTTGAGGACTTGATGAAGCAAGGAAAGCTGTTGTGAAGGTTGATAGGGAGACTCCAAAACAGGCTAAGGCAAAATTTTGGAGGGTGGTTGTAGCCGCTATAGCAAGAGCGTAATCCAAATCAAAATATTATAATACAGTATTTTGTAAAATATGAAATTGAAACCTAAAATGAATTAGTTGAAATTGAAAAATAAAATCAATTAGTTGGTAATTGAAACTTAAAATGAAAACTTGATTATAAATTCACCTAAATATTAAATAAGCATGCTAACCTTCCTCAATCAAAATCAAACCCTAGCATTTTCTGCACTCCATTAAACCTTCAATCGAATGATGAATTTGAATGAAACCTAAAAGTAATTAACTACTCAACGAAACTTGAAACTGCTAATGAAAACCTAAAATCTAAATATAATCATCTACACACTTTAACATTAATGTGAAACTGGATAATCCATGCAACGGGCATTAAATTAAAACCTCCTAGTCTGGGCACTTAGGCATTAATCCTCACACATGGTAACCTAATCATAACATCTTGTTAAATCAAAACCATGGAAATCAAATTGAATAATGGACCTGATACCAAATCGAAGACATGGTGATTGTAATTGGACATCACATATAGGAAATAATTTTTATTTCTTTTTTTAAATTGTATAGTTCTGTAATATATGGTGATTAACAAGTTGATGAAAAAATATAAATATATATTTAAGGATATAAAAATTATTTGTGAAAACTTTACTTATTGTAGATGAGATGAAGGGACTATGTCACTTTCTTTAATGTGAAAATATATATTTAAGGATATAAATAAGTTAATAAGAGTTATGTGGTGGTAATTTTACTAATTTTGTTTTTTGGTATATATGTATTTTTTGTATCTAACCAATAAACATGTGTATATAGAAAACATGTTTAGAAATACAATCAACATGCAAACCCTATCATGTCTCATCCCAAAACTCCCCATAATGTGCACTATCAACTATGCACAAATCATGATATAAGTGAGGTGTTCGTTTGACATGTCACACAAATACTTGTTAATGTGCACACACACACTAGTGTTTATACAAGCGGTTTGAACAAATATGGAAACATATCAATTGATTCATGTCACGTTGCTTCTCGGACAATGGTCACAACATGGTTCAACATGTGAGAATACACTGTGACACTCGTAGACCTATAGAGGGGTGGAAACTACCTAGACTACGCCACGATGGTTAGGGAATTTGACGCATTTGCATAACATAAAATTTTATAGGGACCGAGACCCCAAGATTGGGTAACCTTTCCCCAACTATGTTACATGAGGGGTGGCTACATTAGTTCCCTCAATGATAGAGACCCAATATGATTTTGATCACAAGTTAAATATTGGTTATGGTAACTTGTCCATCATTCCGAAGACATAAAATCAAGTATTGAAGGCCATGGATGTTAAATTCTTATTGCCATGGATGGTTGTCGCCAATCGATCTTGGGCGAGGGTGATGGCACATAAGCGACTACGATTTATGAATTAACCCTCATTCATTTATATGACAAGTTTCTAGGGCCAAGTCATAGTCTCACTAAGTTTGTTAAAACCAATAGTGCCTAATGTATGTTTATTATCTCATTACTTGACCGTTCCTTTTAGTAATAGGTTGAGCTTGGTAAGCACCTTCTATTTGTGAGTGCATCATACCATCCTATAGAGCCCCATTAAACATAAAAGCATCTAATTATCCTTAATAATAAACTCATTAAACATCAATAAAGTTATCATATGTATCTGGAAGATTACACTAGCCTAGATACCCTGGATCTCAAGAGATCACAATTGGTATCCTCCAACGTATAGGTCGTTTCATAGCCAAATTTTATGTGTTGTTGCTCAGACTTTATAGCCTTGATGCGGTAGCACTTCAATCACCATCACTTATAAAAACCCAAAACGTAAATTTTACATTGCAAACAACGTTTTTTTTTTGTAAAAATTTGTTGTACGATGTAAACTATTACCATGACAATAATCATATATATCATTGCATGTAGTGACATAATAATGATGACCAAAATTCTATGATATAAATGACCAAAATATATTACCATCTTTGAAACACTCTATTCAATGAAAAAATGTCTATTCAAGTATATGTTTGTACTTAAATTAATACATGAACTACATGCAAAGTATTATGAATTAAATAGAATAGTTCAACAAATTGTAATAAATTATTATTATATTGTGTACTTTAATTAGGTCATTTGGATTTTAGTGGTACAATTATCACTAATATTGTAATATTTTATATTATTTAGTTTTTTGTATTAATTATAAAAAAAATATGTTTTGAAAAATAAATTATTTCTAAACTTAAAATCAGGTTCAAAATTAAATTTATATATAAAAAAAAATTCATTAAATTATTATTTATTATATTTATTTTTATATTCTGAAATGTTTATTAATAATATGATAATATATAAGATAATTTTTAAATAGGTTATGTTTTGGACTTTAATTAAATTAAAGGAATTTATTTTATCAATTTTTTTTGGTTTAAAATAATTTTTTAACTATTTTGTGATTCCAGAAAACCTAAAAAATAAAATAGATATTAAATTTTAAAAACCTACCCAACTTGAAACGAATTGACTCAAATATCAAAACATACATTGTAATTATCATGATCAACATTTACAATGAGTTAGGATTTCTATTTACAACACTCAATTATATCTTTACTGTTGCACTGTAACATGCATCATGTAATTACTAAATACTTGTTTGAACATTGAATTATATCTATGGTACGGTCGAACATGCCTCAGGTAAACAGTTAAGCACTTACGCGTGGGCAAATCTAGTCGAGTGGGCCGAATCAATAATATCTCTCTGTGGTGAAAGTCATTTTCAAATTTAAAGGGAATATTTACATGGTTTGTTATTTCAAGTCGCATTACGTATTGTTTGTTAGTTGAAGTTTACAGTTTTTCCTAATAAGGTTTATTTTTATTTTAAAAGATTATAACAAATATGTGGACCGAAATTAAATTTAAAATAATTAAAGAATATTTTAATGAAATTTTAATATATTTCTTATTACATAAATATTTTAATTAATGTGTAAATAACTTTCATAGGTTTAAAATTGAAGTGGATATTTCTCTTTCAGGGTATTTTTAACTGGTTATATAAGAAATAAAAATTATTTTTTATATAAAAGAAAATTAAAATAAAAAATTACTGGTTAAATTTTAAATGAAGATTATTTCATATTTTTTCAATTAATCGTGAGGAAACTTTTTATTATAGGTTTTACTCGTCATTATTTTTATAATTTTATTTTATTAGAGTTTTTATATTATATCATGGTAATCAAGAATAAAAAGAATGTCAACAGCGTTTCACCATATCATTTAGTTCAAAAAAACATGTAATCATTTTTATAGAGTAGAATCTTATTGTTATAGAGCTCATCTATTTATCTATTTATTAAATTACATCTTAATAATCGGCATTTAACATCAAAAAAGAATTGGTTGTGGTGAATCCTTTACTGCTCACATAGAAGAAATATTTCCACTTTGAATCATTTCCCGGTCCTCTTGCTACTTGTGTTTGCAAATGGTACCTACTATTCTTCCTCCATCTACATATGTTTGTTCTACTTACTCTACTTGCTTATATTTATTGCTTGATTCACCTGAGGTCATTGCCATGCTTGCTCTAATTTATGAATGGTATTTTCATGTCTTCTTTATGGCAACTTAATATGAAGACATGCCAAAATTGGTTCAATGTAGATTTGATTCACTATTATTGTTATTTTGTATATGTTATTCTATATCGTAATGCACATGTGCAGTAGGCATTAGGCCTGCAAAATATTTTAAGAAGTAATATTTCTTTTAGGGAAAATTGTGTTTTTGGAGGTTCTATGTTTTATTTTATTTTATTAGATATTGTAGATATCTAAATAAAATAATATTATATTGCATTGCTTTTAGTAAAAAATATTATAAATGTTTGAATTATTGGAACTGTTGTGATATAAGAAAGAAAAATAATTTCATTGTAATTCAAGGCTATAAGTAAACGGTCCATTAGAATTCCCTCCATATGATTCCTATATGCACTCTAAGTAAATGACACTATTAAATTCTCTCCTTATGATTCCTATATATAGTGCAATACCGGTGAACAAGTGTCACCCATGTGTACTCATTCAAGCATATATGAAGTTTTAGTGTTTTTTTAGTTCTAGACAACTTTGCGCAAATTAAAATAGAATTTATGAAATATATATGAAATTTTAAATTATTTTTCATATTCATATGAAAAAAATATTTTATTTTAACTATCCATATTAAAAATATAAAATGAAATTAACGGTTCATTCAAACTGAAATATATCCCTTTCCTTCAAATTTGAATCTTACTCACCACATAAATATGCAAATGATTTTCGATATAAAAAAGAAATCAAAAGAAATATATTTTCCAAGTGTTTAAAATCAAAATACAAATAATAAACACCAGATCTTAGCTTCCCTTCCTTATGTTATTAGAAATATGAAAAGAGAGTGAGAGATTGTTTTCACAACGCAAATCACACCACCATAATATTATTCATCTCATAGACATTACATATATACGACATAACACACTTACTTCGACTCATCTATATTATGACTCCAACTCATAGTATAGGAATCAACAACTTCTAGATTGACTCGTAACTCATAACAACAACTATACATGACATGGAAGCATTACCTCCAACACCCTCCCTTAATGCTTACATGGAAAACATTAAAAACACATATTACACCAAGAAATAAATCTTTGTGAGATATGTCTGATATGATATTCATCAACACCCACATCCACTCTGGAATCCCACAAACACCTCTCTTTCACTACCACATCTTCGAGCTGTCACTTTCCCTCCTTTTAAAATGTATCCGCCTCTGACCATTGTTGATGAACTTTGCAAAATTGATGCTTATCAAGCTCTCAGAATGAAACAGGTGAGTCTCAATACTGAACCATCCTATGGAACTGCCACCATATGTGAATCCACAACCCTCTGCAGCCTTGATAAGTGATCTAGGA
This sequence comes from Pinus tabuliformis, assembly GCA_031772625.1. Taxonomy (NCBI): domain Eukaryota; kingdom Viridiplantae; phylum Streptophyta; class Pinopsida; order Pinales; family Pinaceae; genus Pinus; species Pinus tabuliformis. Next base: position 227,811,198 of record CM062818.1, read on the forward strand.
TAGCATTTTGGATACAACATGTCTTCAGCAGACAATTCAACTTCACCTTATAAAATAACATGTACTGATGCTCCCGGAGAACAACAGGTCACACCAGCTTGACCGTATCAAGAACTACCTGTGACTAATACTCCCGGAGCACAACGAGTCACTTTAGTCTGTTGAATCGTTGATCTGTTCTTTATGGTTCTACATCATTTAATTTAAAAAGAAAAAAAATTCTACAAACCAAAATAATTTTACAACTCACACCCACAACACACAATCTTCAATTAATAAAAAATCAATAAAACCACCACAAACATCAACATAATTTCACACACTATCTTCTCAACATAGTTTGTTGCCAGAATCATTAAATATCTACCACATGGCTTATAAAATAATGTAATCGAACCCATTTTATGCCCTTTCGTATTTCAGTGGTGGCTTTGGCTATTTGGATGGAATAAATCAAACGATCCACTAGCTTATGGGCACTAAATGGCATTATCAAGTAATTCAGGAAGAAGATTGACCCATCGTCTCGATAACTCCTGTGCTTTAAAACTTGAGTTGGTAGCAAATATAAAACCTCACCTATATTATAGTTAATTATAGTCGACTAAAGTCAATCATTCGCTGACCAAGGTAAATATCGTCATAGTTAAGTTTTAAAATTATTTAGTGATAAATATTAATAATAAAAAATCCACCATTAATAATATTAATGGTACTAATAACATTAATATTAAGGTTGACATTATTATTATTAATTATTATTATTATTACCAATGAAAATATTATTATCATTATTAATATATTTATTTTGGAATGAATTCAATTACCTCAAAAACCAAAGATTACATCAGAATTACCATAGGTCATACCAATCTCTCACATGGACCATACCCAAATTTGTACCCTTCGAAGGGACATAAGAGACAAACAAAAACTAACATAATTTCATGTAAACAAACCTATGGTAAGGAATTGGCCTATTTGATTATAGACAATAAATGATAAAAATAAATCCATACAGATGATCCATCACCTAATCAAGGAAGTGGTTCAAAGTCTGAGCCTACTACAGGAATAGGAGTTTCTCGATTTCCTAAGGGTCTACCTGCTATTGAAGGTATATCGAGATGCTATTCAGTCTTCATCATCCTATGATTCATCATATCCAACTTGCAATCACAGTGTTTCAAGCGTCCATGAATGTGATATAAGGTTTATAGTAGGCCCCTCCTAGACTCCTAGTTGTCTAATAACATGTGTCCCAAGATGAAATTCATCTAGTAGTACAAGTCTATTGTTTGCATATACTAAATTTATTGGCCTCGCCTATGCACCGTGTTTGTGATCCATCCTTTCCACTCTTCCATTACCTTGATATCTCCAATGGAAGTTCTTTGAGAGGAGGCTTCCCCTTTACACCAGGTTAATTATTCTTGCACATGCATAGGGATATTCTCCCTATGCTGCATAGTAGAGACTACTACTCTATTATGTAAATGTTAGTTACCTTTGCAAGCTCGCTCCTCATAGTAGGTGGCCCACTCCTCACTCGGCTTCTCTTCCTCGGCATAGTTAAAGAGACCCTTAGGACCTGAACTAGAAGAAATGAATTGTAGTGTGAAATTAGGTCTTTGTTGGCTAGTGGAGAACTATGTATAGAAGTGAAAATGTCAATTGGAACCATTCTACAGCTTTTGTCTTTTCCAAACTCCAAACAACACCTTACCGCTGAACCACTTAGCTTCCAACTCCACCACCCTGAATTTATATGCCCGCCCAGGGAAAGATAATAAGACCACCCAAACCACATGGGAATGATGGGAAAAGGATTGACTCTCCTCTCATCTGATGTGATAGAGAGGTCGTCAAAATGTAGTCACACCAAGGGGAATGCCACAATATGAAATTCTGCCCTCCACTAAAAAACCACACCAAACAAATCCAACTCTACCTATTATTGGTGAAATTGTTAATGCCAAATAAACCATACCATAATTCAATGATAAAATATACCCTAGAAATTACATATAAGAAACGACCAAAATCTATCCCAAAGCACCTATTTCCCACTGAGTACATTCCAATCCAATTTTCCTTCATAAACTGCAACCCATTCCACTTCCATATCGATAATAGATAAATGGTACAGATAGATCAATGCATATACACCAACACCAACAAAATCCACCCAACACATAGAGTAATGCACATACACAAATACTATGAAAATTCACCTAACAGATAGCATACTACCCCAAATTTCATTCAGATTTGACACACAGAAAGAAAAACCAAAGGGAAGTTACCAAACAAAGCGAAAGATTATACCTAGAAGAGTGGCCAAGGATTTCCTCATTTATTTCCTCCTACTTCTAGCAAAAATTTGAATTAATTCTTCCTTCTCTGAGTATAAATTTGGAATGTTTCCCTTCAAGCTTATGACCAACCATCCACTAATTTTGAGAAGTCTATTATTCACCAGTTCCTGCCTAACAAATAGAAAAATATCATATCACTAATAAGGTTTAATATTTAATAACGTTTAATAATAATAATAATAATAATGAGGAGGAGGAGGAGGAGGAGGTCGACTATATTATTATTATTATATAATTGAATATATTTTTAATATTTGACCATGATTTAACTTCGTCAACCTTATGTTTATCATAGTTAACAATAACCAACCTTGCTCACTTATATCATCCTCACTCAATGTAACACAACCTTATTCAAATATAGTCAACCATGGTTGTATAAAGTCAACTAAAGTCAACTTAGTCAACCAAGGTCAGGGTCAGCCATAATCAAGTTTTTAAAATGTTTAATAACAATAACATTATTGAATTTGACTAATAATAATAATAATAATAGCATTGTCAACCTTATTATTATTATTATTATTGCTAGGTTATGTGAGTCTCAAGATGATTGACACGTCTAACTTGTGGCACGAGTATCCACAACCAAGGGGCATCTAAGTTGTTAAATTCACACGGGAATCACACCCAACCTTGGCCACACAATCCCTTAGAATGGTTGGACTTTTACCCATATATTTTCAAACCAACAACCTTTACACAATGGAGTGCTTTAACAAAACACCCTATCACCTTCTACTCTATGCCCCATGGACTATTATTATTATTATTATTATATTGTTGAATATGTGATTGATAATTTTAACAATAATAATATTATTATTATCATTAAATTTGATTATATTAATATTAATAACGTTAATATGAATAACATTAGTATTAATAGAATCAATATTAATAAAAATTATTAGAATTATTCATACAAAGTTTTATTAATATGGTCTCTCTAAGCACAACCACGAGTTTGATCCCAACCTTAAGGTGACCCCATGGCTCGAGGGAGGCCCTCATGGAAATTGAACATTACCCGATGTTGAAAACCCCTCACTTTCCACCATTGGATCCAGCCCATTTGGGCACCATATTACTAAGTGATTTATTACTCAAATTTTCAATAATTATAAAACTTTCATATTAATAAATTGATAGGACATTTCCTAGTATAAGAAGATAATAAATGAATCCTCTTAAAAAAGTGTTATCACCATTATGTTTTTTTAAATTTGATTATTGCATTAAGATTTCCATTGTACATCCCAATGTCAAGGAAATGTGTAAATCCTTTCATGCTTAACAAAATTGACACGTGTCTTTTCTAGACTAAAAATTATTAATAAAAAACATATATTTAAAAAGTGTTGCAGGGGAGCATAGTCTCTGCCACTTAAGCAGATGTTTGTTTTTAGAAAAACTACAAATTGAGATATGAAGTGGAAAAGTTAATTTCCTTCTAAGGGATAAGAACTTGCATAACTTTTTGGTGTTCAGTAACAACTATTAAGTTTTCACATTTACACTTTTTTTTTTTTGCTGAGGCAAGAGTCGATCCTTCTATTTCATTAAAACTTAAATTATCTTACATAATGTACATCTTTCCCGAAGGAACTGAGGGCCACAGTACAAACAACCAAAACTAGCCGAATGGCCCGAGAAAAAAGCCTAACCAACAACGTCCCAAAAAACTGCTAAGTCCACAAGAAGTACACAAGTTACCCCATACTAAAAGAGATAGACCCGGTGATGAAAAAAGGTAATATCCATGACCATCAAGAACCCGCAAACACCACAGAATTCTGAACCTCGCAGCTAGCTTTGAACATAGATCCTTCTTGCCAGATCATACAGTGGAGGATGTTTTCACAGTGCGAACTAGCATGGAGGATACTCACCCAACGGCTTCCCTGGACCTACAAACTAGCCTGCTTTTCCTGGCCGTTGATTTGTCCTTCCAAATCCAATGGCCCAGGACCATATTGTGCAGACCTAACCCACTAAAAATTAAGACGCGATGAGGGCGGTATTCTAATGCCATACCCTGCCACGTGTAACGTAGTGAGTGGAATCACTCCCGATTCATCAAAACTGCTTCCTACACAAAGGGATTGCGATGACCATCAAACCACCTCCCGGTTTGAATTGAAAACATTGATATGAAAATAGGGGGATATCGGCTACCGGGAAATCCGGTGCTCCAGTTCTTGGCATAGATAGTCCTCCATAGATTAAGGAACCATTGACCAATAAGAACCCTGCTATTTGGCCCGCTGTCCGTGGCCTTGTAACTACAACTCAGCTTCCCAATGACACATCTAAGATAGTATTGTCTAAGGCTAGGGAGGTTGACAGTAACCGTCATCCCCAAAATTATCCTATTCCGGAGAAAAACCTGCATAAAAACTGAATCAACAAGACTCCTCCCCCGAGCCTTTGTAACAAAACACCATTATATCTTCGTCTGCCTAGTCATAACATTTTGTCTTCAAACTGGACAGAGGTAACTCAGGCCACTTCAGCACCTCCTAAAGAACTCCCTAATTAGCCAA